>JALMGJ010000001.1:90752500-91352500 GCA_023362775.1 Charina bottae | reverse complement strand
GTGGTAGAGCCCTGCTTCTATGGATCGGGTGCTTAGTGCCTGTTCTTGTGCTGCTATGATCAGTGCCTCAGTGCTGACTTTTAGTCCAGCCCTTTCCAGCCGCTGGTAGGATTTCCCAAGGTCAGCCACCTTAGCTATCTGTCGATGGTACATCCCATGCAGGGCCTTGTCTTGCCATGGCACTTCCTCTGCTTGATCTTCCTTCTGTGTCTGTTGCTGCCTCAGGCATTCTCTCAGCAGCTCATCTTTAGGTGCCATCTTACTGATGTACCCCTGGATGCTCTGGGTCTCATCCAGGACAGTGGCTTTGACACTCACCAGACCCCGCCTGCCCTCATTCCGGCTGGTGTACAGTCTCAGGGTGTTGGACTTGGGGTGAAAGCCTCCGTACGTTGTGAGGAGCTTCCGGGTCTTCACATCAGCAGCCTCCATGTCCTCCTTTGGCCAGCTCACTATACCGGCAGGGTATCTGATGACTGGCAGGGCATACATGTTAATGGCATGGATCTTGTTCTTCCCATTGAGCTGGCTCTTCAGGACTTGTCTTATCCTTTGGCAGTACTTGGAGGTTGCTGTCTTCCTTGCCTCCTCATCGTGGTTCCCATGTGTCTGTGGGATACCAAGGTACTTGTAGCTGGTCTGTAGCTATGTGGCCTGCTAGAAGTTCCACCCCATCAGTCTTAACTACCTTCCCTCTCTTTACTACCATCTGGCCACACTTCTCTATTCCGAATGACATCCCAATGTCCTCACTGTAGATCCGTGTCAGGTGGATCAGGGAGTCGATGTCTCGTTCACTCTTAGCATACAGCTTGATGTCATTCATGTAGAGGAGGTGGCTGATGGTAGTTCCACTCTTGAACTTGTATCCGTATCCAGTTCTTGTGATAATCTGGCTGAGGGGGTTCAAGCCCAAGCAGAACAGCAGCGGGGACAGTGCATCACCTTGGTATATGCCGCACTTGATGGCCACTTGTGTGAGCTGCCTTGAGTTGACTTCCAGTGTTGTCTTCCACAGTCCCATTGAGTTCTTGAGGAAGGTCCTGAGTGTCCTGTTGACTTTGTATAGTGGCAGGCATTCACAGATCCATGTATGTGGCATTGAGTCATAGGCTTTCCTGTAGTCAACCCAGGCTATGCTCAGATTGGTCTGTCTAGACCTTGAGTCTCGGGTGACTGCTCTATCTATGAGCAACTGGTGTTTGGAGCCTCTGGTGTTCCCAATGCCCTTCTGAGCTGTGCTCATGTACTGGCCTATATGGTCCTGCAGCTTGGTGGCTATGATGCCTGATAGGACTTTCCATGTAGTGGGGAGGCAGGTTATTGGCTGGTAGTTGGATGGTGCTGTTCCCTTGTTGGGGTCTTTCATGATCAGCACTGTCCTACCTTGTGTTAGCCAGTCTGGGTGGGAGCCTGCTGCTAGCAGCTGGTTCATCTGTGCTGCTAGGCGTTCATGCACTGCTGTTAGTTTCTTTAGCCAGTAGGTGTGGATCATGTCTGGGCCAGGTGCTGTCCAGCTCTTCATGTTCTTGACCCACTGTTGGATGTCTGCTACTGTGATGGTGACTGGTTCCTGCTCTGGGAGTCTGCTCCCAGGTCCTGCAGCCACTTTGCACTGGTGTTGTATGTCTTCTCTTTCTCCCATATGTTCTTCCAGTACTGTTCCGTTTCTGCTGTTGGTGGCTCTGCTGTTACTGTGTTGTTGCACTGCAGTTGGGAGTACACCTTGGATGGTTCTTTGGTGAACAGGGCATTTATCTTCTTGGCCTCTGCTTCTCTAGTGTATCTCCTTAGCCTGGTAGCCAGTGCTGTGAGCCTTTGTTTAGCAGTCTCTAGGGCAGAGCTTTCCAAAGTGTGTGTCGCGACACAAAAGTGTGTCGCCTGCGGGGCCCAGATGTGTCGCGTCAAAACCCGGAAGTGCTGATGGCACGCCATCAGCACTTCCAGGTTTTCCCGCAGCGACACACCAACGGCAGCGCACGAAAATCCGAAAGCACCGCAGCCACGGCGGTGTGCAAAAACTGAAAGCAGCAGCAGCGCTTCCGGGTTTTTGTGTGCTGCCACAACGGCGGCACTTCCAGGTTTTCCCGCGGTGACACACCAACGGCGGTTGGTGTGTCGCCGCGGGAAAACTTTGGAAAGCCCTGCTCTAGGGCTTCAGATGGAGTCAGGCCCTTGTATTTTTTCAGTAGCAGAGTCTTGTCCTTAATCTCCACTCCCTTCTGTAGTTCCACCAGCTGACTAACCTCTCTCTGAGTTGCCTTGATCTTAGCCTCCAACCTCATTTTCCAGGGGGGGGGGTATGTAGTGCTGTTCTTCTTTATCATGTAGCCAAGCATCTCCAGGATTACAGTGGCTGTAGCGTATACCAGTTCATTGGTTTGAGTTATAGTGGTAGTAGGGATTGTCGCGAGGGCTCTGTTGACATCTTCTAGCATACTATCTCATGGTACTTCTCCACTGAGCCTTGGTAATCGGTCTCGAGAGTTGACTGTAGCTAGTTTATCCATGATTTTTTGCCTCATATCAGCTGCTGTGCTCTGTAATGGAGGGGGTGGCAGTGATGTTCCAGCTTCAGGTGTTGGCTGCACCTCCAGTTGTTCTTCCGGGTCTTCTTGAGTCTCGGATATAATGTGTAGTTGGTCTATCTCAAGTTGTGAGAGCAGCTTCCTCTTCACTATGTTGAAGCATTGGGTAACTAGCTGTTTCTCAGTTAGTGTGGATGCAGGTCTTCTGTCCATCCATAGTTCCCTCATACGTTTCATATATCCCCTCTCATTAGGTCTACTGTTGTAGTAGACTTTCATCAATTCCAAGTTCTCTTGTCTCGTCCATGTATGGTTTGTTCCAGTAGCCCACTTATTGTCAGATTGTCCTGTTTCCCCAACATCTGACACGGACCTTGTTAATCCGGGCAACGTCCGAGCCGGCATGACTCTTAGTTCGTGTCACTCTCAAATTTGAGGTACGCAAGTATTCGTGTCATATTTGAGGCAGGCAAGTGTTCATGTCACATATTTGAGATAGGGTTTGTTTGTGTCACTCTCATATTTGAGGTAGGCAAGTGAAGCGTTAGGGGGTCTTTGCCCATTAATATATATATTAAAGAAGTTTCCAAACTCATAATGGCTACATTTCAAATGAATGAGATTTGAATTAATGTCTTCATTATTCAGTGCTAATATATCTTAAAGTTTTCTATTTAGAGCAGCATAATTCCTGGCCCCTTTGTATTAATTCTCCTTTTTTAAAAAAAAATATTTTACAGCATTTTAGCTTTTATATCTTGCTTCATTTTTTTAATTTAGCAGGCCATACTTATATAATGCCCTCTAATAATAGTTTTTATGACATTTTATACAGGATTCATCTTCAGATGTATCATTTGATTAAAGAATTGAGAATTGATTTGTTGAAAACATTAAATTGGGAGGAAGCTTTAAAATATATTTTGCTTCAGTAATGCAGTAATTGAGAGTGTTTTAGAATAGGCAAAGTTGCTGATCCTTTTTTGTCTATCGTGTTCAGCCTCTCTAATTTTTTTTCCTTTTAAACTGTCTGTTTTGAACATCAAGAAGAACAGTAGGCTTTCAAATCCAGCTGGCTAAATTAATCTAAACAGCACTCTTTCCTTTGCACATGCACATGCACATGCACGCACACACACACACTTAAATTCCTCATCCTGCTTCCCCTCCCACACCTGGATTCATAACACATTGCATAAGAAGCTCTCAAAGAAAATCCTGGTGCCTGAGTTGGAAGCTGTTTTTCCCCCTGTGTTCCTTCTCAGATACAGCACAAAGTATCATCAGGGGTTATAGAGGAATTATAGAGGGAGGTGGTGATGACTCACTGCTAGCCATTAAGCTGTATGCATGTGTTTTTAAAAATAAATTAGTGGGTTTGCAATTGTATGCTACCTAGAAACAAGGAAGGAATGAAGGAGAGCAAAAAGAATAACCTGAGAATCTAAGAAGTATTCGTAAACCTTTTCAGCCATGTCTACTTTGTGTGTAATTTACTTAAGTTTTTGCAATATTTGCAATTATAGATCATACAAATTCTCCCTCTGCTCACATGGATGGAAAGTGAAGGCTGGCTGTTCAGTGCAGGTATTTTCTTTTTTAACGTATGTGGACATATCCATATTTTATTTTAATTCCAACAAAGTATCTTCATATCAGTATTTTATCTTCATTCAAAAGATAAAGGTGATGAAATTGAACAAAAAAACCCTATGAAAAACTGCCTTTGCAATCATTTATTCAACCAACCAACCAACCAACCAAAAAAAAAAAAAATAGACATGCCATGATCTTCTGTAGAAAAAGTGAGTGCACCCTTGGCTCTACTACCTGGTATTGTCCTCTTTGGCAGAAACAACCTCAAGTAAGCGTTACTTATAACTGTCTACCAGTCTTTGACATTGACTGGGAGGAATTTCCCCCCCCCCACTCCTCCATGCAGAATTTTTTCAACTGTGATGGTGTGATGTTTGAGGGGTTTCTTACATGCATAGCCCGTTTCAAATCACCTCACAGCATCTCGATGGGATTTATTTATTTATTTATTTATTTCTCACATTTCTTCACCGCCCATCTCGCCAAAGCGACTCTGGGCAGTTTACAATCAGATTAAAATAATAAAAAGATTAAAATACCATAAAAAACAGATTCATCATATAAATATAAATATAAAATATAAAATCCAAGATGGAGAAACAACAGTCTCAATAAAATTTCTCAGGGCCCCATCAAGGCACCAACCACCCCCATGATTGATTATCCCCCCTCCCGCCCCAAGCGAGATGGCAAAGCCAAGTTTTCACTCCCTTTCAGAAGGCCGGGGGGGGGGTGCTGCCTCACCTCTGGGAGTAACTTATTCCACAGGGCAGGAATGATCCAGGCTTTGACTTGGCCATTCCAGAACTCTCCATTTCTTTTTTTTTTTCAGCCATTCCTTAGTGGATTTTCTGGAATGTTTAGGGTCATTGTCATGTAGCAAGGTCCACTTTCAGTTGAGCTTCAGTCTTCTGACAGATGGTCTGACATTATTCTCAAGCACCCTCTGGTACAATGAAGAATTCCTAGTGGATTCTATGATGGTGAACTGCCCAGGCTCCAATACAACAAAGCAGCCCCAAACCATAACATTTCCACCACCATGCACTACCGTTGATATCAGCTTCTTCTGGTGAAATGCTGTCTTTGGTTTTCAGCCAACATATCCTCTGGTACTGTGGCCAAATAACTCTATCTTTGTCTCAGCTGTCCACAGCACATTGTTCCAGAAGTCCTGGTCTTTGCCTAGGTGTTCAGGAGCAAACTTTAGTCTTGCCCTGATTTTATTTCTGGACAGCAAAGGTTTCCTCCTGGCACACCTTCCATAACAGAGCTAATTTGTGCAGCTTCTTTCTAATGGTAGCCTCATGCACTTTGACATCAGTAGTGGCAAGAGTTACCTGTAGGTCACATGATGAAATTCTAGAGTTCTTAGATACTTCTTTCAGCATCTTGCATTCTCCTCTTGGGCTGAACTTGTTTGGATGACCTGAGTAAGTTGTCAGTTGTTTGAAATCTTCTCACTAGTAGATGATCTTCTGGACAGTGGAATGATTGATATCCAATTGTTTGGCAACCTTTTAAAATCCCTTCCCAGACTCATACTGTAGGTATCCATAACCACCTTTCGGAAGGCCTCAGAGAACTCTTTCAATCTAGGTATGGTGATACCACACACTTCAGCAACAAAGAGCAAATCAAACTAAATGTCTGAGGTTCCTCCCAGATCCTCTCTAATGATGTTCTAGTCTGTTGCACCTGATTCTAATTTTAGGTATTGGAGGTAGAGATAAATGTACTGTAGGAGTGTACTTACTTTTTCCACATGCAAAACTTGCATTTATGTTTATTTAAATTGCACAATGAACTGCAAAATGTAAATGGTGCATGGTATTTGTTATATCCCCTTTATATTGTTGAAATGAAGATCAAATACAGGTAGTCCTCAGTTAACAACCATAATTGTGACTGGGAATTCCGTCGCTAAGTGACGTCATAAAGTGCAAAATCACATGACCGCAGCGACTTACAACAGCAGTTCCAGCAGTTCTGGTTATGGTTGTTAAGCAAATCATGCACAGTCATTAAGCACAACATCACGTGACTGTGACTTGCAACCTCCTGCTGGCTTCCTCATTGACTTTGCTTGTTGGAAGCTGGCAGTGAAGGTCACAGATGGTGATCACATGACTGCGGGACACTGCAACCATCGTAATTGTGTACCAGTTGCCAAGCACCCAAATCACAATCATGTGACCGTGGGGTTGTAAAACGCGTTCAGTGCCATCGTAACTTTGAACAGTTGCTGAACAAGTGGTTGCTAAGCAAGGACTGCCTGTATCTGTATGTTGAAATATGTTGAAAAAGTCAAACATTTCAATGGGGTATACTTACTTTTTCACATGACTGTATGTATACATATGTTTCATGGAACACAGAAAGCCTTTGCTTAGTTTGGTCTAGTGGTTAAGGTGCTGGGCTAGAAACCAGAAGACTGTGAGTTCTAGTCCCGCCTTAGGCATGATAGCCGGCTGGGTGACCTTGGGCCAGTCACTCACTCTCAGCCCAACTCACCTCACAGGGTGGTGGTTGTGGGGAAAGGAGGAGGAGGAAGGAGTATTAGGTATGTTTGCCGCCTTGAGTTATTTATAAAAATAATAAAGGCGGGATAGAAAATAAATAATAAATAAAAAACAAAAAAAACAAAAAACAGCAGTTGCTAGACATGCGAAAGGTCCTGGATTCAATGCCGAGCACCTCTAGTTAAAGGTTGCAAGCGACGGAGAAGACCTCCCTCTGCCTGAGGTCCCTGCAGTCGGGGATAATACAGAATTGCCAGTCAGGGTGGCCAGAACTTGCGCCAGTGATCTGATCTGGTATGAGCAGCTTCTCTCTTCTGATCTGCTGGTTCCCCAGCATCTCAAGCTTGCTCCAAAATAGAAATTCATACTATTTCCCTCATGCCTCCCTTTTCTGAGTTGCTTAAGAGCAACAAGCACCCAACAAAAAGTGGCATTAAAAATAAGCACAGCGCTGCTGCAAAGCCTCCCCCACAAGGTGGACTGGATGTGACTGAAAAACTTCCCCCCCAGGAGCAGATATGGGCGTGTTTCCTAGTAACCTTTATCAGCCAGGAGAATGCAAGCAAGCTAGAAAGGAAGTGTTTTCTGCTGGGGGGGGGAGGCTTTTGCACCATAGAAAACTCATGGTGGGGGTGGGGGAGAGCACAGGTCCTTCATTAGTCTCCAAGCTCTTTGGTCGCTAGGCGCAATTGTCGCTAAGCAACTATATTCTTTCTGCTAAAGTTGTATGTGCAGATGCTCCATTTAGAAGCAAAAGCACAATAAAGCTATGGTATGTGAGTGTATTGTGGTTTCTGTTGAAGACTGGGAAAATTATAATAAAGGTATGGTGTGTGAGCGTGTTGTAGTTTCTGTTGACGACAGGGAAAATTGTATTAGATAGTCCGAGAGAAGCAAGGAACCAGCCTAAATTACATGTAAGTGACTCATTTAGCTGTCTCAACCAGCTCAACATTTTGTTTTGTTTCGTTTTTCAAATTGCAACATTGGTCTCTTTATGAATGATCTGGAGAGTGTCTTGAGATAATCAGTCTGGGTGGGAATGGCCCCTAAAAAAGTCCCAGTTCCCACATTGCTGTTTCAGTTGTACATCCAAGTTTGTTAAATCTGCACCTAAAACGTCATGCGTCCATGGGACAAGCAAGGTTTTAATTTTAATGAAATTGAAATGAACGCCAGTTTCATTTTGGCAGGGACTTGCCCATATTTTTTGGAGTCCATCTCCTGGCATGCCACTCGGGATGAGCATAACCCTCAGCTAGGAAACGTTTCGTACCTCTCATCTATCATAACTGTCAATAATGTTCTTGCCATGTTCCAGACAGTTTAGATCACACCAAAGTATCAATATTTCTGGCTTGTGCAACTGGTATTTGAAAGTCTATGGCCTCTGATACTGAAATGGGTGTGTAGCCATTCAGGGATAGCCTTATCCTTTCCCAACCGGGAATTGCGCCTGATCATTAATCACCATTTGGAGATTTAAAACGTTTGTGTCGTGCTCTATATTGTCAGGGCTTAGGCGAAGAAACCACGCTGAGCTCGAGATGAAGCTCTAGTTCTTTATTGTTTCCAGCGCATACAGAAAATCTTGCCAAACTGAGCTAAGCTAACAGGCTCCTGAAACTTCTAAGGCGGTTCGTGCCTGACTCTCTTGGAGAACGCGCTTTTCCCCCTGGAAGGCGCCCCCTCCTTCCTCACCTGCGATCTCCATAACAATATTCTCTTTTATCTATCATTGGAATTGAGGGATAGCTCTGTGAAATGCAGAAGATAGCTCTCTGGTTTTTGAGTTAATTCTAACACAGGGACGATGCTACAGCTCCTGTCTCAATTTTCTTGTGCTTCTTTAGGCTAACAGAGCAGCCTGCAATTTAGAACATACAAGCTAGTGTTAGGCCATGAGTTTTAGCTGCCTCTTGAGCGCTGAAGTCTTTTAGGAATGTGCCTACGGCAGTGACTAAACTATGCTAGAGAGTCAGAAAGGAGCGAGAAAGTGAAGAGCGTGGCCATCTCCCAGAAGGAGTGCCGAGGAAGGAATTGCAACACCTGGCTGACATGGACCTGCACAGCATTAGTGTGCTAAGAGGAGGAGGTGCCTGGCAGGGCAGGATTCAACTAAGCCCCTCTTGCAGTAAAAAGTTTAATTTTGGCATCATGCTTATTTTATTCCCAGCTGAAGCCACGTGTTGTCTGCTGCCTCCATTTGCAAAAAGAACATGGGTAGCTGGATGGTGAGTGTGACCTCTCCCCACTGCTGAGTTGAAGGGCTACTTACCTGTCTTTGAGTTGACAGAAAACTAAAGAATGCAACATTTGCTGTCCCTGTTGCCTTTCCCTATCCTGCCTCTATATCAGTGTTTCTCAGTCTTGGCAACTTTAAGATATGTGGACTTCAACTCCCAGAATTCCCCAGCCAGCATACTGGACAATTATGGGCGTTGACGTCCACACATCTTAGAATTGCCTCAGTTCTAGCTTACTGCCGGAGGGAGGTGTCCTGATTTTGGGTGTGCAGGGCATGTTAAGTGGAGGCGGGAGCTGCACTGTAAACCGGGAGGGACTCACCCATTGGGCCAATCAGCTGTCCAGTGGGCTTCTTTTCACAACCGTTTTTGCACTCTTTCAAAACTACTGGCTTTAAAGGGGGAAAAGCAACCCTCTTTAAAACCAGAATAGCTAAGGATGACTTAAGCCTGTCGTGCACAGGGCTTGGGATGAAATGAAAGCAATATCTGGGGGACTCGACAGAATAAGGAGTTTTCCAGGGCACATTTATGCTTGGTTAAGAAAGCATGCAAATGCAAGTAGATTAATAGGTACCACTTTGGTGGGTAGGTAACAGCGTTCCGCACGCGTCATGCCGGCCCCGTGACCATGGAAACGTCTTCAGACAATGCTGGCTCTTCGGCTAACAAACGGAGATGAGCACCGGCCCCTAGAGTCGGACACGACTGCACAAATATGCGGGGGGAACCTTTACCTTTTTAGGGGAAATAGGGAAGGTCCTGTGTTTTTCAGTATGCACGGATGGAAGAACATTGCACAAGTCAGCCCAAAGAACAAGGAGATTGTATTCTTCCAGAAGAAGGTACTTGCATATAATAAATATAGTAATGCTCCTTATTTGACTATAGATCATATTATTTAAGATTTATATAACAGCATTGGGATAAATTATACTTCTATGTAGATGGTGGGAAAGAAAAAGAGAGAGAGAGAGAGAGAGAGAGAGAGAGAGCATGCATGTCAGGGGTAAGAGTAATCGACTGATTATGTGCCCTCAAGTTGTTTTTGACCCCTAGCAACCACATAGACAGATTTTCTCCATGGCAATCTATCCCTAACCTAGTCTTCCAATGGTGTACTCATCGCCACCATAACTGAGCCAATCCACCTCGCTGCTGGTGATCCTCTTCTTTTCTTTCCTTCCACCTTTCCCAGCATTAGAGCCTTTTCCAGAGAGCTAGGTCTTCTCATAATGTGTCCAAAGTAGAATAATTTGAGGACTTCCGGTGGGGACATGGCGGACTGAACAGCTGTGCCCATGGGCTCAGCAGGCAGAACTGACAATGCGGCAGGTTTCTTTGGGCTCAGGCAGGTTTTTCCTGAAGCCCAGGAGTGTTTTTATGGAAAAAGGAAAACACCTGGGATCACCCCATCTGCCCTCCGGACGGCTGCTTGCAGCCACAAGATCACAAACAGCATTCACCCTCGATTGGTAAGAGCTAGACGGGAGGCTGGGACGTCACCATTTCCAAGCCGCGCTGTAGCCTTAAAGGGACAATAAGACCGGCCACCCCATTTCTAAATCACCAATTTATATTTCTTTTAAGTATGCGTACCCTAAGAGATGCTTTCTACAGCAAGGAGAAGCGGGTTCTCTTGGTGCTTATCGTTATTTTTGGGATCAATTTTTTTAAAAATTCTTTTTTAAGTTTTGGACTTTGTTTTCCCTCCAAATATTAAGGAGGATTGAGAGTAAATAATTGTCTCCCTGTTATTATTTTTGTACTAAATTTGAAGATATTAGCATTTTCCTACACATTGAATTGGCTGTTTTGAACTTTCAGTTTTCTGCTTCTACTTTCCCTGGGGAACTGTCTGTTATCTCACTTTCGCTTGTGTAAACACATTCCGGAATTCTTTCATATCTTCGACTTTTGCTGGTTAAGCTCCTAGGGGACGCCATAATCTACTGCTTCAGACATGGAGGAGTTTAAGCAGACTTTCTCTGACTTCCACCAAGATTTTAAACAGATTCCTTCTGATTCCTACCAAGTTTTTATGCAAGGCATTCAGGACATTATGGAAAATATGAGGTCTAAAATGTGTCATCTGGTTGGGGATGTTGTGGAGGAAACTGAGGAATTTAACAGTGACAGAAATGTCTCTTCTAAGAGTGAGATTGGGACTTCTGTTGAAATGCTGGATGAAAATTGGATAGTCGAGTTGAAGAAATTAAAGGGAGAGATTGAGTTGCAAGCCATAAGTGAAATTGATCTTCTGATGGAACGCCATGGAAAAGAAGGGGTTATAATGTATGGGAGGTCTCTTGAAGAGAAGTCGGAGTTTTTGAGGGGGGCAGTTGGGCTGTTCAATTTTTTAAAGAAAACTCTGTGCGCATTGTGGGGATATGTAAATGCTCTGGTTTATTTTGAAGTGGATAAGGGTTTAAGAATATTTATCTGGATTGCTTTTAGGGTTTGGCTGATTTCATTTATTTTTAATGATTTGGATTAAGATTATTAAAGTATAATAAAATAATGTCTATTTGGATGGTTTTGGGTTTAATATGATTAAGATTATTAAAATTGTTGTATTAAGTACAATGACAGACAATTTATATGTTTTTTAGTTTGATCTTTATTATAGTAGAAAGGAATGTATAGAATAGTAGTAGGAAGGAAATAAATAAATGTTATCTTTGGGGAAGTGTGTATATATCTTGAGTGTGTATATATACATATACAGTATGTATGCATGCATGTATGTATGTATATTTCTTTTAATATAAGGGGAGGGAGCAACTGTATTTAGTGATTTTTATAATGTGCCAATGGAATGATTTATAGACATAATGTGATTTGGGTTTAATATAGAGTAAGGGATTGATTATGGAATATTGTTGTATATCCTTGCTGTTAAAAGTCGGAAATCACCTCTTTTTGTAATTTTGAAAAAATTTCTCTTGTGTTTCTACACTTTTTTAGTTTTTTCTTTTTTTCTCTTTGTAGTTTTTTGTTTTTCGGTAGCTTTTGTCCTTGCTTGAAATTTAATAAAATTCTTATTAAAAAAAACAAAGTAGGATAATTTGAGCCTGGTCATTTGTGCCTTGAATGAGAACTCTGGGTTGATTTGTTCAGTGATCCATTGGTTTGTTTTCTTGGCTGTCCACTGTATTCTCAGGAGTCTTCTCCAACACCCATGTTCAAAAGTGTCAATACTCTTCCTATCCTGCTTCTTCAAAGTCGAACTTTCGCTTCCATGGAGTATCACAGAAAATACCATGGCTTGCATGATTCTGATCTTTGTAAGTATAGACACATTACAACATTTGAATATCTTTCCCAAGGCTTTCATGGCTGCTCCAGCAAGTACTGGTCTGCGGCATGTTTCTTCACTGCTTGAGAGTGACCAATAACAGTATGTAAATTTATGCAATCCAGTGCAGTGAGGAGTGCTCTGAACTTTACATTGGAGAAACCAAACAACTTTTGTACAGGAGGATGGCCCAACACAGGAGAAGTAACACCACAGGACCAGAGTCAGCAGTTTATCTTCATTTAAAGGAAAAAGGACACTCATTTGAGGACATTAATGTTCACATTTTAGACAGAGAAGATAGGTGGTTTGAGAGAGGGGTCAAGGAATCCATTTATGCCAACTTGGAAAATCCTTCCTTGAATAGAGGTGGGGGCCTCAGGCACAATCTTTCTCCCATCTTTCTCCCGGCTCTGTCTTCTGTGCCTAGGAAGATTAAGACCATTTCACAAGCTCAACAGCAGCATGGTGATCTTAACGATCCTCCTTTAGATAATAAAAGGACTTAAATAACATTTCAATATAACCATGACCCCAGGTGTAAGGTCACACAGCTACCTAGAAACATATTTAGGATTCCCTTACCACCTTTGCTCAGACTGAAGAAGCTCCTTGGATAAGGAGCGAAACGTTTCCACTGAGAAAATAGAAATCCAGTTGACATGATTCAAGCTACAGACAATTCCACCTGGATGACTGAGAACCTTCATAGACATATGTAAATTGGGACTTTATTTATTTATTTATTAGTTTTGTCACCACCCATCTCCTCCCACCAGAGGGACTCTGGGCGGTTTACAACAACATAATCAATAAAACAATAAATTACAATATTTAAATTACAATATATAAAAATACAGTTACAGATAAAAATATATATAAATAAAAATGAAATCCAATGGCTGATGATCTCAGTCCTTGTATGCGACAAGCACTCTAGGGCACTAGCCATCCCCAAACATAACTATTCCTCTCCCCGCCCCAAGCCAGGTGGCAGAGCCAGGTCTTCAGATTCCTCCGGAAGGCCAGGAGTGATTGGGCTAACCTCACCTCCAGGGGTAGAATGTTCCAGAGAGCGGGAGCTACTGCAGAGAAGGCCCGCCTCGACCCCGCCAACCGGAATTCTCTTACTGACGTGGTCCGCAACATGCCCTCTCTGCAAGATCGGGTGGGATGGGTTGATGTAATGGGGAAGAGGCGGTCCCTCAGGTAACCTGGCCCCATGCCATGTAGGGCTTTAAAGGTAATAACCAACACCTTGAATTGGACCCGAAAGCAAATGCACCCAGTGCAGCTCGCGGAATAAAGGTGTTATATGTGCCCTTCTAGGGACACCAAAGACGGCCCGTTTGGCTGCATTCTGGACCAGCTGTAGCTTCCAGATACTCTTCAAGGGCAGCCCCATGTAGAGCGTATTGCAATAGTCTATATGGGAGATAACAAGGGCATGAGTGACTGTTCGAAGGGCCTCCCGATCCAGGAATGGGCGTAACTGATGCACAACACGAAGCTGCACAAAGGCCCTCCTAGCCACGGCTGCCACCTGCTCTTTGAGCAGGAGCCGTGAGTCCAGGAGAACCCCCAGATTACGCACCAGGCCTGTCTGGGGCAGTGCAACCCCATCCAGAACCAGAGATGACAATGTCCTGGATACGGAAGAGCCATTAACCCACAGCCACTCCGTCTTACCAGGGTTCAGCTGAAGCCTTTTCTTCCCCATCCAGACCCCTACAGCCCCCAGGCACCGAGAGAGGGCGGTCACAGCATCACTCACTTCACCTGGGATGGAGATGTACAATTGAGTATCATCCGCATATTGATGATTTTACATCAGACTGTAGTGAGGACCAAGGAATTAAGCCCAAATCCCAAGAATACCTGGGAGAGATGCATTTAGACAAAGTATGAAGGTGGTGAGGCTGAAGATGCGGTCTTAATATTCAGACTGGAGAGGGGGAAGTATCATAGATGTAACAGGCAGCAGGAGATCATGGGCTTCCTGGAAGTGCTTAGGAGAGCAGAGCAAGAGGTCAGCATATGGGTGGAAGAGAAAACCCTTTCATTGGCTTATGTAAATTATGGAATAACTTCACCAAGGTTTTTGATTGGTAGTATAAGAAACCTTCCATCTGGAAAGAGATTCAGTTTCAACTTTTTAAATTCCGTACAGGGAAGCGGGTAGAGACAACTTTTGTTACTCACTAGGGAGGAAACAGCTTGGTGACAGGACAAAGATAGGTAATATGGCACCTGCAGGCATCTCCCTTGATACCCATCAGAGTCCTTGCCCACCTGACTTTATTTTTCCTCTAGGTTCTTTTAGACAAAAGGAAGTTAAATGTGATGCTGACGTGCTGCAAAACAGATCCCAGCATCATCATAAACTAAAAGAATGTCTCTGGGTCCCATATAGGCCCTAGAGACATTGCTAGAAAATAAAAATAGTGGGTGACTGAAGTAGCCAGTCTTCAGAGAAAAAGACAAAAGTAAGTTGGGGTGGTAGAGAGCATCACAGGGGGATGCTAATGGGACTGGGAGAAACTTCGCCAGTTTACTTTCTGTCCAATGGATGTTTTGTGTCTAGCCATTACCACTATGGCAGTCTTTTTCTGAATAGACAGGCCCCTCCTATGGGAGAACTTTTGCACAACCACCCAAAGCATACTCTAAAAATTCCAAATATGCCCCTGGCTCAGAAAAATTCCTTACTTCTGGGCTAGAAAGATTCTTTTACCTTAATTACTGCTTTTTAGGCTCTAAAACCCAACCCAATCTATTACAAAGAAATTACAGGATTGGTTAATCTTGGACCCACAAGGAAGGTCTCAATGTCTCAAGAGTTGGAAGTGCTAAGTCCATGGAAATCAGGAGGGGAAAAATTGATAGAGGTGCCATCCCCCTGGGAAAAATCAGTTCTGGGCATCTCAATTATGCAGCACTGCTCCAGATGCAAAGCTTTAATTTGTAGAAGGCAGCTGGTCATAACCTAAAATAAACAGAACTGTGAAACTGGGCGAGAAGAAAAGACGTTTCTCTCCTTCTGTCTTCTTTTGCCTCATCTCACTTCCTGGTACAGCTAAGGACCTGTCCATCCATCCATAATTTGCTGAAAAATCATCTTTGGCAATGAATGTCTATCTCAAGGCACATTTACATCTCTCATTGTGCCATCAACGGCAGAAGGTCTGTAAAGCAGTCTTCTATATTTTTTGAAGAACAAATGCAAGAATGGAAAGAGAAAAATATTACAAACAACTATGATTAGGAAACCTATTTTTAGCCCTTTGGGATAATACTTGAGAAGGGGCTTTTTAAACTAGGAAAATGACAAGGGGCAATGTGTTAAAATTTCCTAGCCATTGCCTTGGCCCCAATTCAGCTTTCCTCCATTGGCCATTTTGGTTAGGAATTACTACAGTTGAAGTTTACCTGTCCCAGAGAGCTTCAGATTTGGAAGGGCTGCCCTAACATGAATCATCTATTCTCCCCCATTGTTCAATTTGTCTCCCCCTCAAAAAAGGGAAAGGTCACATCATTAATCTCCTGTTTGTCCCCTCTAATTGAGACTATCTTAAGGATCATCTAGTTGGGCCGTCAAATTACCTTAAAGAACTTTCCCTTTCCCAGAGGTATAGTTTTGAAAACTAATGCCAATGTACACTTCCCATGACTCTTTGGAGGAGAAACCGTGGTAATTATAAAGTAATAATAAAATATTTTAAAAAACAAATATCTTCAGTTGTATGAAACTCCATGGCTTCCAGATGTATTGAACTTCCCTAATTTTCACTCAGCTTGGACAATACTGACATGGGCTGGAAATTTTAGTACAGTGCATTTGTAGGGCACTAGGTTGCTCTAGTCTTCAGGTTGATACTGATAGCTAAAGCTCTTGACCACTTAACTGGTCTCTTAATTTCAGCCACTTGCTCTCCATTTTACTTTTCTTTTTCTAGAAGTGGTGAAACCACGTTAAAGTCACCCTAAGAGGATGACTAAAATGTAGGGCCATTAAAGGTGCTACTAGTTTAGACCAGATGTGGTCTCATGTGTTACATCCTCAATTATGGCTTTTTGTTGTTCAGTCATTTAGTTGTGTCCGACTCTTCGTGACCTCATGGACCATAGCACGCCAGGCCTTCCTGTTCTCCACTGTCTCCCGGAGTTTACTCAAGTTCATGTTCATTACATCGGTGGTGCTATCTAACCATCTCATCCTCTGCCGTCCCCTTCTCCTTTTGCCTTCAGTCTTTCCCAGCATCAGGGTCTTTTCCAGTGAGTCCTCTCTTCGCATTAGGTGGCCAAAGTATTTGAGCTTCAGCTTCAGCATCTGTCCTTCCAATGAAATCAATGAGTTGATTTCCTTCAGGATTGACTGATTTGACCTCCTTGCAGTCCAAGGGACTCTCAAGAGTCTTCTCCAGCACCACAGTTTGAAAGCATCAATTCTTCGGCGCTCAGCCTTCCTTATGGTCCAACTCTCACAGCCATACATTACTACTGGGAAAACCATAGCTTTAACTATACGGACCTTTGTCGGCAAGGTGATGTCTCTGCTTTTTAATATGCTGTCTAGGTTTGCCATAGCTTTCCTCCCAAGGAGCAAGTGTCTTTTAATTTCATGGCTGCAGTCACCGTCTGCGGTGATCTTGGAGCCCAAGAAAATAAAATCTGTCACTGCTTCCATTTCTTCCCCTTCTATTTGCCAGGAGGTGATGGGACCAGATGCCATGATCTGAGTTTTTTTAATGTTGAGTTTCAAGCCAGCTTTTGCATTCTCCTCTTTCACCCTCATCAAGAGGCTCTTTAGCTCCTCTTCACTTTCTGCCATTAGGGTGGTATCGTCTGCATATCTGAGGTTGTTGATATTTCTCCCTGCAATCTTAACTCCGGCTTGTGATTCATCCAGCCCAGCATTTCTCATGATGTACTCTGCATATAAGTTAAATAAGCTATTTTAAACATAAACATAAACAATTATGGCTAGCCATGCCTTTGGAGAAGCCCATAAATACAGCATGAAAGTAAAGCCTTCTCCGCTTGTATTTTCTTCAACACGTAGTCAGGGTTACAGCAGTTTCCTTTCTTACCCTCATGGCCAATAGTCATTGATAGGCCCCTTTTCTGTGTATCTAGGCCACTGACCCATTACTTCATCTTATAATATAAAACTCTGCAAGGTAATAATGAGTTGTGCATAACTGAGCTATTACAGTTTGCTTGAGGCAATAGAAACAGTCTAGCCATGGTTAAGTGGTGAAAAGAGGGAGGGGAAAGGAAGGAGTGGTTGCATCTCTTTTTCAGCATTTCAAAGCAAAAGATTAGACATCTCAGATATCCCTCTTTGCTTCATGCTGATCAGATTGCCCCAGTGGCAAAAAAGAGCAATGTTTCATTTCTCACATTCATTATGTCCAAATGAGCACACATGGAGATTTGATTATTTGAAAAGTCCATCTTTGAGAATTCCAAAACAAGCTGACCCTTATCTGCACTTTCCAAACTAACAGGCAGGCCAGAATGTAGAGATCTCCTGGCTTTCTCACTTTTCCAGTATTCTGACACTGCTCTAGGCTCAAGCACCTTATCAAAGCAAACAAACATTTAAATTAAAAAAAAAATTAAATGCATATTTGGAGAGAAAATATGTTTACAAATAACAAATTCAGTGAAAATTTTAGTGTGGACTGTTAAAAACTACCAAGAGCTGATCTGAATTGCAGTGGGATATAAATGCAGTAAATAAATAAATGCAGTTCAGATTATTGCTGAAATAGGATGGAACAGCCATATGAACGGATACAGGCAAAAGAGCCATGCACTGGAAATGGATTGATTGTATTTATCTCTGCCACAATTGAAGACACCCTTGGCAGTTTACAATATCCGTCAACATAAATGATAAAACATCCATTGTACAAGAACAAGACATAAGAATATAATAAAAGAAACTGAACATACCCAGTGCTGTAACAGAGAATGTCAGTTCATATATCAAAGGCTTTCTGAAGCACTTCTATTTTTAAAAGCTTAAGAAAGCCAACAGCATAGTGGTAGATTGGAACAGACACACACACACACGCACGCACGCACACACACGGAATTCCAAGTGCAAGTCCCTGTCCAGAAAAACAGCATGTACTGTATGAGCCTCCAGTCCCATCACTGGGAAACATACATGCTGGGTGGGTCAACACCAGTTAGAGGAGGCAGTCCTGTAAGTCCCTGTCCCGTCCTATCCCTATTCATAAGAAAGTCTGTGGTAATGACACGTGCCCACCCTCTACGTATGTCAGTTCATTTTTTTCTTTGTGAAAGTCTGGAAGGGCCTCAGCATGGTAGGAAAGAGATTACAACCAGTGTTAACAGTTTTCTTGCCAAAAGTAATCTTTCTAAGTGACTCTTTTCCCCCCCTGCATTTGATGCTGATAACATGAACCAGGGTGATCGCTAAGCTCACAGAAATCTATTGGTGGCGGGGGGGGGGGGGGAGGGAGGTTCAGTTTGTCAGGGGTGGAAGCTAAATATATAAAGTAATATAGGCTACAGGCAGCCCAGCCTTCCCCCACCTGTCCCTTCCTGATATACTGGTCTACTAGTCTCATCATCCATATCAAAATGAGACTATGGTAATTGATGGGCACTGTAGCCTAGCACATCAGAATGCTGCTAGACTGGGGAAAGCCTAGACAGACAATAGTGGTTTCCTGTTGTGTAGACATTTTGTATGGACATGTTTTGTCCTGTTGTAATATCTGTTCTAAAAGATTCTGTAGTTGTCCTGAAGCTCAAACAGAAACCTACAGAACCTGTGGATAGAGTTGAGCCTGGGATAAGAATTTCCAGTACAATGATGCCTATCTCATGCCTCTTCCAGCAATCTAGAATTAAAAACAAAAACAGCCTCGTATCTGTCTCCAGCTCCAGAAATATTCAAATAATCAAAATGGCAAATGTTCAAAATTCCAAACTCAGGGGAGGGAATTCCAGAATGCCAACTGATTGCCAAGACACATTTTTTTGTTGTTGTTCAGTCGTTAAGTCATGTCCGACTCTTCGTGACCCCATGGGCCATAGCACGCCAGGCCTTCCTGTCCTCCACTGTCTCCCGGAGTTTACTCAAATTTATGTTCATTACATTGGTGATGCTATCTAACCATCTCATCCTCTGCCGTCCCCTTCTCCTTTTGCCTTCAGTCTTTCCCAGCATCAGACACATTTTAGACACATTTTAGGGTATGTTTATTTCCACTGCCCACTTTGAAGTTTGCCTCTGCATTTTCTTTCTTTTTTCTTCTTCCATGCTGAGTGATCTTTGCAATCCATATTGCAACCCATATCATCTTCATCCTCCAATGACATCCAATTTTGCAGCTGTCTGCAGTCTGAGGTACTCTGCGTTAGATAATAGGTCCCATTTGGCCATGCTGATTGGAGGATGGTGGGAAGGTCTTAGAGCAGAGCTTTCCAAACTGTGTGTCGGGACACGTTAGTGTGTCGGCTGCAGTGTCTGGGTGTGTCGCGGCTGCTGCTGCTGCCTCCGAGCCCTGCCAGGATTCCGTGCAGGTCCTAGTGCCTGCCTTGTGCCTTGCTGCCTCCAAACCTGCTGGGATTCCATGCAGGTCCTAGTGCCTGCCTTGTGCTCTGCTGTAAGATTGTGTCGCAAAATGATGCATATCTAAAAAGTGTGTCACCAACATGAAAAGTTTGGAAAGCTCTGTCTTAAAGCCATGTGGGGGCACTTCCATTTTCTGTGCTAAGCTGATCGCAGAAGCTTGCTTAAAGTCAGGTGATACAACTACTGTACATTCTCCATTGTACATGAGGGCAGCAGGCTAGCATAAGGTGCAAGGCAGATCACCTAGTCCAGATGACTTTGTCCCCCATCATCTTACTGCTGCCTGAGGGAGCCACCTTACTAGTTATTGGAGTTACTCTCCAATACATCTGGAGGGTAGCAGGTTAGGGAAGACTGAATTAGTGCAGTGCTTGCTATCTCTTCAAAAATGTCCAGAAAATTTCTAGTCCTAAATACATCTGTGAAATTGCTGACTGGGCCAAGAAACAAACTGGTTTGTTCTAAATTACCACCTTACAAAAGCACCAGTCAATAGTTCACCTGGTCAACCAAAAGAAAGACCCTTGTGTCTTAAGAAGTAGACTTAAGGGATCTTAAGCTACCTTGGCCACTTTGGAAGATTTTGACTGTGATTTCCCAGACTTGCATCTGCATGTTTATTTTGATCTAGACTAAAGTGCCTTTTGCTCACAAGTAGAAACTCTCATGTGTACTACTTTCTATGGATACCCCCTTTTTAGGGATAATTCCCGTAATCTAGAACTGATTGAATATTACAGTAGAAGGCATTGAGAGGGACCATTTAGGTCGTCAAGTCCAATCCTCCATTCAGGTTAAAGCATACCTGGTTGGTTGCTATCTAACCTCGGCTTGAACATTTCCAGTGGAGAGGAGTCCATCTCTTCTCAACAGTAATTTCCCAACAATTGAGGAAATAGCTATCCCAAACTCACGCTCAGAAAATATGCCACAGAGAAGCAAAGAGAAGGGAGGAAGCAGTGAAAAAGTTGGGAGCTTGTGGAGGAGCAGTTATCAATTCCTACTGGCACCAGGAATGTGGGGCATCTGGGGAGGGCTCTTAAGAAAGCACTGGATATTTTTCAGGCCCACATGCAAGCCACAAATTCTGCAGCTCTGAGCAATTGTTGTAACAGAAAATGCCTCTAGCAGCACTGATAGCCTCCTCATCCTTCATGAATCTGTCTCATGCTGCCTTCTCCAATCTGGTATGCTTTGGGTCTATTGATCTGCATAATATGAGAGCAATGACTTGGGATAAAAGAAAACTCAAGTCATCCCCACGCATTACTGTAGTAGTTGATCTATTTGGGCCTCCAGCCTTTTGAGGAATGTAGAGCTGTATGCCCCAAGCTTTTAAAGAGCCTTTTCCACTCTTCCCTTCAAAGCAAATGCAGAAAAGTAAAGCCCTGCACAGTCTTTTACCTTGTCATGGGCCAAAACTGTAACTACTGTATATATATTTTGACAGAAGTTAAGGAGCTCTGTTTGAGAAGGAACAGCCTTACACTATCGCATTGTTTTTCAAACTTGGCCACTTTAAGATGTGTGGACTCACACATTGAAGTCCACACATCTTAAAGTGGCCAAGTTTGAAAAACAGTGCACTATCCCAACCAAATCCAGGGGTTGAGAGGCAGAATACCCAACACCCAGCTACGCTGCTGAGCAGTCACGCTTTGCGAGCAGACAGGGGCAACATGTAATTAACACCAGGGTTGCCTCTTGCATCAGAAATCCCCCATCCTGAGCAATTGTTGTTGTTGTTCAGTCGTTTAATCGTGTCTGACTCTTCGTGACCTCATGGACCATAGCACGCCAGGCCTTCCTGTCCTCCACTGTCTCCCAGAGTTTACTCAAATTCATATTCATTACATCGGTGATGCTATCTAACCATCTCATCCTCTGCCGTCCCCTTCTCCTTTTGCCTTCAGTCTTTCCCAGCATCAGGGTCTTTTCCAGTGAGTCCTCTCGTCGCATTAGGTGGACAAAGTATTTGAGCTTCGGCTTCAGCATCTGTCCTTCCAATGAGCAGTCAGGGTTGATTTCCTTTAGGATTGACTGATTTGACCTCCTTGCAGTCCAAGGGACTCTCAAGAGTCTTCTCCAGCACCACAGTTCGAAAGCATCAACTCTTCGGCGCTCAGCCTTCCTTATGGTCCAACTCTCACAGCCATACATTACTACTGGGAAAACCATAGCTTTAACTATACAGACCTTTGTCGGCAAGGTGTTGTCTCTGCTTTTTAATATGCTGTCTAGGTTTGCCATAGCTTTCCTCCCAAGGAGCAAGCGTCTTTTAATTTCATGGCTGCAGTCACCGTCTGCGGTGATCTTGGAGCTCAAGAAAATAAAATCTGTCACTGCCTCCATTTCTTCCCCTTCTATTTGCCAGGAAGTGATGGGACCAGATGCTCTGCATATAAGTTAAATAAGCAGGGTGATAATATACAGCCGTGTCGTACTCCTTTCCCAATTTTGAACCAATCGGTTGTTCCATGTCCGGTTCTAACTGTTGCTTCTTGACCCGCATACAGGTTTCTCAGGAGACAGGTAAGGTGGTCTGGTACTCCCATCTCTTTAAGAATTTGCCACAGTTTGTTGTGCTCCACACAATCAAAGGCTTTAGCGTAGTCAATGAAGCAGAAGTAGATGTTTTTCTGGAACTCTCTTGCTTTTTCCATGATCCAACGAATGTTACAGCATGTCAATTAAGGAAAGTAGGAGAGAATCTTTAAAGGGCTGGAGGTGCTCAGCTCATCACTGAAACGGAAAAAGTAAAAAGACCATTTTCTATTGCCACTGTCACCACACCCCCACAAATAATCCTGTTTATCCATTCAAGTTGCTGAAGGAGGATTTGGCCTTACTTCCACCTCCATTGGTAGTTTAGTTGCCAGGCTTTTAGAAATTAGCCTTCTCTGTTACTGCGCTGAACCTGTGGAACTTCCTGCTGCATAAAATAAGATTAAACTCATCTTCCCCCGCCAAAATCCATCATAGCTGGGAAGATGGAAATTATAATTTAACAGATTATCATAACTCGCTCACTCTTAGACAGTGCTTTTCATTTGTTCTTAATCTGCTGTTTCTTGTTTTGCTTGGTTTTGTTTTTCTAGACATTATTGTAATGTTCACCATCATGGATTCCTTTCTGTTGGATGGAAAGGTAGGATATAACTAGTTTAAATAAGCAAAGAAACAATAAAGATGCCCTTCCATCTTCCCCGTCCACAGAATCTCACTGGGGGGTTGTTTGCTCATCCGTGTCAGAGAATGATGAATCCAGCTGTGACACACGCAGAAGATATTCCACAGTATACGGACTACAGAATAGGAGCTGTGACCCAACTGTCCCTGATTTACGTAGGTGGCCTTGCTTGCCGAGCAGATGCTGCAGGTAGAAATGTCTCCAGAGCAAATGCAACCGTAGAACTTGATGGTCTTTTGATGCCAGATCTGGGAGGTCTCATCCACAACCAGCCAAATCATCCCTTGATTGTTCTTGGGTCTCTGCAGAATATGCAGTGATTTTAATTCTTCGTCTGTGAATTAAATCTGGGGAAGATTCCAGCCAGGGCCACCTGCAGCTGCTGTTCTTTAGCAGGTAGGAGAGAGCCACACAAAGACAACAACCACCTATGGTGTGTTTTGCTGGCTTAACCGCTGCATCCCTCCCACGGGCTCAAGTCTTTCATTCACTCATCAAGACCATTTAAGAAGTCTCCCAGGGAAACCAATTGCTCCTCATCCCGCTTGTTAGCAGTGTCAGCTCTGTGTGGGATGGAGGTGGTGACACAGTGCCATTCCCTGGCATCAAGAACCGGTAATATGATGAAGCGTGATTAATAATATCCATCCTGCTTGAGAAAGTGCAGCATGTGAAAGGGTGTTAGTGCTTGTTCCCCATGAATAGGGAATCTGCCTCTTGCTCAGCTTCTCGGTCCAGTTAGCTCAGCCTTGCCCACCATGGGAGCTTCTGCTGTCTGACAGCACCCTCTGTCACCAAACAGACTTTTAACCGCAGATTGGACCTCAGGCCTTCTCCTTGTAAAGCAACGAGTCTGCCTGTGCATGTGAATCTGCTTTATGGGGGATCTAATCAGGGTTGGCTTTACCATTCGGCAGAGGAAGGCAAAACCGCAGGAAGTGGGGGTGCCAGGCGATCACACATTTGCCTGCTCTACATTTCCTGTTTGTTTCAATAATCAAAATGTCTTTTGGCATTTGATTCGGTTTGACTATTGGCTCATCTACACTTGTATTGCCTGCCCTTTGGACAGAATGATAGGGTGCAAAAAAATTACAATAAAATACCTGCTCTGCCTATCAATGACTTCCTAACAAACCTCAGTCAGAGGGTGGGTTCTTCGAGCAGCAAGGCTTATTCTTTAACCAGTGTTAATGTCGAGATCATGGGGAGCGATAGTTCTGCTCTATATTTATTTATTTTTATTTATTTAACTTATATGACCACCCATCTCCCCCACTGGTCAGACCACATCTGGAATACTGTGTCCAGTTTTAGTTTCCATGGTACATGAAGGATGCTGAGGAACTGGAAAGAGTGCAGAGAAGAGCAACAAAGGGTGAGGGGCTTGGAGGCTAAATCCTATGAAGTAGACATGTGTAGCCTGAAGAAGATAAGGCTACAGGGAGATGCGATAAAAGTATTCCAATGCTTGAAGGGCTGTCACAGGGAAAGGGGTGTGGTTTTATTGCCCATAGTGCCTAAGGACAGAGCAAAAACAAAATGGATGGAAGCTTTACAGAAAGGTCCAACTTGAAGTAAGGTGGAATTTCCTGACCTTGAGAGTTATTAACCAATGAGACAACCTACCTTCTTTATTTGTGGGTGCTCCATCACTGGAAATTTTCAAACAAAGTTTGGACGACAATTTGTCTGGGATTGTCTGAAGATTCATCCCCTGGGCAGCGGGTTGGTCTAGAAGATCTCCAAGGTCCCTTCCAGCTTTATGTTTCTGTCATTCAAGATATGCTGGCAACTGAGTCTTAAGACCTTTGGCCTACAAAGCATCTGCTTTATAACTGAGGTATGAAGTGTTCTCCGAAAGTCCTCAGAGTCTGGATAGTCATTTGTTAGAAATGCTATAGTGGATCCTGCACTGAGCAGCGAGTTGAATTAGATGACCTCTAGAGACACTTCCAACAATATAATTCTGTGATTTTTCTTGGATATTTTTTGTCAGAGCACGCAACGCTGGGGCGGCCAGTGCTTCTCCAAGACATCAGAGTAATACGTTCTATGCAGTAAACAGACACTCAAGCAGAGATTAGATAAAATAGTCTATTTACTCTATATCAGGGCTTTCCAAAGTGCCGCCGCTGGCGACACACCAGCGGCGGCGGCGCGTGCACGGTGGCGGCGCGGGGGGGGTGGGCGGCAGCGCGTGCGTGCACAGCGGTGGCAGCCTCCGCTAAAACACGGAAGCACTGATGCCGCACCGCTGCTGCCGTGCACGCACGCGCTGCCGCTTCCGGGTGGTGTGGCAACACACCACGCTGTGTGTGGCGACACACTTTTGTGTCGCGACACACAGTTTGGAAAGCTCTGCTCTATATACATACGCATTCCAAAATACAGTCCAGTAACGTCCAACACAGATACAGATGAGATGAGATGAAGTAACGAGAAGAGAGTGAACACTAAATCTCCTCTGCTTATATACATAAACTGACCAATCATATTATAGGTCAAACAAATTATCTGCCACACCCAACTAAACTATAGCACCTGTAATATGAGTCACATCATACCTTCTACAATGGCTGCTAATTGGATGACTTGCAGAATATATCAACTCTCACCTAGATAACTCTAGCCTCTCCTGTATAATTAATCTATCTGTAAATTCTGGGTATTATACAAACCCCAACATTTTTTCCTATTACATATCTTTGTATATGTTGTGGGTTGGAGTCTCATTCAGCCCCGAAAACGGAAGGTAGTTTTCTAACAGGTTTAGAACGGAAAACTAAATAGACCAGCTTCCGTTACAAATTGCAGCTTGAGGGCCCTTGTGAATGCCATCTCCAAGCTCCTTTCTGAGAAATCATGGGCGAGGGGCGTAGTGCTAGAGGAGAGAGGTAAATGTTGTACGTATCTTAAAGAGGGCAGCGGGGAAACAATTACCTCGGTCGTTGCAAATGGGTCAGCTTGATACTAATATTGGGCAAAGCTCTGGAACAGATTATTAAGTTGTTATTTTGTTAGTATTTGGGGAAAAAAATAGATTGCTCAGCAGGAGATGCATGAGTTCATCAAGAATAAATCATGCCAAGGCACCCTGATTCCTGTTTTTGGTAACGTTATCAGTTTATCAGACCATGGGGATGTGAATGACATGTACCTTGACTTCAAGTCTCCCATGAGATTCTAGCATAGAAGAGGGCAAAATGTAGTTTTGATATAGAACTGGTTGAATAATTGTAACCCACAAGTATCTGTAAGCAACTACGCATCAAGTGTCAAGTGGTGCATTGCAAGACTTTGTTCTAGATCCTGGGCTGTTTATTTATTTTTTTTAGAAATGACTTGGATAAGAGATTAGAAAATATAATTATATTATCACATTTGCAGATGACATAAAGATGAAGGGATAGCAAGCATCTTAGAGAACAGTTTCAAGAATCAGGAAGATATTGACAAGCTGGAAAAGTGAGCAGAATGCAGTCAGGTGCATTTCAACAAGGACAAATGCAAAGTGTTACATTTGAGTAGAAAAAATGAAAGAAGGAGGAAGAACAAATCTGCTGATAAAGCCCTACATGGCATAGGGCCTGTTTACCTTGTTTACTATGCCTGTCATCCATAGTATCATCCTGGCCAGTTTGATCCTGCAAGGTTGGTGTGCTCTGGGTTCCTCCAGTTAAACAATGTCATCTATCAGGACCCTGGAAGCATGCCTTCGCTATAGCAGCACCTGCCCTCTGGAATGAGGTTCCCCCTGAGGTCCAGTGGCCCCCTTCCTGCTGGTGTTCTGGAGGACCTTGAAGACCTGGGAGGCTTTTGGCTAGGATGGGTGTAGTGTCTTCTGAGGAGTGGGTGTGTTTTGTTGCTGCCCAGGTTTTTTTGCCATCTTTTGTTCCTTGTTTTTATTGTTCCATTGTTTTATGGGGGGGGGGAGTTGTGTGTTTTTTACTTGTAAACTGCCCAGGGTCGCTGGGAGTCAGGCAATGTACATATTTAGATGATGATGATGATGATGATGATGATGATGATGATGATGATGATTTTTCGTTTCAGAAGCACCAAGGTGCTTTTGTAGTGAAAGGATTTGCCGGTGACATCACCGTTGCCCGAGGGATGCCCAAGGAGGCTCCTTTCATGTCCCTGTGATTTTTCCCACCGAAGAATGTGGTACCTATTTATCTACTTGCATTTGCATGCTTTTGAACTGCTAGGTTGGCAGGAGCTGGGACAAATTGCCCGGGAGCTCACTCTGGCACACGGCTCGCGCTCTTGGGATTCGAACTGCCGAGCTGTCAGCCTTAATGGCCTCTGACTCAGCGTCTTAACCACTGAGCCACCACGGTCCCATGATGATGATGATGATGATGATGATGATGATGATGATGATGATGATGATATAGTCTTACCAGGAGAACTCAAAAGCTAAGCAGGGTAAATCCTGATTTGTATAGATGGGAAGCCTCCAGGAAATATTGAAGCTGTAGTCTAGATTGGGAAGTTAACAGAAAAATCCTAGAAGAAGACAGTAACAAGCCACTTCTATTTTGCTGCTAGGAAAGCTACATGACTGTGTCCATGAAACCATCAGGACCTGAACTCAACTTGAGCACTTTACCTCTGCCTCATATGACAGATAGCCTTTTTGGAACTAGGGAACCAATTTCAAGGGATTATATTGGGAATTACTACTTACCCTCCTTAGCGTTGTAAATACCTATTTGCTCTTTTCAAAGGTAGAGCTGTTTGTGGTTGCTGCCTTAAAGCATCTACATTTTCAAAAGTAACTTGAAGCTAAAGAGGTTTGTGCTGTTTTGCTTAGAAATAATAATTATCTGATGAAACTAAAAATATTGTATCCAGCTTTCAGAATTCAGTGGGATTGATTTTCATTGAAAAGAAAAACACTACTATTTCACAATGTTGGGAGTATTCAGGTTCTTGTCTGCCCTCAGCCACAGAAACTCACTGAATGACTTGGGGCCAGCCACTGTCTCTCAGCCCAACTCACAGGGCTGTTCTTGGGGGGGGGGAATGGGAGAAGGCAGTGCTTTGTAGACCACCTTGACCTCCTAAAAGATGGAATATATGACTAATAAATATATCATATTTGGAACAGTATCATTCTGGAAAGAGTTTCTCCATGTGATTGCTAAGAGTCAACAGTGACTTGATGGCACTTAATCAGTCTGGAATCACAAGGGCCAGAGAAGGCAGTGGTCTCTACTAGCTAAGATAGCTTTATTTATACAAACGTTTATATAGTGTCTAATTCCTAGGACTCAAGGCAGTGTACAATACAAAACCAAACCAGACAATTAAAACAGGACAGTGTCATAAACCAGTGTTTCGCCACCTGGGCAACTTTAAGATGTGTGGACTTCAACTCCCAGAATTCCCCAGCCAGCATCTTAAAGTTGCCCAGGTGGAGAAACACTGTCATAAACTATGCAGTCCCTACAGCATCAGCCCCAAACACTCTGGAGATCTTCAGTGCCAGCCAGGAGGTTAGGGCCATTCTGTATCTCAAGAGGCAAGGGCTTTCAGAGCAGGCTGGCAACCACAGAGAAAGTACATCTATCAGCATACAGGTAGTCCTCAACTTAGGATCACAATAGGGACCATAATTTGTTGTTAAGCGGTACGGTCGTTAAGCGAGGCATCACGTGACCACACCCAATTTTATGACATTTTTTGTGGCAGTCGTTAAGTGAATCACATGGTTCGCCATTGATTTTGCTTGTCAGAAGCCAGCTGGGAAGGTCGCAAATGGCGATCACATAACCCCGGGACCCTGCAACCATCATAAGTGCATGCCAGTTGCCAAATGCCTGAATTTTGATCACATGACCGCAGGGATGCTGCAATGGTTGTAAATGTGAGAACCGGGACTTCCGGTGGGGACATGGCGGAATGAACAGCTATTCCTGTGGGTTTAGCGAGTGGAACTGACAACACAGCAGTTTTTTTGGGCTCAGGCAGGTTTTTCCTGAAGCCCAGGTGTGTTTTTCCGGAAAAAGGAAAACACCTGTAATCACCCCATCTGTCCTCTGGACAGATGCTTACAGCCAGAAGATCGCAAACAGCATTTGCGTTTGACTGGTAAGAGCTAGCCAGGAGGCTGGGACGTCACCATTTTCCAAGCCACACTGTAGCCTTAAAAGGACACTAAGACTGGCCACCCCATTTCTAAATCACCCAATTTATATTTCTTTTAAGTATGTGTACCCTAAGAGAGGCTTTTGACAGCAAAGGCTTTCTCATTGTTATTTTTGGGATCAATTTTTTAAAAAAATCTTTTTAAGTTTTGAACTTTGTTTTCCCTCCAAATATTAAGGAGGATTGAGAGTAAATAACTGTCTCCCTGTTATTATTTTTGTACTAAATTTGAAGATATTAGCATTTTCCTACACGTTAAATCGGCTGTTTTGAACTTTCAGTTTTCTGCTTCTGCTTTCCCTGGGGAACTGTCTGTTATCTCACTTTCGCTTGTGTAAACACATTTCGGAATTCTTTCATATCTTCGACTTTCGCTGGTTAAGCTCCTAGGGGACGCCATAATCTACTGCTTGAGACATGGAGGAGTTTAAGCAGACTTTCTCTGACTTTCAATGAGATTTTAAACAGATTCTTTCTGATTCCTGAGAAGTTTTTATGCAAGGCATTCAGGATATTGTGGAAAATATGAGGTCTAAAATGTGTCATCTGGTTGGGGATGTTGTGGAGGAAACAGGAATTTAACAGCGACAGAAATGTCTCTTCTAAGTGAGATCGGGACATCTGTTGAAATGCTGGATGAAGATCGGATAGATGAGTTGAAGAAATTAAAGGGAGAGATCGAGCCATAAGTGAAATTGATCTTCTGATGGAATGCCATGGAAAAGAATTATTATGTATGGGAGGTCTCTTGAAGAGAAGTCGGAGTTTTTGAGGGGGGTAGTTGGGCTGTTTGATTTTTTTAAGAAAAAAACTCTGTGCGCATTCTGGGGATGTGTAAATGCTCTGGTTTCTTTTGAAGTGGGATATGGGTTTAAGAATATTTATCTGGAATGCTTTTAGGGTTTGGCTGATTTCATTTATCTTTAACGACTTGGATTAAGATTATTATTATTATTATTATTATTATTATTATTAATTTAACTTATATGACCGCCCATCTCCCCCAACGGGGAACTCTGGGCGGTTTACAATAAAACTGATTGAAATAGAATAAAGAATATAAAAATACAATCAAATAATTTTATTAAGGTATAAAAAATAATAAATGTCTATTTGGATGGTTTTGGGTTTAATATGATTAAGATTATTAAAATTGTTGTATTATGAAGTACAGTGGCAGACAATTTATATGTTTTTTAGTTTGATCTTTATTATAGTAGACAGAAATGTATAGAATAGTAGTCGGAAGGAAATAATTAAATAAATGTTTAATGTAGGGGGGGAGTCGATTAGGAAGTTTATATAATTTTTTCTCTTTTTTTCCTTTAATATAAGGAGATTTTTACAATGTGCCAATGGAATGATTTATAGAAATAATGTGATTTTAGGTGGTTCTTCAGATAGCCAGGCACATGCCATGAAGGACTTTATAGGTGACAACCTGTCCTGTCCTGACTAAGGCTCGAAGCAGGAAGGGGTTAGAAGTTCTTTATTGACAAAAGTACAACACAAGTAATGAAGGCAAGAGGTTGTAAAGGGCCCCCAAATGACCACGTTTTAGGCTCCCGGTTCGTGCTCATGCGGGAAGCCACCACGTTGTTGACGCAGTTGGGAGGTCCAGGGCTAGTGCAAGGCAAGAGTCCAACCCGGTATCTAACAGTTCTGTCGGGCAAGGGTCTGACACACAGCTTGGCGAGGTGGCAGGAAGGACTTCAGGTGCGGGGCGCAATTGCACTACAAGGCAGAGTGCCGGTGCGGCATGAGGAAAGGCATCAAGGCGAGGTTCCAGCGTGAAGTGCGGCAGCACGGCAAGGCAGGATTCCGGCGCGGAGCTTGGAGTGGGAAGGTAGGGCTCTGGCACAAAGCGCGGCGATGCAGCATGACAGGATTCCAGCGCGGAGCTTGGTGGCGTGGCAAGGCAGGGCTCTGGCACAAAGCGTGGCAGCGTGGCAGGACAGGATTCCGGCGCGGAGCTCGGAGCGGCAAGGCAGGATTCCGGCTCAGGGTTAGGCAGGGTAGCAAAGCAAGATTCCAGCACATGGCACGGCATAACAGCAAGGCAAGGTTCCGGCGCGGGGCTCGGTAGGTCTGCAAGGCAAGGTTCCAATGCGGGGCTCGGTGGAGCTGCAAGGCAAGGTTCCGACGTGAGCTGGGCGGACCGACGGCAGGATTCCGGCTGGAGGCTCGGCTGGGCGAAAGGGCAAGGTTCTGGCTCGGAGCTTGGCGGTTCAGCAAGGCAGGTTCCCAAGGGTCCTAACGAGGATCTGGAACGGTTGTCTCCAGCGCCGGGTGCACGTTGCGCGCACCTTTTATCCCGTCGATTTTCGTGCCGTTTGCAAGCGGGAGCCAATTGCGCCTCACGTTGCTCTGCACGCCTTTCCCATCTCTTGCACGCTGATAGGCGAGGGCTCTACATCCTCTGGGCTATCCCCAATCAGCTGTTCAGCCTCGGATTCAAATTTTGCGCCCGAATTGCTATTCTGGCCTCCTTTAACCCGAGCCCTTCCCCTTCTGAATCTGACTCAGCCTCCATCCTGACACAACCAGCACCTTGAATTGTACCCAGAAGGCAACTGCTAACGAGTGCAGCAGTGGCATCATATGGACATACCATAGCATGTCCATCACTGTCCACACTGCTTCATTCTGGAGCAACTGTAGCTTCCAAATGGTCTTCAAGGGCAGCATCATGTAGCATGTATTGCAGGAGTTCATTCATGAGGTGATTGGGGCACGAGTAACTGTTTGAAAGGCCTCCCAATCCAGGAATGGGGGCAACTGGCACACTAGATGAATCTGTGCAAAGGCCACAGCTGCCACCTATTCTTTGAGTAGGAGCTGTAAGTCCAAGAAGACCCCCAGATTGTGCAGCAGTCAAGTTGGGAAGTACAACCCCATCCAAGATTAAAGATGGAAAGTCCCCAGGACTGGGGGAGCCAAATATCCACAGCCACTTGGTTTGGGTAGGATTGAGCCTGAGCCTGCTCCTCCCCATGCAGACATGCATGTGGCTTCAGATACTGGGACAGGACCTTGACAGGTTCACTTGGTCAGCCTGTGGCCATGATGTATTACTGGGTATCATCAGTGTGCTGATGGTATTTGACTCCAAACTGACTGATAACCTCATGCAGCAGTTTCATATGGATATTAAACAAAAGGGGTGAGAGCATCAAGCCCTGAGGCACCCCACCCTGAGGAGCCCCAGATTTAACCTTTTCCCTCCCCCCCCCCATCAACAGTTGACTGGGACTGACTGTGAAGAAAGGAGAAGAACCACCACAACAGAGTACCTCCACCTCTGAATCCCTGCAGTTGGTCCAGAAGAATACTATGATTGATGATATCAAAAGTCACTGAGAGATCAAGGAGAACTAGAATGGATGTACCATCCCCATCCTGGCTCCACCAAAAGTCATCAACAAGCACAACCAATGCTGTCTCCAGCCCAAAACAGATCCAGATAATTAGTTTCCTCCAAGAGCCTCTGCAACTGTTGTCCAATCACCTTCTCAACAACTCCCCAAGAAAGGGAAGGTTGGAGATTGGACGATAACTGACCAGAGGAATTGGGTCCAGCGATGGCCTCCTCAGAAGGGGGCATACCACGCCTCCTTCAAGGCTGGAGGGATCACACCCTTTCTCTTTTTCTTTTAATAGAATTTTATTGATTTTATAACAAGGATAAAAACTACAAAAAGAAAAAAAAACTACAAAAAGAAAAAAAACTAAAAAGTGAAGAACACAAGAAAAAAGAATTTTAGAAATTACATTAAAAGGTGACTTCCGACTTTCTACAGGAAGAATATACAGCAATTTCCATAATCAACCCCTTACTCTGTATCAAACCAATATCACATTATTTCTATAAATCCTTCCATTAACACATATAGAAATCCCTAATGCAATTGCTCTTTCCCCTTATATAAAAAGTATATATATTCTCTTTGATTGGTAAAAAGTATATATATTTATATAAATTTCTAAATCAACTTCCCTCCTCCATAAAACAACATTAATTTAATTATTTCCTTCCCACCACTATTCTATATATTTCTGTCCACTATAATATAAGTCAAATTGTAAGAACATATAAATTGTTTGCTTTTATAATTAATAATACTACAACAGTCTTAATCCTAATTTACCTAAAAAAACCAAGCAATTGTTATTAAACCTTATAAGAATCAAACACACCTTAAAAAAATCAAATAAATCTTAATCCAAATCATTAAAGAGAAATAAAATAATCATAACTTCATTGTCCATCCTATTACACATTCTTAATTTTACCCCACCTCAAAATTTTGTTGTTGTTTATTCGTTCAGTCGTTTCCGACTCTTCGTAACTTCATGGACCAGTCCACGCCAGAGCTTTCTGTCGGCCGTCACCATCCCCAGCTCCCCAATGGTTGAGTCCGTCACCTCCAGAATACCATCCATCCATCTTGCCCTTGGTCGGCCCCTCTTCCTTTTGCCTTCCACTTTCCCTAGCATCAGCTTCTTCTCCAGGGTATCCTGTCTTCTCATTATGTGGCCAAAGTACTTCAGTTTTGCCTTTAATATCATTCCCTCAAGTGAGCAGTCTGGCTTGATTTCCTGGAGTATGGACTGGTTTGATCTTCTTGCAGTCCAAGGCACACTCAGAATTTTCCTCCAACACCACAGTTCAAAAGCATCTATCTTCCTTCGCTCAGCCTTCCTTATGGTCCAGCTCTCGCAGCCATAGGTTACTACAGGGAATACCATTGCTTTAACTATGCGGACCTATGTTGTCAGTGTGATGTCTCTGCTCTTAACTATTTTCACCTCAAAATATACCAACGCATTTATATATCTCCCTATCCAGGGCATTTTTCTTATAAAAGTCAAACACCACAACTGCCCCCTTTAACAATTCAAACTTTGCAACAAAATTTTTCTTGCTAGAAGCAAACAATCCAATCACCTCCCTCCAAAATTCAAACCTTATCAGCAAAAACCTCTTCATTCTCATAACAATCTCCCAGAAAGCCATAACAATCCCACAAATAATCTGCAACTCTCCATGTGATCTGCAGCTCAGTCTGTCGTTTTAACTCATTCAGTACCAAAATGTGGTCTTCCACTGGTATTACTTCAGTCTTACTGTCAGTAAAGAAACCTTCCTCCTTGCCAAAGTCTCCGTCCAAATGGTACAGCTTAGAAATAGTCTCTTCCCCAATGTCCCAAATATTCTGCAGCATAACTTGATGGCATTCTGAGAGAGTTTCTTTGAAAGTCTGCTTAAGCTCACAACAGAACGTTGAACACATTTCCTTAAAATCTTCCATTTCCAGGCAGTATGTTATGGCACCCTCTAGCTCAGAGCTTTCCAAACTGTGTGTCGCGACACAAAAGTGTGTTGCCACACACAGTCTGGTGTGTCGCCACACAACCCGGAAGCGCTGATCATCATCAGCGCTTCCGGGTTTTCCCGCGGCGACACACCAACGGCGGTGCGCAAAAACCCGAAAGTGGCAGCAGCGCTTCCGGGTTCTTGCGCGCTGCCGCAATGGCGGCACTTCCGGGTTTTCCCACGGCGACACACCAACGGTGGTTGGTGTGTCGCCACAGGAAAACTTTGGAAAGCCCTGCTCTAGCTACTAAACTCACACAGGTAGGAGTTAATGAGTTAATACAAAGCTCCAAATAAAATTGAAACTGGAGAAAGTTCAGAATAAGACTGGCACAAAGAAAAGTACATTAAGAAACAGTCCCGGAGAAATTGAGCAGAAAACTAAAGATTCATACAACAAATCCAATGTGTAGGGAAATATTCAGTCCTTCAAATTCAAAAAGAAAAAAAAAGCAACCAGAAGATTTTTTCTCAGTCCTTCTTAATCTTTAAATGGGAAAACAAGCCGTAATTTAAAAACTTAAAAATTTAATCCAGAAATACCGATAAGCACTAAGAGAATCCGCTTCTTCTTTCTGTAAAAAGCCTCTCTTAGGGTACAAAAACTTAAAAAATAAACTTAGGTGTTTAAGAAGTGGGGTGGCAGGGCTTACTGTCCCTTTAAGGGGGCTGCAGCGCAGCTCAGAAATGATGAAATCCCAGCCTCCCGGCGAAGCCTTACCAATCGATTGCGCATGCTGCCCACGATCTCCTGGCTGGACCTCACTGTCTGGAGGACAAATGGGTCGATTCCAAGCGTTTCCCTTAATCCGGAAAAACGCTCTAGGCTACAGGAGAAACCAGCCTGTGCCCAAAAAACTACCACGATGCCAGATCTGCTCGCAGAGGTCGCGAGCAAAGCTGCTCAGTCCGCCATTTCCCACCGGAAGTCCCCTCCTGAGGAATCACACCCTTTCTCAAAGAGGTTGGCATCACTGCATGGACCCAACTACAGGACACCTCCTGGGTTGCCTTAACAACCTGAGAGGGACCTGCATCCAACAAAGAGGTGGCCAAGCTCATAGTCCAAAAGTCTCTGTCCGCTTCATCAAGTGTCACAGGCTCAGACTCACTCCAGATAACCCCACAAGGCCATGCCCCATTTATGAGACATTATTCCTTTCCTGCGGATCCCTAAAGGATTTTTCTTTTTCCATGACAGCCTTATGCTATGGATCAACATGTTTATGAATTACCTACCAAGGCCCTTTCTGAGTTAGTCACTCCTAGTTCAGATTACATCAGTGTACTAAACATAAGTGTGTTTTTGCTTTTGCTCCAGTGCAAGTATTTTTATACTTGTATAAAATAACGTTCAGCCTTGTCCCTTCCCCCATGCTTTTGAAAAGAAATTGATATCAATGGTCGCAATCAAATATAAATTCAGCTGAATAGATGTACATGCCATGCTTTTAAAACTAGAATCAGGGGCTTTTATACAGTAAAAGCTGAAAAATTGCTCTGTTGAGGAAGAAAATGAGGCAATGGCATAGTGATTTCATGCATTTTTAGTTAATTGGTGGTACTTCAATAAAGAGGTAAAGTTTCTTTTGAGTCGAGATCTACTTGACTCAAAGCAGTTTCTCCTGAGTTCAGTCCAGGAGAGAAGGTGATAGAGCTAAACAAAACTTGAGAAATGCATTTTTGAAACAGACTTGCTGAACAAAGTGCTTCCTAAAAGTCCATACCACATTTTTATTGTTTGCTGCCATGAAACTACCCCCAAACAATGCATTAAATAAATATAACAGCAAATCCTTACCTATTCCCCCTAATGTGCAAACGATGTGGCACTAAATGATTAACAGGTACATTAAGGGATCGATCTTTGTGGACCCTGAGACCCCTTTGGGATTTTATGCTTTAACATGGCTTGCCCTTGGGAGTGAAACGGAGGGAGGCGCAGCAGTTAAGACGGCTCATGGCGTAATGGACTCACGGTTCTTGCTCGAGGAGCAGGTGGCAGCCGTGGCTAGGAGGGCCTTTGCACAGCTTCGGGGTGTGTTCCAGTTCGGTCCAGTCCTGGATTGGGAGGCCCTACTCACAGTCACTCTTGCCCTGGTGACCTCTAGATTGGACTGCTGCAATGCGCTCTACATGGGGCTGCCCTTGAGGAGCATTTGGAAGCTGCAGCTGTCCACCGCATGGGCCATTAGCGGTGCCTGTTTTTTGGCACATGTGACACCAGTGCTCTGTGAGCTGCATGGGTTACCGGTGTCCTTCCGGGTGCAATTCAAGGTGCTGGTAGTCATCTTTAATGCCCTTCAGGGCTTGGGGCCGGGTTACTTATGGGACCGTCTCTCCCCAGTTGTTTCTACACATCTTATCCAGTCAGACGGGAGGGGCATGGTCTGGGTCCCATCCACCAACGTGTGCTGGCTGGCAGGACCCAGGAGGAGAGTGTTTTCTGTCATGGCACCTGCCCTCATTCCTCCAGAGATCAGATTCGCCCCGTCCCTGTGGGCCTTCCATAAGACCCGGAAGACGTGCTTCCGTGCTTGAGCCTGGGGCTCCAGATGCATGAGGGAACCCATCTCCTGGTTATGTTGATCACTGTTTGTTGTTTTGATCTTGGGCTGTTATGGGTTTTTATATTATTATTATTATTATTATTATTATTATTATTATTATTATTATTATTTTAATGTTGTAAGCCGCCCAGAGTCATTTATTTGAGATGAGCAGCTATATAAATTTATTAAATAAATAATCTAATTAAATCACAGGATCTTTAGCGCTCAGATGGCTCCATCCCAGCTTCCGTCAGCAATGCAGTTCTGTGGCTTTGCCCGCAAGATGACTCCTAATGCTATTTTAGGGGCATTTTTTTTCATGGTGTCCCATTGACAATTATACAGCTGCTCTTCCCTACAGAGGCATCTGCTTAGTAGGGCTATGTGGAGGAGAGATTACAGGAAGGAATGCACAAGCCATTAGTAGATAAATGAGACAGTATATAACATCTCAGCTCTGGGAGAGGTGGAAGCATGAGAGAGAGACTCCAAATTACCCTGCCTTGATTCTCTATGGTACAAAGAGGGGGCAGAGGGAAACACTGGCAGGTTTTCCAGGTTCTGTTATTATACCCTACAACAGTGTTTCTCAACCGTGGCCACTTGAAGTTGTGTGGACTTCAACACCCAGAACTCTCCAGCCAGCATGGTTGGCTGGGGAATTCTGGGAGTTGAAGTCCACATGTCTTAAAGTGGCCAAGGTTGAGAAACACTGCTCTGAGCATTGCTCATCCATGCCTTTCAGCAAAGGAGAGCCTGCTGCAGCCCCAGGCAGTCTGTCCCACTGCTGAGCATTGCCATTGAAGTCCACATATCTTCAAGTGGCCAAGGTTGAGAAACACTGCTGTACAACAATAAAGTAGAGTTCCAGTAGTCCTTGTGGTGTGTTTTCTGACCTGGCCTACCTCAAAGGGCCGGTAGGCTACTATATTTGGGTTGTATAAACCTGGACAATCAGTAAATGGCAGCACAGCATTAGAATGTTCTGTTTTCAGCCTAAATATGTTAGCCATTCTGACTGGTCTCTGTGGGTACAGAATGCTGGATTAAATGGAGTTTTGGCCTGATCCAGCACAGCTTATTCACATGTCATCAGGTGCACGATGACAGCCTAGCTCCACAGGAAAACAGGGATGGGGGCTCTTTTATTACACGCACACACATTCTAAAGCTCGCTCTCTAGAGAGAAGATGTAGAATGGATTAGGTCAGCCAATTCCTCAGCAGGCCCATTAACACAGCAAGTCTGCTCTTAGCAATTCAGGATTTGGCCTGCTGTCAAATAAGAAGTTATTTCTTTGCTCCCCTCTCTCTATTTTTTGCATTATCACTTCATAGCAGAAAATGACGCAGCTACAAGGCAGGGAAGCGAAAAGTGCCTTTTTACGAATTGCAAATATTAAATGAAAGAAAGAAAAGAAAGACCATAGCAAACACTGTTCTAGGTTTTAATGAGAAAAGGCTGAAAAATCAGGCATGATGGAACTTGCTGCAAATAAACTGGACTCCCCAACCCCGAAGCATTTTTCTTTCTTACTGTAAAAAAATTTAAAGCTCCAACAGTCATCAACCTGCCCAGAGTCCCCCTTTTTTGGGGGAGATGGGCGGTGATAGAAATGTGAACAATAAATAAATAAGTAAATAAACCTGATTGTGGAGTCAGACCACATGTGAAGAGGTCAAAATTTGTGCTGACACTTTCAGCTGGCTTGCAGAACTTCGACTGGAGAATACCACACTTCCTTCCCACCCAGATTCTGAACCTGACTAGTCCCACACATGCTTGTATATTTTTGTATACAATTTTCCCATATATGTTTCTACATGTTTTTCCAAGTTCACTTGCAGTGAAAACTGTATTGTAAATTCTTTGAAGTACATATCACAGTGGGCTGTGGCCTTCTGGTTCCCTTCTAGCATTACAGGGCAACTTCTGAGCTATCAGGATCAGCAGCCCTGCTTTTGACCTTCTAGAGCAGTGTTTCTTAGCCTCAGCCACTTTAAGATGTGTGGACTTCAGCTCCCAGAATTCCCCAGCTAGCATGCTAGCTGGGGAATTCTGGGAGTTGAAGTCCACACATCTTAAAGTGGCTGAGGCTAAGAAATGCTGCTCTAGAGAGCCACAGGAGATCCTCTGGTCTGATATTGCTGGAACAGCGGGGCCATTTTTATTTGCTTTGGGCCTTTTTTTAGGAGAGCTTAATGGAAATAGGAGTGGGAGGACTCTGGAAGGCAACTCCCTCTGGTTCTTCTCCCTTAAACCCTCCCTCCAAAAAACCTGAAAACCATTTTTATTTATTTTATTTTATTTTATTATTTTATTTTATTATTTTATTTTATTTTATTTTATTTTATTTTATTTTATTTTTTATTTATTTTATTTTATTATTTTATTTTTTATTTTATTTTATTTTATTATTTTATTTTTTATTTTTTTATTTTTATCTAATACTCCTTCCTCCTCCTATTTTCCCCACAACAACCACCCTGTGAGGTGAGTTGGGCTGAGAGAGAGTGACTGGCCCCAGGTCACCCAGCCGGCTTTCATGCCTAAGGCGGGACTAGAACTCTCAGTCTCCTGCTTTGCCATTGGCTAATTATTTTTACAAATAACTCAAGGCGGCGAACATACCTAATACTCCTTCCTCCTCCTATTTTCCCCACAACCACCCTGTGAGGTGAGTTGGGCTGAGAGAGAGTGACTGGCCCAAGGTCACCCAGCCGGCTTTCACGCCTAAGGCGGGACTAGAACTCTCAGTCTCCTGGTTTCTAGCCTGGTGCCTTAACCACTAGACCAAACTGGCTATCCCAAGTTTTATGGCCAATCTTTCAATTGTTTTGCCAAATTAGGGTGCTGGAGGGCTGTGGGCAATCTACATTGCACAAGTAACCCATTCCTGCCATATAGGTTTGGGATGTATAAAATGAATAAGTTTACAACCAAATGACACAGCACTAAGTTTAGTGGTACTGTAGTGTCCTTTCAGAGGAGGGAGACTGAGATGTCAAAGGAGAAGGGCCAAGAGTGTGACTCAGTAGTAAATCCCTGTTTCAAACCATTAAGGTGCATCTTTTAGGGGAAGAGCACAGAAACTCCCAGTTTCAGTCTGCCAGCATATTAAGAAAAAGGGACTCTTCAAAGTCTATTGAGTCTCCCTAGCTGAAACCTTGAGCCATTGACAGTGCTAGACTAGATGTCCCAATTTGTATGATTGCATATTTTTAATTTGTTCTGTAAGGTTCCTTTGTGGCTGCTATGGCATTTCAAGGGTGATCTTGGCACTGGGTAGAGTTTAGGGCTTGGACGTAGGGAAAATCAAGTGTAGACCACTACTGAGCTCAGTGAATTGGCCCAGCCCAGCCCAGCCCAGCCAATCTTGATTGCTATAAGGTTAAAATTGTGGTTGCCTGGAGATCCTCCAAAGAAGGTGGATGGGATGCTCCACTGAACCAGATTTCAGCCTGACATGTGTTCCCCCCCCCCCCGCTGAGTCATGAAGAGGGGTAAAGGGGGATCTTCTGCAGTTCTTCTCCATGTCACCCTGAAAGGCCAAGTAGTCCTTCACGAGACAGCTGCGTTTTGTGCCTCTTTCCCTCCCCAGGAAGCTGCGAGCGGTTTGAGGGGAGAGAACAAGGAACTTTTGAAAGCAGAGAAGCTAAAGGGGAGATGTGGAGCATGCCTCTCTCCCGTTCCCACCCAGGTGCTCCTGCTTGGAGTCCTGATAAACAAGGAGCAGAGCTGCTCTGGGTACCATATGGAGAGTTGAAATTGGCAGAGATCAGTGAGTGGCAGCAGGTTGGAGAAGCTCAGCCAACCAACTCCAGCTCCCCTGGGAAGTGCCTGTACTTGTGAGAATGGCACTTTCTTGCAAATCAGATGCCTCCCACCTCTGTGTGGTCCTCAAAGGTCAGGTTTGTGTGGCTCTGACACCCTCTAGTGCTCAACTGGAGCAAGAACGGCATCTGAAACTCCCCATTTCCTTCAGGCAGAAATTCGAGAAGTGCAGCATCTCTTAACAACAGAAGAGAGACCATTGTGAGGTTGTTGTTGTATAATGGCGTTGTGTTTATTCCCCAAGCGGGGTGGGGGGGGGGAGAGGAAGCCCAGAAATATATAGACACTTCCACTTGGCACAGCTTGGCTTATTTTTGAACTTGCCCTCTCCTGCCTAACTTCACAAGAGATGAATAATAGCGACACATCCCTGCATGGGGCCTGATCAGATGCTTTGGATGCTGCTAATGCAGAGAAGTGGTACAGATGGTGAGGGAGGGGGAGGTGCTAGATTAGCAAAAAAAACAAAACAAAAAAACCCTGGAGGGGGTCTTAGATCTAGCTCAGTGCAGGAAGTCTCTTAAGTAAATGCTTTCATTGTTGCACTGAAATGTCTTAATGCTCAGCTAAGATCTAAAGGTAAAGGTTCCCCCCGCACATTTGTGCAGTCGTGTCCAACTCTAGGGGCCGGTGCTCATCTCCGTTTGTTAGCCAAAGAGCCAGCGTTGTCCGAAGACGCTTCCACGGTCATGTGGCCGCATGACACGCGTGGAACGCTGTTACCTACCCACCGAAGTGGTACCTATTCATCTACTTGCATTTGCATGCTTTCGAATTGCTAGGTTGGCAAGAGCTGGGGCGAGTGCAGGAGCTCACTCCACACGCAGGGCTAGGGATTCGAACCTCCGAACTTGCGATCGACAAGCCTGGCGTCTTACCTGCTGAGCCATCGCGCCACTTTCAGATAAGATCTACCCTTGGACTAAACCCAATGTTCAAGATGTCCTAAATGGGCCTGTTATCCTACCATCGTGGCATACTGTCCTTTCCCTCTGGGGTCAAGCTGCCCCAGAAGAGAGAACCAAGCCAGGGAAGGCTGTGGATATTTCTCCTAGCTTCTGGGAAGGCTTGCCTACTTGAAGAGGGCAAGGAACAGTAGGGAGAAGGAGGGCGAGGAGGAAGCAAAGGAGGGCTCTGGAGTACAAGTGGGCCCCTGCTGGAGTGTGGCTCTTGCCAGCAATCTGCAAGGGGATTGACCATATCCTTGCCCTGCAGAATCATGTGTAAAAACTAACAAAAACAAAAGCATGCTTCGGGTGTGACTTTTCACAGAAGTGAAAATGGCACTTTGGGGAGGGGTTTGCGTCTCCACTTCCTCTGCTAGGACTGCCCAGTCTTGCGTTCTTGTGCATTGCTCAAGGCTGTTCTTTGTTGGGATAAAGGTAGCCCAGGTTCCCTGTACTTGCCTTGGGGAGGTCAGTACAGAAGTAGAGATCACGTTTTTGGCAGGCTGCTGCGGTTCTTTGTCTTATTCTCCTCTAATACCGCTATCTTAACATTTGGCATTGGCTTCTTCTGCAAGGAGCATGTTGGTACATGGACTATGACAGTCTCCTTTTTAATGATAACCGAAGAACATTTGCTTTTTCCGTGGGTTGGGTTGCCCTTATTATAGAACAATTTGTAATTCAGTAGCATTGACTCTCTGGAGGGGGGCTATGTGAAAGCAAGAGCGGAAGGAAAACACATGTTTTCCAGGGCACAGACATGTGCGCAGGCTCATAACGTTATGACAAAGGAGGGACTTGATCCAGACAAGACAAAAAGGAGGAATTCTCCCTGGAAAGTAGAAAGAGTTGACATCTATATTTAACAGGAGAGGATGAGGGGGGAGCAAAAATGCCCTCGAGTATAGCCCCCTCCTCAATTTGGGGAGCCTGTTGGGCTCTTGCAGGCAACCCCAGTTCTCCAAATCAGGCCAGGCAGCTGTGTCTAATGGCCCTTTAAATCTTCCACCAATGCCTTTCTGCAACAGTTTGTAAGGGTGGTGTGGAAAATTAAAATGGTGTTTAGACCCACCTTCTGGTCAGTGTTCGGAGCTCAAGGAAGGGGAAGAAATGCTTAAGGGTGGCCCTGGGGCAGGGGGTGTCCTGCAAGGCACTGGGAGACGATGCTATGGTGTGTCAATGCATGTTTGATTGCAGGCCTGAGTCCCCTGGGCCTGTAGGCGCACATGTGGGGGATTGGCCCAACACAGGAGAAGTAACACCACAGGACCAGAGTCAGCAGTTTATCTTCATCTAAAGGAAAAAGGACACTCATTTGAGGACATTAATGTTCACATTTTAGACAGAGAAGATAGGTGGTTTGAGAGAGGGGTCAAGGAATCCATTTATGCCAACTTGGAAAATCCTTCCTTGAATAGAGGTGGGGGCCTCAGGCACAACCTTTCCCCTATCTTCCTTCCTGCTTTGTCTTCTGAGCCCAGGAAGATTAAGACCATTTCGCAAGCTCAACAGCAGCAGGGTAATCTTAACGATCCTCCTTTAGATGATAAAGGGACTTAGAAATAAACATCTCAAAATAACCATGACCTAGCCCCAGGTGCAAGGTCACACAGCCACCCTAGAAACATATTTAAGGATTCCCTTACTAACTTTACTCAGACTGAAGAAGCTCCTTGGATAAGGAGTGAAACGTTTCTACTGAGAAAATAGAAATCCAGTTGACATGATTCAAGCCACAGACTGTTCCACCTGGATGACTGAGAACCTTCATCGACATATTTTAATGTATAAAAAGTCAGGTGGGGTAAAGAGATTGGCAAAAATTAAGAAATCTGTGCATTGGCACATTGGGCCCAGAGGCCCAGGTTGGCAGACCCACTTTCCTGCTCACTTCTCTCTTGTTTTCTTTCTTGTTGCCAGGAGGTAATGCTCCGGCGTTAGCGTTGCATTGCTCATGATGATGTCCGGACTGCCGGAGGCCTTGAACCGGCTGAGAGCAAATTCTCTCCGCAGTTGCTTCAGCCTGGCAGGGCCCTCGGAGTCCACCATGGTTGCTGTACCCATCGATATCGACAAGGATGAAGTTCGGATCCTCAAGGTTTGCTTCCACAGCAACAGCTTCAACATGGGCAAGAACTTCAAACTGGTGAAATGCACGGTCATGACGGAGATCCGGGTAAGTTTCACGGATCAGTCTAATTGGCTGATGGCTTCTTGCAATGGGCGTGGACCCATATCCTTCCATTTAAATCAGTGTTTTTCAAACTTGGCAACTTTAAGATGGGTGGACTTCAACTCCCAGAATTCCCCAGAATGCTGGCAGGGGAATTCTGGGGGTTGAAGTCCACCCATCTTAAAGTTGCCAGGTTTGAAAAACACTGATTTAAATGAACAAAATGCCCCTTATTAAGATGCACAAGTGTATATTACCCAAACTCCAAGGAGTGCGTTCAGTGTGTTTCTGCACACTGTGTGTAAACTGCATCACATCCCCTGCTGATTCCCAGTCAGTGAGGGCCAGAGTGTGGAGAATTGTTTTGGCTTTTTTTGAAGGTGGGGAGGAGGGAATGGGGGGGGGGCTGCCCTTTTGAACTTATTTTCCCATTACGGTCCTTAAAATTGCACCAAAACCTGAAAAACAGGCCAAAATTGCATCACCAAAATTCAGCAATTTTGGAGGAGGAAGGAGTCTCAGACTCCTGGGGGCTGTCAGTTTACCACCCCTGGCCAAGAGAATTACAAGGAACTGGCTTTTTACAGAAACAGAGCTCTTTCAAGACAGGCTGCCATACATCCCCCCATCAGAATGAATTGCAATTAGGTCGACAGACTTTTAATGGCCAGGGGCTAAAGCAGGAATGGGCAACCTTTTTTGTGGCTAGAGGCCATACTTTTTTTTTTAAACTTCCCAAAGCCATAGAAAGCAGGATAGTGACACAGTGACATTATCAAAATGGACAGGGCCAAGATTTTATTTGGAAAAAATGTGCAACTGAAAATTGGCGAATGGGGTGGAGCAACCTATAGGGCTATAAAAAAAGGGGCTGGGGACTGCATATAGCCCTTCAGCCAAGGTTGGTGACCCATAGGCTAAGCCATTTAGGGGTTTAATTGAGGTCAAACAAGGTAAACCGGAGATGAGGAAATGCAGGGTCATGTAAAGATTAGCCCTGCGGAAGAAGTGGATTCAGGGAAATTCTTTTTTCTATAGTACATCAAAACTGACAAAATTAAAAATACCTTAGGGTATCCTTGTCCTTACTGGATTGTTACACACACACACAGACACGTTTTGGGAATATCTATTTTTCTTAATATTTCTGGTACTTTTGCATAAAAGGTAAAGGTTCCCCCCGCACAGTTGTGCAGTCGTGTCCGACTCTAGGGGCCGGTGCTCATCTCCATTTGTTAGCCGAAGAGCCAGCGTTGTCCGAAGACGCTTCCGTGGTCATGTGGCCGCATGACGCGCACGGAACGCTGTTACCATCCCACCCAAGTGGTACCTATTCATCTACTTGCATTTGCATGCTTTCGAATTGCTAGGTTGGCAAGAGCTGGGGCGAGTGCGGGAGCTCACTCCGTCACGCGGGGCTAGGGATTCGAACCTCCGAACTTGCAATCTTCCAATCGACAAGCCTGGCGTCTTACCCGCTGAGCCACCACGCCCCTTTCTTGCATACCATAGGGCTAAACCCAAAGCTGCTACTCTCCCTCTTGTATAGGAGTAATGATGTTTTGGCAACATAAGTTTCAATATTCAGAGAACACTAGAATATAGCTAAGTGGAACACCCCTGTTTAGAAGTAGTCTACCTCTGAATTTTGCTGCTGGGGCAAAGTGGAAAGAAGATGTATTGTCAGTATGCTCTGTGGAATATTCTCGAGAGCGAGCTGTTCTTGAGAATAAAATGCTGAACAACATGTATTTTTGGTGTAGTATAGCAAAGCAGTTCTTGAATTCTAGATATGTTTTACTCAACCTCTTCTGAGTATACAATCTCTCTGCTTAGGTTTGGTGAGAATTTAGGGCCCCTTTTAACAGACTTAGAAAGCCAGTTACCACTTCCCCCCCAAAAAAAAACAAAATAAAGAAATGTGCTTTCTTCATGGTAATGCTCAAGTCATATACAGTCTCTCACAATTTATATTTCAGACAATTTGAATATAATTCCAAATATAGGAAAGAGATACATATGGGAGTAGAGTAGTTAAAACCAGACAAAATGCCAAAAAACACTGATCATACCTGTCCTCCCCAATCAAAAGTCACAATCTTGTGCCTTCTGGATATCTGGACACGATCTCACAATGCCTTACCATTGGTCACACTAGCTGATGGGAATTGTAGTCAAATACATCTTCAAGATACATCAATCTGTTTTCATTTACCTAAAACAATTATTTCCCAAATGTATCTGGGATTCAGTATGTTGGGGAAAGTCTTAGATCTCCACAAGTTTTTCCTCTCATTCAGATGCTAATTCTTGGGTCCAAGGAGGAATATCCAAAATGGTTGTATATGTGAAACATTACAGATGACAGCCAAAGCGACATTAGTGGGTTGGCAAAGATCGTGCTGGTGAGGAGTGTGTAATAGAACAATCTCAGTGCACATGTGCCAGTGAAGCCCCATTTCTTACAGATTTTCCCCCCTTGACTCTTCTTTTTAATTAGAAATGCTCATTGTACTTCTCCAGACTAAATTCTATGCTAACATCTAGAATAGAAGATGGATATCTGATTTTAAGGTACTGCTCACACGAATTACCAGTCTGTTCTGTCCAGAATTCATTTTTTTAAAGTTCAGATGTTTCTCACCACTGTGTTATTTTTCTCTCTCCTTCCTGCTATTCATCTGCATTTTCCCTTTACAGGAAGTAATAAAGTCAATCCTACAGAGTGGAAGAATTGGTCCTGATATCCAGCTTGCTGAGTGCTATGGATTACGCCTGAAGCATGTGAAATCGGACGAGATCCATTGGCTTCATCCAGACCTGACAGTTGGGGAAGTCCAGCACAAATACGAATGTTTGCACATTGAGGCTGAATGGAGGTACGTGGCCCCTATCCCTCCTTTTCCCACCAACCCCCTCAGAGATGATAATTTCAGCCAATCTTTCCAGATTAGCTTCATGCTTAGTATTAAGGGATGACAGAAACGGGGGGAGTCCAGTTTTGTTTGGGATATCCTATTATGCTTGTATTCTCCCAGCAACCCTCATCTCATTTCCAAACAGGTTGTTTGTTTGTTTTAATTTTATTAGTAAAATGAAACAAAAATAATGCATCAGTGATAGTACAAGACAGTGATTAAAATAAAATAAACTTAAAATGGGGGGAAGAAACTAAGGGAAAAAAAGGATCCATACAATATTAGTGTAAGATTAATGCAGGCTGCAGTAGAAGTAGAAGTGGCATTGTGGAAAAGAGAACCACAATAAGGCACTGCTAGTTGGGGAAGCTGGGTTTTGTAGTCTGTTAAATCTGAGCCCTAAACTTGAGGAAAGCTGGTTTAACTTAAAGTTTGGTATGCTCTTTAAGGTATGACCTCCAGGTCCGCTACCTCCCCGAAGACTATGTTGAGCGCTTCCAAGAGGACCGGACAACACTTCTGTACTTCTACCAACAGGTTGGAATCAGAGGACTGCAGTCCCTACTTAATGAGTTATCCCTGGTGTAACTGTGTTGAATGTGTGAGGCTGCACCTCCATTGTGCTTACTAATGCAACTTATTCACATCCTCTAGCTCAGTGTTTTTCAAACTTGACAACTTTAGGATATGTGGAGTTCAACACCCAGAATTCCCCAGCTAGCATGCTGGTTGGGGAATTCTGGCAGTTGAAGTCCACACGTCTTAAACTTGCCAAGTTTGAAAAAAACTTTAGCTGATGTGTCATCATCTTAGCAAAACATTTTCTTCCCTTGGCCTTGGCACAACCAAGCAAGACAATGCACATATTTTCATGTATAAAATCAAAATGGGGCACAGATTCAATATTGGGTTAAATGCTGAAAGTGGGCTTTTGGGGGGGGGGAATCCATCCTACGAAATAGTTTACCTCCCCCTTTCAGAAGCTCATAAGAACTTAGCTGTCTGCAAGGCTTTGGGAGCTTGAGTGCTGTAGAACTTCCATCACCAAGAATATTATATTAGTTGTAACTTTTTACCTCTAATTATATATTTTATTTCTGCTGTTGTATATTATTGGTATTATTGTACTGGCTGGGGCTGTTGCTTTTGTATAAGACTTAGAGTTCCCTATGCTGAAGTGGGAAGGGGGAGGGGGAGGGGGAGGAAAGGAAAGGAAAGGAAAGGAAAGGAAAGGAAAGGAAAGGAAAGGAAAGGAAAGGAAAGGAAAGGAAAGGAAAGGAAAGGAAAGGAAAGGAAAGGAAAGGAAAGGAAAGGAAAGGAAGGCTGAGATCTGCTCAGTGTCACCTTTATGTCCTAGCCATCACCTGAACCAACCACCTCAATGCAGGGCTGGCTGGCTGCTTTCAAAAAACATTTTCTTTTCTTTTTTAATCAGAGGTTCCTAAATGGGTGTCAAAGAGCGGTAGGAATTATTCTGCACAGGGTTTAATGACTGCTTTAGGTATTAGATCTGCTGATGAACTGAAGTCTGAGCTAAAAAAAAATCCTGTACTTGTATTTTGGACCTTAAAACCTGCAGGTCTTTCAGTTCACAGTTCTGACTTCCCAGTTCTGACTTCCCTTAGCTTCTCACCCCACCCCACCCCCAAAGGAAGTCTGTGTTTTAATATCTAGCATCTGCCAACTGTGTGGGAAAAGGCACTGTTTGTCTGTCCCATGTGTGGTGAAGTTGACAGTGCAAGAAGTGGGGGAAATTTTCTTTCTGAAGTTCAGCAGCTCTGATGATAGGTTTCACTTCTTTCTGATCCTTTTCTGTAACAACCTGCATTGCTTGCCCTGTGCTCTGAGCTGAACTTTTTTTTTCTGATTTCACAGGCACAACTCGAGAATTTGGTTTCTTTCTTTCTTTCTTTCTTTCTTTCTTTCTTTCTTTCTTTCTTTCTTTCTTTCTTTCTTTCTTTCTCCACCCCCTTTTTTTTTAATCTAGAAAGCTTTATTTTTCCATATTTATTCCTTTAAATCCACACATCTTTTAAGTAACTACATTTATCAAAGTGTCAGCCTTGTGAGGTAGTCCAGACAAGAAACGCACCCAGATGAACTAATCCTACTTTATTTTAAAGTTACATTAACCGAATCTTGCAAGACTGAAAGTATTTCTCCCTCCTCTCTTTATTTTTCCATTTAAATTAGAGACCAGGTTTTTAGTTCCCATGATTATAGTCAAATGCTTGGAAAAATACCAAACAAATCTGCAGATGATTCAGAACACAATTAATGTGGAAGATAACATTGCTAAACTCATGGTCCTCTCTCGCTGAACCTTTTGGATGACCAGTGTGGTTTATTTGATAACCAAGATTGAGGGGAGAAAAATGTCACCCAGTGTATAATATACAGCACAGAGATCGTGGCCAAATGATGTGGTTGTGGCAACTGGCTTAACTGGTCAAATCCCAAGGATATGAATGATGATACTCTGGATGACTATGCAATCAGAGATTCTGCCCCACAGAGATTGTTTCCTGGGGAGCAGTAGTAAGGAAAGGCATTGCCTTTCTGCTCTGCTTCTAAGCTTCTAGGAAGCCTCTGATTGGACATGGTGAGAAACTAGATGCTGGGCTAGATGAGTCATGGTCTGATGAAGGTGCAAGACTCTTCTGTATATGCTTCCACCCAGATAAAGTGGGTGGGTCCAAAACCTAACATGGGAAAGGCTAGTTGAAAAGCACTTTGTAATGGTATGTGGGAATGACCTTGGGAGACAGGAGGAAGACCAGCAGCCTAGGCAATGGTCCGATAAGAGGCAGCTCAGTCCATAGGTGGGGGAAAGCATGGGAAGCGTTCCAGAAGGGACCCTCCCTAGTTTTCCAGAGACTAAAAAGAGAGGAGGGAGAAATACTTTCAGTCTTGCAAGATTCAGTTAATGTAGCCTTACAATAAAGTAGGATTAGTTCATCTGGGTGTGTTTCTTGTCTGGACTACCTCACAAGGCTGACACTTTGATAAATGTAGTTACTTAAATAAATAAATGTGTGGATTTAAAGGAATAAATATTTATTATTTGAATGCATTTCATACATTTAGTTGAAGCCCTCAGTGTTTTCTCTGCGCAGGAACACCCACTCATCTCTGCTTTTGGGAAAGAGTAGTGAGCACCTGGGTAGGGACCTGGGATCCTTAACTCAGAGCTTTCCAAACTTTTCATGTTGGTGACACACTTTTTAGACATGCATCATTTCACGACACACTCTTACAGCAGGGCATAATTTCGCGACACACTCTTACAGCAGGGCACAAGGCAGGCACTAGGACCTGTGTGGAATCACAGCAGGTTTGGAGGCAGCAAGGCAGGCACTAGGACCTGCGCAGAATCCTGGCAGGGCAGGTTTGGAGGCAGCAAGGCACAAGGCAGGCCCTAGGACCTGCGCAGAATCCTGGCAGGGCAGGTTTGGAGGCAGCAAGGCACAAGGCAGGCACTAGGACCTGCGTGGAATCCTGGCAGGGCTTGGAGGCAGCAGCAGCCGCGACACACCCAGACACTTCAGCCAACACACTAACGTGTCCGGACACACAGTTTGGAAAGCTCTGCCTTAACTGATCATCTTATTTGTGCTTTTCAGCTCCGGAGTGAATACATGCAACTTTATGCAAGCAAAGTGAGTGAAGGGATGGCCCTACAGCTAGGCTGCCTGGAGCTTAGGTATGTACTTGGTATGTAGAAGGTTGCATCTGACACAAGCATGTTTGGAAAACACGTGAGCAGGGTCAAGCTTTCTTGGCTTGCACAATGATCCTAGCAAAACAGGAACCAAAATACTGCAGCTAGGACATTGGCAAGAAGAAGGATCTGAGGAAATCCAAACACTGTGCATGAATTCAAGAAACACAAGCAAAGCCAGACATCTGAGAGGATGCAATGAGGGAGGAATATTACAAGAAACTGGTCAGCTCCTTCATAATAGTCAAGCAGGATGTTGTTAACTACAGTTTACTGAACAAGCTATGGTGAATGGGTCTTGCACACCAAGCTAAACGATAATGGGTTGTTTGCATGTAGCATTAGCTCTTAATAGGTGAGTTTCCACATTTAGCTAAATCAAAACAACCCACAGCAATGCTCAGCATTATGCATGAATCAAGTGATGATACTGAATGATGTTCTATTGATGATGACATGGGAAAGTTCAATTTAAAAACATCAGAATGAGTTTTGTGCTGAATTGGGAATCATGCTAGCTTTAATATCCAATTTTTGCAGGAGATTCTACAAGGACATGCCCCACAATGCTCTAGACAAGAAGTCCAACTTTGAATTCCTAGAGTATGTAGACAATATTTTTATCTATGCTGGTTAATTTTTTAAAACGTTTCTCGTTAGTTGTAGTGATATCTGCCTGGTAGATTTCTTCTTTTCCTACCTGTGTACCTATATGCAGCCCTGCTTGCATAACCAGAGAAGATATTTTAAATGTGTGTAGGTGTGTATGTCTGTTCATGTATGAAGAAGAGAGAGTGCGTATGTATGAATAAGAGAGACAGAAACAGGATCTCCCAAATTCCACCCACAGATTCACAGCAGCATCAAAGGCTTAACAGCTAATTGCTGCACTCTTTTTGAGTCTGGTTCCTACCCACTTACCATTGATGTCTGTTTCAGCTGGGAAAACTCAGAGTTGTAGCCCCAATGCATCCTAGCTGAAATCCCAATATTGATTTGCTTGAGGAAGGTTGAGCTGGAAAAAGAATCAGTGGAGAGAAATTACTGTACGTGCGGTGCAGAAGTGGAATGATGGGGAGCCAAGGCACCAATCAGTATTAGTTTTGGTCCCAGGTTCTGCAATGATGTGGGTCATCTTAATTGAATTGGAAGGATGTAATGATAGTGTACGATTCCACATCACAGCCTAAGTAAGGCTACCAGAGGCCTCCCCATCCAGTCCACAAAGATCTCAGTGGAAGCTCCTCTCTTTCACAGAGCTCATCCCTGTTCTCCTTGCCCAGCAGGCAAGTTTATGTTTATGGCAATCTTTCTCAACCTTGGCAACTTTAAGGTGTGTGGACTTCAACTCCCAGAATTCCCCAGCCACCATGCTGGCTGGGGAATTCTGGGAGTTGAAGTCCACACATCTTAAAATTGTCAAGGTTGAGAAACACTAGCTTATGGTCACAGATGATTGGAAAAGGATGCTTGCTTGAGAGTAGGCAGCAGTGCAAGATAGACTGAATGAGCATGGCTAAAGCCCATTTTAATGGAGCCTGATTGGCTTTCAAATCCAAACGGAAGCACCATAAATTAAGATGGCCAAGTATTGGACACCTACAGACATGTAAAGCAGCATCTTCTTTCTCTTTAAGGAAGGAAGTGGGGCTGGACTTGTTCTTTCCAAAGCAGATGCAGGAGAACTTGAAGGTGAGGAATGTTTTAGCCCCACGTATACATGTTAGACCGAGGGCGGGATCAAGCCATTAGCCAGGCTGCCTGGAGTTGATGGGAGTCGCGGTGCATCTGAGAAAGGGCCTAGTTTGCCTAGAATTATTCAGAGTGGATTTTTCTCCCAGCCCCCCCCCCCATTTTTTTTCTTCCCCAGTCTGATCTATCTCAGGAATTACTGTAGTAGAACAGTTCTTTCACAGCCTGAATTACAGGGGGGGAAAGTAACCACCTGCTATGCCACCAAACTTGGACCCACAAGCTAGACAGTTAAGGTTTAAAGCACAAACATCCATGAGAGTGGGGAGGTGACAAAATATGCATGACAATATCATCACACCAGTGATGCAACCTAAGTACTTGTGTCAGATCTTGCAACAGAAATGTGTAATGCATTTGCATGATGACATCACTGCATGCTGTCACGCTGGCATCATCATGGTTTTCTACAGATGCTGCAGGGTTAAAGTTTGATCTATATAAATGGCAGAAAAAGGCTCCAGAATCTGAAATGGCTGAGTGAATTATACCATCACTTTCAGACTGAAGGGGTGGGTCAAAAATATTTTGTAAAAGTTTCCATATTGAAAAGCAGCTCAGCAAAGTACTGGGGTATTTTTATTTAATTACAACAGAATTAAACAATAGAAACAGCCATTTGAAAATTGCAATCATCTCACACTCTCTACTGTCTAAATCGTTCTGCTTGCCTGAACAGAAAAATCTTAGGTTTCCAGCAGTACAAATGTGAAAGCTTCAGAAAAAATACTTCATCCCATCTTAGGCTTCTGACTGCATTTATTAAGAAGTTTGAGGGTGTTTTTTTTTCTTTTTCCTTTTTCTTCCTCCCTGCTTCCCATTCATAGCCAAAGCAGTTCCGCAAGATGATCCAGCAGACTTTCCAGCAGTATGCGCTCTTGCGAGAGGAAGAATGCATCATGAAGTTCCTTGGCACACTGTCCACCTTTGCCAACATTGATCAAGAAAGCTATCGCTGTGAGTTGATTGTAAGTATTGGACAGGCAGGGAAATGTTTCCCAGAGTCTGTGTGGCCTTATTGTGGTTACAATTACAGTTTAGATATAGATGCATCAAACAAGGATGGCCTTGCAAACTTCGTCTCTTCAGGATGCCATCATAATAGATTGTGATTGTTGTCTTCTCTACCAGTACTGTACAGAGAGATGTCTATGGACCGAGTTTGGGGATTTTAGAACTTCTGAAGCTGAAACTGAGTGGATTGGAACTTGTAAGATAAAGGATAGGGTGTGGCAGATGGGGGTCAGATAGGTCGGGGGTGATCCAAGACAATAGTAAAAAATCTTGTCAAATAAAGTAACTTTTTTCTAGCTTCTTAGCCTGACATTGTCATATTTAGAAAAAAGGCTATATCCCCAAACCTCAGACTTGATCACTAAGAGAGATAAGCAAGTTATACAAGTTTTATGATAGTCATTCTCTACTGTTAATTGGGGCTGCTATCCAAATTTACATATGCTTGTCTTTGGCTCTTCCCTGCTTACCTGATGTCACTGGGGCCTGTGTATGCTTAATTGGATTTAATTCCATAAGGTTTTCAAATTTAAGAGCTTGCTTAGGTCATGCATCATATTCACAGTAGTTTCATATTATGTGGGGCTTACCACTTTGCTTCAAGCTTTGTGGCATCTCTAACTCTCCACTTCCAGACTGATACCCAATTCCAGTATTCATATATTGGAATATCTTGCCCCCGGAGGTGAGGCAGGCGTCCTCGCTCCTGGCCTTCCAGAGGTCTTTAAAGACCTTGTTCTGCCGCCTTGCTTGGGACAAAGGAAGTAATAGTTCCTCCTGGGGGTGGTTAGCTTAGTAATATCCTCCTTTTAAGATCTTACCATCATCTGGATTTTTTCTATTTATTATTATATTGTATTTTAAGTTTTATAGGTTTTTAATTTTAATATTTTATTGTAAACCGCCGAGGGTCTACTGCTGTAGAGATGGGCGGTGATAAATTTGACTAATAAATAAATAAATAAATATGGCGTCTAAGAGTCAAAATACAACCTGAAAGGTTGATGAAATTGCAGCCGAATCACTTTTCCAAATGTACAACTTTGCTGATCTAAAATGATATATGTTGATATTTTCCTTCTAAATCCCATGTAAGTTTAAAAAATACAGGAGAGTTTAAACCTTGTTGTTGACCTTTAAGATAATAGTATTAATTAGGCATTTGCATCACTTCCTGCTCTAGAATTCTTCCATAATCTTCCATCACTCCTGCTCTAGAATTCTTCAGCTGCTTAATATACCCAGAATGTTAGGGGTTGCAAAAATTAGGAGAGTCTTGTTTCAGCTGGAGCACAAATTACTTTTCTCCCTTCCCTTTTCAGCAAGGATGGAATATCACTGTGGACCTGGTGATTGGCCCAAAAGGCATCCGGCAGATGACAAGTAAAGAAGCAAAGGTGAGTTGCTCAGAGATCTTGTAAAGGGTTTTCATAATTCATCAAATACAGATTTTCATTGCATTGTATTGTTCCCTTTCCTTTGTTGCTTGAATACAAGTTAAGCTATTTTGCAGATGGTGAGGGAGCAGGCATGTTTCCATGGTAACTTGGGGGGGGTGCTTTTGTGCCACACAATCATCTTCTCTGAATGCCACTGGTACAATTGGGTAACACAATTTTTAATGCAGGATTCCTGTACCTTTCAAGGAGTAGAAATCCAATAGGTATAAGACTGGTTGGACTATGTCCTTTCAAGCAGTAAAACCAAGCGGTAAGACTTAAGGCAAAGGGTCTTGTAGAGGGTACAGTCATGAAACACAGGATATTATCTCTCCACTAGATAATTCAAGTTTATGTTCTTGGAGATGGATTGAATTCTCCAGCTTAGTTCCTCCAAATATAGTCACTCATGCCTTGGTCACCTCCCACTTGGACTATTGCAACACATTCTATATGGGGCTGCCTAGAACACCATCCAGAAGCTATGATTGATCCAGAATGCAGCAGCGTGGGCAGTCATGGAATGCCTATATAATGATTGTACTCTGTGATCTACATTGGTTCTCAACAGGCTTCCAGATGCAATCAAGCTTCTGGTTACCACTTATAAAGCCTTTCTTGGCACAGGGCCAGGTTATTTGCAGAACTGCCTATCTTCAGTTGTTTCTGCTTTTCCCACAAGTGCTGACAGAATGGGCATGCTCTGAGTCCCTTCTGTCATCTGGTGGGACCCAGGGGGTGTGCCTTCTCTGTCATGGCACCTCTCCAAAGGGCTTGCCAAGATTCAGATAGCCCTGTTTTTGTTAATCTTCTGTGAGGCCTTGAAAACCTGACTCTTCCCCGAGTCATAGGGCCAGGGCATTGGATGAGCCCATCTTGTAATGGTTTGTATTGTGATTGTGAGTGTGGTTTTGGCCTTGGTTGTATTGTGCTCATAGTGGCTTCTATTTCTGTTGTGGGGGTTTTCTGTGTTTTTTTAATCCCATATAAACCACCCAGAACTTCAAATTGTAAGCTGGGCAGCCCCATAATTTATATAAATGTATATATTCATACATTCGGGATGGTGTGAGAATTCCTGCACTGGGCAGAATGTTGGACTAGATCAGTTTTTCTCAACCTGGTTTGGGAATTCTGGGAGTTGAAGTCCACACATCTTCAAGTTGCCAAGGTTGAGAAACGCTGGACTAGATGATCTCCAAGACCATTTCCAACTTTATAATTCTATGTATGGATGTATAGATAAATAAGCAAGCAAGCCGGCCAGCCTAGAAGCAGCCTGGCCAGTATGGCCACTGACACTGCTGCCTAGGAAAATCCAGTTCATTCTAGACAAGGCTATTTTAGGAGACCCCTGGTTCAGCATATACCAAGATTGTAGATAATTCTATCAATAAAGCTTCATCGTATTTTGTTTACAGCACGATCTAAGTATAGCTAGAGGTTATGCTAAGGTTTTATGTGTGTCTATTAGCTCCAAGATGGCAGAGCTGATTTTCTTCACATGTGAGAGCTGAAGTCTCACAAGTAAGAACTGATGAGCTTCCTAGATTGAAGCACAACACTTAGTGAAATACAAAGTATGGGTTGGCCAAGGCAGTTTTGCTTTGGAGACTAAATTACAGTTGTATTCACATTTACCTGAAAATATAATGGGATTTGTGTAGGATGTCCTTGAAATCTTTCTTTGTGAAATGCATAAAATGAAGAGGCATGAATCAGAATGCTGCTGTTTTGCGTGTATAGGTCTGGCATAGTATCCTACCCCACCCCACCCCCACCCTAAAGAGTGTGGAAAGCAGAAAGATTTCTTGATTGTAATGCAAGTGAATCATTCATAAAAACATTGATGTTGCTCCTTTGCAGCCCACTTGCTTGGCTGAATTCAAGCAGATCAAATCCATAAAATGTACTGCTGTGGAGGAAGGCAGAGCTTTGCTACAGCTTGGTCTTACTGGGAACCCCCAGGTAAGAAAGAAGTGCAAGATGGCTTTTATTGTATCTCAGTTGTCTCCCTTTTCCAGTCTTCTAACACTCTATTTGAGAGAGAGAGAGAAAAATAAGAACCCTGCAGGATCAGGCCAAGAGCTGGTGCAGTAGGCAGTCAAATGCATTCAGGAAGCTCACAAGCATGGACCAGAATGCAATATCCCTCCTCCACTTTTTCTCCTTAGCAGTTAGTAACCAAGGCATGCCATGTCTGATTGCAGAGGTATCAAACCTCCATCAAGACTAATAGCCGTTTTAAACCCATCTGAACTGATGGCCATCAACACATTTGATGGCAGCAAATTTCACATACAGTATAACTATGCACTACATAAAGGGGTACTTCTTCCTTTTATCAGTCTCAAATCTCTGTACATTTATTTTGAGTGGGTGATGTCCACATTCTACCATTGTGCGAGGAGAAAAACTTGTCTCTATCTGTAGATTTCATACTATGAGGATTTATGTGCCTTCAAATCAGTCTTAACTCATGGCAACTACAAAGACAAATCCATGCAGTTTTCTTGGCAAGGTTTTTTGGAAGTGGTTCGCCATTTCCTGCTTCCTGGGGCTGAAGAGAGAGTGACTGGACCAAGGTCACCCAGCTGGCTTCATGCCTAAGGTGGGACTATATAATTCACTGTCTCCCGGTTTCTAGCCCAATGCTTTTATCCACTACACCAAACTGCCTCTCATACATACATGCGTGCAAACACACATGCACTTCCATGCTCATTTTTTTGTGTTAGATAGTTTGATCTGATGAAATAATTTAAAAAAACCTGTGCATGATTTTATATACCCTTAGGATCCCTTTCCTACCTTTTCTCCAAGCTACAATTGCTGTAAGCTTTCCTGTTAGTGGAACTGCTCTAGTTCCTAATCATTTTTGGTTGCCCTTTCTCAATATCCTTTAGCACAGCGGTCCACAACCTGTGGGCTGCGGCCCACTAATGGGCCGCGGCCTGTTAGGAAGTGGGCCGCAGGGCTCCTGCCTGCAAACCCCGCCCCCCGGTGCGCACGATTACCCCACCTCCGGTGCACGCGATTGGCCCCGCCTGCAAACCGCCCCCCCCCCCCCCGGTCCGTGGAAAACTTTTCTTCCACAGCTGGTCCCTGCTGCCAAAAAGTTTGGGGACCGCTGCTTTAGCAGGCATGATAAAAAGGTAAAGGTACCCCCCGCACATTTGTGCAGTCGTGTCCGACTCTAGGAGCCGGTGCTCATCTCCGTTTGTTAGCCAAAGACTAAGCGTTGTCCGAAGACGCTTCCACAGTCATGTGGCCGCATGACACGCGCAGAGCGCTGTTACCTACCCACCAAAGTGGTACCTATTAATCTACTTGCATTTGCATGCTTTCGAATTGCTAGGTTGGCAAGAGCTGGGGCGAGTGCGGGAGCTCACTCCGCACGCAGGGCTAGGGATTCGAACCTCCGAACTTCTGATCTTCCGATCGACAAGCCTGGCGTCTTACCCACTGAGCCACCACGCCCCTCCTTTAGCAGGCATGATAGCCAGAACAATACTCAGTTTTCCAAGTGTGGCTTTACAATAGAACTGTAAAAGGATTTTATCAAATTGGCAGTTTTATTTTCAGTTCCATTTCTGGGGTTTCCAAACATTGAATTATTAGGCTTTTTTACAGCAACTGCATATTGGGTTGATATTTTCATCAAGCTATCCATTGTGACTCCCAAGATCCCTTTCCTGATCAGTCACTGCCAGCTCTCGTTCCATTAATGTGCATGTGAAAGTGCATCATATGCACTTCCTTTCATTGAACTACATTTGCCATTTGGAAGCCCTTTCATTCAATTTGAAGAGATCCTACTATCCTGAACAATTTGGTATCATCAGCAAATTCGGCAACCTTGCTGTTCACCACTTTGCCAATAGCAAGTCCTAGATTTATTGAAGGACCGAGGAGAATGCACAGTGGGTGCGGGTTGGCAAGGTCAAAATGGTGGTTGTGACTAGGCAGTCAAAGTCCTGACCCTTTTTATATGCATGCAGTGCATGTTAAAAAGGAGCATGGCTTCAATCGCCCAGGCATGCCCACCATTTTGTCATCATTGACCCCCTCCTGTGGATGCCCCTGGGGCTAGACAAGACCCGGAGAGCTACAGCCATTCCACTTGTAGAAACCAATCTCAAAAAGCTAGGCAGGGTCAGACCAGGTTAGTACCTGCATAGGAGACCACCAGAAAGTATGAGGGTCCTATGCTGATCTTGGAACTTGAAAAAACACACAGAAGAAGGCAGTGGCAAGCTTATTCTGGATTGTTGCCATGAAAACTACATAGACATGTCCATGAAATCACCAAGAGTTAAGCTCAACTTGAGGGAGACTTCACTTTCTTTACAGATGCACAGGTTGCGCTCAACTAAGTTTGCAGATTATCAAACCTTTGCTAGAAGTGACTCTTTCAGGCAATAAAGGAAGTCTGAGAAAACACACAAGTTCAAAAATGAAAGGTTCTATTTTTGATATTTTCTTGGACCTTTCCAACGCTGAAAGTTTGCTTTGGTTCACCTCTTTCTCAGCTTGGCCTCCAACATGTATTTTGGTTCCAACCAAGCTCTTTAAACCAACGTAGTTACTATCTTGTTGGATAAACTCTTGAGCATTGACAGTGAAGTCTCTATCTATGTGGTTGGCATAGGGACTTTATGTGGCCTTTTTTACTTGGCAGTCCTTGACGATTAAGACGTCCTCCCTCGCTGAGGCAGAGAACATGGCTGACTTGATAGATGGCTACTGCAGGTTGCAGGGGTGCTTGGATACCTCCCTCATCATCCGTCCCAACAGAGGTGAGAAAGCAACCAAGTGCATATGATAAGGGTGGATCTTACCTGATCACAAGGAGCACAGTGGGAATGTAATAGTACAGAGTGAATTGATCTATATCACGTACATTCTTGTAGGAGAATGTGGGTGATGTTCTTTGTTTCTTAAAACAGTATTAAGCTATTCGTGGGAGGTTCTTATTGACCTATCATCTGGAATTGCCCTGTTCTTTTCTAGTGGAATTCTGATTTCCTGGGAAAGACCTATATGTTTAGCCTGACCACAGGACCATATCATTCATACATTGCCTTGAGCTGTGTGAGATTATGGCAAATCTGCCTTCTTATTTCCTCCTTGAGTTGGATGAGGTTAAAACGTATCTTAAAGTACCCTGTTCTGAAGCACTTCCCTCTATTTGGTGCCTCCAAATACAATGGAACTACAAGTTCCAGAATTTACAGCCAACATGGTATTGGGTGTGTTGACTAGGAAGTATGGAAATGTTAGATCCAACTTATAGCTCTAATCAACCATATACAGAGAAACAAGAATTGCAGGATATTTTCATCTCATGGTAGTATTTTCCCATTAATCCTTAAAATCAGAAGCCTGTCTTAGAAATTAAGGTAACACATGAAACTATTTTGGGTAAATTCTTAGTGAGAAGAGGATGCTAAAAATCATATTAATATCCATAGTTCATGTTGGTGCACAACACTGTATTTATTTATTTATAGATAAATTATTTACTTAGAATATTTGTGGCCCTGGACACAAGTGTCAACTGGGAAATCCCCCCCCCATGGAAAACTGATTTTTAAAAGTTATTGGGTTGCTATATATGTTTTTATTCTATGATTTCCTAACCCATGATGCAGCTGTGAAAGTACAGTTATCATAATTCATAAATGAAAGCAAACAAAACCAAATTAAATCCTTACTTCTTCTTCCTGCCACATGAAGAAGTCTTCATGGTAAAGTCTTCATCCTATATTTGTATAGATTTCATTTTTTTATTTATTGACATTATGTCAAAATTGAAGGCCCCCTCTAGTACTGGGTTTAGGCAATTGCCTGATTTACTCATTCGTAAAACCACCATTAGCAAAGTTTCCAGTTAAGGAAAGGTTCTTCCAAATTAGTTAATTATTTGGCTTTTTCATTCAAAGTTAAAATATAACATTGGAAAGGAAACATTTATTTTTGACTTGTACTTTAATTCTGTTAGTTCTCTGTTTGTACTCTCTATCTTACTGATGTGCATAAGCAATCATCCACTTGTGTAATAATGTTCTGGCCCATGTTGTAGTTCATTAGTGCTTATGGATGCTACAGAAAACTTTGCACATCCCAGTTCCAGAATTCATTTTAGAATTTCTCCCTGTTCATTTGGTGGAATGGAAGAAGGAAAGCTGTAAGAGAATAATAGAACAGAACAAGGGAAGTCCACCTAGTTATTTGGAGACAGGGAAAAACCAGAAGACAGGGAAGAGGTCTCATTCACAGCCAAATGGCCAGTGAGATTTGAGCTGTGAGTTTCTTGACATGCCTTATCTCCTTTTCCCTTGCAGAGAATGATAAGAGGATCAGTCTGCCTCAGGTCCCAATACAGTAAGTAAGATGGTGGACCTACCCCAGGAAACCTATCTGTGCATAATACTGAATACCAGAGGACAGTAGGAGAACAGACCGGTTTTGCACTGGCCATAAAATCACCTCAATGCTCCCTGAGCTCTAATTTACTCAGAGATGAAGTAGAACTTTGGCTGTCTGGAAATATTATAGGTAGTAGAAAAGCATGTGTTCCATGTTCACAAAAAAATGTTTTTTTTTTAGATTTTATTTACATTCAACATAAACATTACACAACACAAAACAACAACTACATTTGTATATACATAATTTCATTTTCAATTCAAAGCAATACTTAATATCTAACATGTTTGATATAACATAATTTCAATCTATCATTTTCCTTCTATTTCCATTCTCTTTCTTTCTTACTCTATACTTTTCTAACAGCTTTCTTCTTTCTTATCCTTCTCCCTCTTACCTCACTTTCTAACATTCTCGTTCTCTCTCTAGTATCTTCTTCGCCTTATCTTTTTCCCTTTTAATGGGATCCTCTTCCATCCTACTTTCCACCTTACCACCTAAATCCGTCCCTTTTACTTTTTTTTTCAGAAATGTCTATTTCTAACTCTATAACTATTTTCCTTTACTTTCCTTATATTATATTACTATTTTATTAAGTGCTTATCTCTATTTGGTTTAAACTTATACAACTTTACCATACAATACATACATCCATACAATTCTTTAAAATACTTCCGGCTTTCTTAACAAAGAATATAAATGTAAATATTTAATTTACATTTTCCCTCTTTCTTCTTATATCTTATTATATTTCCCCCCCCCCTCCTCTATGTTTATGATTCTATTTGTATAACTTATTGGTCCCTATTTAATATCATATTCTTTTTGGATATATTTTATAAAGGGGTCCCATATTTCCTTATACTTCCCTATTTCTTTCCCTTTTATTAAATTCGTCAATTTGTCTGTTTGCATTAATTCCATTGTTTTTATGATCCATTCTTCTTTTGTTGGTATATTTTCTTGCTTCCAATATTGGGCATACTTTATTCCAGCAGCAGTACTTAAATACAGAAATAGAATCTTTTGTTTTTTATTAATGTTATCGTCCATTTTACCTATCAAATAAGATTCTGGTTTCATCCTTATATTATTGTCTAATATTTTACATATATATTTATGTACTTTGCACCAATATTTTTTTGCTTTTGCACATGACCACCAGATATGGTAAAAAGTTCCACTTTTGTTTTTACATTTCCAGCATAGATTGGTATTCCTAATTTTTGATTTAAATAGTACCTCAGGAGACAAGTACCATCTGAAAATCATTTTGTATAAGTTTTCTCTTAAATTATTGCTTAAAGTAAATTTTATATTTTTTGTCCAAATTTCTTGCCATTGATCATATGTAATTTCAATTCCTAAATTTTCTTCCCATTTTCTCATATACTTTTTAATTTTTATGTCCTTGGTTTTTATCTCCAATAGTGTTTTATATATTTTTGAAATTAAGTGATCTTCTTCTTGTTCTAATATATTGTCCCAATTGTTTTCCATTTTTGTAAATTGATAAGTTTTTTTATCTATTTTATATTGCTCTTTCAATTGGAAGTATGTAAACCAGTGACATATTATGTTTTCATTTTCTAATTCCTCTCTTGTTTTAAGTCTGTGGTTGTTTCCTTCAAATTTTAGTAGATTTTTATACCTTATATATTCTTTTTTGTTTTGATTGCCTATTCTGGTACTTGCCTCCTGGGTTGATACCCATAGCGGAAGATTGGGTGATACCATTTTTTTATATTTGTTCCAAATTTTCAGCAATGATTTCCTTATAATGTGGTTATTAAATGCCCTGTTTACTTTACATCTATTGTACCACATATAGCCGTGCCACCCATATCTATTATCATGTCCTTCCAGATTTAATATTTTACCATTTTCTAGTTTTATCCAGTCTTTGATCCATATCAATCCACATGTTTCGTAGTATAATTTAAGATCAGGCATTGCTAGTCCCCCTCTATTTTTTGTATCTTGTAAGTATTTTAGTTTGATTCTGGGTTTTTTCTTTTGCCATATAAATTTTGTTATTTCCCTTTGCCAATTCATAAAAATTTGATCTTTTATCATGATTGGGATTGTTTGAAACAAATATAGAAACCTTGGTAGTACATTCATTTTTATTGTAGCTATCCTTCCTAATAATGATAATTGTAAGTTTACCCATTTCTCAAGATCTTTTTTAATTTCCTTCCACAGACTGTCATAATTGTTCTTATATAGATCTAAATTATTATTTGTTAATTGTATTCCTAGATATTTTAATTTTTTAACATTTTGAAATCCTGATAATTGTTCTATTTTAATTATCTCTTCTTTTGTCATATTTAAATTGATCATTTTAGTTTTCTGTTTGTTTATTTTGAACCCTGATAAATCCCCATATTCTTGTAGCTTAGAAATTAGTTTAATTATTGAATTCTTTGGATTTTGTATTGTTATTACCAGGTCGTCTGCGAATGCCTTTAATTTGTAATTTTCCTGCTTTATCTTCACCCCGTCTATATTTTGATCTTTTCTAATTTCTTCTAATAATACTTCTAACACCAAAATAAATAATAAAGGAGAAATAGGACAGCCTTGTCTAGTACCTTTTGATATATTGCATTCCTGAGTTTCTTCGTCATTTACTATTATTCTTGCTTTCTGAATCTTATATACTGTATTGCTTTAATTGCATTTATAATTTTTTCACCAAAATTTCTATTTTCTAATACTTTAAACATAAATTCCCAATTGACGTTGTCAAAAGCTTTTTCTGCATCCAAAAATAATAACATTATTGGCTTTTCGTTGTGTACATTTGCATATTCTATTAAATCAATTACATTTCTTATATTATCTTTTATTTGTCTTTTTGGTAAAAATCCATTTTGGTCCTGATTAATTATTTTCTGTAAAAAAAAATTAAGTCTTTCAGGAAGGATAATAGTAAATATTTTATAGTCATTATTTAACAAGGAAATTGGTCTATAATTTTTGCATTCTGTTGGGTCTTGGTTTTCTTTTGGGATTAATACTATATTGGCCTCTCTCCATGATTGTATTTTTGATCCATGTAATATTGAGTTAAACAGTGTTTTTAATGGATTGAGCAGATATTCTTGAAATTTTTTATAATATTCAGCTGTAAAGCCGTCAGTTCCAGGTGTTTTACCTATTTTTAATCTTTTAATTGCATCTTTAATTTCTTGAGTTGTGATACTATTATTTGTAAAGTCCTTATCCTCTTCTGTTAATTTTTCTAAGTTGCATTTTTTAATATACTCATCAATTTTATTTGTTAGTATTTTTTGTTCTTGATATAAATTAGTATAGTAATCAAAAAAAGCTCCCTTAATATCTTCGTTGTATATTAGTTTCTTATTCTTATCTCTAATTTTAGTAATAATTTTTTTTCTTTTTCTTTTCTTAGTTTATACATTAGCCATTTTCCTGGTTTGTTTGCATGTTCAAAATTTCTTTGTTTAATAAATTTTAACTTTTTGTCTAGTTCTTCTGTTAATTCTATCTTAACCTGGAGTTGCAATAATTTTATTTGATTTATTATTTCCTCCTTATCTTTTTTTCTATTGTTGTTTTGCAATTCTAATTCTTTTTCTTTTATCTGCTCCATTATTGTTTCCATTTTTTAATCTATTTTTTTGATAATTATTAATCGATATCAGCTGTCCTCTCATATATGCTTTACTTGCCTCCCATACTGTTTCTATTTTTACTTCATTATCCATATTCCAAATTAAAAATTCTTGTAATTTTTTCCCTAGTTCATCTACATTTTTTTTTATCTTTAAGGATATTTTTGTTCATACGCCATCTTTATTTTTTTGCATTTATACATAGTCATTTGGACGGGGTTGTGGTCTGAGAGTGATTTTGGAAGAACTGATATATCTTTAATTTTATTTTCTAAATATTTTGACACCCACAAATCATATCAATTCTGGAAAACGAATTAAATCTATTGGAGTAATAAGTGTATTCTTTTTTATTTCCTTTAATGTGTCTCCATACATCTACCAACATTAAATTCTTTACCATATTGAAAAATTCTTTTGGTAATTTCCCTTGGTTTTTATTGATATGGTTTTCTGATTTTCTATTTATTTCAGGTTCCACAACCCCATTCAAATCACCCATCAATATCCAATTATTAATCATATTTTCTGAGAGGACATCTGATAGTTCTTTAAAAAAAAACTCTTCTGATTACTATTTGGAGCATAAACTCCAATTATCAATATTTTCGTATTTTGACTTTCTATTTCGACAATTATAAATCTTCCTTCCTGATCTTTTACTATTAATTTAGGTTTAAGCGAGGGCTTAACATATATTACAATCCCATTTTTTTTCTTTTCATTTGCTGTTATGAATGGTGATCCCAATTTTTTATTATCCAAATATTTTATATCTTTCTTTTTAATGTGTGTCTCTTGAAGACATACAATATCTAATTCTAATTTTTTTAAGAGTTGAAATGTTCTATATCTTTTAACTGGGGAGTTGAGACCATTAACATTCCATGTTAAATTGTTTAGTTTACTCATTTTCTATATTTGTTTCAAATTTACCTGTTTTCCACCCTTTGTATTTTTTTTAAACTCTACTCCTGTTCTTTTCCTAGTTCCTTCTTGTTTTCCAATTCTTTTTCCAATTTTTTATGAAATTCTTTTGCTTTAAATATCGAGTTTAGTCTGTATCTTTGTCCTTTATACATTAAATTTAATCCTTCAATGTTTTCCCATCTAAAGTTTATTTCATTTTTCTTCAATGTATCTGTAAGGAATTTGTATTCTTTTCTTTTTTTTAGTATTTTTCCTGGGATCTCTTTAAAGATAGTGACTACATCTCCTTCAACCTCAATTTTTTTATTAAATGCTGCCTGTATTACCAAATCTCTCTCTATATATTTTTTGGAAAATTCTACCAATATATCTCTTGGCTTTTTATTAATTTTTGCATACTTCGAATTTACTCTATATATTTTTCCAATTTCTTCATCTATTTTTTCCTCCTCCCAATCCACCAAATCTGCAATCATTTGTATTAACAATCCTTTAATATTTTCTTCTTTGTCCTCCGCCACCCCTCTTATTCTTATATAATGTTCTTTTTCTTTCAATTCTAGTAGAGCTATACATTCTTCTTCTTCTCTTCTTTCTTCACAAATGTCAGCTTGTTTTTTAACTTCTTGTATCTCATTCTTTAATCTTTTTTCTATTATAGCCAACTTCTGGTCCAGTCTTTTTTCTAATCCTTCTAGCTTTTCTTCTAGTACTTTTTTCACTGTCTGTGTTACAGTCTCTGTGGCTTTTGCTGTAAATTCGTCAAATAATGCTTTTAGTCCTTCGCCTTCTAATGTATCTGATCCTTTTCTTAATAGTCTTTTTGTAGTCATGATTGTCTCTTCCAAAAAAAACCTTCTACTTCTACTATATTCTTATCTACAATACTTTGTAACCAAAATTGTTCACAGTGATATTTTTATCTTGTTTCTAATATACACAAATACATACAAATTATTTTACTATGCTTATAAGGTAAAGGTTCCCCCCGCACATTTGTGCAGTTGTGTCCGACTCTAGGGGCCGGAGCTCATCTCTGTTTGTTAGACGAAAAGCCAGCGTTGTCCGAAGACGCTTCCATGGTCATGTGGCCGCATGACACGCGCGGAACGCTGTTATATACTATGCTTATAAATCCTATATATTTCTATTTTTATAATCACAAAGCATTATTATACTATTATACTATCTTAAAGATGGCCACTCTTAATAATTAATTAATTTGAGTCCCGGTTTATTAGAGAAGTAATTCACTTTTTCCAATGTCTTTCGCTTGCTCCTTGTTAAGGAATTTCAGCTTCTTTTAGCTTTAAATGTTCATTATAATTTATGGCCAAGATAGCAACTCCCATCAGACTAATTGTCTGACTTTGCCTGTTAGATTAGCTTTTCCCTTTCCAGCCACTCGGCGCCACGAGCCTCCATTAAACTCCGACAGCGACGAACACCAGACACATCCAAAACGAAAAACAAACACTTGCCCGGCTCGTTCTCCTTCGTGGCCGCAGAAATTCATTCTCAGAGAGGTTTTTCTCCACCTCTCTGGCCAATCTCGCCTATTTTTTCCAGCGAAATCGTCTTCCCAACAGCAATAGTTGTTTCTTTTTCGTGGAGCTCTTCTTCTCCGCGTCTGGTCGCCCTCTTGGCTCACCCGGAAGTCCCGTTCACAGAAAAATGTTGACCAAATTGATGGAGACAACACCTATCAATACTTATGAATGCTGATAACAAAATAGAATTGTACTATACGGTGCCTATTGCTGGGATACCAACAGCAGGTGAGGGTGGTTGCCTTCACTGTTCTACTCATAAGCTTTCTAATGGGATTTGACCAGCTATTGTAGGAGAGAGGATGCTGAATTACTGTAGATGGACAATGATCTGATCTGTCTGGACTCTTCATGCATTTTTATTTTCCTTAGCCACCACTGCTCCTTCTCCCCTCCCCCTCTCCCTCCCCTCCCCCTTCTCCCCTCCCCCTCTCCCTCCCCTCCCCCTTCTCCTCCTCCTCCTCCTCCTCCTCCTCCTCCTCCTCCTCCTCCTTCTCCTCCTCCTCCTCCTCCTCCTCCTCCTCCTCCTCCTCCTCCTCCTCCTCCTCCTCCTTCTCCTTCTCCTTCTCCTTCTCCTTCTCCTTCTCCTTCTCCTTCTCCTTCTCGATGTCTGGCGATTGCCTGGACTAGTCCCTGCAGTTTTCTTGGCAAGATGTTCAGAAGTGAATTGCCCTTGCCTTCTTCCTACAGCTAAGAAAGAGTGACTGGCCCAAGGTCACCCAGCTGGCTTTGTGCCTAAGCCAGGACTAGAACTCATGGTCACTCAGTTTTTAGCCTGGTGCCTTAACAATTATACCAAACTGGCTCTCCAGCCCTCTCTTAGGTACCCAAACATTATCCTAAATGGAGGGACCATAAACAAATGAAACTCTTCATCACTATTGGAAGAATTGCTTTCATATTGATTGATTATATTTATAGACTCCCTAATGCTCACATTTCTTTGTACAAGTCAAAGAAATCTCAGTAAGAGGAAATTAGCAAACCCAATTCTGTTCCTGAATATCTTTCTGCCCACAGGCATATAGAAGAGAAGAGATCCACCCTGACAGAGAGCTTCAGTGGAGGTAAGTTGAGTTCTACCTCGCCACTATCAGATCAATGAGGATTGAGACGTCAGATATATGAACTGTGTACTCAAGAGTTTTGATCTGTCTTAACCTCTGGCATTGGCATTTTTAACAGAAGTCATGGAATGCTGGAGTTTACACTGAGGAGTTTACACTAGGTTGATGTATGCATACTCTTGTTGTCCTATCATTTCTAATCAAATAGATTGCACAGTTTTCTGAAACATTACAAAATTATGCCAAGCTTCTCTGATCAGAGTCAACAATGAAATAGAAAAATGAATATTCTATCTACAAGTAATGTCTAACGTAATTACTCAACTGTCCTGAAAGGGAGGTGGGGATTTGGGAAATACCATCCTCTTTCTCCAGCCAGGGTTGGTCCTTCCAACTCACCAGCTTCTAACACTACCAATCAAAAGGTTATTTGAAACTCTTCCATCTTTCCCTCCCTAATGTTTTTTTTCTTGAAAGAAGAGAAGCTGTATTTGAGAACACAGTAAAATCTTCTGGAAGCATCCTAAGTTATATTTATATGAACCAGGTGATGGGATATCTTTGTTGGAAAGGATATTTACAATGAAGTAACAGATAATGTTTTGTTCCAGATTCTGACATTTATGCTGAGATTCCAGATGAAGCATCCAGACCCAAATCTGGAGGTTTGTTCAGACCTTGGTCCCCTTTCCAAAATAATATATAGGGTTAGCGTTTCATCATTTGCACTTGGATTGATGTATAGAACGGATTAGGATTGATGTATAGAAGGGATTAGGATTGATGTATAGAAGGGATTAGGTGGCTGTATTATTAGGCAGAAATGGTACCTAGAATAACATGATGTACCAATGTAAAAGAAAGGGTTTTCTTGAAAAAATAGGCACTTCAGAGATATAGTATTGTTATAGTATTGTTTAGTGTTGTTATATTGTTATATGATCATTGAAACAGAGTTGGAAAGGACCCTTTAGACTATTAAGTCTAACCCCATTATCCAGTGACTGGTTTCTAAAATATGCTTAGCTGAGTCAAGGGTAGCTGAGTCAAGGGTAGGGTTATCATGTTATGTGAACAAAAACCAAACAGCAGTAGGACAGGAGAAGGCCATTTTAATTAAATTTAATTAAACATTTTAGAAATTGTTTTGGGTCAAATTGCCCTCCCTAAGTCAGCCATAAGGGGTGTGATGGCTCAGTGGTTAAGATGCCAGGCTTATTGGTCGGAAGGTCGGCAGTTCGAGACCCGAGCGCCGTGTGACGGAGTGAGCTCCCACACTCGCCCCATCTCTTGCCAGCCTAGCAATTTGAAAGCATGCAAATGCAAGTAGATGAATAGGTACCACTTCGGTGGGATGGTAACAGCATTCCACGCACGTCATGCCAGCCACATGACCGCAGAAGCGACTACAGACAGCGCTGGCTCTTTGGCTAAGAAACGGAGATGAGCACCGCCCCCTAGAGTTGGACACGACTGTGCAGGGGAAAACCTTTACCTTTACCTAAGTCAGCCATGCTTTGTGATTCCAGAAGAGAATCACACCCTGCCTCTGGCTGCCATCAATGGAAACCAAAGCTTAGAATATCCTTACAAAGATGAAGTACAATGTGAAGTGAGGCACGTTGGTGCCAGAAATCCCAACTACTTATATAGACTAATTGAATCAGAGTTAGCAGTGACTGATGAGGAAAGAGATCTTGGAGTAATGAAGGTGTCAACACAGTGTGCATCTACTGTAAAAAAAAAAAAGGCCAACAGCATGTAAGGGATAATAAGAAATTGTATTGAAAATAGAGATGCCCAATATCGTAATGCTCTTACGTAAATCAGTGGTGTGACCGCATCTGGTATGTTATGTGCAGTTCTGGTTGCCACCTCAAAAAGGATACAGTGGAACTAGAGAAGGTTCAGAGGAGGGCAACTAAGATGATCAAGGGGTGGAGCAGCTTTCCTATAAGGAAAGGTTGAGACATTTGGGGCTTTTTAATCTAGATAGGAGGCAAATGAGAGGGGACTTGATCGAGGTGTATGATATTATGCATGGTGTGGATAAAGTGGACAAGAAGGAGCTATTTTCCCCTTCCCAGAATACTAGAACCAGAGGTTGCTCAGTGAAATTGAATCCTGGAAGAATCAGGACAGACGAAAGGGAATGTTTAAGCAGCAGCTGCATTTGCACAATATACTAACCTTGATTAATTTTAACCTGTGATAGGATTTTCATAGCTTAGCATGCTGTGCACAGCCAGCTTGTTTCATTAGTTTATGGTTCAGTGTGTTATGCAAACCAGGAAAATCAGTTAATTCAGAAACCAGATTAAGCATGTTGGGTGAATGCAGCCACTGAGTACTAGGACCGAGGCAGGGAAGGGAAGAAAGAGTAGGAAATTGCAGCAGGAAATGCATATATTTATTTATTTATTATTTATTTTTATTTATTTATTAATCAAATTTATCACTGCCCATCTCCCCCCAAAGGGGGACTCTGGGCGGTTTACAAAAAATCAGATACAGATTTAATATAGATTAAATTTAGAAGCAAAGACCAGTATTAAGATGAAGAAGAAGCAGGGCCTAATTTGAGGGTGATAAAGTTGGCAAAAGATTCATGCTGCTAAATCTGAATCCAGTCTTGAGTGGAAGGGAGGTGGAAGCACCATTCCAGGTTGTGGTGTACTCTGTATTGTTGTGGTAAATATAGTATTTTTATATGAGCGGGGAGGAGCCACTGCTAGTATTTAACTTTTACACTATTAACAACAACTGTAAAAAGTTGTAGCCAGTATTCCCATTCCCAAATTGCTGCGGAAGTCCTGAAAGAGAATAGCTAGTTGAAGGCCACAGTTTATGGACAGGTGAGACTTGAATGTGTTTTCATTCCTGCAACCAGTGCAGAATGCCATTCTCCTCCTGCCTGTGGTTGTAGTTGAGTCAGCCCATTGCCAGCCAGCAAAACGGCAGTCTTTCTTCCCTTCTAAACTATGGTGGTACCGAGGAATTGCGTTATGTTGTTGTTGTTGTTGTTGTTTACAACTGACAAACTGACATGCCTCGTAATTCCATTCCTTGCACAGCTCAACAGTTTGTGATTTCTCGAGAAGATGTTTCTCTGGGCAGGATCCTGGGAGAAGGCTTCTTTGGAGAAGTCTATGAGGGTGTCTTCACCAATGAGGTGAGTCTGCAGCAGGAGGACTCTATCCTAGTCTTTCCTAACCAGATGATAATCAGATGTGCTGAGCTGCAACTCCATTATGCGCCACGGTCCAGCTGGCTTCATGCCAATTCTAGTCCAGCGTGTGTAAAGAGCACCAGTTTACTAGACTGCCTTTGGTCTGTAGACTAAGATGGAGGGGTGTAGTACAAATGGCACAAGAAGAAAGATGGCAAAGAACAATATTAAATTTATAAGGCCACCCAACTCACACACGGTGACTCTGGGCGGCTTACAGAATGCAGAATACACATTCAACTTCTTAATTAAAAAAAATAAAGGGAAAATATGTTATCAAAGTTTGTTAATAGATAGATAGACAGACAGACAGATATTATATACCTGTCTTGTTTTTTGCACACTGGAAAGACCTTAGGACTGGGAGAAACCTATCCATGGTGCCAAACTACATGTGATATGTAGTTTAGTTGTGATGTAGGACCATTGAAATTATTACAAAATTGAAGGTGGGCGAGGATATTCTGCCTGTTGGTTTTCTTTGGAAATAGGTTTCTAGATCTTTGGTCTGACCCCAGAGCTACTGCTACAGTCTTAAAAAGGCAAAGGTGCCACTTGTTCCTATTAAAATATTGACATACATGAATCCAGCTCTTTGCATTTTGTCCAATAGTTAAGTAACTTAAGTAAGTAAGTTAAGTAGACTAGCAATTCTGTGATTTGTTCTGTTGAGCATCTTCTTAATACTGGGATCTGCCTCTTGTTCCAGAATGGGGACCGGGTCAGCGTGGCTGTGAAAACCTGCAAGAAAGATTGCACTGCTGAGAACAAGGAGAAGTTCATGAGTGAAGCAAGTATGTAGGCTCTCTCTTTCTAGGAACATGTGAACTGAAATGCCATCTCTCCCCCCCCCCCCCGCCTGCCACCAATCTGGCACAGTGCCATAACAGCAATGACTGAATGGGGCTGTGTCAGTAGCTGTGGGAAGAGGCAGCTTCTACGGGCATGATTTCTTCCAATTTTCTCAGTATGAGCTTTTAGAGTTGCCATTTTTTAAAAGATTTTGCTCTCTCCCCATGCTCTCTCCAAATTAAATGTATGAGTGGGGAATGGATTTATCTTATCTTCAGTGCACTTGCCTGTTAAGGCAACAGGCAGTATGCACAAAACATACAATTCTACATCCTGCAACTGTTGAATTCCTAGTGTGATGGAATGTCTAACAGATCCTAGGAAAGCGGAGGAGGCAGCACAACAGTTACAAGAGAAAGCAGAGTAGTTATAGAAAAGATTCCTGAGTCCAGGGGAGGGGAAAAACATGAGAAAGTGACTCAGAGTTACGCCTTAATTATGCTAGGTATAAGTTGAGCTGGAGAATTGCTTTGACAGGCTTTCAAGGTTCTATTACAATACCCTACTAGCAATAAGGACCTTTCCAGAAATCTAAGTGGTTCTTGTTTCCTGAGCTTGCCAGCTTTGCTGTGCTTGCTTCCTCTTGTAACTGTTATGCTCCGCCCTCTGCTTTCCCAGGGTCTGTTAGACATTCCATCATACCAAGTGATACACTGTAGAACAATTATATTTTCAAGTAATTGCTTAACTGGACAAGTACCCTTGACTTTTAAATCAGTGAAGATAGGCTTTTCACACTAAATAAGAAAATAACATTACTGGGCATCATAAAAATTCTATAATTTAATTTAATAATAATTTAATTTAATTTAATTTAATTTAATTTAATTTAATTTAATTTAATTTAATTTAATTTAATTTAATTATTTAATTAATTATAGCAGCTTCAACAAATGTAAGAAAGGGAAGGAGCTTGGCAGTGATTGTTAATGTGGAACAAGGGATTTTAAAATAATTTGTTCATTGGGTAGAGGGGATGAGAGCATTAATCATGCTGTGGAGGAAAACTGATGCTAACATATCTCTAAGAATAAGATATATTCTGTAAGGATCTCTGAAATTAAGGCTGTCTTTCCCATTAAAAAATGGGCAGGTTTCAAGATTAACTAAGTTTCTCCCCAACATATCTACAGTGCTCATGAAAAAGATGGACCATCCCCACATTGTGAAACTGATTGGCATCACGGAAGAGGAGCCAACGTGGATTGTCATGGAGCTCTATCCTTATGGAGAGGTGAGGTGGTGGTACCAACAACAATGGGAGTTAGGAAGTTTAATCTAAAAAAGATAAGGACACAAAGAACCAAGAAAATGGAAGGGACTCCCTTGATTCTGAGCTTCCTTGGAAAGAAAATTTTAGAAACAGACTCCTATCCAGATTTTTCATCTCCCCTCTGTAGCTGGGACACTATCTTGAGCAGAACAAGGCCAACCTGAAGGTGCAGACCGTTATCCTGTATACCTTGCAAATTTGCAAAGCCATGGCTTACCTGGAGGCTATCAACTGTGTGCACAGGTACAAGGACTTTTTATTTTAACTTGGCAGACTGCAAGGTAGCACGTAAAGATAGATACATACTCACACAAACATTTTTCTCTATATATTTATGCATCAACTTGCTACATCCAGGGCAAAATGGAATCTAGCCTCCTCCAGGATGCAGCTTCTAGGCCAGGGTGGGAAACCTTTTTGGGCTCAAGGGCCACTATCTTTCTGCTGTGCCTCAGGACTGGTGAGAGTAGGGGCTGCAGTTCTGGAACTCTTTTTGGAGGGGGAAATTCAGTGGCAAAATTGGTGCCATAAGCCAGGGGTCCCCAACCTGTGGGCCGCGGCCTGTTAGGAAGTGGGCTGCGGGGCTCCCACCTGCAAACCCCGCCCCCTGGTGCACGTGATTACCCCACCCCCAGTGCACGCAATTGGCTCCCGCCTGCAAACCCCGCCCCCCAATGCGTGCAATTGGCTCCCGCCTGCAAACCCTGCCCCCCAGTGCACGCGATTGGCTCCCACCTGCAAACCCCCCCAGTGCATACGATTGGCTCTGCCCTGCAACACCCCGCCCAGTCCGTGGAAAAAATTTCTTCCACGACCGGTCCCTTGTGCCAAAAAGGTTGGGGACCGCTGCCATAAGCCATGCAGTCTTAAGGTACCCATTTTGCTTTTTAAGTCTCCTCAAACAGGAAAACATGTGCAGTTACTTGGCTTCATCAGGTGTTCTGAAGGATTCAAATGAGTATCTTAAGTTCCTGGAAGGCTTAAGAAACCCATTTTGCCCCCTATATCCTACTCCAGACTCTCAAAACACAAAAAAGGTATGAAAATCTCAGCCTTACCCACTCTGTGAGGACTAGGAGCACTGCAAATAAGGTGCTGGAGGCCTCATGTGGCTCACAAGCCATAAATTGTCTATCGTTGCTCTTGGCCATCACCAGGTCGAGATTCTCAGCCCTTGAAAGTGTACAAGAACATGGAAATTGGCTTCTGGTGTTGACAACGTTTGAGGAACATATGGAATGTCTGAGAATTGGGCTTTGGAGGAAGGGATGCTCCTTAATTGTTTTCCATTGGAATTGGAAGGAATGCTGTGTGCCAGATGGAGCAGAAGCATATTTCAAGTGGAGCTAGAATATAACACATTGCAGTAGATTCTGACCTTTTACAAAAGAGCTTCAAGTTCAGCCTCATGTCGCACAACCAGAGAGTGCTGAAAAATAAGGCGCTCGGGCAGCTCAAAGTTATTAGAAAAAGCATAATAAATTAGCATTATAATGCCACATCGATGCTGAAAGACACCCAATCCAGCCTTTTCACAATGTTTGTTTGGTAAGATGCAGGGATAAATTAGAGATAATGAGAATGCCCAAGCAAACCCAAAAAGTGAATTTGAAAATTCAACAAGGAGCAATGGATTGGTAGGAGATTTAGTCTTCTCCAGTGAAGGAAGCAATAGGATCATGTTCAATAGTTGGTAGGATATAAATCGGTATGCAGTGGATACCAGTCATACCGATACCGGTAAGCAGTGAATACTTGGAAAGGAAATGCCAACTTCCCACTGCTTCCTGTCCTGAACTGCTGAACTGCCTGAACTGCTGCATCTCTATACACAGCCTGGTAACAGTGTAAGAGCTTGAAGCGGGAGAGGCTCCAGGTTTTATAGATAAGGATGTAAAACTCTAATGTGATCATGTTTTGCCATGCTTTTAGCCCACTGTAGGACCTTATGACCCCTATAGTAGTTACTTCCAAGCACCATTCTGGGAAGTAGGTCGCCCTTATTGCACACACACAACCACCCCATCTCCAGCATCTGTGATGGCAGCCAGAGGTGAGACAAGTGAAGGTTCATTTGCTGTTAATTCCTCCTGCTTTTGCACTGGTCCCCCAATTATGAGATAACAAATGAGTACCCACATACTGGAATACCAAGAGCCTATCCACTTGTATGGATCTATGTCACACGGTTGTGTAGAAAATGAAAATATGGCCAGATCAATTATCATTGATTTAGGATCCCATGAAGTCATGCTCAGACACTCATGCCTTTGCTCATACTTCCTGCTGCACATATATTTTGCCCTGCAGCTGTTCAGACCTTCCCAGCAGAGAGTAACCAGCTCACTTTATTATCTGCAGGGACATTGCAGTCCGGAATGTGCTGGTGGCCTCACCTGAGTGTGTCAAACTAGGAGATTTTGGCCTTTCCAGATACATTGAGGATGATGAGTATTACAAAGGTATGGAAAGTTGCTGGGAAGAACCCAGACTTTGCGGGTAGACATCACATTATATGCAAAATGAATGTTACTTGGCTTTTATTGCACATTCACCATTAGCTTCTCAGAGGCCAGTGGCCAGGATCTTAGGTAACTAGGCTGGGGAAAGTGAAAGTATCTCTTACGCTGGTCTATGGCCATAATAAATATTTGATTTGATTTGAAAGTATCTCTGCCTAGGATCTTAAGGAATCATTGTCAGCCAGAAGAGAGAATGTTGCCCAGGGCAACAGGCAACCCCCCAAAGCCTTTGGAGTCCCTCCAGAGTTAATACTAGATGGAAGTAGAAAATTGTTAAATGCATGAGAAGTAATCATATTGGTGTATTAAATTTAAAATAAATTAAAATTTTTATCCTGGCTTTGCCTGCTGATTGTTCCTGGCCTGCCACTCAAAGGCTAAACATAGCTCTTATCTCCACAAATGTTGTGCACAGTTATCTATAAATAGGCCATTGCTTTGACCCTGTAAGGCAGTTATACCGCTACTACATCCAGGAAGTTCCAACCTTTTGGGATCATTTGGAATGCTAATGAAAGATTATTCTCATGACCATCAAGTGAGAATCAAAGAATATAAGGATTGGAAGGAACCTTGGAAATGATCTAGTGCAGTCTCTGTTCAGGTTGGAAATTACTACTACAGCATCCCCAGCAGATGTTTATACATCCTCTGTTTAAACGCCTCCAGTGAAAGAGAGTCCATCATCGGAGTCCGTCTATTCCATTGTTACAGTTAGGAAGTTCATCCATTCAATCGTTCCTCATACGTTTTTGCTTCCAGACCTTTTGCCAGCTTGGTTGCTCTCCTCTGGACATGCTCGTTTGTCAATGTCCTTCCTAAAATGTGGTGCCCCGAACTCGATGCAATATGCTGTATTGGGTGCAATCTGACCAATGCAGAATAGAGAAAAACTGTGACTTCTGTTGATCATGCCACTTCTGTTGATGCAATCCACACCCCTTTCTTTTTATTTAATATCTTTTTGTTTATATATATATTTATTCACAGGATTTATTTATATATTTATTTACAAATAAATAAATATATTATTTAGATCTCATATAACGATTCTAGGTGGCTTGTAACAATCCATAAAAACATAGATAAAAACAGAAGTAGCCCAATGCTTGGGGAAACAGCCAGGCCTTCATGGCCCTCCAGAAGGCTAAAGGGGTAGGGATCCCTCAGATCTCAGGTGGGAGGCTATTCCATACTGATGATATCAAACCCCATGCTGCCAGATGATCTCTCCCAGCAGCTTCATACAGATGTTAAATAGGAGGGGAGAGAGACCCGAGCCCTGAGGCACCCCACATAACAGGAGCCTAGGGCTGGACATCTCCTCCCCCACCAGCACTGACTGGTACCAGCCATGGAGAAAGGAGGAGAACCACCACAAAACAGTGCCCCCCACTCCCAATCCCCTGAGCCAGTCCAGCAAGATACCATGGTTGTTGGTATGAAAAGCGGTCGAGAGATCCAGAAAGGGCAGGATGGACACCTCACCCCCATCCCAAGCCCTTCAAAGGTCATCCACAATTGTGACCAATGCTGTCTCGGTACTATAGCCCAGCCTGAATCCTGACTGAAAAGGGTCCAGATAATTTTTCTTCCTTCCATTTGTAGCATGTATAGCTCTTGTTGTCTTCAGGGTGAAAAACAAATACGGCACATTCCTTGCAAGTTACAAGAGCAGTTTTCCCTCCACTTCCATGCTCCTGTGATGACAACAGCAGCAAACAAAATAAGGGCCTCCCCGTACCAAACTCCTGTTGCTTTCCCTGTTCATTCAGTCGCTGAGTTATTGGGAGCTGGCTTCCTTATATATTTCCAGAAGCTGCCTCAGCTAGATCAGCAGCAAGCATTGGGCCATTCACACACAATGTGCAGTCAGCAGCATTATTCAAGAAACAGTCAGCAGCAATCTGGAAAAAGTCAACAGCAATAAGGCAGAGTCTGTCTCCCTCCCACCTTTTGCTCTTCTTCCTTCTCTTCTCTTTTGCTTCTTTCCTCTACTCAGTTAAACTCCCCTGTTTACTCTTAGAGAAAGAGAAAGAAACTTTACTCTTAGAGAGAAGGAAACATCTATATGTATCTGACTCAATTTGCATGTGGGTGGGGGAAGCTGGACAGCCCAACAATGACTATTGAGTAGTCGAAAGCTCACTGTCTGACATAGAAACTGGGGATAACTCAGTGCTGTAGAGTCCCGGCTTCTGGTCTTTTTCTGTCAGTGCATCTTCCAATCCTCACAATTCACTGGCAGTGTGCACAAAGGGAAGCAATGAGAAGCTTGGGCATAATGGTGTTTGTATAAACTGCACTGGAATAGAGCTATTTCATGGAGTATGTTTTAGGTTCAGTCCTCAGTAACTCCAGGTAAACATATGGGAGAAAGCAGGGTTGGAAACAAACCCCAAAGACTCAGGGCCTGTTGATTATATAGATGACAACGTCTGACCTGGTAGATGGCAGGTTTGTATATTTATAAATTTTGATGTGGGGGTCACATTAAAGAGATTTCCACATGTCTTTTTTAGTCTGTTAGGAGAACATCTTGTCTACTGGTAGTTTGCATGATAGAGAAGCCATCAAATTTCTTAGTAAAATGGTCCTCCCTCAACATTTTCCAAAATGAGAATGGCTAGTTTATCCTTGAAATCCACAATACTACCATCATGTTACAACATCAGAAACTTTAACCCTACTTTTGGAGCCTGTGAGAGTTTTACAACTCTCCTCCCCGCCCACACACACACACACTTCCTGTTGCCTGTGCACAGCTTCAGTTCTCCATGTGAAACCAATGTATTATGACATCTGCAGTCAATCTCCAATACCACCCACCCACACAGCCACATCTTGAAGTTTTAGTGTCCTGAGGTACCCAACATCCTGGTTTTTCTGTATGGATTATTTGCAATGGACCTTCCTTCACTGTCCCTGCCCACAGCTCAGAATAGCTACTGTATTACAGGCTTAGTGCAATACGTCAAAGCTTGCTGCTTTACCAGCATGACTGACCCGGGAGGGCTTCTGTATAATAGCTTATTGCTATCTCAATTAACCTGCACCCTGGGGTATTCATTGACATTTTACAACTGATCTTTCCAAGAATCCTCTCAAAAAGGATCCATCTAACAGCCATCCGTCAGAAATGCTTCCATACAGATCCCTACAGTCTACAGGGGGTTGGGCTTGATGGCTTAAATAACCAATTCTGTGATTTTATTTTATGAAGTATGAAATATGTAGATCCAGTGAGGCGGGGATGTTGCTAGGAGATGAAGGGAGTTTTGTAGTTTCAGAGAAATCTTTTCATCTGTTAATATATGCACAGTGGCAGGACTTCTGGCTGGGCACAAAGGACATTCAGCCAATGACCAGCTTGAAGGCAACAAAAGTGAACACTGGTTAATCTTCTCTGTAAATTCTGCACATATAAAATATCTTAGAATAACTTTATTACGGTCTTTGACCAGCCTTTACAGAAAAGAAAATAGTTTAATTCAACAATCCATTGTCAGGAAAAAGGAAAACAATAAAATAATAAAACAATATATCTAATTAAAACTTTTGCGTAATTGTATAGCTTGATAAAAATATTTGGCCACCAGGTTTGTGAGTGTAGAATCAGCATCCCTTAAAAAGAAAAAAACGTAAAATCTATCAGTATGACCCACAAATTTAGAAATAATTGGGGAAATCAGAGCACATCTTGGAGCATCATAAAAAGGACACCGTATGAGGACATGGGCAGGAGTTTTTACCTCCCTGGATCCACAAGGGCAAAGTCTCTGGGAATAAGGAGTCCCATGAAATCTTCCTGCCAGCAGTGCTGAAAGGAGGGCATCAAAGCGGGCTCTGGAAAAGGCCCATCTATATTTGCTTAGGATTAGATTGTAGAGATACCCTGCAGTAGAGGGTTTGCGGCTATCTAGAATTTGGCGATAGAATTCGGGAGCAGTGGTCATATCAATTTGGCGATCAATATCCCTAATTCTTTCTTTTACTATTGATTTGGCCTTCTCCAGAGTTAGTTGGCCTAAATATTCAGGAGAGAGGCCAAGACTACAAAGTTCTTTTGTACAGGTACGGTGCCAGTGAGATTGGTAGCTGTCTGACAGCAAAGGCATCAGGCCTGTAGGGTCAAACATGATTTTGAGTCCTGAAGTTAAAATTCTGATCCAGGCCTGAGCCTTAATACTTGGCACATTGGCTTCAAGCCTCAAAACTGCATTGGGGGTGCATTTTGGGGTACCAAACAAAGACCTAAGGAAATTTGATTGGATAGTTTCATAAGCCCTTAGGTTTGTGTATGGGCCAAGTTGTATCCCATATAGTAGTTGGGCAACTGTTTTGGCCATAAACAGTTTAATTGCTGCTGGGATATAATTTGCCCCCTGTTGCCTGTAAAATTTTATTATTGCTTGTGAGCTCTTCTGGGAAGTAGAAGTGGTATAGTTTACCTGGGCTGTTATTTCCTAGAGGCCTGAAATACTAAGACCAGGTACTTAAAACATTTAACTTGTTCTAGTTTATGGGAGTCAATTGTCCACTTTTGCTTTTGTCTTTTATTAGAGAAAACTAGGACTTTAGATTTGTCATTAATTTTTAATTGCTCCTCATTACAGTAGGATGCCAGGGTTCTTAGTGCCCGCTTCATGCCTATGAAAGAAAAGGAGAGAATGTATCATCTGCATAGAGGAGAATTGGGAGATGTCTGTCGGCCAATTTAGGTGCATGGATATCAACTCTCTGAAGAGTTTTAGTCAGGGAGTTGATATAAATGTTAAAAAGCAATGGTGCTAAAATGCATCCTTGTTTCACTCCCTTAACAGTCTGTATAAAATCAGAAAGGTCCCCTCCCCGGTTACATCTTTCTCTAAGGTCGGTTTTATCGTATAGCTTATGAATTAGGAGCAAGAGTCTTTTGTCTATAGAGGATCTGCTCAGAATATCCCAAAGTCTGGGTAATAGATGAGGGAATAATCGACCCTGAGCAAGCAGGGTTCCAACGATCTACTATAGACCATTGTTTGGTGCTTCAACACCTGGCTGACAAATGTGCATATAAAATATAGATGTGCCCATGATTGAGATGCTGTGAACTTCAACATAGATCAGAAAAGGGTAAAGACAATTTGGATGTATTCCAATTTCATTTAAACTTGTGCTGTAAGGCTTTGGAAATGAATGGTCTGCCTATCTGGAAAGCCTTTATGGTTCACGAAACTGAGAAAATACACCAGGCTGTAAAGCAAATACAATGGGAAAAGTTTGTCTCATGACTTAAAGTGCCTCTTGCTAGCTTAATTATATTTAGAAAACGTTTCACTCTGATGTCTGTAGCTTGAATCATGTCAACTGGATTTCTATTTTCTCAGTGGAAACGTTTCGCTCCTTATCCAAGGAGCTTCTTCAGTCTGAGCAAAGTTAGTAAGGGAATCCTTAAATATGTTTCTAGGTGGCTGTGTGACCTTGCACCTGGGGCTAGGTCATGGTTATTTTGAGATGTTATTTCTAAGTCCCTTTATCATCTAAAGGAGGATCGTTAAGATTACCATGCTGCTGTTGAGCTTGCGAAATGGTCTTAATCTTCCTAGGCACAGAAGACAAAGCAGGAAGGAAAATAGGGGAAAAATTGTGCCTGAGGCCCCCACCTCTATTCAGGTGGCACAATCTTTCCCCTATTTTCCTTCCTGCTTTGTCTTCTGTGCCTAGGAAGATTAAGACCATTTCACAAGCTCAACAGCAGCATGGTAATCTTAACGATCCTCCTTTAGATGATAAAGGGACTTAGAAATAACATCTCAAAATAACCATGACCTAGCCCCAGGTGCAAGGTCACACAGCCACCTAGAAACATATTTAAGGATTCCCTTACTAACTTTGCTCAGACTGAAGAAGCTCCTTGGATAAGGAGCGAAACGTTTCCACTGAGAAAATGGAAATCCAGTTGACATGATTCAAGCTACAGACAATTCCACCTGGATGACTGAGAACCTTCATAGATGTTTCACTCTGATTTCTTCTTCCCACAACTCAGCATCAGTGACTCGCCTACCCATCAAATGGATGGCTCCAGAGTCAATCAACTTTCGCCGTTTCACCTCTGCTAGTGACGTTTGGATGTTTGGTGAGTAGAAGGTTGGACAGGAACAACCACATCTACATCCTTCAGAGATGGAGGCCATGGAGAGCTTATCTGTGCCTGCATGCCAACAAGAAATGGTTTAAGATGCCACTTCTTCAAGCTGTGTCACCTTTCCCAAAGTTCTTTAGAAACAAGCGGTGCTGTTTGAACATCAGAATGCAACCAAGTCTGACCTAAAAATTGGTGGTTGAAGGAACTATTGGGCTTTATGAGCAGATCTTTCCAGCCTAGTTCCCAAGCAGCAAGCAGCATATACAACCCAATTTCTAAAATATTTCCTTCTGTCCACAGCTGTTTGCATGTGGGAGATCCTTAGCTATGGCAAACAGCCTTTCTTCTGGCTGGAGAACAAAGATGTCATTGGGGTGCTGGAGAAAGGAGACCGCCTTCCCAAGCCAGATGCCTGCCCACCTATCCTCTATGCTCTGATGACACGCTGTTGGGATTATGACCCCAATGACAGGCCCAAGTTCAAAGAGTTGGTCTGTAGTTTAAGGTAAGTAATAGACTAGTCACTTGCATGGGAGAAAATAATATTCTGCAATCTAATAGATTAGGTAAGCAAATCTTCAGAATTCTTCTTAATGTGCATAATTTATTCTGGTTCAATTTGCCAGTAAGTTGCATGCATGAAGCCCTTCACACAATAACAAAAACTCCAATCAGCCAGCATCCAAAACAGTTCTGAGGTTTAAATCAACTGAACCCTGAATGCTGCAGGGGACATGGAGCAGGAGGACAGTTACATTGGGTTCAGGGTCCCTCAGTCCCAGCTAGCATGGCCCATGGACAAAAAGGTGCTCTAGCCCTTTAACTTGTAGAATCTACCATCTCTATAAAGAAGATGGTAAAATCTTTTTATTTACAAACTGCAGGGCTGAGAGGAAAAAAAAGCCCTACAGAGCACTGTATAGGCAGCAGATGGAGCTCATGGATAAGCTGAATTGTGCTCTTCCCTTTCCCTTCCGTTTCTGAATTTCAGTGACATTTACCAGATGGAGAAGGAGATTGCACGGGAACAAGAGAAGAATAATCGCCGACGCCCCCCCAAAATTATGGAGCCTACCTCTTTCCAAGACCCCCCTCCAAAGGTGAGAAGACTTTGCTGGCAAAGGTTCAGAAGATCTGGACAGGTTGTTTTTTTAAGCTTTGGTCAAGGTTTCTCAATCTTGGCAACTTTAAGATGTGTGGACTTTAACTCCCAGAATTCCCCAGCCAGCCATGCTGGCTGCAGAATTCTGGGAGTTGAAGTCCACACATCTTAAAGTTGCCAACGTTGAGAAACCCTGGCTTAGATGGATGTGAAAAAGATGTGGCCCTTTAGCACCCAACATTGGTTTTGGGAAGAATCATGCAGGTTTTGCTGTAAAAACAGGAACCAACCATTTCCATTCTATCTAAGCTCCATGCTTTAATATAGTAGGTGTCACTTCTGTGATTCCTCAGGATTCACCCTTTTTAAAAAGCAAAGGTAATATATATTTCACTCCTAAGTTGATCTTCACACTTTTTTTACTGATCCTCAGCCACAGTCAGTTCAATACAAAAGGAATAAAAATCCATTCTTCTTAAAATGCCACCGATCCAGTATTAACATTTGCAGGGAACCTAGCCTCAATTTCACTGATTACTAATCTACCACCAACTCTTGAGTTCTGAAAAACTTTATTTGCAGTTTCTGATCATCATGATCTGTCCTCCCAAACAATATTTTTAAAATGTTTTTGCTGTTGCTGATGAAGTCTTCTTGCAAATCCCGCAAAAACAAATAAGAGATGAGCTTGCAGTACCCCCTAGTTTGGAGGAAGTCAGTAAAGCCACTAAACAAATGAAAAATAACAAAGCTAGTGGACCTGATGGGATTCCTGCTGAAGTCTTTAAAGAAGGCGGGCCTCAACTTACACAACAACTTCATAAGCTTATCGAAAAAATCTGGATGAGGGAGGAGATTCCAGCAGACTTTAGGGATGCCATAATTATCACTCTCTTTAAAAAGGGTGATAGGACAGACTGTGGAAACTATCGAGGCATCTCCCTTCCAGCCACAGCAGGCAAAATCCTGGCAAAGATCATCGCAAACCGTCTCCTATCTGTATCAGAAGACATCCTCCCTGAAACGCAAAATGGCTTCCGCCCTTCCAGAGGAACAGTGGATATGATCTTCACTGCACGACAGCTTCAAGAAAAATGCAAGGAGCAAAACCGCCCTCTGTACATGGCGTTTATTGATCTGACTAAAGCTTTTGATACTGTAAACCGTACTGCTCTCTGGACCATCCTTCTGAAAAATCGGATGCCCTGATAAATTTGTGAACATCTTGCGGCTACTCCATGACGACATGATGGCAACAATCCTGAATAACAGTGGCTCTCAAAATGTCGATGAAGGTTCTCAGTCATCCAGGTGGAACAGTCTGTGGCTTGAATCATGTCAACTGGATTTCTATTTTCTCAGTAGAAACGTTTCACTCCTTATGAAGTGAATTGGATAAGGAGTGAAACGTTTCTACTGAGAAAATAGAATTCCAGTTGACATGATTCAAGCCACAGAATGGCTCTCAAAGCGATCCATTTAAAGTGGAATCCGGCGTTAAACAGGGATGTGTTATTGCTCCAACCTTATTCGCTATCTTCATCGCTATGATTATACACCTTGTTGAAGAGAAACTTCCTACTGGTGTAGAAATTATATATCGAACAGATGGAAAGCTTTTTAATCTTAGTAGGCTGAAAGCAAAAAATAAGGTAATTGCAACTTCTGTTATAGAACTTCAATATGCTGATGATAACGTAGTCTGTGCACACTCCGAGGAAGATCTTCAAACTATCCTAAACATCTTTGCAGAAGCATATGAAAAGCTTGGCCTCTCGATTAACATTAAAAAAAACCAAAGTGCTTTACCAGCAAGTTCGAACCAATCCCTCTGCAGCACCATCAATCCAGCTTAAAGGTGTGTTACTAGAAAATGTCAACCACTTTTCTTATCTTGGCAGCCATCTATCTACAAAAGCCGACATCGACGCTGAAATTCAGCATCGCCTGAGCTCTGCGAGTGTAGCTTTCTCCCGAATGAAGCGTAGAGTGTTTGAGGATCGGGACATTCGCAGGGAGACCAAAATGCTTGTTTACAAAGGCATTGTACTACCAACCCTTCTGTACGCCTGTGAAACATGGACCCTCTACAAACGCCACCTCCAACTTCTTGAAAGATTCCATCGACGCTGCCTCCGAAAAATTCTGCAAATTACTTGGGAAGATAGGCGGACTAATGTTAGCGTATTAGAAGAAGCGAAAACCACCAGCATTGAAACACTGATCATCCAACATCAACTTCGCTGGACCGGCCATGTTGTTCGAATGCCTGACCATCATCTTCCAAAGCAGCTACTTTACTCCCAACTTAAGAATGGAAAACGGAATATTGGTGGACAGCAAAAGAGATTCAAAGACACTCTCAAAGCTAATTTAAAAAAATGTAATATCAGCATTGAGAACTGGGAAGCCCTAACTCATGAGCGTTTCAATTGGAGGTCATCCTTTATTAATGGCGCTATGGACTTTGAAGAAGCACGAGTACAGGGCGAAAGGGAGAAAAGAGCTAAAAGGAAGGCACGTCAGGCAAACCCTCATCATGACCGTCTCCCACCCGGAAACCTATGCCCTCGTTGTGGGAGGTTGTGCGGATCCAGAATTGGCCTTTATAGCCACTTAGGGATCCACTGTTAAAATTTTACCTTTGGAAGACAATCTTACTCGGCTACGAGTGATCGCCAATGACAGTGGAATAATTGGAAAGACAAAACACATGACTGATTATAAAATAAGTTGCAGTTACATTTTTCTGTGCCATCCAGTATAAATTGTGAAAATTTGATAATTACTGTCTGAATTTGGTTAGAAGATGGAAGACAGTAAAGGACCCTAATTTAGATGTGTGTGGTAGGTGGGGGACTCCTTGGATAATAGCTCCTGATTCTGACAGTCAAAAAGACATTGTCCAGTTGTTATTTTTCTCTCAATATATGTTCATGGTGATAAAACAAGAGGAAAGAAACATTTGTAATTTGGACATTACAAAAGTTTATTAATGAAAGCCAATACTTCTGGAGCTAATATTTTATAAACAACATAAACCTCATTGGAAAGTATATTTTAAGAAAATATGAGCTACATTATGATGAAAAACATTTATCTATGTCTATAGAAGACAGTCAGTTAAAATTTCTACCAGGAATAGAGCCCTGGTTCCATTTCTTTTATTTCCTCTCTCTTTTTCTTTGACCTTCTGGGGTGGCCATTGTAATGAAATTATGCAATTACACACATTAATCTCCTAATTCAACACACCTGTTTTAAGAGGGTTGTGTTTTGTTTTTGGGTTTTTTTTGGAGCCTTCATATCAGTGTTAACTCCTGGCAACTGCCTGGACAAGTCCCTGTAGTTTTCTTGGCAAGTGGTTTGCCATTGCCTTCTTCCTAGGGCTGGGAGAATGTGACTGGCCAAGGTCATCTAGCTGGCTTTGTGCCTAAGGCAAGACTAGAACTCAGGGTCTCCCAGTTTCTAGCCTGGTGCCTTAACCGCTACCCAAACTGGCTGTCATTGAGAAATTAATACATAGTTAATATTGTTATTGGGAGTGCTCATTTTTGATTCATGGATTTGATGGAGATGTATTAAATGTTACACATAGGTTTTTGCAGTGTGCATGGAGCGTATGTTTATGCATATTTATAAATATACACTGATGTCGTGTATATAGATTTGCTGTTTAAAAAGTAGAGGTGAGACTTTGAAAGAAGTAAAGATAGGAATTATTTCCAGATATTTGACTCTATGCTCTTCTGTTATCAGCCTTGCTAACTGACTCCTATATATTTGTTTTTCTTATTCCTCGCAGCCCAGCAGACCAAAGTACAAACCACCTCCTCAGACCAATTTACTGGCCCCCAAACTGCAGTTCCAGGTAAGATCCAAGAGGTTCCCATATCCTAAAGTGATTTTTTAAAGCTTTTTTCTTCTACTCATGCTTTCAAAACTAATGCAGCTCTTTTGCTGTTGGCTTTTTCTCAACTTTGCCAAACGTACATAGATGTTTATTCATTTCTTCTGAGCTGTTGATAAGCATCACTTCCCCACCCCCTGCTGAATATGTAGCAGCTGCTTGATGCTTTTCTCTAGAGATGATTCCAGATGGATGGCTTCCCCTACAACTGCCAATCTAGAAACACCATTCATTTATTCTGTCCTCTTTGCTTAAAAGATTTGCTGAGTAGGAAAATAAGGTGGCAGTAGCAGAGGGAAAGCACATAAGAAAGGTAACGATGTTTGGACCCTCTGTAAAACTCTGTCAGTGGGGCAGGCAGGGGCATCAAAAAAGTTAAGCCCTTCTTTATGTGTGTGACACGTGTTTATAAAAAGGGGCAGAGCTTCAATCACATGGTCGTAGCCACCATCTTAAATTTGACCTCCAGGCAGATGCCCCTGAGGGCAAGTCATTTCAAAATAAAAGCTTCATCTTGCAACCCTCTGCATTTCTAAACCAAATAATTTACGTGATCCTTCAGTCTTTGCATATAAAGTTTCAAAATCTTCACCCAAGGATCTGTTTTGTGGGTTTGCACTTACATCTCAGTTTTTATTTAATTTAAAAGTTCACCACATTGACAGATCTCACCACTTTATTGTATTGCATTTGGCTCCGTTACTGTTTACTTGACATTTACTTTTGAAAGGAGTACATGCAATAAAAAGGTAAAGGTAAAGGTTCCCCCCACACATTTGTGCAGTCGTGTCCGACTCTAGGGGCCGGTGCTCATCTCCGTTTGTTAGCCAAAGAGGCAGCGTTGTCCGAAGACGCTTCCACGGTCATGTGGCCACATGACGCGCGCGGAACGCTGTTACCTACCCACCGAAGTGGTACCTATTTATCTACTTGCATTTGCATGCTTTTGAATTGCTAGGTTGGCAATAGCTGGGGCGAGTGCAGGAGCTCACTCCATCACGCGGGGCTAGGGATTCGAACCTCTGAACTTGCAATCTTCAGTCTTTGCATATAAAGTTTCAAAATCTTCACCCAAGGATTTGTTTTGTGGGTTTGCACTTACATCTCAGTTTTAATTTAATTTAAAAGTTCACCACATTGACAGATCTCACCACTTTATTGTATTGCATTTGGCTCCGTTATTGTTTACCTGACATTTACTTTTGAAAGGAGTATGTGCAATATATCTCTGCAAATATATCACTTTGCTAAAGATGCACTTGTAAGAATCTAATTTGACTTCTGCAAACCTGGAGGTCCTTAAACCTGCTGGTATTCTTTGCTGGTCTTTTGATGTTTTATTTTGACTACAAAAGGATGACATATATTTTTCAAGGGAACTATCAAAATCCCGCGTGACGGAGTGAGCTCCCGCACTAGCTCCAGCTCTTGCCAACCTAGCAATTCGAAAGCATGCAAATGCAAGTAGATGAGTAGGTACCACTTCGGTGGGTAGGTAACAGCGTTCCGCGTGCATCATGCCGGCCACATGACCGTGGAAGCATCTTTGGACAACGCTGGCTCTTCAGCTAACAAACGGAGATGAGCACTGGCCCCTAGAGTCGGACACGACTGCACAACTGTGCGGGGGGAACCTTTACCTTTACCTTATCAAAATGTACTACCCCTGTACTTGGGAATCTCAGTTTTAAACATTTAAAATGTCAATATATGTGAAGTTTTAAAAGCGACTTTCACAATCAAGAGGAACTAATGGCGAATTAAAAATTAAGGTTTCTGAAGTCTTCCATTTCTGAAGTCAAATAAAGGCATCAGACCTACTATATATATATATCTGTTTCTGGAGTGCTCTCTCTGCTCAGTTTGTGTGCCTACTGCTTATGCTGTGTCTATTGTTTTGTGCCCGCTGCCTTTTCCTTCCACCTTCCCAGGTACCCGAGGGTCTGTGTGCCAGCTCACCAACGCTCACCAGTCCCATCGAGTACCCATCACCTGTCAACTCTCTGCATACCCCACCACTCAACAGACACAACGTCTTCAAGCGCCACAGCATGAGGGTAAGACAAAGCTGGCCAGCTGGCCTGAGACTCAGCCTGAAGTCAAACGCAAGATGGCTCCTTCAAGGCTACAAAGGCGGGGGGAGGCATTCAAGTGAGTGAGTGCGTGAGTGGAAAGGCTTGGCCGGCCTTGGTAGGTTGTTTTGGGACTAGAGAGTTGCATCCTACCACATAATGTATGTTTTATATTTCCTTCTATGAATTCTCAAGAGCATTTGCTGCAAGTTAAGAGTTTTCAACATGATGAGATTAATGAGGAGCAGTGTCAGGCCAGTTCACAGTAATGAAAAGGAACTGGAATAAGAGGAAATATTTTTTTTTTAAATGCTGAAATGGGAAGATATCTCCCAGTTATAATATTTATTAGATTTATATCCTGTCTTTCACTCAGGAGCTTAAAGTGATATGTGTAGCAGCCCCGCTTCTGTTTTTCCCCACAGCAATAATCTTGTGAGGCAGGTAGGGCTGGGAGCGAGTGACTGGCCCTAAGTGAATCTGTGGCTGAAGGTCGACTAGAACCTGGGTCTCACCACTCTTTGCCCAACACCTTAATCGCTACCCAGAAGTGCCTGGCTCTTGGCTCATTGGAAGAAGGGAAGGTGTCATTTTAGAATCTCACACACACCTGACTTTTATTTTTATTTTTATGTATTTATTAGATTTCTGAAGGCTTCCCAACTCCGAAAAGATTTCACTTAGTCCTCTCCCTCTTAGCCTTGGGCTTCTCCTTCTAACTGATCTACTTTACAGAGTTATTGTAAGCTAGGATTACTGTACAGTGCTGACGACATCCTGGGTTAGCTCATTTTCTGAAGATGGGGCAAATTACTTGAATTCAAGTTTTACCTCAGATCACCCCAAGAAGTCTCAAGAAGTAAAATCTCAAGGCTAAATTAGATGAAATGTTTTATCACATAGTTGGCCCAACTGTAGCTCAACATTAATTCCAATGAGAGCTTTTGTTTCCATGCAGGGTATTTCAATTTAGACTGCTCTTCCTCCCAAAATTGCCCAGAACAATTTACAAAATAGTGTAATAAAAACATTATCCAATAACAGCAATATAATAATAATAATAGTAAATATGTCATCAAAAAATGAACCCCATCCTCCACCATTCCAATCTGAATTGATACTGCCAGTAGGGGAAACTGTTAAAATTGCCTCCTATTGACCAGGGTGCTAATCTGAACAGAGGGAAGGGGTCATTTGCCGGTTATTTTATTTTTGGAATGAATTATGCTAAGGCTACCTACATGAAATATCATGTCAGGTTTTGTCTTCAAAGTGAAAGGCCAGTACCCAAGGAAGCAAATCAATTCATTGCTTGGCTTCCTGATTGGTTTTGCTGTTAGCTTTGCTCCCCTGTCCATCAGGTTCCACCATGGAGTGACTCAGGACTTTTCCTCATGGCTGAGATAAAGTACTATCCACCATCCCTTAAGCTGGCAGAAAGCTATAATGGCATGACAATTCCTTCCCCCACTGGTGGTCCCTGTCCTACTACAGGCACAATTGTGGCAAATAGTGTTGCTGTTACTTACAGTGTACAGAGCATGTTGATGTGAGAGACTGATGCATTTCCCTGACTTTGTTTTCTTCCCTTTCCACAAACATCACCAGCCAAGATGAAAACATGCACTGATCATTCTTCCTAATATGGTGTGGGGCAATGAGTTTTGACAGATGGGTGGATTTAGCCATCTGTCCCTCTCCCCAAGTTCACCATGCAACCATCCTGCCATTATCACTAATCAGCCATTCAGTGTATCCAGTTTTCTCAGCAGAAACTCAGCTTAGAGGCCTGAAAGATGCAAGGAGATAGCCTGGTTTGAAAGATCTAGACTCTTCTGCTGCCTGGAGCAGAATGACCCTGGAGGACATTGCCCAGGCACCAGAGGGGAGGGGGTATGTATGCACTAGCCTAAAGTAGCCACTAGGAACCATGCTAATTCAACTTCCTACAGATCATCTAACTGATCGAAGGTGAGATCAAGCCAACATCATGAGGATATGGAAGAAAAAAGAGGTTGTCAGGGCATTGTTATGCCATAGTTAGGTTCTAGTGGGGAAAGGCCCTAAGAATTGCTTAGCTCCAGACCCTGGTCTGCTATCTTTCTCTAGATTCTAATCTCTTAAGCACTGTATTTTTCACACGTCATCCCTGAGGGTCAAGTTCTGAAGCTCTAAGACCTGACAACCTGTCCTTCAGTTGAATTATTTTAACATGCACAGCTCTACACCACCATGTGACCACAGATATAGATGCACAGAACCATTCCTGAATTTAAAAAATATTAATTGACCCTGAGACTAGGTTATGAACTGAATTTTGTGGCTATGATGTGTTCATATGCTCAACTTGAGTACAATGAATCTTCACTTGCTGCTGGTGGGCTGTCAGTTATCAAATTCCCAGATATATGACAGTTGTCAGATGCATTGGGAGCCAGTAGAGGTTAATGGTAGATAGAGGTTAAGGTGTTGGGCTTGGACCAGGGCAACACAAGTTTAAGTCCTACTTCACTAGAGAACTCTGATGAATCCCTCTCAGCCCAGCATACTTCACAGGGTCATGTTTGGGAGATAGAATTAACAGGGAGCCTCTCCCATGTAAGCCCTTTTGTGATCTCTGAAAAAAGGCAGAATATATTCATGCAATAAATAAGTAAATAAGGTGCATGTAGACTTTCTTCTAACATTCAAACAAACAAGTACAGATAGATCTGGAAGCCCGAGGACAGACTCTGTCATTGTGATGCTGTCCTCACCAAGTCTATCCATTTGTTAAATAAAAAAACTGTAAACCCCCTGCCTTAATTACTAGTAGCTTTCTCTTAAACAAAGAACCCCATGAAGAGCTTTGAAGTAGCTGCCCTGTTTCTTTTGCCACACTGACAAAAGTTTCAGTCTTTCCCCTAGCTCCTAATGTATGTTGCTAGGCAACAAGCAGCCTGAGTCATTCCATAAACATGATATAACTAGTGAGTCCAGGAGACTAGTTGGCCCCACTTTCATGCATATTGCTAGGTGACTCTATCCATCCATCCATCCATCCATCCATCCATCCATCCAAGGTCTGGCTGAAGTTCTCTAACAGTAAATTGCCAGGGTATAAAAGACTCTTAATCGTGAAGGTGGGTGAGGTGGACCAGAACATAAGCCTTTGCGGGGTTGAAATATTCAATAGGAAGCAGGCCTGCGCCTTTTCAGAGCTACAGGCCACTAATCATCAGATGTATGTGAGAAGCTATGCTCTGGAAGGAGGACTTTATCTTCTCTTGTTGTATAGCTGCTGTTGTCCTTCGTGCTACTGTTTTTACTGCTTATGCGAATATTCTTGCCTAATTCGCTTACATGTCGTTTTTTGCAATTAGTCCTGCATAGCCTGCTTTCATTGCAGTCCTATCTATTGTGAAAGGTCCTAGAAGGTTCTAGGAATGACTTGCCTCAAGTAGCCAAGGCCTTCCTCTGTTCAGGAAAGAAACAATAATAAAAGCATATTAAATCAAGAAGAGTCCTGATGGGTGAACTCATGCTAACCAAGTACAACCTTTTTCCTTTTTTCATCTCTATTCCTTGACTCGCTTCTGAGCTGAAGCCATCCAGTGGTTCCTGGAGACTTTCCTAGAAAAAGTTCAAGGAGAAATCCAAGAACCTTCAGCCCAGGTTTCATTTAAGAAGTAAACAAAAAGTGGGGTGTGCCTATAACAAGAAAAGTGACACGGCCAAACATAGGAGCAAACATAATTTGAGAAATTGTCCTCAGTGCATTTCAGATTTCTTTGTTGGGCGAAATGGTTTAGCAATTAAATAGATCCAACGCTGCACGTTGGAACATCCTTCCTCTGCAAATGGAATGACAGATGCTTTTAATCTGCTTTACTGTTAGCAATTTCCGCTGACAAACATATTTGAAGTACATTGGAATTATTTATTGAACTACTGTTGAAGCCAATTGGCTTCGCTATTTATTTTGCCAAAGGAAAGAGCTATGGTATGCTGATAAAGGGTTGTACTCTATTTTTGTTCTGGTATGGTTCCAGAGTTTCTTTGGATTTTAGACTAATTAAACTTTTAATGTATCCTTTAAATCCCCCCAACTCTCCCTTTTTTTCTTAAACTCTGAAAGTCATATCCATCTTAAGCTTAGCCGTGTTTTGGTCCCTGTAAAAGCTACTCAGCACATTCTTCCTTCCCTTTCACACCAACACTGGACAATGGCTATCTAGCATTGTAGGTTGTTCCTTGTCCCTCTGAGGGCCCAAACCTCTGCAGGGAGATATCCTTAGGCTTCTCTCTCTGAGCTGCAAAAACATCGATGACCACTAGATGGTAGCAAAGCGATACAGAAAGATCTGTATCTCTGCCACCATGTAGTGGTCATCAACATTTTTGCAGGCCAAATATGGTAGCCTGAACCATCTATTCAGGTGACCTCTGCCTGAAATGCATATTAAAGTCTCATCGCTTTAACTTCTGGTTCATGGGGGGCTCACTTGTGTCCCAATCATTTTCTTTGATGATTGTCCCTAAGGGTTACCAGTCCCTAAAGTAATTCATGGGACTGGTAACCAATCAGAGATTTGGGGGTGCTATCTCAGGAAAAAGGCCTCTCACTTTCCATTCTTTTCCTTCTTTTCTAAGGAGGAGGATTTCCTTAGGCCCAGTAGCCGGGAAGAAGCCCAGAAACTGTGGGAGATGGAACGAGCTAAAATGCGTCAGCTCCTCGATAAGCAGCAGAAGCAGATGGTGGAGGACTATCAGTGGCTTCGGCAGGAAGAAAAAGCCTTGGTCAGTGAGTGAAAGAGGCAACCGCTGGGATAATAAGATTTGTTACCTTCCAGCTAAACAATCTCAGTAAATTCAGGGAAGGTTGTTTCACATACCACAGTTCTTTTGTTGTTACTGGTAGAGACCAAAGGGGACTGGGTGGGAGAGATATGTGATACTGAAAAACCAGCCCTAGGGCCCTTGTGGAGAAGCTTAAAATAGCTAGTGTGGAACTGCTTGAAAGCATTTTCTTTCTTTTTTGTGGATCAGCCTCTGAGGGGTTCCAAATAGCAAAGCTCAGTTTTTCACTTACTCAAACTGAGATCTAGCATTTCTTTAAATGAGTTGTCCTGGGTTGAAAGATGGGCTTTGTAAATTTAGATACTCCGATTTTCACCTTGGTGGGGCATAATCTTGGATTGCAAGTTATTTCTGCATTCAGTGCATCACTCAAAATACTTGTTTTTTTTTATTATTGTTGATTTTGCCCCTCTTCTCTATCACAGGACCCCATGGCTTCTGTGAACAGCAATTCCTCCCCCCCAGTAAGTTTACTCAAAGGGCCACCCTTCCTGGCATCATGGCCCAACCTCTGCTCTCTACACTCTTTCTAGCCTTTCTTTCTTCTGCTGAGAGTTTCAAAAGAAGATAAGGTCAGAAAAAAACAGTCATAGAAATTAGCCAGTCACTGAATCAGATATCATGGGTGTAAAATGCACCAGAATTGGATCCAGAATAAGTTAGTGAGGCAGGAAGGATGTAGATCTCGGAAATACATAAACAAACAAGCAATGTGCATTATATTAAATAATATTAGACTTGTTTTATGCAGAAGTGCAGCTATTAGGATAAATATATCCTACAGTATGGTGGAACTTCAGGAAGAAGTAGAAGGGTTCCGTTCCATATAAAAGAGGGGTCCAGACAACTGCCTAGGGGTGTGTGATCTGTCTCTCTGATGCTTCTGAGTTCCAGATAAGCTCTCTGCTCTGTGGACTAGAGCTTCAATCCTTGGAATGCTGAAGTCAAAGCCCTTGTGTAGCATTGTGCTACAGGTGTCAAAGGGTTTATTTATTTTATTCTATTTTGTTTTATTCTTTTCAGAAACTGCCAGAGAAGGAGACAAGCTACAGTGAGTATCTCTCCCAAGCTGACTGTTTTAACTTCACAAACTGTTGTTACTCTTTTTATCTATTATCCACTGATTCTGTGTATTTTGCCTCTCCTTCTGTACAGTGAAGGATGTTTACCCCTTATGCCAGTGTTCTTCAAACTTGGCAACTTTAAGATGTGTGGGCTGGAGAATTCTGGGAGTTGAAGTCCACTCATCTTAAAGTTGCCAAGTTTCAAAAACACTGCCTTATGGGTTGCAAAGTGTAATATACAGTATATGTGTATGTAATCTGTTAGCTGGTTGATTAAAAACAGGGAGTTGTTTTCTTTTTAAAGCAAGAAATCTTTCATCACTCCATAGCTGCTACAGTAATATTGTGATGATCATAATGTTGATGTTGTTAATAATAATAATAATAATAATAATAATAATAATAATAATTTGTTCTATTTCTTTTTATTGATGGCTTAGCTGAGTTGACAGGACCACCCAAAAAACCACCCAGGTTTGGAGCTCAGGTATATAATTGGTCCTTATTTTTACTATCTGTCTCCTCCTAATCTGAAGCCAGAACTGAAGCAGTTCACACAAGAGATGTGCTGCGATTATCCAAATGTATTTATTTTATTATTTTATTATTTTATTATTTTATTATTTTATTTTATTTTATTTTTTTATTCTGCCTTTAATTGATCTATCCTCATACTGGGAGGGAAGATGAGAAAATTCCCAGTGGGAATGAATAAAATTTATTTCAAAACAGTTTCCAACTGTTTAGAAACTAGGGTAGTCCGTTCCTTCTGTTACTGTAACCTTGCAGTTAAAGTAGTATCAATATTCTTGATTTTATTTTATTTTATTTTATTATTTTATTTTATATTTATTTTATTTTATTTATTATTTATTTTATTTATTTTATTTTATTTTATTTTATTTTATTTATTATTTATTTTATTTTATTTATTTTATTTATTTTGTTATTTTGTTATTTTATTTTATTATTTTATTATTTTATTTTATTTTATTTTATTATTCTGCTTTTAATTGATCTATCCTCATACTGGGAGGGAAGATGAGAAAATTCCAAGTTGGAATGAATAAAATTTATTTCAAAACAGTTTCCAACTGTTTAGAAACTAGGGTAGTCCGTTCCTTCTGTTACTGTAACCTTGCAGTTAAAGTAGTATCAATATTCTTGATTTTATTTTATTTTATTTTATTATTTTATTTTATTTTATTTTATTTATTTATTTTATTTTATTTTATTTTATTTTATTATTTATTTTATTTTATTTTATTTTATTTTATTTATTATTTATTTATTTTATTTATTTTATTTTATTTATTTTATTATTTTATTTTATTTATTTTATTTATTTTATTTTATTTATTTTGCTATTTTGTTATTTTATTATTTTATTATTTTATTTTATTTTATTTTTTTATTCTGCCTTTAATTGATCTATCCTCATACTGGGAGGGAAGATGAGAAAATTCCCAGTGGGAATGAATAAAATTTATTTCAAAACAGTTTCCAACTGTTTAGAAACTAGGGTAGTCCGTTCCTTCCGTTACTGTAACCTTGCAGTTAAAGTAGTATCAGTATTCTTGATTTTGGTTTCCTGGTCTGGACTACCTCAAAGGGCTGACATAAATCTTGCAAGTTGAAAAGCGCTTCCCCCCTCCCTGCCTTTACACTGCAGAGAACTAGGGAGGGTCAATTCTGAGACGCTTTCTCAAATTACATTTCCAGTCTGGACTCAGATTTCATTTGTCAGACCATTGTCCAGGCTGCAGCTCCTCCTCCCGTCTCTCAAGATTATTCTCACAGCCCATTACATTTACAGTTCCAGCCTTGTTTCTCTGCTAAGTAACACTCAGGTAACAAGCATAACAGATACACAAAGGTTTCAGAGAGGTGCCTCGCACCGTGCATTGGTGCTCAAAAAGCTCCATTCCTTGAAATGCTGGGAAGCATCCTGTGAAAGGCTCAGCATGGCCACTGCCCTGGCTTTCCCTGGGTGTCTCCATATTTCTGTGTGTGTGTGTGTGTGTGTGTGTGTGTGTAGCTTTGCTGACAGTTCCAGGGGAAGTGTCTTGTACACAGGCAGGTTAGGAAAGCATTCACAGCACTTGCTGCAACCCTTTCAGAGGACGTAGTTCCCTCCACACTTTGAGAAAGGGCCCTCTGTTTATGCCAACAGTCTTGCAAAGTGCCCTTTCCAGTGTTTCTCACAAGCTTAGTGAACCCTGACCAAAAATGGTGCAAAAATGGGCCACCAGAGGAGGAGATATTAACATGCTTGGAGGAATCCCAGAATTGGTAGAAGTCCAATAGAATCTTTAAAAATCCATACACCTAAAGGGAAAAATTAAAAATCCTAATGGATGGTATTGAGTATGCTCAGTAGTATGGAACATTGGATATCAGTTGGAAATGAAATACAGACATTTTCTGTTAGGCCCTCTCTTGCATTGTTTTATTGTTATTTTATGTCACTTTGGAAGTCCTCCTGAATCCAAAGTCTGTGCAACAGTGTAATAAAATAAGTAAAAAGGGTGATTAACAAGAATGATAAATGGTAATGAAGAGGAATGCCTCTGGGTTGGGGGAACACTTGTTGGACAATAACTTTGTACCCCCTTTTCAGATGTCCCTGCAGCCGACTCCCACAGCCAATCTCGATCGAACAGATGATCCTGTGTACAGTGATGTCATGGGGCTGGTGAAGGCTGTTCTGCGGTTGAAGAATGAAGTCAGCAACCATCCACCTGAGCGATATATTCTGGTTGTTAAGGTAATACAATATTACTTTCATTTGACCCAACCCTGAACAAGTTCTCAGAATGGTTTCTATCCCAGGAAAGAAAGCAGTGAGGTGCATAGCAAAAACATGAGACTGTCCTCAAGAAGAAACCAATCTAAGCCCATGCAGTAAAAGGATCCAGAAATAAGAGGAAGGAGCAAGCAAAGGATCCAGTTGCTGGGACTAAGTAGTAGGGTAGCTGCTGGAGTACTCTGCTAGGACTTAGAAAGTCAATGTCAAGTCAAAGTCAATGCTATCATGTTAGGAAGTACCAGGTCAGAGTTGGCTGAGTTGAAAGAATCGTTAAGGCAATGGGGAGGGTAAGAGAGGCCTAGCAGAAGCTCAGAAAAACCACCAAGGCAAGCTAGACATATGTATGCTGTAGGCAAGGGGTTGGCAAACTTTTTTCAGGTCTCACAATCTGTTAATTGAAAAAAAAATCCACAGTCCCAAATCAAAAGGCAAAGCTGTAGTAATAGAAAATTGGGTATGTTCAAAAGAATGTTTGTTTGTTTGTTTGCCCTCAGTTCTTGTAGGGTTCTGCATAACACAATTTGCAAAACCCTACTCTAGGCAATTAGTTTCTAGAACGCTTCTCCCATTCATGTGAGTTCCAGATCTAGTTAGAACCTTTATGCCAAGAACCAAAATAGCTAGGAGAGTTTTCACATTACATTTTGACTTTTTCTTTTTGTAGGATGTGGGTCTTTCTCTTCGAAAACTCATTGGGAGTGTGGATGACATCCTTCCAGCTCTACCTGCATCCTCACGCACTGAGGTGAATCATGTTCAACAATGAGTCTTTTTGGTTCCTAAGTGAGACCATCCCCCTTAAAACTCAAGAATGATCGGAAATGGGCCTGCCATCCTTGGCTAACTTATGGCAGGAGATTGTGGCCAATTATAAGGAACCTTTTCTTTGAAATCCTGTATCTAATAGTCCATGTAGAGTGCTAGAACTGAGCAGAGATCAAAGGCAAAGAGTTTGCTTGGTCTGCAGAAGGTCCAAGATTCGATCCTTGGTATCATCTCTTTAAAGAAATCAGGTAACTTTTAATCCAAGACTTGGAAAGGACTTATTCTGGGAATCAGTAGTATACCCAGAAGATACCTAGATGGCATATGTGAAACTACTGCTTATGAGAATAGACAATTGTGAGCTACCAGTTTTGCATCAGTATTTTATCTCAGCATAAAGAAGCTTTTAATATGCTGACAGTAATTGGTAGCTGAGGTTCTGTTTGTTAATCTGTTTTGAAACATTTATTTAAATATCCTTTTGAATTTTGAAGAGCATTACCCATTTTCCTAAACCCCGAAGCAAGTAAATATGGAATCAGGTGTTTCACCAAAACAGTGATTGGGTTTGTCTCAAAACACCCTGTTAAAACTGGCCTTGAAATAATACTGGATTTAATTGCTACCTATCCCTGTGTGTTTCCGATTGGCAGATTGAGGGTACCCAGAAGCTCCTAAATAAGGACCTTGCAGAACTGATCAACAAGATGCGTTTGGCTCAGCAGAATGCTATGACCTCATTGAGCGAGGAATGCAAGCGCCAGATGTTAACGGCTTCACATACTCTGGCTGTGGATGCAAAGAATCTCCTGGATGCTGTAGACCAAGCCAAGATGCGAGCCAACCTTGTGAAGGTCTCTTTTGAGTGACCAAGAGGGCTGACTTACGTTTTTTTTAAAATATCCCTTTACAACTTCCAGATCCTCTCCCCCACCCTGCCTCACCAAAAACTGCTTGTGTCTTTGATTTTGTCATGTCTGTCTTCTGAGAGCAATGGAGAAGCCATGCTCAGGGCAGGGAAGAGACTTTTTTTCCAGTGTTCTGTGGACAATGCTGCTAAGGGGCACTGTGTGCATGATAGGATCCTAGTCGCATGATAGGGATTCTTTCAACCCAACTTTGAACTCTGAATCTGCACCAGTAGTCCCATCATAGAAAGTGACTTCTGTAAACATTCTGCTTCCTTTGACAGTACCTCTGGCATCAAGCGATACATTCTGTCTCACTGGTGAAAGGAATCTAAGGCAGGCAGGCGGGGGGCGGGTGGGGTGGCTTGTGAACCCTTACACTGTTCTCAGGATAAGCGAAAAAATGACAGGTAAGATTACTCCTTGGTTGATCCAAGGGTTCTAAAGGCCTAGTGTGGGAGAATACGTTTGCTAGGTCTTGCTACATCTATTTTGATTGAAGATATTCCCATGGGGATACTGGTTCCTCAGAAGAGACTGTTGGCATCTTTCTGTGTTGTATAGAAACATATATTTAATGGCCATGTCCGAATGTGTGCACCCTCCCTAAATCCTCTTCTCCTAATAGCCTCATTTATTGAACTTGAGATGACTTTTGAACCCATTTAAACAATGGATCTCTCTGTCCATTAAGCAGATCCAAATAAATATATAAAGCCATAAGAAGCACAGAAGGGCATCAGAATTTAAGAAGTTGGAGGTGTTTCAGTCATTATGAGTCTGTTAATTTGAAAGGTGCCACAAGATACCTGTATCCACGACAGTCTTTCTGGCTTTTTAGATACAAGGCTGCAATTTTAGATGCAAATGACAGCATCAATACAGCTGAGGGGTGGAATGCACATATCTTCCCTCCCCTTATAAATACAGATCAAACACAGATCTGATCCCATATTTGCTACTGAATTATAATTTAAAATTTAAGTTTCCTGGTAAGCATTGACATTAAACATGCCTCATAAATATGGGGCTTAAATTTTGCTACTGAAATTGAAGTTTTTGTTGAAAACAACGTTTTGAAGGATTAGAAGCCATTAATATATTTCTAATTCCATTGTCTTGAATGCAGTATCCCATCCCTGAAAGAGAGGGAGGGATGGGGGGGGGGAGCTGGGGAAGGTGCCTAAGAAATTGACAAGGTATTTACATTTGACCTAGGTAAGGTCAGCACAGCTTATCCATACTTCTTCATAATATTATCTTTATGTGTTTTAAAAAAGAAACAAGTTTAGAAAACTTTGTTTGCTATGTGGGTTTTGACCAGAAAACTAAAGCAATGTTGTTTATTTTGCCTGAGATAAATGAAATACAAAACTCCAGTGGCTGATCTTCCATTTCTTCAAGAACGACTGTTTTTCTTAGCTAGAGACCTGATCTGGTGCCATAATGTTGTGTCAGGCTTTACCGTTTGCATACAAGAGGCTGCAGTTTTGGTCCCTGACATTTTCCAGGTGACAATGCTCTAGGGCTGGGAAGACCCCCTGCCTGCAACCTCGAGAGCCGTTGCTGGTGTAATCACTCCATTAGGATATCAGACAAAGGGCTTGATAGTTACTATCTGCAATAATAACTTAGCTCCTATAGTTACGGTAATGTAGTGGCAACTCTGCACAAATTTACTTGGGGCTTCAGCTTATTATAACTTCCAGCTCTATTGACAGAGGACCAAGCTACTTCTGACTCAAACGTATCATATATAGTCTGCTTATGATACATTGCTATATTCACTAGATTCAGGAATTAGAACATACGGACATTGCTCATCAAGCCCAGTATTGGTAGCCTCAAGTTGTCTCAAGCTGCAGAGCCAATTATTCTCTGAACCCCATCAATTGCACTCTAGGCAAATGCAAAGGTGTATGTGCATTACTTCGGACTTCAGTGCAAAATTGTCAAAGTGGATAGCAAAGCTGCACAAAAATACAGATGACTCAAATTAGGGGTCAGATTTTCCAAGTAAAGAATTTAAAGGCTAGGAGAAAACAACTAAGACAAGGTTGGTTATGCTAGATTTTTAAAAAATGTTTTATATTTACTCGTTGTTGGAAATCTCTTGACAAATTATTGATCCCTAGAATTAGAATTAATTCTAATTAGAATTAGAATAATCCCTAGAATTAGAATTAGAATTAGAATTAGAATTAGAATTAGAATTAGAATTAGAATTAGAATTAGAATTAGAATTAGAGGGGCGTGGTGGCTCAGCGGGTAAGACACCAGGCTTGTCAATCGGAAGATCACAAGTTCGGAGGTTCGAATCCCTAGCCCTGCGTGCAGAGAGAGCTCCAGCTAGCTCCAGCTCTTGCCAACCTAGCAATTCGAAAGCATGCAAATGCAAGTAGATTAATAAGTACCACTTCGGTGGGTAGGTAACAGCGTTCCGCACACGTCAGGCGGCCACATGACCGTGGAAGCGTCTTCGGACAGCGCTGGCTCTTCGGCTAACAAACGGAGATGAGCACCAGCGCCTAGAGTCGGACATAACCGCACAAATGTGCGGGGGGAACCTTTACCTTTTTAGAATTACCCAGCATGGTGGGGCAAATGTTTTTGGACATTTTTCCAGTGCTTGAGGGTATTTTAAAGAGTGAAATCAATGACTTAATCACCCCTGCAAAAAATTGGGCATTTTCCCAAGCTTGCCGGGGGTGTGTGTGGGTTATTAAGGGACAATATGGATATCTTATGCTTCTGCAATATGTATAGATCCATAATGCCCCTTAAAACTTACCACCAAGCAAAATGGTTGGTCCTGTTGATTTTAGTGACAACATGAGGTCACTGGTCACTTACATCCACTGCCCCAAATGTTTTAAAGTGGCTCCAAAACTATTGCCTGCTCCTGCATTATGGCTTAGTCTTATATATGAACCAGGCCAAAAAGTGACTAAATTGACTGTATGGGTCCCCACGTGTTTGCATCCCAGCAAGGAGATGAAGTGTACCACCAAGTACACAATTCAAGTGAAATTTTTGCTACAGAAGCCAACAGAGGCAAGATTACTTACCAATTTGGAGAGGGGGGTGGAGTTCTCAATGGAAAGAATGCAAATTCTACTTCCTGAAGTTTTGCAAAAGCAGTATTTTTAAAAAATTAGACTGTAAATATGTTATTCTATCCCCAATATTACACTGCGATGAACCAGTAAAATGATTTGCAAACTCTGTCTGCTCTCAGCAGCTGGCTCAGGCGGCACAAGCTCCGCTTGTCTTCATCCTCCCTGAATCCGCCTTGCCTGACAAAGAGGACCTGAGGGACACTGATGCTGGGACTCCTGGTCAATCATCAAGGATGACCGATTGCTGGGAGAGGGAACCACAGCAAAGGAAAAAGCAATTGCCACCAGCCAAAAAGAAGGGTGTTCTCTCCATCCACCCACCCCCGTGATATTTGCAAATATCTTTTTTTGCCTCCAATTCAAAGCAAAATATTTGAAAAGTCTCTGTGCTATCCAGGAGTTACTCAGTTTTCTATAACTACAAACTGCATGCATTCCTCATGCTCATAAGGTTTTCTTAGATATGAAGGATAGAATATGATGTTCTGAAAGCCAGGTTTTTAAAGCAAGACTCTTCCTGTCCCCCAGATTTACAGAGATGAGTGTAAAAAGCAAGAGGAAGCCTATAGCCAGCGGTCCCCAACCTTTCTGGCACCAGGGACTGGTCGTGGAAGAAAATTTTTCCACGGGCCAGGGGGGGTTTGCAGGCGGGAGCCAATTGCGCACAGTGGGGGGCGGGGTTTGCAGGTGGGAGCCAATTGCGCACAGGGGGGCGGGGTTTGCAGGCAGGATCCAATCATGCGCACTGGGGGCGGGGTTTGCAGGAGGCAGCCCCAGGGCCCACTTCCTAACAGGCTGCGGCCCACTAGTGGGCTGTGGCCCACAGGTTGGGGACCCCTGCTATAGGCAAATTAGAGAAGGAGAATGTAGTCTCTTAGCTTCCTAGGAAAAGAGGATGTTTGGTGTGATTTCACAAGAGACTGCACACCTGAAACCTCTGTGCTTCACCAACAGGAAATGCCGCATCCAATATGATTCAAGTCTGAGAATCTGCACCAATGAATGAGTCTTCTAATTTCCACGCATAATGGCAGCAATTAACCAAGGAGGGAGTTAGGATTACTGAAGATCAAGCTTGCTTTTTTTTAATGTAGCATTCATATCCTCTCCAATGTGGTGCCCTCCAAATGTACCAGACTACAAGTTCCATCATCCCCAGCCAGCACAACCTTTGATCGGTATTTTTTCCCCAACATATCTAACAAAAATCACATTGGGGGAAGTTGCAATGCCATAACCGAGGAACAGAACCCAGGAGCCAATAAGTTAGAAATACTTTTACTTTCATTAGCAGTGAGACCTAGAGGGTATGGGTAACTAGTTACTATCTTAATAACATCTCTACTTGAAGCCTCTTAATAGAAAATTTATTATCCACCTGACTGCTTGCCAGAGCAGGAAGGTGGAGTATAAACCAAATAAATGAATAATAAATATTTTCCATGCACCTTCAGAAATCCTCATAATTTATAAATCCTCAACACAGAAGCTCCCGAGCACAATTTTTTAATGCAGGGAATTAAATGCTCCTTTAGCAGCAGTTAACAAGGAGACTCTTCGTTAAGTCAAAGTATTTTCCCAATCTGGAAATTATTCTAGCTCACACTATGACATTTTCCCACAGCAACCAGCTTTTTAAATTTACCCTTGGCTTTCTGGAATAACAGCAGACAAGCTGAATGAGCAACAGCATCAAGAAGTTCTGGCCATTGCACTATATGTGGCTCACAGGCCCGTTTTTTGCCCCACAGAGCTGCCCCAGATCATACTGCTGAATAATGGTGGCATGATTTTCTCTTGACTGTTGGCAAAACAAAAACACGTAAAATAGGTGCACAAAACCTCAAGTTCAGGTTCCCAGTCCACATTATTGTTCCTCATTTGGGTTTGGGTTTTTTAAGTGGTTTTAGTAACTGAGAAAATATCTAATGTAAAAATTACTGGGCAACAGATACTGGACCAAGATGCCGATCCTGTTATTGGCCTCATTAGGAAGGTGAAGTTCGTGTGGCATTTTTGTGGAGACTGTCTGGATGGTGTTGATGTATTTAAAGAAGGTAGCTTCTTCATCCTGGGTACCAACTCTAGATCATGCCTGCCAGAAATGGAGGAAGAAAAAGTCCAATCGTCCCCAGCAAACAGACAAAGATAAACATCCAGAGGAAGATGCGGTCAATCACCATGGCAACATATTTCCAATCTTCTTTGACCTGCAACCAAGTGAAAAATCATGACCTGGGCAACTGATCACCAACTTAAGTGGAATCCACCATGATTGGGATGGGAAAACATAAAAACATACCCTGAATGCTTCAGTAACTTGGTCCTAGCTGTAGTAGAAAAGTATCAATATGGCATACCACAGAATAATCAATCAGAATTAAAATAGACAGAAAATAAGACTATCACAAACGGGCTGCAAAAATGCAGATGAGCACTAGATGGCAGCAAAGATGTAGTGCTTTATGGCTATCCCATAGATATCTATTGAGTAGTTGTCCAGATTTTGGCACTCCAGATCTGGTAGCCCTACAGAATATAGAGTAGAAAATTCAAAGTGCTGGATGAAACTATTCAGTCAGTTGGGTTCCTTTGGAGTTGGGAGGCCTTGATTTTAAAAAACAAAGTTGCCTGGGAAAGATTTTGGCAACCTGTGGGGAGATGTGTAGCTCTAGCACCTCATTTGGAGTCCACAGTCCCATGTAAATTGGATGAACCTGAAATGGGGGGGGGGGGGCTTTGTTAAAAAAAGATGTTAGAGATAAAATGAGTGCCACACGCCATACAGCAGAGCTTTCCAAACTGTGTGTCGGGACACGTTAGTGTGCCGGCTGCAGTGTCTGGGTGTGTCGGGGCGGCTCCTGCCTCTGAGCCCTGCCAAGATTCCGCGCAGGTCCTAGTGCCCGCCTTGGGCCTTGCTGCCTCCAAACCTGCTGTGATTCCACGCAAGTCCTAGTGCCTGCCTTGTGCCCTGCTGTAAGCGTGTGTCGCGAAATGATGCCGTGCTGTAAGAGTGTGTCGTGAAATGATGCATGTCGAAAAAGTGTGTCACCAACATGAAAAGTTTGGAAAGCTCTGCCATACAGATTAATATCCCCACCCCTGCACATTGGGTGTTCCGAGAGAGGTGAAGGGGCAAAGCAGCTGCATTTCTTCCCTAAACCATCACCAGCCATGCCTTTCAGGCAGGGTGTGAAGTCACAAAGTGTTCCCCCAGGCCAAAAGAGTTGCCCAACCCTGGCGCAGGCATCAGCTGAACCTTGCCCAGGAGGGAATTTCAGAGATGGGGTCCCTGTGGGCTGATCAACTTGGATCCACGATGTAGCAGAGTAAAGGTTTATGGGTGATGCCAACCACTGGCTGGCTGAGAGGTCTCCTTCACAACTGCCTTAATACATTATCATCCAGCCTGCAAAAAAAATATGCTAGCAGAAATTTTATTTATTTATTTATTTATCATACTTATATCACCGCCCATCTCCCCCCACAGAGGGGACTCGGCGGTTAATGAAATGGCACTGCCTCAACTGTTCTTCCTCAAGGTACTGCTTTAATGATGGACAAGTTAAGGAAAGCGGTTAGTGGAGTCTGCTGGCTTTGTTTCCCTTCCCACTGAGCATCATCTGAAGCTCAGAAAACATCCACCAATGCTGCTGCTTAATGTGTGATGAGACAGTTTCAGGCTGGGGTGGAGGAGTTCCTGGAACGGAAGGTTTAACCACCTTCCAAGTTTTATTGCTTGCTTGCTTGATTGATGAGGCTCTACACCGCCTCAGCTACAGTCAACGCTAAGCAATCCACAGTCCAACAATACAGTATCTCTAACAAAGGCAATGCAGTACACAGTGCATTATAGCTTCCCGCAACATTCATTTGTGGCATCACATCTTCCTCAGCTGCCTCGTCCCCAGGGGCCTTCCTCAACAGCCAGGTTTTAACATGTCTCTAGACCATCACGAGGGAAGGAGCCGGGATAAGCTATTCCTTAAGGCAGGGGTGGGGGGAGAGGGGCACAGAGGGAGCCCATTTCTGCACTCCCTCCCATTGCCCAAGTGATAAAGTGCAGGTGTGGAGATGCATCCAAAGAGTGTCTAATTTACGCCCAAAAGTAGCCAGGATGATAGGTTGCGAGCTTAGAAGTCATGGGGGGGGGGGGGGGCGGCACTGGTGAGGCAGGAGGGAGCCAGTCAGGTTCTTGCTCTCAGTGTCACTTGCTATGAAGAGAGCTGATCTGCAGCCTGCGAATGGGGGATTTCTTGCTTTACTAGTCAGTCTTCCCACAATCCATGCTCCATGGGGTGGCAGAAGCCGCCTGGTAAAGCAGGAGTCTCCCTGCTTCACTGGGCTTCCAGAAGTGGGCAACACTGTGAGGAATGGCAAGTGAAAGGGGGGGTTCATGCTGGTCTGAAACAGTAGGACAAAAGGGGGAATCTTCATACGCCCTCTTTCACAGGAACACTTTCCCTCTTTTCTCTCTCATACACACAGCTGTCAGGGACAATCAGGAGCCAGTTTTAACTGATCACTACGCCGGCTGTATGAGAGCCAGTTTGGTCTAGTGGTTAAGGCATCAGGCTAGAAACCGGGAGACCGTGAGTTCTAGTCCCGCCTTAGGCACGAAGCCAGCTGGGTGACCTTGGGCCAGTCACTCCCTCTCAGCCCTAGGAAGGAGGTATTGACAAAATCACTCCTGAGAAACCTTGCCAAGAAAACTGCAGGGACTTGTCCAGGCAGTCTCCGAGAATCAGGCACGATTGAATGGATTAAAATAAATGCCAGCTGTATAACAATGACAATAGTAAGTGAGATGGCTAAACCGGATTGCATAAGGCCACTGGTCCGTCCCTGCAGAAGTGGCTGGGGAGTTTCCAAGCTGTCCTCAAGCCAAAAGCAGAACGATGGAGGAGGATGCCCAAGGGCTGAGGGAAAGGGACATGTCACACCAGGCTGCGTGGCCAATTGTGGTGGGCAGATCCCAGCCGCTGACAACATCATCAGCCACATTGGCTGTGACCTATCCTACTTTGTGTCCATGGCAAAAACGGTATTGGGGAAAGAGGGGTACACTCTACTTCAAAACTAGAACAGCTCCAGGCAACTTTCAACCGCCTCTCTGTGGGCTGGGGATAAGACAAAAACAACACCATGAGGACATGATATTTAAAAACAGTTAATGGGCATGTTTATGCCATAATTAGAAGGTCGTGAAGATGAGCCTTGAGTCTGTTTAGTATGACTCTTCAGATTAAGGATAACAGCATTAGAGTCCGCTTCCAGCAGACTTCTAGGAAGATTCGAAACAATTTGATGAGGCCAATTTTTGGTGTCTGACACCCCACTGCCTCTCCAGTTACATCTAGCTACCCCACCCACCACCACCCCATCATGGGTGCCTAGGAGGAGAGACTGATGTTTGAGCTACTGGTGGCAATTTTATCACCACTAAATGCCTTTTCGATCCAGTTGTAATTGAGCATTTAACAATCTCAAGTTAAAAGAAAGTTTTCCTTTTTCTTATTTTTAATAAAACTCACTTTTAAATCATAAAACTGACGCATCAGAAGGAGAAAGGACTGCTGTACTCTAGCCACATACCTAGAGCCAGGAGGTGATGCTACAGAATTGTACTACTATTATTAGTCCCAGTTTATGGGTGAGTGACTTGCTTAGGCTGCTAAGAGCCCCATGTCTCTCTCACAAGCCAGTACTAAAGAAAAGCCTAGTCAAGATATTTCCTTCCTCCAGGAAGGTGGGTGGGAACAAGAAAGTTCTATGTATCCCATAACCAGAAGAGCCCTCCAGCCACAGCGCGCACGCGCACACACACACACACACACACACACACACCAAGTGCCCTGAAAGCCCTTTCACAGTGAAATGGGTTACAGTACTTCAATTTGTTGATTTTTCTGGAAAGAAAAGGAAGAGCTTGCAAAATTCCAATGAAGTTTCAGTTGGAAGGAGCTCCAAAGATTAAAAAGAATACTGCATGCCACATCTGTCAGACAACGGAATCAGAAATTAACAGTGCAGTCCAGTGCAGGTTGAATCAGCATAAGCCCATTAAACCTAATTGATTCTTTGCACAAATAAAAGTACTGTAGAATAAGTTAAATAAGTCAGCAAAAACAAAGCATATGTCATGGGGTGCAGTGGGGGAGGTTCATGAAATATTTCTCTTTGAATTACTGGGTTAATATTGTGATTTATGATCCAGTCATAGATTTCTCACTAATTCTGGTTATGTTCCTTCGTGTTCCCCTTTTTTCACATGTATCTAGCATATCTGGCTCTGCGTCTACCACCTCCTATCCTTTCATTCTGCTAGGCTGATTTCTCACTTGAATCTAGCTCCATCTTAGACTCTCAGGAAAGGACTAAGAACATTCTTGGAGACAGGTCTTCTGACTACTGAATTTAAGTGATTCCACGTGATTGAAGTGGAAGCTGAGGCAATATACCTCAGGACTGGGGATATGTGACAAAAGATGGACTGAGTAAGCCAGAGTCCCCTTTGGGGGAGATGGTGTGGTAATAGAAGGAAAGAAAGAAAGAAAGAAAGAAAGAAAGAAAGAAAGAAAGAAAGAAAGAAAGAAAGAAAGAAAGAAAGAAAGAAAGAAAGAAAGAAAGAAAGAAAGAAAGAAAGAAAAAATTTCTAATCCAGAAAAGCAGTTCTTGGTATCTTAGACTCAGTGACTCACCGAGAAATCTGCATCCTCAGCCCGCAGGTGATTTGCTATGTAGTGCACCCCTTCCAGGGCCTTCAAGATGCTTGGAGACAGCTGGATCCCCTGCTCAGATGAGGCTGAACTCTCTGTTTTGGTAGTGGCTGGGCGCTGAACCAGTTCCACAAATCTTCTTCCCAGATGTCGAGCACAGGTGTAGCGATATTGAAGGCATTGGTGATGACAAATACTTTGGAGGGGTAGTCGGCCAGCATGAATAATCTCTTCATGATTCTCCTCTTCCTCATCCCACCTATCATCTACATCTGTTTCCAGCCAACACCGTGAAGTGCTGAGATTTACTGGAGGCAAGTCATATTGCGCAATTACTTCTTCACTGGTCACCCTCAATCCTGAAGCTATCACTGGAGGACGTTTCATGAAGAGCCAGCGGGGAATGAAATCCAGGAAAACAGTCTGGACCCAGTGTGGCATCTTGTGAGTACTGGGTGAGCGGTGATGGACATTGAGAACAAAGACTGTAATGACAATGGAGAGGGTGACAAAGATCATGGTGAAAAGCAAATATTCACCAATCAGTGGAATAACTAGGGAAGTGGATGGGATTATTTCAGTGATAAGTAGGAGAAAGACAGTGAGGGACAGAAGGACAGAGATGCACAGGGTGATCTTCTCACCACAGTCGGATGGCAGGTAGAAGACCAACACGGTCAAGCAGGAAATTAGGAGGCAAGGGATGATGAGATTAATGGTGTAGAAGAGTGGCAAACGACGGATGATGAAGCTGTAAGTGATATCAGGGTAGATTTCACTGCAACAATCATATTTCTTGGTGTTATAGGTGCCCACTGCACTGATAATGGCCCATTCCCCACTTTCCCAGTAGTCCTTAAGGTCCACATGGCGCTCCATGCTCTCCAAGTCAATCTTGGCCTTGTCATAAGTCCATGAACCAAATTTCATTTTGCAGTTCTGTTGGTCAAAGGGGAAGAAGGTTACATCAATGCTGCAGGAACTCTTATAGATGGCTGGTGGCACCCACTTCACACTGCCATTAGAGAAAAGGTGAGCCTTTGTCATATGTGTGACAGCAAACTCTCCATCCGCACTTGAGAGAAAAGAAGAGAGATGTTAAGAGGAGATTGTGTAACCTTAAACATACTTCTGCATATTGAGGCATTATAAAATCTAACTTATTTATTTTATGAGGACAGCATTGTAATCTACTGAGTTAAAGCCAATCAAGAAAACCTTCAAATATATTGATTTATTGTGACAGAAACTTTGAGGAACCAGACAGTCCCCTCCCCCCAAACAAGAGAGTTCTGAAACTCCCATCTTTCTTTGTTCACAAATATTAATTGCTAATACCAAGAAAATACATCTATGCAATATTCTGAACCCTCAGTTAAGGGTTAAGTATACTAAGTCAAAGGGGCGTGGTGGCTCAGCAGGTAAGACGCCAGGCTTGTCAATCGGAAGATCGCAGGTTTGGAGGTTCGAATCCCTAGCCCCGCATGACAGAGTGAGCTCCCGCACTAGCCCCAGCTCTTGCCAACCTAGCAATTTGAAAGCATGCAAATGCAAGTAGATGAATAGGTACCATTTCGGTGGGTAGGTAACAGTGTTCCACGTGCGTCATGCTGGCCACATGACCGTGGAAGCGTCTTTGGACAACACTGGCTCTTCGGCTAACAAACGGAGATGAGCACCAGCCCCTAGAGTCGGACACGACTGCACAAATGTGCGGGGGGAACCTTTACCTTTATACTAAGTCATCATTTGGTAATGTTATAAGAATGGGCTTTGATAATATATTTGGCCTTGGTAATCTAACTACTAAGGCTTTGATCATGTAATAAATAAGGAGGATGAAGTTAATATATCTAGGTTTCATTGAGGCTATTATCATAGCTGCATGGAAATTGTCCTTTTAGAACGCTTGAGAAATATCAGCTAGAAGTCATCACTAGAAGATGACTTTGGAAGTGAAAAGCAACACTTAAAGAAAAATAGTAAATGGGGTAGATTAACACCAGGTTGGAAATCATTATTCATTTCAATAGCAGCCTGTAGAATTCATATTTATTAGCCCTCATGCAAACTCCGATCATCAAACCATCTCAGATTTGTTGGTGTTAGAGATATCAGGTTTCAACCAAGTATGTCTCACACAAGCTTGAAGGAGGGGCAGCTCTGCTGCAACCTAATCTTACTGCTTTGTGTGGGAGGGGCTTGAATCCCTGTTTCCTGTTCCTCTCCTTCCTTTCCTTCCTTTCCTTTTCTGTTTGAATCTCAACCGGGCAGGATGGTCAACCATGACTGTCCTCATGGCTCATACCTCCATTCAGCAAGGCCACATTTAGAAGACTGTGGGTTTGGTCAGAACCTATTGCTCGCATGCATGGACCGTTTCTACCATGGAACTGATTTATATCGAGAACTACAATAAACTGTAAGCTATTTTTATGTTGCTTTACATTAACGTGGGAAGTGTGTTTATTTTGTGTTTTTGAACTGATTAAGCCTTGTGCAAGGTAATGGCATGCTTCTGCTCTGCTATAAACTAATTAAAAGCTGCGTGGATTTCTGTTGTTAGCATTTCAGAATTCCTACAGTTGGCACCATCTTTTCCTGACCCTCCACTTCAGGGACAATGTAAAACTTGTTCTACGCAACCTACCAATATTCCTGTGGGATTTCAGACCAGTTTCTGAGCTCTACCTGGGGATGATGGTAACCAAACCTGTGACTTTCCTCATCGAAAGGCTGTCCTCCACCACAAATCCCCATGATTAATCCATCTCATAGAGATTGGGGTCCCTACAAGATGCTTGTCTCAGGGAATCATCGGTATAATTGTCAACTTTCAAACAAAAGAAGAACTACCAAAAACATTGTGGAAAATCAAAAATGTCAAATTATCTCAATAATCTGTTTGACCTTCAAAGGGGAACAGAAAATATAAGTGATTCCAGCATCACAGCAACTGTAATGCACATTTAAGAGATGCCTTTGGGGCAGGTTAATAATATATTGATGTATAAGCATTGGCAGATTAGAGCTGATGTGGCCATTTGCTCAGAAAGCACATGGGTTCGCACATTTCACAAATCAATATTACTTTAATTCAAACATAAGTACTTTATAATTTGCATAGTTTAAGAATTCATGGCTTGAAATTCTCTTCACCGTTTCTGGTGGTATATTTATGTACATATATCCTGGACAACCCTTTCCACTGTCCTTCCCATCACATGCTCCCCTCCTCAGTCCCCTCCCTGCCCACAACTAAGGACATTTCAAAGATTTGGGTCAAATAGACTAGAATTGAACTGTTATTATTCATGAGGGCCATTTGATGGCAGCATAATACCAGCAAATGGAAGAAAGCCATTCCTCTTGGGTTGAATTGAGATTTTGCACACAGACAAAAAAAAAGATGTTTGCCAGTATTCCTTGGAGGAGAACAAGCTGGGCGTCGTCCTTCAAGTTTGCATTGCTACTGAGGGAATACAACATTTCGGCAGCAGTCAAAAATGGGATATATCATCATATTGAGTGTGCAGTGTGATTGCAGAAAGTAATTCCTTAAGACCCAAAACTGCTAATGTTATGCCACGTTTTTAAGAATAAATCCAAAGCACAGCACAAATTTGGAACTCTCCTACACCATTTACTGAAGTCTACAGCTGGTGGGGATATATGAATATTACTGAAATGGCAACACCTGCATAATTCTGCTTGACTGCAGAATGGATATAACTTGTAGATGTGTTTATATTTCAGATGTGTTGCTATTCTACTAAGGATGCAAGGATGGTTGATCCTTTTCGAATTATTCATAGTTGGAGGTCTTCTTCCTCTTACTAGCTAAAATTTGTTTGTTTTTTTATTTGTGGAGTCCTTGGTGCTCTCTGAGCCTTGTTGTTTTCTTGCAGACGTTTCATTGCCAGGCTAGGCAACATCTTCAGTGCGAAAAGGGAGTGGAACTTGCTCTCTGTTTATATACCCTGGCTTGTCCTGCCTGTGTTGGTGGGGGTATTGTACTCTCCTTGGCAGTACCTTGATTGGGTTGTTGTTTGCTGCTTGGTTGATTGACTGAGTTAATAGTTCCTTGATTAGGGTCTATTGTGTTGTTTGATTTTTTATTTATTTATTTAATGTTTTTATTTATTTTAGGATGCAGACTTAAATATTGATAAGATTGTCCACAATGGAGACTTAAGACTGAAATGTGATGTGTAGGGCTTGTCCTAATTTTATATATATATAAATATTTTGATTGTAGATAGACCGTGTGCCAATGGGACACACATTATAAATGAAATTTATGCCCTTGTTTGTAACTGAATATGTCCTAAAGTCTTATTAACAGATTTATTATAGCAATAGTCCACTGAGGGCTGAGCAAAAAGACACACACAGAGAAAAAAAATTATATATATATATAGGGCTGAGCAAAAAGACACACACAGAGAAAAAAAATTTTTATATATATATATATATATACACATACACATACAATTTTTCTCTCTGTGTTTGTCTTTTTGCTCAGCCTTCAGTGGACTATTGCTATAATAAATCTGTTAATAAGACTTTAGGACATATTCAGTTACAAACAAGGGCATAAATTTCATTTATAATGTGTGTCCCATTGGCACACGGTCTAACTACAATCAAAATTAACAAGTAAAATTAATAACAGTTAAGATTACACAAAAGCAATCACTTTGTCAAACACACACATAGTGTAGAGGAACACAGAGATGACCTTGGAGAAGGTATGTGATGACCATGAGTAAAACGTAAGCTTAGCCCAGGAAAAAAAAAAAAGCATGGTAAAGAAAGTTAAGATTGTCCTACCTTGACTCTTTTTGGTGTAAGAGAGAGGGAAGGGAAATCTGACAGGCTTTCAAGATTCTGTTATTATAGCCTCTATCGGTGTTTCTCAACCTTGGCCACTTTAAGATGTGTGGACTTCAACTTCAATATGTGCTGGCTGGGGAATTCTGGGAGTTGAAGTCCACACATCTTAAAGTGGCCAAGGTTGAGAAACACTCGCCTATATCAATAAAGCAGAATTTTAGTATTTGTTGTGGTGTCTGTTTCCTGACTGGCCTACCTCAAAGCGCTAAGCGGTTATAGAAATTAAATAAATAAATAAATAAATAAATAAACACATGCATTTGTGTTTGTTTGTGTATGTGTGTGTGTGTGTACATATATACTTATGACATCTCTGCCCTGAGAAACTCTGGCTCTTAACTCCCACAGTCACACAGGAAGAGTTGGTTTACCTTGAGTTTAAGAAAGTGCACTTCTGTGTAGTTATTTTGTATGTAGGATGCTGCCAAGGCTCCTATATTTCATTTGCATTCCTAAAATCCTCTCAAATTGTACACAAGAAGGTGGATGAATGCCAAAGAAAGGTACCAGAAAGCCATGGCTTCTCAAAAAAGCAATATTTTCCCAATCCCAAAAATTTTAGGTGCAGGAAGCCACACTTTCAGGAAATGGGTAGAGGCATCCATGGGGTGTTTTAAAAAAAATCAAGAGGATAGTCATGGGCCTGTGATTGAAACCCCACCCCTTTTTTATGTGCGTTGTGCAACACATTAAAAAGTAATAGGGTTTTGATCACATAGTCATGACCACCATCTTGACTTTTTTGCTTCTCCTTGTAGATGCTCCTGGAAATGGAGAAATCTCTCTCCCCTGAAATTCAGTTTTGCTGTTGATCTTCATTCACATGACAAGGGAAAAGTCACTCAGCACCAAGGCTGGGCTGAATGAGGTTCGGAGCTATGTGGAAACCAACATTTGAAGTGAAGTGAAGTGAAGTGAAGTGAAGTGAAGTGAAGTGAAGTGGCTGGTGCCATGAAACCCACCTTATTATTAACATCTTTCTATTTGGATTTTATATGTAAATTATTGTTGTTGTAATTTTATATTTTTAACTTGTTGTTGTGAACCGCCCAGAGTTCCCTGGTACAATGTACAATGCCATCACCTACTTGTTATACAGCACAATGTCCGGGATCCAAATCATCTCAGAAGGTACTCGAATAGAAGTAACGTTGTCAAAATCTGTTGGATTCCACTGTAGCTTGTAGTCATTCCATTCCTGATGGTAAGGAAGCAAGTCTTTGTTCATTCCTTTTTAACAGGATGGTGTGACTTTTCACAAGGGCACCATGAGGGTTGTTTGTTTGTTTATTTGCAGGACTTATTTGGCTGTCTATCTCATACAATGACTCTAGGCAGCTCACAACAATCCATAAAACATAGCTAAAAACAAAGGTACCCTTCCCCCCTGGGTCAGACCAAACATCCTCGCAGCTCAACCCCTATCCTAGCCCAGTGCTTGGGGGAAGAGCCATGTCTTCATAGCCCTCCAGAAGGCTAAAAGGGTAGGGATCCCTCTGATCTCAGGTGGGAGGCTGTTCGAAAGGGCTGGGGCAGCCACTGAGAAGGGGCCCATTAGATGGCAACATTTAAGGGAGGGGACCTGGAGTGCACTCACCCTATCTAACCCAGTAGGATGGGCAGATACCCGCAAGGAGAGGCGGTCCTGCAAGTAACCTGGCCCTGTGCCATGCAGGGCTTTAAAGGTGATAACCAGCACCTAGAATTGCACCTGGAAGCCAGTGCAACTCACACAGCAGTGATGTTACTTGGGTGAACTGCAGGGCACCCAAAACTGTGCGTGCCACTGCATTCTGGACCAGTTGCAGCTTCTGGATGGTCTTCAAGGGCAGCCCCATAGATATATTATTTTTCACATTCTCTGGTTGAATTAACCCATCTTTTGAATTTGCTGAATACACTGAACCATAAACTATGCAAATGAGCTAGGTTTATAGGACACACGAACCCATAAAAATTTAACCAGGTTTAACACTAACCAAGAGCATATTGTGCAAAAGCAGCTGCTAGCTTTTTACTGGACCTGGTTGTATGAACACAGTGATGGTGCCTTCACCTCAGACACTGTCTTCCTTGGCTTTTAAAAAGGATTAAAAAAAACAGACTGTAGCCCTGAAAAATGGAACATATTGGACAGCCTGTAAGTAGACACCCGCTATATTCAGATGTGGGGAAAAGTTGGAAAAACAACACAAGGGTTGCTGTAATGCCCTCTGGGTTCTCTATTAGAAGTGAAAGAACAAAGGAGGGCACTACCCCTTTTACATGGCACAAGATCCATGTAATGTTGTTGCATTTGGGTAATCAATGCTTGGAATCTCTCTTCCCAGCTTTGGATTTCCTAGATTGTACCTGTCCTGCTTACCTGTTTCAGCCAAACATTTGTGGTCATCATTTGGTTCTTCTCATCCTCGATAGGCAAAGAAAAAAAAACAGAAGAAGTGTTTGGATTGAAATGGAAAGACACAAATTAACTTCTGTCACTGCATTTAATCCTAGAAAGAAAGAGGCCAAATATTGCACTTGTATGGCTGGTCTTGTTCAGTATGCTAGATTAGGATAAAATTGGGGGTTTCAGCATGTAGTAGGAACTCAGCTGTTGCATTAATAGATTGTGTGAACCAAGCCATTGCACTAAGCATAAAGTGGCACACCTGTTTGGGCACAGCATGTTCCATGAATACAGCAATCATATGTTGTATGCAGACTTCAACTCCCAGAATTCTGGGAGCTAAAGTCCACATGTCTTAAAGTTGCCAAGGTTGAGAAACGCTGGTCTAGGTTCAGCAGGTTGGAACTCTAAGGACAGCTATCCCCTTTTCTCATCAGAGAGAAGAGCACAAATACCTTCTCCTTGACATCTGAGAATGGTTGTTATAACTGGTTGTGTTTTCCATAACATCTAAGGAAAAATATGTCCCTGTTTTCTGCAACCAAACATGTCTTCCATGACACAAATAACACAAATGATTTTCTAGAAAAAAAAATCTAACAAATTCAATGTATTGTCGAAGGCTTTCACGGCCGGAGTTCAATGGCTGTTGTGGGTCTTCCGGGCTGTGTGGCCGTGTTCTGGAAGTTGTTCCAGAACAACTTCCAGAACATGGCCACACAGCCCGGAAGACCCACAACAGCCATCTAACAAATTCATTTTGAAAGCACAAAGCCAGTTCCAAAAAAGGGTTTCAATCTGAATCCTTTCTCCTATTTTCACAGTATCTTGACAATACAATGGACGAGTGTTTTCTTCAGCTGCAAATATTTTTTCTGAAAGTGCTACAAAAAAGATCAAGTGCCACTTTGTAGACATACCACATCAATTAGCTGAGCTATGGATAGTCCAAACCTGACAATAACAACATCAGAGGTATTGGGGACCGGCCTGGACCATCTATTGTAAGCATTGAAAAGATATCTGAAGAGTCGTTCTTCTGCCTGGGTCTGTGTCCGGCCTTGGACAGAGGCAGATTCTACAAAGAGGAACAGGCAAGCTTGTTATGGTCAGCCTAACCAAACTAAAAAAATTGGCATATCCTCTCTCAAATATTCCAAAATAAGTATTGCAAGTCAACTTCTAAATCAATTTAAATAATGAAATTAATTATTGAGATCAATGTTCAAACACAACCAGATGCTTCTTTAAATATTTAAGCTTAACAATCTTTCACATCTTACATTAATCATTCTGACAACCCTGTAAAGTCAAAAGTCAGCAACGTTGTTGAGCCTTGACCATCATTATATGAACTTGCCTAATGGCCTAGGTGGCTCAAATAAATAAACAGATCCCCAAATCTTGCAAGACTGCTATATCGTGCAAGAGTTTAGCATCTCACCTCAAGGTCTCATGCAAAGACATCAACGTCCATAAGATCTTATATAGTGGCGTGACCTCTCATGAGATTGTGGTAATTTTTGCAGCCACCATGAGGTAAACATGTGAACATTTTGGTACACATGGGTTCTGTAGGTAGATGGGCAGCTATATGGGCAGCGATACAAATGTGTTCAATCAATCAATCTCTAGAATCCTAAAGCTGGAAGAAGGGGACATTCTGCTCGGTGCAGGCATCCGGATTAAAATATCCCAACAAATGATGGGTGAGACAGAGAGAGAGAGACAGAACAAACTATCTAAACCAGCTAGTGATAGGCATTACTGGAACTTGCACCTATTTTGTATTACATTATAACTTATTATGCAAAAACACAGCCATATGTAGGAAAACACAAAAATGCAAAGCTCTTGAGCAGAGGTTGGCATGCATAAAAAGGAAATTTACTAGTTCAAGAAGATAAACATAGCTTAAGGAAAGGATATAAGCCTCATATTGCCACAAGTAACAACAGAAAATACAGAATCTTAGCTGTATCATTATAAATCCTAGCTTTGGATGCAGTAAAGTCTGCAGGGCAGTCTTAAAAGTCAAGATGGCAGTTGTAGCTTGGATCATCAGATTACTCCTTTATGGCTCTTAATAGCAGTTATACAACAAGAGCAGATGGAGGCAAGGAACAATAGTTTGCCCAGGATGGAAGGGAGGATGAGAGTGGTAAGAAAAGAAAACATCTAGGCTAGATCTGATGGCCAAGGTCCTACAAGTGAGTTTCAGTGACACAGGGTTGGCCGTGTAAGGAGCAGAACAGTTTCAGGGGAAAGACTAAAACGAAATCCGCACAGCCCTTCACAGCTCTGCTTCCTCTCAGTCAGAGATCTTAAGGCTGCACCTCTCGGATGGCCAAAGGAGATGGGAATTCTGGGAGCTGGAGAGTTTTCCTAGAATAGCTTTTCTAACCGGATTCTTGTTGTTAAACATTAACAAACATATAAAGAAAGGTGAGGATGCAGAGTTGATCTATTGATCTTTTGCTGTTTATAATGTTTTCAACTGTTTTTAATATTGTACACCAACCAGAGTCATTATGGTGTGTGTGTGTGTGTGTGTGTGTGCACGCGCCTTTGAGTCAGTTTTTGATTCCTGGTGACTACCTGAACTAGTCCCTGCACTTTTCTTGGCAAGATTTTCAGAAGTGGTTTGCCATTGCCTGCTTCCTAGGGCTGAGAGACAGTGACTGGCCCAAGGCCACCCAGCTGGCTTTGTGCCTAAGGCAGGACTAGAACTCTTGGTCTCCCGGTTTCTAGCCTGATGCCTTGTATGTCACACAGACGCATTTTGCTACAAAACCTGGAAAGGTAAGCAAGCATGGGGACCTCCTTTCTGCATCAAGTCTGTCAATGGCAAATCTTTATGTAATTCAAGATAAAATAAGATATGGTTGCAGAGGCCAATTCTGAAGTAGAAGCACACTCAGGAACAAAGTTTTAGACCAAATTACAACTGATGAAGCTGCCAGTGGAAATTGGATCCTTTTTAACTAATGAGAATTGTGTTCCATCAAGGCTGCACTATTCCAGTTCATAGATTTTCTGGTTCTTTGTTTATCTCCTTCGTTGCACCAAAGGAGTTCTTTCATTTGGATTCATACTGCTGATATCCTCAAAAATGAATTGTTCTCTGTCTTCACATTCTGAGCCAAAAGGCCTTTTGAACAACATCAGGGACAGCACCTAACACTCAGGTCTTTACAAGTTTGAAAGTTTGGAAATGATGACAATAACAGTCACTCTCTCTCAGCCCAACTCACCTCACAGGGTTGTTGTTGTGGGGAAAATAGGAGGAGGAAGGAGTATTAGGTATGTTCGCCGCCTTGAGTTATTTATAAAAATAATAAAGGCAGGATAGAAAATGAATGAATGAATGAATGAATGAATGAATGAATGATTGAATGATTGAATGATTGAATGAATGAATGAATGAATGAATGAATGAATGAATGAATGAATGAATGAATGCAATGTCCTTCTTGTCTTTTGCCACAAGAAAAAAGGCAATATACTAGGGTGCATTGAATTGTAAGTCTGGCCTAGCCATATAATGGCTTGTCAGGGACTGTAGGAATCTCTGAAATGCTATATTCTGGTAATTTAATTCAGCAATGGTTCAGAGCTACCTGTAACCCTTGAAGAAAGCAATTTTGAGACCTAAAGTCTTCAAGTCATAATTGAATATGTAATTAGCATCCTGGATTTTATCTCTTGTGTTTTTGGTGGATGCTTTCTTTTTTAAGTGGGTGTCTGCTTTTAATGCCATTTATGTGCTTATTTGCAAATCCACATTCTGGTTCTTCAAGATGAGACAGACAGTGAATTTGGATAAATAAACTGACAAAATACTGTGCCAAATGACTGTCAGGAAAGAAACCAATCCACCAAAAGGGAAAAGCTAGTAAATCACAGAATCAATGGACGGCTTTGGCTCAGACCGCTTTGTTTATGCATTCCTTCGCAACTTCCCATTAATCACTTCCCACATTGATGTGCATAATAGGATACTGGAATTTGATTAAAGGTGGGGGTAAATAATTTTAGAGTTGGGGTGGTGGAGGGGAAAGAGTAGTTGTTCCTTACCTGACAACAACACAAACCAAAAGGATAGGATGATCCAGAAGGCTGGACATCCACTCATAAACGGCTCCATCTTCTCAGAGGTGGTTGTTCATCGCTTCCCCCTGAAATTCTTGGTCCAGATATAGAAATTTGTTCAGCAAAGTCTCACAAAATGACACCTAGGAGGCTGAAGGAACATCCATGTTCACCCTCTTTGACTCCATCGGGAAGGTAGCTGAGCTCAGTGCCGCACTGGTTGGGTCCCCTCCTGGCTGACCGCTGGCTGGTCTTACCATTGGAGGAGCGTCTTGTCACCTAGAGATCTGCCCATTAACAGGGGCTTTTACAGATGTAGGGGTACTTCAAACGTGCTGTCTCATGTTTACATGGGAACAAAAGAAGGAAAACGTTTGATTGAAGCTCAAGGCAGGACACGCAAGCCAGTCTGCAGGCAAGAGGTTGCACCAGCGTCCCTAGGAAACCAACGGAGTGATACCATGAGGTAGAAGTCCAAAGGAAGGGGATAGGACGGGTGTTAACAGTCCACTATGTTTTAAGCAATATATTCCTAGGGTTACAAGAGAGAGGGTGAGATTAATTCCTCATGGTAGGAGTGTGGGAGAGGTTTGAACCTCCAATGCTATCAGATTCCCAAGTTTCAAAGAGAAATATTTTGTAGCATCAAGAGCTGCCAGTTGCTTTTTGCTCCTTTCTAAAACAGGATACACTGGTTAGGGCTCAAGCATCACACAGACACACAGACACACACACACACACACACACACGTTGGAGGGGCTATGAATTACTGCCCTTACATACAGTTACATTTTGCAAATCACGTACATGTGCAATTTCATACACACCACACTGTGCTGGAATCCTTTCAGCACATATAGGCAGGTAATAGAGGGGTGGAGCAAATGGAGAGAACACCCTTCTTTGCTTTTTAAATGTCTAGGCCAGAGCTTTCCAAACTGTGTGTCGCGACACGTTAGTGTTGGCTGCAGTGTGTAGGTATGTCGCGCGAACGTAACGAGAAACCTCTGAGTCCGATGCTCAGAGCCTCAAGTGCCTCGCTGCTGCTGCCTCCGAGCCCTGCCAGGATTCCGCGTAGGTCCTAGTACCTGCCTTGTGCCTGGCTGCCTCCAAACCTGCTGTGATTCCGCGCAGGTCCTAGTGCCTGCCTTGTGCCCTTCTGTAAGAGGGGAGCTCTGTCCAAGCCTTGCCCTGCTGTAAGGGGGAATTCTGTTTTCATGAGATATGTTGAGTTAGTTTAACCTCCAGTTGGCTAGTAAAACTGAATTACTGTGTCGCGAAATGATGCATGTCTAAAAAGTGTGTCACCAACATGAAAAGTTTGGAAAGCTCTGGTCTAGGCACACAGACATATGCACATCTTGCCCATTACGTTTCCAATTCCCTAATTTCTCCTTCCTACTTGCCTTTGTAGTGTCAGTGACAGCAGCAAGGAAGGAAAAAACAGGGATGAAAGGAAAGTGGTAGTCATTCGCTTTAGGATCAGGATAGACCATGTCCAAACAGTGTAGAGTAAGCAAGAGGATGAAACCAAACGTATGCAGTATCCTATTTTCCATAACAGTGAACCGAGTGCCTGGACAAAGTCAAATGCAGGGAAGAAAGGCAATACCCCTCTCCCTGTGGTCTCCTCCACAATTTTCATCCAAAGGTGTGAAGTTGTTGGGGCCAGGATCCATCTATTCTGTGCAAAATTTAAGACATTCATTTTTCTCCATTACTTCTCATTTAAAAAAAAATAGCTGGAATGTTGACATCACCCACTCTGGGAAGGTTCTGGGGGCTACCAATACAATATTGGCAGGCCCCAAACGGCCCCTGGGTCACATTTCTTATAGCCATGTTGTTGGTTATAATCACATCAGACCCATTTGCAATATTTGGGGCATTCGGTTCATTCTACTGCTCTTTTTCTACTCTTCCTCACCTACACAGAGACTGGCTCAGTTTAGAATAAGATATAGATATCAAAGGAGAAGATGCTGATGCTAGGGAAAGTGGAAGGCAAAAGGAAGAGGGGCCGACCAAGGGCAAGATGGATGGATGATATTCTGGAGGTGACAGACTCAACCATGGGGGAGCTGGGGATGGTGACGGCCGACAGGAAGCTCTGGCGTGGGCTGGTCCATGAAGTCACGAAGAGTCGGAAGCGACTGAACGAATAAACAACAACAATCAAACGAGAGGTCATCTTCCACACAGAAGTCAAGGCAAAAGTACATGGCTCTGTACAGCAGAATAAGCAGGAGAACCCATCAACACCACAGGGCTAATAGGCTCTGCAGTCTAAAAAAAAGGTGGACATGTTCTGAATTTTCTGTGGCATATGTGTATGTGGGGGGGGGGGGTGTCAAGCCCTAGCCAACATATCCTGTTTTAGAAAGGAGCAAAAAGCAACTTCCTGGATCCCAGGCAGCTTTTGATGCTACAAAATACTTCTCTTTAAAACTTGAGAATTTGATAGCATTGGAGTCAAGGCCAAAAGAAAGAAAAAACACAATTTGCATGCACATCTTTCACTTTCAGGTCTATAAATCCTTTGCTACTGGAAACTTAGCTATTCTTTTGACAAGCTGGAAAGTCACTATATACAGTATATTTCATTTGGCACAGACAATACCTCATGTATTTGTTCCTTTCTAAAACAGGATTGGTTAGGGCTCAAGCATGACACATACACACACACACATCCCACACACATACATACATTGGATGTTTTACCTAATTGAAAATATCAGGTGTTTCTTTGTTTAGTCACAGGGGACAGCCCAACACCAAGGTGTCCTGGGTAAGCAGCTGTCTACTCCCAAGAAGATGAGCATAAGGCAACTTCTTGCAGGACTCTGCCCTCCATCTGATATAGAACACTGAATGGAAGAGGGGAAAAAATTATCAGAATTATCATCAGTAGGCATGTGTGAAACAACTTGGATCTACTTCGGTGAAGAACTCGGTGCCAGGTGAAGCCCATTCAGCAGTCTGTTAGAACTACTGAAATGGAGCAGAGCAGCTAAACACATGTACAGAAAAAGAATATTGTTTAAAAACAGAGCCCATGAGCATATTAGAGAGACCCAGGTTAGTCTTACACCTTTAGCCCACCTTAGCATAAAGAAACACGCTTAGACATGGCAGATATGAAAAAGTAAGTAGAAAAGAGTCCTTACGTTTATTCATTGCAGGTACAGTATTTTGGTAGATAAAATGATGTTCCATTTCTTCTTTGTTTCCCTAAACTTAATACCTCTTGCCCTGCTTGCTTGCTGGATTTGCCAGAATCTCCAACACCAGGGAGGCCGGGCAATTCTCTTGTCAATGCAAAGAGGTGACACAATGGAGGATGATAAGGCACTTTGTGTTGCTTGGCCTATCTTGACCAGCATTTGCACCAATTGGAAGAGGGTGCCTGGGGCAAAGGTTTCTTCCAGCTATTGCAATTGCCAGTCAAGAGAGGCAGAAAGAAACAACACAACCACTTCATTTTGCTCTTGGAAGTAAGGGGGGCACCTGTGGGGGCTTCACATGAGCCTTCTTCAAAGCAAAATACCCCTTAAAGATCTGTATAATCCTAATCGTCATGTGTAGTAGCAATAGCAAAGTCATTATTTCCAGAGCACCAATCATTATTGAGCCAAAAGGGCACCACCCACACACAACCAGGAAGTATCAACTAGTTTGGGAAAATGCCGAAGTTTGCAGAACTATAGCTACTTTGGAAAAGTGTAGGGAGCGGGACTCCGAGCACACTGTTGCAGGAGAAAAAAAAATCCCAAACCCATTTGTTTTTGCAACTCCCACTTATTTTAACATACTCGCCAGTGTGTATCTCTGTAATGCTCTCTAATCTATTCCAGCCCTCTCAAACTCATTTTGTCAACAGCAGGACAACATAGCAATTTAACCAAAATCAGGGACTGAGTAAAGTGTGAGCTCACATCTTCCAGGTCAAAAAACACTTATTTATGGATCAAAGTAGAGAAATTCTAGGCAGCCAGCCGTTCCGTAACCCAAGCCACTTCATTTTACAATGAAAATGAAGCAGGGCTTGAGCAGGATATTCTGACTATTTATGGTTACCTGGATGCTACAGGAATAGGAATAGAGCATTTCCTTCTTTGCAAATCTAGAGAAGGGACAGATAAATGAGAGTATGCCATTTGGCCAGTAAGATATATCTCATCTCACCCACTTGCTTTTGCATCAGAACTCAGACAGGTCAAATATGCTTCAATTTGGCAATCTCCGTTCTGCCTTCTGTGGCTTCTTTACCCAATAACCCTGATTTTCACTGCTATGCAGGAATTTACTGCCATAATATTGGAAGCCAAGCCAAGCCAAGCCGAATGTTCTCTTCAATGGCTGCCCATAGTGCCCCATGCAACATTATTTGCACCACACTGTTGCTTCTGCAGCATCATTCCCCACCTAAAAACTGTAGCAACCCTCCTAATTACAGCAGAAAGAAGCTGGGATAAAGAACAATGGTCACTGATTGGTGGTGGTGGCAAAAAGTCAGTTTGCTCTAGTACAGAGCTTTCCAAACTGTGTGTCGCGACACAAAAGTGTGTCGCCTGCGGGGCCCAGATGTGTCGCGTCAAAACCCGTAAGCGCTGATGGCGCGCCATCAGTGCTTCCGGGTTTTCCCGCAGCGACGCACCAACGGCGGCGCGCGAAAATCCGAAAGCGCCGCAGCCACAGTGGCGCGCCAAAACTGAAAGCGGCAGCAGCACTTCTGGGTTTTTGCGTGCTGCCGCAACGGCGGCGCTTCCGGGTTTTCCCGCAGCAACACTCCAACGGCGGCGCGCAAAAACCAAAAGAGGCAGCAGCGCTTCCGGGTTTTTGTGCGCTGCCACAACAGCGGCACTTCTGGGTTTTCCCGCGGCGACAAACCAACTGCGGTTGGTGTGTCACCGCGGGAAAACTTTGGAAAGCCCTGCTCTAGTAGCACAACTGCTTCTCCACTTGATAGTATCTTGAGTCTAACTTGGCTGCTACTCCATTGCTTTCTGATGCCTTGATTGCCCTACTAAGTTTGTCCATTTAATGCAGATGGTAAGCACTCAGGAAAAAGACTATATAATGACACTCAAGGATATAGTCCTATATGCTGTATACTTACTTCCAACTTTCAAGGATACCTTTTTTTTAAAAAAAACATATATTTAAGGGTTCACATTTGAACTTTTATCATTGATAAGGCAAAAGCGCCAAATGGAACCCCCCTGAAAAAGCCAACTATCCCCAATACTGGGGATATTATGGGGAGTATTGGGGATATTATTGACAATATTGTCAATATTGTATGACACCAAGTTGGGAAAGACTGCTTGCCTCAATTCATTGGGCTTTCTCAGAGATAACCTCAGTAAGGTTTTGACTTTCCAGTCTAAACCCTGTGAGGCCCAGATCAGAAGCTGCTCAGCACCAAAGCGTGGTTCCTTTTCACGCGTGGAGGCATTGTTCTGAAATACAATTACTGCTACTCAGTGCCTAGCTGTCCAATACAAGCCATGGTGATGTCATGCATATAATGATATCATTGCACAAATGATGCAGATTTTATAATCATGTCATGATGCCCATGATGGCACCTCCCTCCCTTTGTCTCTGCTGTGGATGCCCATGGCTCTGTGGGCAACTGTCTTTAAATTGTCTTTAAACTTCAGGATCTGCTGTATTGGATACATGACAGTGAGAGACATATCTATTGTAAAGGCAGAAAGCACTTTTACACTTCAACTCCCATAATTCCCCAACCAGCATGTTTTGAAGTCCATACACCTTAAAGTTGCTGAGGTTGAGAAACTCTGATCTATAGCACTGAAACTGAGGATGCCAATTGCCACCCTGTTTACCTGTTTTATAGCAAGTAATTTTTATCAATGACTTGTATGAAGGGGGAAGGCTTATCATATTATATCTGACCTTGAGCTCTGGGCCGTCTACCCCGGATCCTGCCTTCTGTGCCACTTCCCAGCAATGCTCATCTGGAAAGAACTGCAGAGACAGCATCATACCAGGGGCATCTGCAGGGGCAAGCTCAACAAAGATGGTGGCCGCAACTGCACCACATTTAAAGGGCGGGGCTTCAGTCCTACAGCTGCAGCCACGATCGTAACTTTGTTGAACCCCCTGAGTCACACTACACAAGCAATCTTCATTACCCCAATAGATTGGTGTAAGTCAACTGAGATCCCCCTCCCTTAAATCAGAGCAGGCTCCATAACCGGGATAATTCCCATTCCCCTGTTTTTACTTTGCCTCTTCCCCACCATCAGCAGCACAGTGATGAGGTTCATGAGTTGAATTATCCTCTAATCCAGTGTTTCTCAACCTTGGCAACTTCAAGATGTGTGGACTTCAACTCCCAGAATTCTCCAGCCAGCAACGCTGGCTGGGGAATTCTGGGAGTTGAAGTCCACACATCTTGAAGTTGCCAAGGTTGAGAAACACTGCTCTAATCAGTCCTTTGCCTGGGTTCATATTGTAGTGCATGGTGTGGCCCACTCCCCATTTGTAGCCCCCATCACCTGCCAAATTTTAACAGCAAAATGGTTGAATGAAACAACCATTTTCAAGGTTTGGGAGAAGAGTGGGAGTGGAAATGGTGTGCTTCCTCAAAGCCTTCCCTTCACATTCCTATTCGGATCCTTAACACCCTGAAAACAAAACCCAACATATTTCAGCCCCCTCCTCATCGGTGCCGTATCACTAGATGGCCCCTGCAACTCTCAGAAGACTGGGTGGGTGAGTAACAGCCTCCCAACCCTCCAGCCCCTCTGCGGTGGTCCAGCGCGACTGGTAGATGCCAAATGAAACAGGAGTTGGCAAAGGACTCCTTTAAAAAGACAAACATCTTTGTCAGAGCACCTCCCTTCTCCAAAAAAGCTTAACTAGTTCTGATTCTGACTGGGCATCAACCCCAAATGATTCCTGATAAATTTGCTGGTTCGCCACTGAGCTGTTTCAAGAGTTGAAGGCAGCAGGGACCAGTGAAACAAAGGAGAGGATTGTTTCCATGGTTCAAGTGGCAAAGCCAATTAGAAGCTGCCGGCTGGGGGGGCAGAAATCGGTGCAGAGTCAAAACAGGCAGGGAACCGGTGCCTGCACAGAACTGCCTGCTTGGGGTGCATCCTCAACGGAGTTTAAACTGCAAAAACATTCCTCAAAGGGAAAAATCTAAGAAAAATGGAAAAAGAAAATGTTAACACATGCCAGCTTTTGGGGAGCATCTGGCTGAACTCTGTTGGAAACAGTAAACAATCCCTTCTTCTAAAGCTGTAACAAGAAACTCCTTGAGTGCTTCTGTCCCAAAGGATTAATCCTGATCGACAGATATCCCCAGAACTAGGAACTCCACCTCCTGCGAATTTGACAGCTTCGTAAAAGCAACCAACGGGCTCCTTGGCTGTATCTTGCACAACTGTTTCACGCAACAAGTCTTGGCTTTGGAGACCAATCTTATGGCTTGCAGGGTTCCTCCAGCAGACCTGCTGCAGTTCTTCTCTTTGGGGACCTCATCCATGTGGAGGCTGTAATCCCCAAATCCACCTCTTTAGCCCTGAATATTTCCATAAGGAGTTGCTAAAGTGCTGTGGAACTAAGCCTGGTGAGGCTACCTGTGTTCCTCATCCCACCTATAAGAGGCAGGTAACCAATCCCAGACTATGAGGCTGCAAGGAGGGAGGCACCACACATGGACAGGGACTGCAGTAAATATTGCAAAATTTTTGAACCAGTGCGGATTGTCATTGCTTAGTAGCAAAATGCCTTTCGTTGTAATTGGCCAAGGAAGGTCTAGCTCACCCCTGAGGGAACCATCTCACTCAGGGCCTGCAGGACCAACTCACATTGAGCCCCCAAAAGCAGCTACAGTTTAATTTCCAAACAGGAAAAATCATATTCATTTGTATACATTTAGATATCTATCATATGCATTCATTTACATGTTTATCATTACTAACCCCTAAACTCAAACTCTCGCGCAGGCGCAAGCAGGGTCTGGGCTGCAAAAATCCGAATTGTCTGCTGTCATCTAGTGGCCGTCCGGATTTCTACAGCTGAGGGACGGTGGCTCCAGGCACAGTGAACGCGGGAGAGCTGTCCTATGCTGCAACTTGTCGGATGCTTCTGCTGCTGCCACCGCTTGCCCAGGCAAAAGGGCAACTAGGGTCTGTGTCACCCGGGGCAAACATGGATTCTGTGCCCCCCCCAGGAAATATTCAGTATAAAGGTAAAGGTTCCCCCCGCACAGTTGTGCAGTCGTGTCCGACTCTAGGGGCCGGTGCTCATCTCCGTTTGTTAGCCGAAGAGCCAGCGCTGTCCGAAGACGCTTCCACGGTCATGTGGCTGGCATGACCCGTGTGGAACGCTGTTACCATCCCACCAAAGTGGTACCTATTAATCTACTTGCATTTGCATGCTTTCAAATTGCTAGGTTGGCAAGAGCTGGGGCTAGTGCGGGAGCACTATATATTATACATATATATATATACTGTATGTATGTATGTATGTATGTATGTGTGTGTGTGTGTGTATGTGTGTGTGTGTGTGTGTGTGTGTGTGTGTATATATATATATATATATATATATATATATATATATATATTCAGTATATATTTTGGCATTTTGACACACACACACCCCAGTGCGGCGCCTGGGGCACATGCCCCACTTCCCCCCCCCCCACTTGCCCTGCCCAGAGGGACGGAAGGATGGACTCCTGGAAACCAGAACCTTTTTCTGGTTGGGGGCAGCAGCGCCTGGAACGCCTCCCCCCAGGCCGAGAGCATAAGGGCAAAGCTTATTTTTAGCTTCATAGGATTGAACAGGCTAGTAGGCAAAGGGAATCAAGATTGCACAGAGGTCGATTTAGCTGGGAGCCCAAGTCCTTCCCGCCGGCCCTGCTGGTAGTAGCTCCCCCTAGAACCTGCTAGAAAGAAAACTTCTCCCGTTCTCTTATCTGAAGTTTTCAAGTGGACGGCGGGGGATCACAAGAACCGTCAAAGTAAATGGGAGTGAGCCAGGCGGAGGCGCTGTCCGAGCTGGTGTAAATGCAACACTTTATATTTCTGGCTCCTTATGCTTTACATCCTGCTTTCAGCCTATAGGGCACCAGCATCATATTCATACACATTGTGGCTGCGTTTAAGGGTGTCATCATCATTGCCATCATAATTATTTTTGTTTTATTTAATTTTTATAGAGTTATCCCATGAGTTTGATCGTTTATAATCTGTCCCTCAATGAGCATAATCTGGGTGCCACCTTAAGGGCACAGATGAATAAATTCCTTTGTCCTTCCTCAGTTTAATCTATAGGTAACATGTTTGCTTGGGCCTTTCAGAGTTAGTGGTAATGGCAGCTTATGCTGGAGAGCATTAGGTGATCTACAGACTATCCCACCACTTTACATGTGCCTATGCCCCTTGGCTAGCGGTGGGGGGAATACCCCACTTTTTCCCCAGTGACATTGCAGTGCTGATGGCTCAGGGAAGCACAACACCTGGACCCCCTGCAATTTCAGCTGCTTCTTTAAACCCTACATTTTTTATTAAGTCGGTCAACAATCTTCCCCAGTCTGATGCCTTCCAGATGCTGCCTAGGAGTTGCATTCCCAACCTGCAGGGTGGCGGATTGGCGAAATTATCTAATGCCAACTCTGTAAAGCAGTGCAGAAGTAGTATTATCATAGTACAGGTGAAAGAACCATAGTTTAGCTCACGTTACTTGAACCATCATTTAGGTAAGGCACCTCAACTGCCTTATTCCCAGCAACTATCAAGATCTTAGTTTGTCTCATAGTAAGGTAGGTACAGACAGCAAATTGTGGATAAGAGTGGTTAGCCACTCATTTTCAGGAATTCCCACTCCTCTATTTATATGCCCACAGAAAGAAATTATTTTGCTTCAAGGTACAAAACTGGCATCAGAGTCCCCCGTTGGGGGAGATGGGCGGTCATATAAATTTAAATAATAATAAAATAATAAATCTTCTTGAGGGAACAGAATATGTTGCATACTTATGTTCTTCCACTGCCCCCATTCATTTCAACAGGATTTGTGCTAGAGGATCTCCCGGTGGATCCTGCCCTGAGAAAACTTTGCTTCCTTTGGCTGTTGCTCTGGCCAACTTTTTTTGCACCAACATCACTCTGTCCCCCTACACACACAGAAGCACATGCAATGGGTTTGTGCTAACAGAGAAGGCAAGCAAGAATTGCTTTGACTCTGTTCCTCTGGGCAGGTGCTGGTCTTGTAGCTACTCTGCAAAGATGAGAAACCAAAGGACTTACCTTTAGGGAGCAGAAAAGAGGAAACATGTGCTAGCCAGTATTAAGTAGGCAGAGCCTCTTGAGCTGAAGAGCAGCCTTCTGGATCCCTGGATTCCTCAACTCCAGAGTCATCTCCTTTAAGAACAAGGTAGCGTATCCCCTAGAGCAGAAGCAGGCAAACTGAAAAGCCAAGTGTGCACAAACACCCTTCTGGGCATCTCTCTCTCTTCTGCGCTGCTTCTTGGCTATGAGTTCAGCGCAAGTTGCCAAGTGAGCATCAGTCGTCTTTCTGCTCTGAAAGCTAAATGGTCCCAGGAAACCTTCGTGTCCAAATGCAGCAGTGTGTTTGCATGGGAGAGGGAGAGAGCATTTCTAGTCTAGTGACGACAGAGGCTGGAAGGAGGAGAGGCTCCCAGCTGATTTGTCTGTAGGGGAGAAGAAGGACGAGCAGAAGGTTTGGAGCTTGGCCATGGAAGGGTAGACACACAGGGCTGCTTGAGGGAAGAGGCAGTTGTTGTTCTGTTGGGCTGCCTGGATTTCTTCCTCATCCTTCGCTGCTGTAAAGACCTGCCGATGTGAAACAGGCAGGCAAATTTGATTAATTTTCAGTCTTTACTGGAAGAGGGGAGAAGACCAAAGGATAGTTTGTTAGGCAGCATCCTGAGTGCGTTTCAAATCTTAACCCAAAGACTTGGACATGTGTCTCCCTCCTATCCACAACTTCTCCAGCCGAGAAATGGACATCTAAAAAGTCACCTATTTCTCCAGTGTGACATAAGGATAATTGGGGGGGAAATCTTTGTGCTCTAAAATCTTGGGGTGGAAATTAGTCACAGCAGCTTGGGGAATCTGCATATATTGGGGGGGAAGGCAGATAGGCCCGAGAAAGAGAAGCACAACATACAGTACACATTTTAAAAACAGCATAAAGTACATTTTTATATAAGGTGGTCATAGTTTATTTGACTATGAGCTAACAAAACAAAGACTTGGTAAATTGTCATCTTTCCACTTTTGCCACGCTTCTGATGGATTGTTCATTATGCTCAGATTTAAATCTATCTGTTGCAGTTTTCTGTCATTGTTATGGTTATTTTAGCCCAGGCTGTCTGTGTTGTTGTATATTTTTAAGTTTTTATTGTTCTTGGATGTTGTAATATTATTATTTTAAATTTATTATAGCCGCCCACTCCAGTAGGGTGGCTATAACAGGAGGAGAAAGAGAAGGAGAAGTTTGTGTAGTTATTTATATATTGATCATGGATTGAGGGGATGCAAAACTAGGTGAACTGGCATGTCACAAGAAAATTGGAATCGATCTTATTCATTAACTGTATGTAGTTTCTGTAAATCCAAAACTGCAGCCCTTCCAGGTTGATGACACAGTCAGTAGCAATGATATTCTCTCCTGAACTGGGATTTTTGGTTTAATGTACTATGTAAAAGTATTACATAAAAGTATTGTAAAAGTACTATGTAAATGTAATGTACTATGTAAAAGGGGCGTGGTGGCTCAGCGGGTAAGACGCCAAGCTTGTCGATCGGAAGATTGCAAGTTCGGAGGTTCGAATCCCTAGCCCTGCGTGCGGAGTGAGCTCCCGCACTCGCCCCAGCTCTTGCCAACCTAGCAATTTGAAAGCATGCAAATGCAAGTAGATGAATAGGTACCACTTCGGTGGGAAGGTAACAGCGTTTTGCGCTTGTCATGCCGGCCACATGACCGCGGAATCGTCTTCGGACAATGCTGGCTCTTCGGCTAACAAACGGAGATGAGCACCGGCCCCTAGAGTCGGACACGACTGCACAAATGTGTGGGGGGAACCTTTACCTTTACCTACTATGTAAACACTGCCCCAGTGTTTAACGGGTGATTAACACAGACATTTCTATACTACTGATGTAGCAACTGCTTAGAAGGTGTTCCATATTTACATGCAGTAAATATTATAATTGGGATAAACATGCAACTATTACTTAGAATAGCTTTCCCCAACCTGATAGGATAGCTTTCTCCTGATAGGTTGGATTATAACACCCATCATCCTCCAACAGCAATGCCAACTAATATGCTGCCTGTGGTGGGGAATTCTCATAATGATGATGGCAAGGATGACTGCTTGGAGGTTTCAGCTTGTGATCAGCCCAGGTCAAGTCACTGCAGGAAGTTTATAGACTGACTGTAATATATGATGCTGATCCAGTGTAGGTTGGTGGACAGATGTTTTCCAGCTTCCCAGGCTCGGGCTGTGTGAGAATGATTAGCGCAAAGTTACTCAAACATCTTCTGTGCCTAAGGGAAGACTAGAACCTGGGAGAAAGTCCTTGTGGTCCCACACTAGCCGATGCTAGAAGGCGCAGCTTTTCAGGGGCAGCACTGGTGTTGTGGAACGGTCTCTCTGCAGAGATCAGGTCGGCCGCTCCTTGATGGCTTTCAGGGGTTATTAGAAGCCAAGCTCTTACAGAGCGTTCCAGTGGTTTTCACTCACCACCACATCTTTTACTTTCTTTTTTTATTGCGACAGCATATGAGATTGGTAATTTATTTTCATTCTTTTTTATGTTGTGTTTTCATCCTATGGATATTTTAATTTTTTTCTCATATCTTGTACATCAGGGGTCCCCAACCTGTAGGCCGCGGCCCACTAGTGGGCCGTGGCCTGTTAGAAACTGGGCCGTGGGGCTCCCGTCCGCAAACCCCGCCCCCTTCTGCACGACTGGCTCCCGCCCGCAAACCCCACCCCCGGTGCTTGTGATTGGCACCCACCTGCAAACCCCGCCCCCCGGTGTGTGCGATTGGCTCCCGCCTGCAAACCCCGCCCTCCGGTCCGCAGAAATCCTGGAAACCCCGCCCCCCGGTCCATGGAAAAATTATCTTTTGAAACCGGTCCCTGGCGCCAAAAAGGTTGGGGACCCCTGTTGTACATTATCTAGAGCTGTGATATTGCAATGGGATATATATTCAATAAATAAATGCAAACACGCAGATGCACAGTTTTTTGCTCAACTCTCTGTCATAATAATTTAAGGAGGTGGCGGTAGCGTTCCTTTTTTACACCAAGTAGGAAAGGGGACTTTTATTCCTCCAAGACCCATAGCAGCTCAGGGGGCTGAGCACTAATTGGATGACATTTTTTTGCACTCTTCTATTGGTCGGCTGAATGGTACTGCTCGGCTCAGGATGGTCTGAGCAAATTCCCTGCTTTTCAAGGCCAGCAGCAGCAACGAAGACAGATATACAGTAGATCAGGATCAACCTACTTGGGAGGGACTGGGAGTAAAACGGTGGTGGAATAAAAGTGCTGGAGCAAGAGCCATCTTTTCCTCCAGAAATTTACAATCTATAGTGTGTCAGTTGGGAAAGAATGGAGAGTAAATGAGGCAAGAATTGGAAGGAGCATGTAGAAATAAATAATGCAGTGATGTCTACCTCGTTTTCACTGGCTGGGAAAGGCAACTAAGAGTCTGAGGCAAACAGTTTGGGGAAAGGTGAATGGTTTGAAAGAGATTTTGGGGAAAGAAAGAGACCGCATCACTGTAAATGTTCTAGTGGAGATTAGGACCGGCACTGGGTGCCATATACAGGAAGCCACCTTGGGTATTATGAGCATAAAGGTCAATGCAATGAATGAATGAGGAAATAGTGATTTGAAAGGACGAACTAGTAAGTTTGTTTCCACTGACATCTGATGATTGGTAACTCTGAACGTAGGGTTAGAGGGGATCTTGCATGGTGCCCATCCAATCCAGCACCCATCCCTTTGGCTCAGTGCAGGAAATTCAAAGCGAGGAAATCCCCAGCACCTGGCCATCCAATTCTTCTAGAAGACATCCAATGATGGAAAACCCATAATCCTTCTAGATAATTGTCTCCATTGCTGAGCTGCTGTTACTAACAGGATGTTTCTTAAAATGTTCGACTGAATTGTACATTCCTATAACTTAAATCTATTCAAATTAATCCTGACCCACCGAACAGAAAATTACAACTTTCAAATTTTCCATACCAATGCTGCAGTTACTACTACTGATCAGTTGCACAGTAATTTATTATTTATTTATTTATTTATCATACTTATATCCCGCCCATCTCCCTCCAAAGGAGGGACCCTAGGCGGTTCACAATAAAATAATTTAAAATCAATAAAAACCATAATAACAATAATCATAAAATACATAGTTACAATCAGATCCAAAGCATGGTAGATCTTATCCCAAGAGCTGGTTGGGCTGGACAATTTAAAATGACAAAGGGCTTGATGACATTGTGATCACTCACAACAACCCTGTAAAATAGGCCACTTTTTAAAAAATTGATGAAGAATTCTGCCTGGCAGCCGAACTTCTTTCTGTGTCCTGGGTGCCAGGTCAGCAACAGAGCAGACATCAACCTCACCCCCATGTTTATTCTGACCTCCACCAAATTCTTTATGTCATTTAGTTCTGGCACAGAAGTTCATTTTGGATCATGCCCAAAGTATGATTAATTGTCAGTAAGTGCACTTGAATGTGAATGCTAACTTAGCAACTTCACTTTATTTCATTAGACTTACAGGGCAAGGTTAAATGATTTAAACAAGCTGGTAATAGACTAAGATCAGGCCCTAGCACAGGATTATTAGCTTTAGAATAATTGATTTTCCCCATTTTTACTACAAAAAGATTGTTTTGAAGGAGCCAATAAAGTCCGCCACAAGAGGGCACTGGAGTCAGTGGCACCTCACCCTGCCTTCTGCTGTGTTCCAGAACTAATATTGATCCATCTTTCTCATTTTGCTGGGGCCCAAAGAGACAGGGCATGCTGGATTCAAAAAGGAGGGTGATACACTAAATTCCTGGGAATGTCTTCTGGTGGGGAGGAGAGACTGAATAACTCCCCGTCTGATATTTTAACAGTGCAGAAGCTTTAAATGGGATTCCCAAGGAGATTTGAAAGGTCCATGAACATAGGACAATAAGATTTCAGCTGACACCAGCTCATTTCACTACCATCTTCTCCACAACCCTGGTGTCTACAATACATAGTATGGCCACCCCTCCCATGGCAGAGGAGTTTGCTACTCCGTCTTCTCTGCTTTATTGTGAAAAATGACAACCAGGCTTTTACAAAAGATCTGCACCTTGTGGCTTCTTGCTCCGAAGCTGAATTAATCCATCGTGCTAAGCCATGGTGAGTTTAACCATATTTTACCTAATAAACCATATCTGGCTGGATTTACACACCACACTCGGCCAAAATCAAACAAATCACATTAGAGTATGGCATCATTGCGGAATTCAGTCCAGAAGCCACCAATGTCATCTGAAATGGGCAGCTTTTGACTTTTTTTTTCTTTTTGTGTCATTTTGATTACACATGAGAAGCATCTGATTAGCTTTCCCCAAGCATGAGCCATACCATGAGTGATCTCAGAAAAAATATGCATGAAGGACACCCATTTCAACTCTCTGAACACCAGTTTCCTGGGCTATACAGGCAGCTAACTTGGCACATGCAGATCCCAATACACATACACCTTCTACCAGTTTCAGTGGATATTTGTTGTTTATTCGTTCAGTCGTTTCCGACTCTTCGTGACTTCATGGACCAGTCCACGCCAGAGCTTTCTGTCGGCCGTCACCATTCCCAGCGGATATGCTCAGCACCAATTCCTAGAGCCTTGAAGACCATCTAGTACAGGGATGGGGAACCTTTTTTCTGCCAAGGGCCATTTGGATATTTATAACCGGGGACCGGGATGGGGGTGGGGTTTCTGGGATTTCCGCGGACAGGGGGCCGGAGTTTGCGGGCGAGAGCCAATCACAAGCACTAGGGGGCGGGGTTTGCGGGCGGGAGCCAATCACGTGGAAGGGGCAGGGTTTGCGGGCGGGAGCCCCACAGGCCTTAGGCGGGAGCCCCACGGGCCTGACGTTGCCCACCCCTGATCTGGTATGTTTCCACCCCACTTGAAATCCATTTCATAGCACTCCCAGCAAATTGATGCTTAGCCTCAGTCTGAGAACTTCCAGTAAGAGAGAACTCAGGCCCCTTTAAGATTATTGGCTTGATTGACATTGGTTTGATTGACAACAAAAATTTGAGCTCTTGCATTCAAAGCTCTTTAGACCAACCCAGAACAAGGCTCTACTGTGTTCTGTGGACAGTCCTTCAGGATTTGAACATATTAATATGTATCCCTTCAGTCTTGTATCTTCCAGATTAAATGTATTTGTGTCTTTCAAATTCGCCTTATGAGATTTGTTTTTCACTCTGCAAGTAAACTCCAATACTCTGTTTAGAATCCATTCCGTATCCACTTTTTAAAATGTGGGTACCCAGAAATCCAACCGTTGTTTAACTTTCTTCTTCTGATATGATTGCTGTTGAGAATTACCTTGTTTGGCCTCGGCAGAGACCTGACTTGCTTCCCAGGAGGAAGAAAGCTATTTGAGAACTCTTTTGGATGTAGCAATCATAGGGGGACATACAGGAACTGACTTAAATATTTATTCTATCTATCTATCTATCTATCTATCTATCTATCTATCTATCTATCTATCATCTATCTATCAGATTTATCACCACCCATCTCCCCCAAGGGGGACTCTGGGCGGTTTACAACAGAATATAATTCATTAAAATACAATTATAGATAGGCTAAATTACACATTATTGACAATTTATAAATATAATAAAAATAATAAAATCCAAATGGCAGAATCTTCTTAAGTCCATGGGGAAGGGCACTCCAGGGCCACCCTAAATATACAGTTGCCTCAGTACTTCCCTGCCGCTTCTGAAATTAATTTTGCACATATTTCCAAATGGGAAGTTGCCCAAGCTTACATGAGAGAGATGTACAAACAGGAAGGATGGAAAGGGGCCATGATGGGTGCAAATCTATTTTGAAGCATTCAGAGCTTCTTTTGCCAGGAGAAGTAGGAACACCTGTTTTGCAAGCCAAATGCTTGAGATTCAATTGTAAAAATCAGCAGTTAAAAGGAAAGTCTCTTTCTACCTATAACTTTTAGCGGAAGTCCTGGCTGCAGCCTGGAATAGGGAGGCGGCCAGGGCCTTGGACAGGATCACGCCTGTGCAGCCTCTCTTGCCCCATTCGACCCGACACTCCCTGTGGTTCACGGAGGGGTGAAGCGTTTTGAAGAGGGTTAAGAGACGTCTAGAGCATTGCTGGAGAAAGACAAAGACCGAATCCGACCGAACACAAGCTAGAGCTGCTGTTAAGGCCTACCTTGTGGCGGTAAGAGTGGCAAAATGTCAATATTTCTCTGATCTTATTGCGTCCGCAGAATGCCACCCGACGGCCCTGTTTAAGATTACTCGATCTCTTTTAGGTAAGGTGGAGTCAGTGACCCACCTACAGGGCCGTGCGGAGGAGTTTTCTGAGCATCTGCAGGATAAAATCGTTCAGATTCATTCCAAGTTGGACTCTAAGCATGAAGCACAGTCTGAGGAGAAGCCGAGGGAACATTCTTACCCTGTTATCTGGGAGCAGTTCGATCCTGTTGGACCTGAGGAAGTGGACAGGATCCTCCCAGTTGTAAAGGCCACCACATGTTATCTAGACCCATGCCCTTCCTGGCTGGTGAAGGCAGCCCGGTTGGTTGGGTCCAGGCGATGGTTAATACATCCTTGGGAGAGGGGGAGTTCCCGGCTGCTTTCAAACCATCACTGGACCCTACTGTGTTGGACAATTTTCATCCTGTCTCCCACCTCCCCTTTTTGGGGAAGTTGGTTGAGAAAGTGGTGGCGTTACAACTCCAGAGGATTCTGGATGACACGGATTATCTAGACCCCTTCCAGTCAGGTTTCAGGCCGGGATATGGGGTAGAGTCTGCATTGGTCACGCTTATGGATGATCTCTGGCGGGAGCGGGATGGAGGGAGTGCATCCATCCTAGCTCTTCTTGACCTCTCAGCGGCATTCGATACCATCGACCATGGTATCCTTTTGGGACGGCTCAGGGAGTTGGGGGTGGGCAGCGTAGTTTTGCGCTGGTTCACCTCCTTCCTCCAGGGCCAGTCCCAATAGGTGGAAATAGGAGATGAGAGATCTGACCCTCGACCCCTCCTCTGTGGGGTGCCGCAGGTTTTGGTTCTCTCTCCTCTCCTGTTTAATATCTACATGAAACCACTGGGTGAGATCATCCATCACCACAGGATGAGGTATCATCAATTTGCCGATAATACTCAATTATATATCTCCATCCCGGGTGAGGTAAGTGATTCGGTGGCTGCCCTTTCTCAGTGCCTGGAGGCTGTGGGGGTCTGGATGGAGAACAACAGGCTTCGGCTGAAGCCTGGTAAGACGGAGCGGCTGTGGGTTGATGGCTCCTCTGGATCCGGGAAGTTGTCATCTCTAGTTCTGGATGGGGTCGCACTTCCCCATTCAGACCGAGTGTGGAATCTGGGGGTCCTTCTGGACTCATGGCTCCTGCTCGAAGTGCAGGTGGCAGTCGTGGCCAGAAGGGCCTTTGCGCTATTCCATGTTGTGCGTCAGCTATGCCCTTTCCTGGATCGGGATGCCCTCCGTACAGTCACTCATGCCCTTGTCATCTCCCATATAAACTATTGCAATGCATTCTACATGGGGCTACCCTTGAAGAGTATCCAGAAGCTTCAGCTGGTCCAGAATGTGGCTGCGCATGCAGTTATTGGTGTCCCAAGATCGGCACACATGACACCTCTGCTGCGCCAGCTGCACTGGGTGCCAGTATGCTTCCAGGTCCAATTCAAGGTGTTGGCTATCACCTTTAAAGCTCTACATGGCATGGGACCAGGTTACCTGAGGGACCGTCTCATCCCCATAACATCGAATCGTCCCACTCAATCATGCAGAGAGGGCATGCTGCGGTCGGTAAGGGAATTTCACTTGGTGGGGTCCAGGAGGCGGGCCTTCTCTGCAGTGGCGCCCGCCCTCTGGAACATTTTACCCCCAGAGGTGAGGCAGGCCCCCTCGCTCCCAGCCTTCAGGAAAAATTTGAAGACCTGGTTCTGCTGCCTCCCCCGGGATGGGAAGGGTAACAGCTCCTCCTGGGGATGGCTGGCACCATAGAGCCCTCTTTTAAATATGATCTTATAGCCCTTGGATTTTATATTTAACTTATTTTTTACTTCTATGGTATTTGTATTGTATTGAATTGTATTTTATATATTTTAATTGCTGATTTTTACTGTAAACCACCCAGAGTCCCCCTTTGGGGGAGATGGACGGTGATAGAAATTGGAAAAATAAATAAATAAATAAATAAAACTTTGGAGAACCACTGCCAATTGGTGTAAGCAGTGTAGATAAGATAACCAATGCATTGCTTTCTTGAGGCCAATGAAAGACTAATTGGGTCCAAATTCATGGGCCCAAATTAAATGAGACTAACTTACATTTGAAATTCCCTCCTCCCTCTCTCAATGACCCTTAAACTAGTATGCTATCCAGTGCTCTCTAGATTTAGTGCCTGCTACCATTCACATCATGGAATTCTGCACTGCATATTACCACAATGAATAAGGCTTCCTGGCATAAAAGTTTGCACACAAGGTCACAGTGACAGGGGCAAGGTACATGCATGAAATGCTAAACACCAGTCAATAGCTCCAAGTTCATTTTAATGCCTTAATAAGAATAGGCTCAGGTCTAGGATGGCTGCAGAGGACTTCCGTACATTTATTTATTTTATTATTAATCAAATTTATCACCGCCCATCTCTACCGCAGTAGTGTACATGAGAGTTGTGGATCTCTCCAAGGGTTTGGTCAGTGCTTCCAGAAGATTTTGGGATTCCTGGTCCAACTGCTGAGCTAGGCGGCCGATCACTTGAATCATGTGGTCCACAATCTGAAAATGTTCCTTTATCCTAAGCAAAACAATAGCACAATTCAGTTACCCTTTTCCAAACTATAAAACAGCCTTCCCTAACCTGGTGCTAGCAGATGTGTTGGGACAATTCCCAGGACTCCTAAGTGGGAAGAGGATATTCAATAAACAGCAGGGTTCTAAGTATTGTAGCAAACCCAAAATGATTCATGAGAACCTCCTGTTCTGAATTGTTCTGAATGTGGCAAAAATGCAACCAAAATTTAGTTTTCCTCATAACTCTGTATGCCCACATTATTTTATGAAGATGAGGATCTCTAATAGAGAGACTACTTTGCAAGGCACTACAATGTAGCTCACATCTCACCAACTTGAAGGTATACGCAGTGTGGTGACATACTGTACATATACTGTAGGTAGGCCAGACCTCATGTATTAACCAATCTAACCATATTTTCTAGAGCTACCAGACTGAGACTGAAAATTATAGACAACCTCTAGATAACAGCAAAAAGATGCAGAAACACTAACTCTTTGTTGCCACCTATTGGCTGCACAGATTTCTGCAGCCCAGATCTGGAAGCCCAAATATTTTCAAGCAGGTAAACCTTGATAAAGGGTCATGAATGCTGGAGTTGCACAAACAAAGGAGAACAAGTTGCAAAGGAAGGTTAAACTATTGCTCTCCCTTTGCAAACCTGTACAACCCTACTTTCTAGTATAAAACCAGGATAGTGTCAGACAAGTCAAGACATATGGTAAGCATGGTACTGAGTAGATTTGTCCATCCGCCCTCCAAAAATGAAAAAAAAAATCAGTGTGTTGTAGCAATGGTTAGAATGTTGAGCTAAAATACTCAGGTTCACATTTCGGTTGGCTCATGTGGCATACATGGACAGTGTTTGGGTATTTTGGCTTAGAGCCAATTTTTCTCCACAGCAATAGATGTGAGAGGTACATTGGGCTGAGAGAGAAAGAGAGACAGGTCCAAAGTCCCCAGGGAGATTCCATAGTTGACAGTGGTACATCTTAACCACTGCATCTCACATCTCTCCACTGTGGATCACTATTTAGTTTACTTTTTAAATGATATGGTCAACCTCTCCTTCTAAAGTGCTATATGTGAAAAGGCTCATTTGATTTGTGGTTTAAAGACAGACAGTTGAATCTGACTGCAGATATACAGCTTTTAAAAAATGACAGTTCTTGTGAACTTTCAGAATCCCTCCAATTCAGCATATGGCACTTCTTTAAGCAATTTAAAAAAACTGAATGCCAGAAAAATTATTGCAGCCTTGCAGTAAGGTCATACATGTTTGTCCAAAATGAAGCATCTCTGCAGAAATTCCAGAATAATGAAAATAAGGTTTTATTTGCACAACACATACTTAACCAGTGGAATTCACTACCACCTGATGTGGCAATGATCAAAGGGACTAAACAAATTGGTAGTGGATTGGAATATAATAGTCTTGATGTCTGCATATGAACGACAATATCATAAGCAGCAAACTGAAATATCTACTGGTACGGAGAGCCTATTGCCATCCTATGTATGCTAGGGGGCTTTCTGGAGGAATCTGGTTAGATGCTGTATGCCATAGAAGCCTGGATTGGATAGTCCTTTGACCTGGACCAGGACTGACTTCACTTCTGACTTTGGGCTAATCATGCATTAATTCACATTTACCTAGCCTGCTTTAGAGGGCTGTGAAGATCAATTGATGAGAGAAAGAATCTTGGACACCAGCCAGAGTTTCTCAAGGCAGAAGAAATGTTATTCAAAAATGGTCTGATTGGTTTTTTGATTTCCTGAATCAGGGTTCTTCCCCCCCCCCCCGCCGCCACCACCCCAGCAGCATTAAAGGGCCCTACAGGCCAGCAGAAAGTATGCCAGCTTCAACAAATGCTGACTGCACTTCCAACACCTATTCCCCCTCAGGGACTGCAGGGTCAGATTCACAGATGTGCAACTTTAACGGGGGGGGGGGGGGGGAGAGAAGGGCTGAATAACTCCTTCTACCCGACCTCCCTTTAACTGTAACAAGGGAAGAAGGGGGAACAGGCTCCTTAGCCACCAGTCCCATGGGGTAAAGCAGGGGGATAGGGTTTCCCCCCCCCCATTTCTGCCATCTATAAAAGGGTATCTGCAGGGTATGGTTAAAAAAAGTCAAGATGGTGGCTTCGATGGTGCAATCGAAACTGTGTCTGTTTTTTATGTGTGTCATGTATTCAATACACATAAAAAGAGACACAGCTTCAATTGCACCATTGAATCCACCATCTTGATTTTTTTAACCACACCTTCTGGACACCCCTGCATTTGTAGGTGGCAGGAAAAGTGATAGAGAGATATGTGGGGAGAATGGCTCCTTTGGTAGCAGTCCTCTGATCCTGGATTGGAGAACTGACAACAGAAGACCAGCTCCCCACCCCCACCCCCACCATCTCTCCAGTAAAGCTGCTTTCCCCCACCTGATTAAGCACTGCAGCACCTAATCTGTGGGTGGGGATCCATTTTTGACACTTTTCCTGTGATCTTATGGAAGACCACTGGGCATGTGTCAAAAACTGCATTAGCCCAACCCCACTAATCAGATGTTGCTGTGCCTGCCCTGCGAGGTAGAAGCTAAAGACCTGCTTCATCTCACCCCCCATTTCCCTTCCCCCAGTATTTATCCAATCCCATGCGACAACTCTGCATGGTAGAGCTAGTGGCCAACACACCCTTCTCTTGCCATGTCTCCAACCCCTGGCAGTCTGGGGATCTGTTGCCAATATGGTAGAGAAGTTGGAGATGGCTATCTGAAAACTGAAACAGGAAAATATGAATTAAGGATGCCTGCTTGGTGGTGTTGGGAATATCAGGTTTCAACTGTGCATTGTCTCACGAACATAAGGGGAGGAACTCTTCTACTGAAACGTGACTTTTATTATGAAGTGTGTCTCTGCCGTGTTTGTGGGAGGTGCCTGTCATCTGACTTCCTGTTTCCTCTTTCTCTTTGGGCCCCTCGTGGCCAGTCTCCATCTTCCTCCCTTCCTAAGCACACGTGCCTCTCAGCAGGCCCACATGGCGATGTGGGTCTGGTCAGAAAAATACCTTGCACGCACGCACCGGAGCTTTTCTACAATGAAACTGCTTGTAACCAAGATCATCTGAATAAAATGTAAGCTATCTTTATTTTGTTTTCACTAACTAATGTGTGAAGACTGCTTTATTTTTCTGAATGTAATTAAGCCTCATATGCAAGCCTTTCTGGGACACTTTCACTCTGCTAAAAATTGCTAAGCGCTGCCTGGAGTTCTGTTACTACATTCCAGACTCCAACAGGTGGGTCATGTAAGCTGAAGATGTCATCATCCATTCCGGTTCTATTCCTCCTATAGGGAAGGAATATAGGAGAGAAGAAGGAGAAGGGGCCTTGGTAACAGCTGGAGGGAGGTAACAAAAGCGGGAGGCTCTCAGTACCATACTGAATCTCAGGTTAGTATTAGCAGACCCACTCCTTTCACCGACTCACTTGTAAATATTGACAGCATTAAAAGGGAGCAGACTTCCAAAAACTTCTCCTGCACAAGTCCTATTGAATTAAATGGGAGCTATACAAGAATCTCAAATGCTCTCGTATACAGCTCCTGCTCATTTTGACTTGGGCTAGAAGACTTCCTGCAGGGCAGTGCCCAAAGTTTGGGATCTAGCCCTGAAGTAGGTCTTCTGCTTCATAGGAAGACATCTGCCTTGCCTGAGCTACTTTGACTGACAAGTGGCACAGTCTCAGAAATACGTGTTGCAAGAAGAGATGTTTGTACATTCAGCCTGCAGTGTTGCAGCCAGGATCACTTGAATGGGATTTCTGCTGATTCTCAGGGGTTTCTCCAGGGAAAATCACATTGCTCAGGCTCAGTTTCATACCCGAGTGGAAATTTGGCTCAGAGTTCTTGGAGTCTGCTAGTGTGTGAGGGCCGAGAACAAAATTACTCCCTTGCTCTTTCATCTACAACCTCCCTTCCTTGTACTTATTCTGCTGGTCCTCCTCTCTTGCAGTTCCATGTCCTTGGAAACTCCTCCTAGTCTATGCTGCTTAATAACTCTTGGATAAAGTGGATGAGCAATAAATGAAGAAGCTATAAATTATATAAAAGAGCAAACATTTCTTCACACAATTTACAGAATTCACTGTTGCACAAAGGATGGTGAAGGCCACTGGTTTTGAGAGTGTCAGGCTAACTGATTCCATGGAACAATCACTTGTGCGATTAGAGATCTGACCACAGAAGACCAGCTCCCCTAGTCTTTCTCCCCCCCCCCCCAGTAAAGCTGATCAGCCAACATATGGAGGGAGGATCATTTTATGATTTTTCAACCCAAGAGCAAAATGGAACCTCTGGAAGCAGAGTAGTTACGTGCTGTAAAGCAAGGCACAATCCATCAACACCCTCTTCCTTTCTTCTGTTGCTCAGACCACATCATCTCATATCCCTACAATGGCATTCTTCCCCCTTCTTTATCCAGGATCAACTTCTTATTTGAGCAAGGCTTGGGGATCTAGGACCTTCCCAATACTGCTCAACTCCAACTCCAAGGGAGAGTCAGTTTGGTGTCATGGTTAAAGACACTGGACCTTGTGAGTTCAAGCTCTGCCTTCGGCCCAGAAACCAGCTGGCTGGCTTTGAGCCAGTCACTCTTTCTCAGCCCTAGAAAGAATGAAATAGCATTCATTCTAATGTTGCCAAGAAAACTGCATGTGTTAAGGATGCTAGGAGGTATAATTCAGCAACTTTTGGAAGTCACAGTTTTCCTAACTCTATATAAAATTATCCTCAGGCTTCCGCTACCCGTATTTATTTGCCATCTGCCTTTATGCATTTCTGGCTGTGTTCTTTGTTCTTCTAACTCCCCCATGCTCTGCTGCCAGAAACTGTACCCTTTCTCACATACTGCCTTATGTGCGTTCCTAAAACTTTCCAAAGACCCAAACAGAAGCCCACAGCCAGCCCATTTTCTGCTGTTGCTTCCCAGTAATTATTATTTAAATGCAGCCTGCCTCTGATCCTAGAGGAAGTACAGTATAAAGCCATTATGAGGAGCAGCTATTCAAGGATTTATCTTCCATGGAATTTGCCTGCTCTCCCTAGGCTAGTAATACTCATCTCATCATGTAGCCATACATTCTGTAAGTGAATGATGTTTTACATGAAGAAAGACTTCTTTCGTTTCTCCTGAATCTTTGCCAATCAGTTCACTATACGATCAGGAGTTTCTATCACAGGGAGACTTATCACATGTCTCTTATTACATAAACTCTTCAGTTCCAGCTTGCTATTTATGATACACAAAGCACCTAATTAATGAATGCAATACATTGTTCAGAGGAAGCACTTACTTCTTTTTCTCATTTTCCAGGTGAGGAAGGTCATCAGTTTGGATGTGATCTTCTAACGCTTGCAAGAACTCCCCCAAGTTCTCATGGAATGCTGCATTAGCCTCTCTTAGATCTGGAAGTGCTTCGGAAATAATATCCTGGTATCTGGATTTGCCAGTTTCCGGAGCTGCAGTATCCTCAAGGGCCTGAAGGACTCTGCCAACATCCTCCAACAAAATCTTGAGGTGATCCAGATCTTCCTGAGAGGCTGGCATGGAGACTTGGTTTCTTGGTGTGCAAAATCCTCCAGACCTGGGAACATTAAATGTGAAGTCACAAAGGTTTGGACTGGGGGACTCAGCTGCATGTTTATCTGGAGTTGGCTTCACTTGCTCCATCTCAAGCTCTGATGTGGCATCTTCAAGCACCGTTTCTTTTTCTTCGCACTGAACTAAATGGCTGGGAATAAAAATACATAGCCCAAAGAGTAGATTCCAAACACTCACTTGACTTCTTGGAAGCTGGAAGAAAACAAATGTAAGTTAATTTTTCAGAGCAGTTATTGGTATGAGAACCTGCCAGGCTAGCTCTGCTCTAATTCAATTTTCTAATCCAAGGCTGTTTGCAATCCATTCTAAAACTGGAAAAGGAAAGATGCTGCTCTGATTATCAGACATAAGTGGAAGGTCAGAGATTTCTAGTATTCCTTCTGGCCATCCCTGAGAGTTTATACTGCTGATGAACCTGCCTTAGCAGCAGTACTGTCTTGAACCAAACAGGCAATCCAGTAAGTCAAGAACTTGTTGATTCTTTATTAGGTCAGAAAATAAGAGAAGTTCATTAGCTTCTAAGAAATAGAAACAGAAGAGCAGATCAGGATAAACCCTGGTGCAGAATAAAAAGAGTATATACACCGATTATAGACAATAAGCTTTTGGCACCAATTAAGGATATAGCCAGTCATTCAGGGCTTTGGCTACACCTTGATGGGGTATATGCTGGCTTAAAGGGGAAAAACCCGAGGCTTGAGAATAAACAGACAAGAATGCAGCTTGTTAGGGCCAACAGTGTTTACTGTTTAGCATAGGGCAATAATGCAGATACAGTACATTATCGCAAACATGAAAAAGATGAATATACAGGATACATCATTGTAAAAGGAAAACAAAACTAGAACTTATAAGCAGAGTTCCGTGTATTGATCCCAGGGCCAGAGGTCCTGCCATGGCCTATACCCAAAGCCAGGCATAGCTCACTCTGCCCAGTCCACGGGAAGTGAACACGTGAAGAACTACATGGCTAAGAGACACTAGAAATCAAGAAGACATAGAACACCATTTTGCATGGTTGTATATTCAGTTCTTCTAGCATTCTGATTGGCTGGAAGTTAGCTGTTACACACACTAGGCCTCAAAGCACTAGGCCTAAAGCACATAGCATGACCTGCTATTGGTTAGCAGTGCTGCATCTACGCACTGAGTTCCCCCCTCCTCCTTGCTCAGGGGGGGCTTGGGCATGGGTAAGGCTTCCCACGGAAGGACATCAGGAGGATATCTCTCATGGGAAGATTTCCATTGCTAGCCATAATATGGTACCTTCTCGCTTCATTATCTCATGAGGACGTAAACAACGCCAAGGCTTCTCTGTTGTCCAGCCACCTGGCATTCACGTCATCATGAGAAGGCTTTGCTTTGCTTTGTAAAAGATGCAATTTGCCAAAACACTTTTGCATTGAAAAGAAATCCAATTTACCAATATCATATAGTATAAGAAATCTGACACCCCTCCACATTGGATTTCGACACAATGCAAACAATGATGGAAGTTGTTCAAAGCTTTAAAATACATTTGTACAGAAACAGAAACAACAAAGGTTAATGCATGTAATAATCACACTATTCAAGTTACAGTTTTTACAACCAATAGTATCAACACTAGAAAATGGTTTAAAAACACTTGTTACACATATGTATAATGCACAATATACATTTCATGCAATGTTTTATTCAGATACATACAAATACATAATAATACAACTTATGCAGGAACAGAAACAGTACAGAGAAACAGAAAAACATTGCCCGCAAACGTCCTGTCCCCTCCTTTGCAAAAATCGCAGCCAGCATAGATAAGGAATTCCAATCCTGCCGCAGGATATATATTTTTTTTTTCCCCCCGCAGGACCTTTTTTTTTCCACCCATTTGCAAGCTCACATGGAGGGCCAAATCATTTTGCAAGCTTGGTACCCTACCTGGGCAAAACTAACTCAGGGCATGTCCACTGCATTACTGTAGAGTGATAAACTGTACAACAAATTAAGGATAAGCTTCCCTTTACACAAATGACACTCTGTAACACTCTGTCATTTGACACTCTCAAGAACTATCTCTGTTCTGGGCTTTTGTAACTTCAACACCAAGATAAATGTTTGAATTTGTGCTGAACTTCCTCAGCTGGCAATTCTATTTTAGCTGACTGACAAATTCTTATACAAGGTGGAAAACTTCAGTTTCTAAGCAGAAAAACAACTCACATAAGTACCAAGTCCTACACAAACTTCTACACTTCCTTATGTACACACAGAAAACAGCACGTTTTCTACACATCCCAGTTAGCATCTGCACCATGCTATCAATGACTGGCCTGCTTTAAGATCCATAAAGCACCCTGTTAAGTCAATGAATTGTACAGCCAAAAGCTTGCCTTACACACACTGTTTCAGGGAGATCTACATTCAAATATGCTGTGCCAACATCACAATATGTAAATGGACACCTGTTTCCACGCTACGCAACTAGAAAACGCACCACACGTAAAAATTCTGGCCTAGCTGTGGGTGCATACACTAGATCCACAGTTCACAAACTTCTTTTGTGCAACAAATCCCTGGGCAACACTGGCTTTACACTGCAGAGTATTATCAGAAAGAAATGTCTTTCTGAACACTCATCTGGAACCTACAGCTTACTAAAACAAAGGATAGGTTGGTTACTTTCAACACTTCACCAAAACTCAAACTGACTATCCACAGCTGTGTCCCAACGCTCTCCTTGCCTCTCAAAGGCAGGAGCAACACATCTAGCAAAGACTGGGTTTTCTTTCAGGCAACTTGACACACTGTCACCTGCTAAATCACAAATCTGTCAGGCTTCACACCCTGGAATAAGAAGACCCATGAGGAATGACCACTGTACTTCCTCCATCACTATCTCTTTTCCTAATACCTGACTCCCCCTCCAGGCCCTGCAACTGCTCAGGTGAAATTTCCACTCCTTCACCTGAGGGGCCCTTTTCACACTCGGAGACTGGGGAACAGAAGAAACCTGAACTGGTTTTTGCCCATCTACTGAACCCATGGACAGTAGGTTTACACTAGCAATGCAGCAACACTTCTGCAACCTTAGCATGTAACCTTTCCAACCAGTAGGCTGCTTAAACATAAAGCACTTCTGGAGATTTGGATTTGACCATGGCTTAATGAAACAACGATAAGCCTTGGATTTTAATCAACAACCAACAACCTGAAGCACTCTGCTTCCTTGGTTCTTCCTTCTCTGTGACCTGGGGTTGTGAACACATGCAAATGTTTCACAGACATGCAGGCACTTCAGTGAAGGGCGCTTGCCATACCAAAGAAAAACAACTTCTTTTTAGTTGAATTCTACTCCCTGTTAGTTAGAAACCACACACTGCAATCAAGGCAGCCTCTCCCCAGACATGGGATGGCACCTGAGCAACTAACAGCAGGCTATTTTTAATGGTATTCACAACACCAACACTCAGCAAGAATTCCAACATTGGCAAGTCTTTGGGAGAATACTTTCCTACAAAGCCAATTCTGGAACACATGGCTCAGGAACACTCCACTCCACTACTCTTCACTATTGCTACATACACTTCAAAGCGAGCACAGACCTTCGCTTTAGACTTCAACAAGTAGCAACAACACAAGCAGGTATGATCATCAACCAGAAGGAAAATGAAACTCGCACCCCACCATTTCTTGGGACATGGGGGCTAACTAGATCTCTATGAACCAACTGAAATGGTCTAGTTAACACTCTGTCACTTTGCCTAGTAACAGACACAGTCCTGATTTTAGATTGTTTACACACAGTTTACACAATCAAGAAACTTTTGCACATTTCCTGGGTTCTAACTCAGAATGCATTTGGCTATCTGAGACACACTCTCCCATCCCGGGATACCCCAGTACTTTGTGAAAACTTTATGGATGCAGTTATGATGTGGGGAACATTAAACACACAATGTCCTGTCCACACAATCTCCAGAGCATCTCACACACTTGATGTTACAGGTTTGTCTCTAACACACTCAGTCTCAACACAAGCAGTTTCATATCGCAATGAAACATTCAGCACCTTTGAATACAACAAGTACAGTTAGACTTGATCAGGGCTGGAACACTGAGGAGAGAAAAACAACAAGTGTACACATACACATTTCTTACACAGAAATATCAGCTACAATTACTTGCTGAACTCAAGGCTGAAATTTGTAACAATAACCGTCCATGTTTACAAACTTTACAGCGACTGAATTCAAAAACAGAGTCTCTGTAGAAATGCTTACACAACAGCAGCCGGTAGAGTAGAAAACTCGGATTCGTTGTTCAGCTGGCATCTGGCATCTGGCGTCCCCTCCCTTCGTAAATCAGGCCTATTGCATCCGCTGGACATCGGGGCAGGGAACAGCCTTGTAGAATCACAGCAAACTACGGCAAATGTAAATTCCATACCAGGTTTTACTTCAGCTGGAACACTCTGTTTGCAACAGCAACAGACGGCTCCTGGAAGTGGCTTGTACAATAATCCACAGCAATTAATCTCGACCAGTAGCTCAAAACTATGACCAGGCTTGACAAAAATCACGCATGCTTTTCACAGCGCCAGAAAAATATGCCTTCTTGTTCAAATGCAGCAAACAAAGTCTTGAACTCACCAAGGTGGGTCATCACAGTCTCACCGGTTGCAGCTTCAAACCATAAAGCTGTCTTAATAGACCACCAAGGGCAACAGAGCTCCACCGTGTATCAAAGGCTCCAACAGCTTCTCAGCACCCATTTCTCAGTCCTGAGTAGCTGAAATAATTCCATTCAGAGGAGTTGAGTCCCAAAAGCAAAAACGCCATGAGCACAGTCCAAACATGCTTGCACTTCTTCAGAGAGATTCTCTCCGAATCCTCTAGGGATCCCTGGAAGTGGATTTGCCACCTACTGCCACAAATCTTCTTGCAAAAAGAATGATTCCATCTCCACACACCAGGTCAGATAGTTTGTGCCATCTAAAGCCCCAAATGGCAGATTGACCAGACACTGTTCAGCCATTGCTGACCACTCAAAGAAAACATGTTTATTCTGAAACCAGCCTCTAAAAACAAACTCCCTTTCACAGCCAGGTCCAACGCAGCAAAGAAAACGCAAATTTCTCCCTGGGCCCGTAACCTGATGGGGTATATGCTGGCTTAAAGGGGAAAAACCCGAGGCTTGAGAATAAACAGACAAGAATGCAGCTTGTTAGGGCCAACAGTGTTTACTGTTTAGCATAGGGCAATAATGCAGATACAGTACATTATCGCAAACATGAAAAAGATGAATATACAGGATACATCATTGTAAAAGGAAAACAAAACTAGAACTTATAAGCAGAGTTCCGTGTATTGATCCCAGGGCCAGAGGTCCTGCCATGGCCTATACCCAAAGCCAGGCATAGCTCACTCTGCCCAGTCCACGGGAAGTGAACACGTGAAGAACTACATGGCTAAGAGACACTAGAAATCAAGAAGACATAGAACACCATTTTGCATGGTTGTATATTCAGTTCTTCTAGCATTCTGATTGGCTGGAAGTTAGCTGTTACACACACTAGGCCTCAAAGCACTAGGCCTAAAGCACATAGCATGACCTGCTATTGGTTAGCAGTGCTGCATCTACGCACTGAGTTCCCCCCTCCTCCTTGCTCAGGGGGGGCTTGGGCATGGGTAAGGCTTCCCACGGAAGGACATCAGGAGGATATCTCTCATGGGAAGATTTCCATTGCTAGCCATAATATGGTACCTTCTCGCTTCATTATCTCATGAGGACGTAAACAACGCCAAGGCTTCTCTGTTGTCCAGCCACCTGGCATTCACGTCATCATGAGAAGGCTTTGCTTTGCTTTGTAAAAGATGCAATTTGCCAAAACACTTTTGCATTGAAAAGAAATCCAATTTACCAATATCATATAGTATAAGAAATCTGACACACCTATGCTGCTGTGACTGTTTGCTATTGTTGTTCTGGTTGTTCCATTCATTCCCGTTGTGTGGTTTTTAGCTGTATGTGAATTTTAAGATGTGGGAATTTTCATTGTAAATTGCTTGAAATTGTTCATACCACTATTCTGAGATTGCTATATCAATAAGAACATAAGAACATAAGCACTGGATGGGACCCCTGGCCCATCTAGTCCTGCAGACTGTTCTCACAGTGGCCAACCAACTGCATAGGGGAGCCTACTAGTCTCCCAGCAGATGATCTTCAGAGAGTCACACTGCCATCAAGGCTAATAGCCATTGATCCCCATGACTTCCATGAATTGGTCCAATCCTTTTTTGACGCCAGCCAATCTGGTAGCCAGCACCACATCTCATAGTAGCAAATGCCAGACTTGAATTACCTGTTGTGTAATAAAATATTTCCCTTTCTCTGTCCTGATTCTTCCAAGATTCAATTTCATTGGATGACCTCTGGTTCTAGTATTTTAGGAAGGGGAAAATAGCTTCTCCTTGTCCACTGTATCCACAAAATACATAATTTTGTACACCTTTAATCATGTCCCATCTCATTCACCTCCTTTTGTCAGCCCTTCAAGGTAGATCAGACTAGGAATCCAATGTCATGTAGGACAGTACTACTTCTATTGTAAAGCTATAATAACAGAGTCTTGCACGTCTGAATGCACCTCCCCCCTCCCTCCTTGTGAGAACTAGGGAGGGTCTTGTCTGAGTAGGCTGACCATATTTCCTTCAGACAAAAACGGGACATTTGGGATGGTAAAACAGGACAGGGTCTTATGCCACCATGCCGGCCTCCAAACCCTGCCCCCCAGTCCACGCAATTGGCTCCCACCTGCAAACCCCGCCCCCGCCCCACACGATTGGCTCCTGCCTGCAAACCCCGCCCCCATCAGCGTGATTGGCTCGGATTTTGATTTTAATTTTTATTTTTAAAGGGTTTTTTTTTCTTCTAGCAGTAAATGGTGCGTCAGAGCTGGTGTGTTTGGGGGAGGCCGGAGTACACACACTGTGCACACAGCACCGTCATGGCCGGGGAACAAGGGGCGGGGATGGAGGGGATGGAGGCCCACCACTGCCCCATCCCCCTCGGGCTTGGCCAAGGGAGGGAGGAGAGTCGCTGCTGCTGCCACCGCCGCAGAGCAGGAGAAGCAGGAGGAGCCGGCTGCGCTCGGCTGCTTCAACCACACCACTCCGCCCCTTGCTGCCTGCAGTCTGTCCTGTGAGAGAGTGTGTGTGTGTGTGTGTGCATCTGATCGGGCTTGGCCGAGGGAGGAGAGTTGTCGGGCTGCCGAGCGGGAGACGGCCGCGCTGGGGGGCTTCAGCGGGTGGCAAGGGGCGGAGTGGTGTGGCTGAAGCCCCCCAGCGTAGCCGGCTCCTGCTTCTTTTGTTCGGCGGCGGCAGCGGCAACAACTCTCCTCCCTCGGCCAAGCCCGATCAGATGCACACACACACACTCACACACTCACAGGACAGACTGCCCTCGGCAGGAGCTGGCCGCGCTGAGGGGCTGAGGGGCCGCTGAGCAGGAGAAGCCGGCTGCGCTCGGCTGCTTCAGCCACACCACTCCGCCCCTCGCCACCCGCTGAAGCCCCCCAGCATGGTCAGCTCCTGCCAGGGCAGTCTGTCCTGTGAGTGTGTGTGTGTGTGAGAAGCAGGAGCGGCCACCCTGGGGAGCTTCAGCAGGCAGCAAGGGGCGGAGTGGTGTGGCTGAAGCAGCCGAGCGCAGCCGGCTTCTCCTGCTCAGCGGCCCGACAACTCTCCTCCCTCGGCCAAGCCCAATCAGATGCGCACACATACACACACAGGCACCCCATACCCTCTTTCTCCAGCCTCCCCATGACCAAATGCACCTGGACCTGTTGCAGGGAGGCTGGAGAAAGAGGGTGTGGGGTGCGTGTGTGTGTGTGTGTGTGTGTGTGCGCGATTATGCTGAGCAAGTAATCTGCGCGCGCGCACACACGCACACACACGCACCCTCTTTCCACAACCTTCCCGTGCCTGCTTTCCCTGGCCTCACCACTGCTGGGCAGACAATCTCAGGATCAGGTAAGGAGGCAGGAACCTGGACTGTGGTGCTGCTTCTGCTGCTGGGATCACACGTGGCAACTGGGCTTCCAGTTGCCGCGCTGATAGGGCCTCTTCCGGGCTGCCTCCAATGGCAAGTCCGGCTCCAGTCCTCCTTCCTGTCTTCCTGTCCTCCTTCCCACCGGGTTTAAAAAAGGGACAAAATTGAGATTTTGATCAAAACGACGGGACGGTTGAAAAATGCTAAAATAACGGGACTGTCCCGTTCAAAACGGGACGTATGGTCACCCTATGTCTGAGACTCAGGTTACATTCCTGCCCCAGACTCAGTTCTCTTTTATCTGACCATTGTCTTGGTGGCAGCTCTTCCTCCTGTCCCTCAAGGCCGTTCCATCTATCCTCTACACTTTTCTAGCCTAAAAACCCCAAATGTCACAACCTTTTCTCATAGGGAAGCTGCTCCAGCCCCTTGATCATCTCAGTTGTCTTCCTCTGAACCTTCTCTAGTTTCACTGTACAAGTAGTCCTCGGCTTACGACTGTTCATTTAACAACGGTCTGACATTATGATGTCCTCGGAATGGGTACTTTGCTGTCTGTAAAGCACTTCCAAACACTGAAAAACATTGCACCACCCCTACACCCCGTGGACACACGATCGCATTTTGGGCACTTGGCAACCAGCTCGCATTTATGACTGGAAGCAGTGTCCTGTGGTCATGTGATCGCATTTTGTGATGTTTTTGCCATTTTCTGGCAAAAAATGCCCATTGGGGAAGCTGGATTCACTTAACGACCATGGTGATTTGCTTAACAACCCACGATTCACTTAACAATCACAGAGACTTGCTTAATGATCACCGTAAAAATGGTCGTAATATCGTGTCTGGTCACGTGGTGACTTGACTTACGACGGCAATGACTTACGATGGAAATCCCGGTCCCAACTGCGGTGGAAAGTTGAGGACTACCTGTCACCTGTTTCAGCTGCAGTGACTAGAACTGCATGCAATATTCCAGATGCGGTCACACCATTGATATCATAAGGGCATTATGATATTGGCATCTCTATTTTCAGTACAATTTCTTATTATCCCTAACATGCTGTTGGCCTTTTTTACAGCAGATGAACTCTGTGTCAACACCTTCACTGAGCTGCTCACCATTACTCCAAGAACTCTTGAATCATCAGTCACTGCTAGCTCTGATCCCATTAGCTTGTATGGATAATTATGAAAGCAAGTTCTACCAGGGACGTTATTGTGAGGAATGGAGGAGGAGGAGAGAGCACTATGGATGCTGCCTTGAGCTCAAAAATGAAAGGCAGGATAGAAATAAATAAAATAAAATAAAATAAAATAATAAAATCCTAGGGCATTCTCTTTATGTACAGATGAAGCCTGATACAAATCTCCTTAGTTGCTAGGCAACATTGAGACTCAAGGTAGTCTTGCATCTGGAGTGATCTTGCCATAATATTTGTGAGCTGCCCAGAGTCATTGGGAGTTATTTTTATTATTATTTATTCAATTTATATAACCGCCCATCTCCCCCAACGGGGAACTGTTGGGTGGCATACTAAATTGGGTTGGGTGGCATACTAAATAAATTGTTGGGTGGCATACTAAATAAATAAATAAAGTAAATAAAGTAAATAAAGTAAATAAAGTAAATAAAGTAAATAAAGTAAATAAATAAGTCTCTAAGTCTCTAAACGAAAATTAACCCTTGGCAATCTTCATAAACCTGGGATAAGTCTGGGCTAATTCAACTACACTGCATCTCCATTTAACACCAAGCCTTGTCTACATATCCATTAACCCCTGCAGCTGCTGCCCCGATAATAGCAATACACATTACCTTTTATTCTGTGCTTTTACAACTATTATTTTGTACATTTGCAAAACCTTGTATAATTTGAGCAACAATAGAGCCCATGGTGCTCCTTGGCCCTTGTTCTCTGGCTTCAGTGATTTTTAAAAAGGGACCAGACAACGTCACACTGGATCATTGGTGTGTTATTATCCAAAGAGGACCTCTGTGTACTCAAGAAGAAGAATACTTTGTACTAGCAAAGAGAGGTGGCAGAGTCCTGCAATGGCAGAACAGTCTGCACTCCTTTGGTCTGCAAGCAGGAGGCACAGTCTGTGAATGGCCTCCTGTGTATACTAAGCAAAAGCAAAAAACATCCGCAGAAATGTGAAATTAGCATAGCAGGGAATGGGCTGACAATCTATTTCTCTGATATGCTTCTAATGGCCACGCTTCCCTACCATGTGCATGGTGGTAGCAGTCCGTGCATCAATCGGCTAATTCAAAAGGAAGGAGATGGAAAAGGGGAACAAATAGCCTTTCAGATCTGTAAGTCAGAAGAAAAGTGGTGGTGATGGAACCCCGGGCAGAGAAAAAAGTTGATATCTTTCCATCTGTGTGTCCAGGCAACCTTTTTACTGACTTGTTTTGTTTTAGTTTTCATTGAATGGTTTGTTTCTTTTGCCTGCTTCTTAAAATTATTATTATTAACGCTAATCACCTAGTGCATGGTTTCCCAACCGTGGCAATTTCCAGGTGTGTGGACTTCAAATCCCAGAATTCCACGGCCTGCATAGCCACTGATGAGAATTCTGGGATCTGAAGTCCGCACACCTGGAACTTGCCACAGTTGGGAAACACTGACTTAGTGCATTCTTTCCAAACAGAAAGTCTGGATAGGGATTCTCCAGTTAATTAAATAAACCACCCAAACAGATTGGGATTGTTGGGTTTTCCTGCAAACATGAACACTTCCCCCAATATTCCCAATTTTTCTTTTGACTCCATTTGGCAAGAAAGCGGCCATGACAGCCACAGGCTCCATACTTCTATTGGTTGTGACTTCTCTGGCAACTGTTATCACATCACAAATGGCCTTTCCTGCCCAGTTCAGCTGAGAATTCAGTCCAATAACCTCTCCAAAGCTATACCTTAATAAAGTTTTAGTACCTCATTTTGATGCTTGGTTACCAAACCTTGTACCAAATTCCAGGTTTTCACAATGACATCAATCTTTTGCCACTGAAGTAGAAGAATTGGAGAAATGATTCCTTTCTATGGCCTTTGGAGGACAGTCTGCTTTGGCACAATCCACCGCCCAGAGGCCCCTTTGGGGGAGATGGTGCGGTAATAGAAATTAAAGTATAAATAAATAATAAGCGCAAGACATTCCAAGGCATATTTCAGGGCCCAAATTAGATTCCATTCCACTTGTTCCAGGAAACCAGGAAAAAGATGGGGAAAGTGTAAAAAACTGTTGTCTCTCTCTAGCCGCTTTGTTCAACCTTTCAAATTTATTTGTCAATTTCTGAATTGCATGAGAGCAACCACACAAGCTTCTGACAGTTACGAATTCTCACAAATGTTCACATCGTATGCTTGAACATATGCAGCAGCCCTCTATGAACAGAAAAGTTGCCCCACCTATCCCTGAATTTTCTAGCTCAGCTTTCCCAGTTTTAGAGCTTCTAGATGTATTGGATTGGGTTTGAACTATAAGAGACCTCTCCTGCTGTTACAGATCAAGGAAGTACTCAAGATGAAAGTGCAATTGTGGCAATGGGGCAAGAGGAACTTCCTGTTGATGTGATGTGCTTAGCTCCTCTGTCTCAATAAACCATTTCTCCAAGCAACCGATGGGACGCAATTGCAATGTAGTAAACAGTTTATTGCAGTACATACAGCTATTACACAAAAGAAAGACTTGAGTGGTTGGTGCTTGACATTGTGAGGGATGTACAAATCAGTTAATTTTTAACAAAATCACTTGTACTGGTAATAGCCATTGCAATTTTTTATATATATTACATCTAAACCAACTCTTGGTGACTGAGTTGCTGGAAACTGAGATGACAGCTTAGGTTCAAGCAAAATGATCAGAATCCATTAAATGTTTTAGGATAATAGCATAACAGTGACTAAGATAATAAATTACACAAAAGACAAGGGAAGGGGGACAGAGATAGGTCTTATCATCCCAAGGAAATAAGGAAATGTGTACACAAACACGTATCAGAGTCAGAACGAACTGCGAGGTCAAACCATGACTTATGAGGAAATCCCATTGTTTAACACACAACCTGATAAGGTTTCCGCAAAGCCCCCCATAGATTGAAAAATGCATAGGATGTTTTAATGTAATCAATAGCTAAAATGTGTTAAGTATAGGCGGATTGGAAACAAGAGTGTAACATCCTGGTACCTCAGCCAATGGGGACAGATGAGGGACACCTTCGGCCGCGAAATTAGGGTATATAAGATGCTGAGATCTGTAATGGGGTGTGGTCCTTCTTGCTTGCAGCAGTTGGATCCACCCGCCTTTGCAAACGCGAAATAAATCTTTGCTTTTATACTTTGACTCAGAGAGATCATGAGTGGTCATTTCTATGGTCCATTTCTCACAACATGACTTGATTTTTAAACGTTTCAAAACCTGGAGTATCCCCCCTCCCTTTCCCAGCTTCCCTGTCCCGTGTCATGCAAATGTTCTTTGGTGCTCAGACAGACATCACCGGTGATGTGTTGGTGGTGATGTGTTGGTGGAAACACTCGGGGCTTCAATTGTGTAAATAGTTTGTCTTCCTCCGGAGCCCTCCGTCTCCTGTGTAATCGCTCCTTGTTTAATACACATAATAACCGCCCAGGGTCCCTCCTTGTGGGGGAGATGGGCGGGATATAAATGTAATAAATAAATAAATAAATAAATAAATAAATAGTCTGTCTTAATGGCAGGACTCCGCCAGAGTTCTGACAGCTGATTACCTACCTGTGCAATTGAGGCCAGCAATGTGGCGTGTCCCTGTGCTGGAGGAGGGAAAGGGCATTCAAGGCAGCAAATGCTGCTTCCGGAAAGAGTGATTCACTGCCTTGGGTTTGAAGAGTGGGCAGCGCTCTCATTGTAGGGATTCCTGGCTTGCCTACCTTCCTGCTCCTGGGAATCCCATCATGCTGGCAGGATTAGGTAGAACCTCAATGCAAAATTACCAGCACACCAGTAATTAGGAACTGGGAAGGCAGCAGGGTTCTGCCGCCTTGCTTGGAACAAAGGAAATAATAGTTCCTCCTGGGGGTGGTTAGCTTAGTAATACCCTCCTTTTAAGATCTCACCATCTTCTGGATTTTTTTCTGTTTATTATTATAGTGTATTTTAGATGTATAGGTTTTAATTTTTTAATATTATTGTAAACCGCCCAGAGTCTACTGCCGTAGAGATGGGCAGTGATAAATCTGAATAATAAAATAAATAAATTAAAAAATTAGGTAGAACCTCAATGCAAAATTACCAGCACACCAGTAATTAGGAACTGGGAAGGCAGCAGAGACTGCCACCATGATAAGTGCAGAAACACAGGAAGGCACTAGCAATTTTTTATCTTATTTCTGTAAATAAGAAAATAATCTGGGATAAGATTCTACTTAGCTATATTAACTCATTTTTCTCTTTAAATGAGGAGATTGCTTACTCACAGGCGGGAGGCTATGGTATCCTTGCAGTGGCAGGATGTGGCTAACATCAGAGCCAAGTGCTAGCTGCTGCTACTACTAGTGGAAGAATTCCTCAAAAGCATAACCACAAATAGAACACTTCCTGGTTTCTTAGTAGTTCAGGAATTAATGAAAGTGACAAGATGCTTGTAATTGCCAATGCAATCTTCTTTCTTTTCTGCTTCCTTGTATCTGGACCAGTTATATAAACTTGCTTTATCATGTGCTCAGGGTCTTGCCCAAGAAAACGTTGCCAAATGTGTTCTTTTTGTGTATGACCAGGCTCTGCAGACTCTTAATAAAGGCATTGGACACTTCACAAATTGTGTCCTGATTGAGTAGAGGGATGGATCTAAACCTCATCACTTAAGTGGCTGAGAAGGAAGAAGAGTGTTGAGGAAACTCAAAATTTTTTCTCTAACAATGCCTATCCACTGATCACAAGCAGGCTATTTAATAATCTGGAAGACCTTGCTCAGTACAGAAGTCAAGCTGACAGATCTGCAGTTTTCTGGCTCCTCCTCCTTCACTATTTCAAGATGGAACTGACATTTGTTGTCCTCCAGGTGTTCTCAAAGATTGCAGTCACCTCCATTAATTCCTTCAGTATTCTGGGAGATAATTCATATGGCCCTGGAGACCTGACTTCATTTGAAATAGCTAAGTTCTCTCTTAGGGGGCAGTTTGGTGTAGTGGTTAAGGCATCAAGCTAGTAACCGGGAGACTGTGAATTCTATGTATTACAGCTCCCATTACACCAACAGTCTGGTTCCGGTTCGTGGATGACACCTTCGCAATTTGGAGTCATACTGAAGAAGAACTGGAGAAATTTCTGGACCACCTAAACGGCATCCACCCCAATATACAATTCACTATGGAAAAAGAAACTGACGGCAAACTTCCATTTTTAGATACGCTGGTCATACGCAATCCGGACCTCAAACTAGGACACAAAGTATACAGAAAACCCACCCATACAGACCGGTATCTCCACAAAAATTCCAATCACCACCCACGACAAAAGAGAGGCATGATCAAAACCTTGGTGGATCGTGCTAATCGAAACTGTGAAACCAAATTTCTCAACAATGAACTTAACCATCTGAATTGGGTCCTACAGGCGAATGGCTATTCCAAAAATGAAATAAAAAGAGCCATCAAACCAAGAAAACAACATCCAACTGAAGAAAAACAGCCCCCCACAAACAAAGTATTCCTGCCCTACATCAAAGGAGTCACTGACCGCATGGGAAAACTGATGGAAAAACACAACTTTCAAACAGTCTTCAGACCCACCAGAAAAATACAACAAATGCTAAAATCAGCAAAAGACAAAAGGGACCCCCGCACCGCTGCAGGAGTATACCGTATACCATGCAGCTGCGGACAAGTATACATCGGAACCACAAAACGAAGCATTCACACCAGGATAAAAGAACACGAAAGACACTGCAGATTACAGCAACCGGAAAAATCTTCAGTAGCTGAACATGCTCTCAAGCAAACGGGACACAAAATCCTATTTGAAAACACAGAAATACTGGACAACACCAAAAGCCACTACACCAGATTATACAGAGAAGCCATTGAAATTCACAAACACCAACACAGTTACAATAAAAAAGAAGAAAGTCTAAAAATTAGCAAAACCTGGCTACCAGTCCTGAAAAACACAGCCTGCAAAAGGTCAACGAACTCAGCTCAACTACCAGGACATGGGAATACTTCTAACAATGAACATGTTAATCACGCTCAGTAGCCACTCATTAACATTTCAACACAACAAAAAAAAAAACCCACCTAATCTCCTATAACTTAGCTCTATAAATAGAAAACAAACATTGCCACTCTACCTGAGCACAGAAAGAGCCTTTTGTCTGTGCTCCTGCCCTCTGAAGATGCTGGCCACAGATGCTGGTGAAACATTAGGAACCACAACTTCCAGAACACGGCCACACAGCCCAGAAGACCCACAACAGCCATCGAACTCCGGCCGTGAAAGCCTTCGACAATACATTGAACACTGGATTAAATTGAAGACTTCTATTATCTCAGCCTGTGAACAAACTATCAGATACCAAAATAAGAGACATCAGGACTGGTTTGACGAGAACGATACTGAGATTGAATATATTATTGACAAGAAAAGGAAAGCCTTCCGGATATGACAAAAAGATATTAACTGTGCCATTAAGAAAAAAATCTACGCCAGTGCAAAGGCAGAAGTCCAAAGAAGAACTAGAGAACTTAAGAACATATGGTGGATAAAAAAAACCAAGAAATCCAACATTTTTCAGATGCTCATGATGCACGGGGCTTTTAAAATGCCATAAAGGCCATCTATGGACCAATAAACTATGGTACAAATCCCTTACACCCAATAGATGGTGCCAAACAAAGGAGGAAGAGTCTATTGCACTGCGCTGGAAAGAGCATTACTACAATCTCCTTAATCGTCACTCTACTGTGGCTGATGAAGTCTTCTTGCAAATCCCGCAAAAACAAATAAGAGATGAGCTTGCAGTACCCCCTAGTTTGGAGGAAGTCAGTAAAGCCACTAATCAAATGAAAAATAAAAAAGCTAGTGGACCTGATGGGATTCCTGCTGAAGTCTTTAAAGAAGGCGGGCCTCAACTTACACAACAACTTCATAAGCTCATCGAAAAAATCTGGATGAGGGAGGAGATTCCAGCAGACTTTAGGGATGCCATAATTATCACTCTCTTTAAAAAGGATGATATAACAGACTGTGGAAACTATCAAGGCATCTCCCTTCTAGCTACGGCAGGCAAAATCCTCGCAAGGATCCTTGCAAACCGTCTTCTATCTATATCAGAAGACATCCTCCCTGAAACGCAAAATGGCTTCCACCCTTCCAGGGGAACAGTGGATATGATCTTCACTGCACGACAGCTTCAAGAAAAATGCAAGGAGCAAAACCGCCTTCTGTACATGGCATTTATTGATCTGACTAAAGCTTTTGATACTGTAAATCGTACTGCTCTCTGGACCATCCTTCTGAAAATCGGATGCCCTGATAAATTTGTGAACATCTTGACGCTACTCCATGACGACATGATGGCAACAATCCTGAATAACAATGGCTCTCAAAGCGATCCATTTAAAGTGGAATCTGGCGTTAAACAGGGATGTGTTATTGCTCCAACCTTATTCGCTATCTTCATCGCTATGATTATACACCTTGTTGAAGAGAAACTTCCTACTGGTGTAGAAATTATATATCGAACAGATGGAAAGCTTTTTAATCTTAGTAGGCTGAAAGCAAAAAATAAGGTAATTACAACTTCTGTTGTAGAACTTCAATATGCTGATGATAACGTAGTCTGTGCACACTCAGAGGAAGATCTTCAAACTATCCTAAACATCTTTGCAGAAGCATATGAAAAGCTCGGCCTCTTGCTTAACATTAAAAAAACCAAAGTACTTTACCAGCAAGTTTGAACCAATCCCTCTGCAGCACCACCAATCCAGCTTAAAGGTGTGTCACTAGAAAATGTCGACCACTTTTCTTATCTCGGCAGCCATCTATCTACAAAAGCTGACATCGACGCTGAAATTCAGCATCGCCTGAGCTCTGCGAGTGTAGCTTTCTCCCGAATGAAGCGTAGAGTGTTTGAGGATCAGGACATTCACAGGGAGACCAAAATGCTTGTTTACAAAGCCATTGTACTACCAACCCTTTTGTACGCCTGTGAAACATGGACCCTCTACAAACGCCACCTCCAACTTCTTGAAAGACTCCATCAATGCTGCCTCTGAAAAATTCTGCAAATTACTTGGGAAGATAGGTGGACTAAGAAGCGAAAACCACCAGCATTGAAACAATGATCATCCAACATCAACTTCGCTGGACCGGTCATGTTGTTTGAATGCCTGACTATCATCTTCCAAAGCAGCTACTTTACTCCCAACTTAAGAATGGAAAACAGAATATTGGTGGACAGCAAAAGAGATTCAAAGATACTCTCAAAGCTAATTTAAAAAAATGTAATATCAGTATTGAGAACTGGGAAGCCCTAACTCATGAGCGTTTCAATTGGAGGTCAGCCTTTATTAAAGGTGCTACGGACTTTGAAGAAGCACGAGTACAGGGCAAAAGGGAGAAACGAACTAAGAGGAAGGCACGTCAAGCAAACCCTCATCGTGACCGTCTTCCACCCGGAAACCTATGCCCTCATTGTGGGAGGTTGTGCGGATCCAGAATTGGCCTTTACAGCCACTTACGGATCCACTGTTAAGATTTTACCCCTGGAAGACAATCTTACTCTGCTACGAGTGATCGCCAAGAAGAAAAGACTTGTAGACTTACGGATTTGGTGGCTGTCCAACTCTACTCAAATCCATTTAGTGCAAGTTTTTAAGAGAATTCTAAAGATGTACTAATTCATCAAACTTCTCTCACCTAAATGAGTTTTGCTGGTCTTTTCCAGCATGAATTGCTCTGAAATTGCTTCTGATTTTAAGATTGCTGTTTTTGTGATCTTACTTTTGTACTGGAAGAATTTTTGCCTTCAGAGGCTGTGACAGATAGAGAGTGAGACTGAGAGAGAAACTATTATGCAATTTTTACTAGCTTGTACTACTGCCAGCACTTTCTGCATTTCATTGCCCTTTAATTAACTCTTTAAATCTCTCTCAAACCATTTGTGTGTCTGTGTGCAGATGCACACACCCAAGATACACACACAACCATCATATATCTGTGCATTTGTTTTCCCCCTTAAGTGAAGAACTTTGCACTAATCTCTGTTAAATTTCTTTTTTTTATATAGTAATTTTATTAAACATTACAATTAAAAAGATAAAAACTAATACAAACTAAAAGAAGAAAAGAATAAAGAGAAAAAATAGAAAATACAGAAAAGAAAAAATAGAAAATACAGAAAAGAAAAAATAGAAAGAAAAGTAGAAAAGAAAGAAACAGTAAGAATATAACAAAGAAAAAGAAGAAACGGGGAAGAAATGGAGAACCAAAGACGGCTAAAAGTGGAGCCGACGACTGCAGCAGAATGAAGAGCAAGTGAGTTGACCAGCTCTTCACAATTCCTCTCTGAACAAGGAAAGGACTTGAGGTCACCCACAAGTGCTCCAGAGAGTTGCTCCTCGCAAGGAGACTGCAAGACCGTGGTCTCCAGCAGGTTTAGAGCTCTGGGAGATGAGGGAAAGGCATCTTTGCTCAAACCGCGGTCAGCGCCTTTATGGACACCAGGTTTGCATACTTCCTTTTCTAATCACTTTTGGAAATTACTTGTTAACTGCTTTTCAGCTATTAGGAACCTTTGGATCAACAAATTTTATAAGAATCCTTAGCGAAAGAAGTTTTAAATACAAGTTTAAGGACTTTAAAAAAAAATTTTTAATAAAAAGCAAAAGGGTAATTAGAACATTGATTTTGGAAAGTTACAAACAGACTAAGGGTCTAGATGGATTTAAAATAAGATTTTGAAATTAATTATAAATATCCTTCCCATGAGAAAATGCCTTTGTTTTGAATTCTTTAATAAGATGGGACTTCGAAAGTTGGACTAAAGGGAACCAGAGGGAACTAAAGATTACAATTAAAGGAGAAGAACACTTAAATTTGACTTACTAATACAGAATGGAGCAAAATACTTTAACATTGGATGATATTTTTGAACAATGGGCCCTGAAGTTAATTTTAAGAGTGTCTGCCATTATAGATAGACTGTGTTTAAAGGATCTTATGGAAGAGGAACAAGTTTTACTGGACAAGACTGAGATGGATCTGAAAGTGAATTTAAAAATGCCAGGCTACAAGAATGATATGGAAAAAGATTTTATACTGGATATACAAGAGGATGTCATGGAAGAGGAACAAGTTTTACCAGACAAGACTGATCTGAAAGTGGATTTAAAAATGACAGGCTACAAGAATGATATGAAAAAAGATGCTATTCTGGATATACAAATGAAAACGGTTGATGTCTTAATAATTAAAAGGGATATACAAATAATAACACAAAATAACCTGAATAACTTTCCTATATTGGATTTACAAAAGCGACTTGATAAAGCTTTGAATGTGAGAAGGGAGAAAGAAAAAATGAAAGGAAATCAAGTTCTAGGACATTATTTGAAGGGATTAAAGATCAAGATTGTTAAAAGTAAAAGGATGGAATATAAAGTTGGTTTATTGATCAAGGTTAAAATAGATATGTTGTTACCTTTGGTAACCCTTAATGGACTTTTCTGACCAGGACTGAGCGACAAGCCTTTAAGGATTTCTTTATAGATAAGAGATATGGGAAGAAGAGATCATTTGTTATATTTTAAGAGAAGGTGATAAGTTACTAAAATTGTTTATACTTGTTGTGGTTAAGGGGGAGGTCTTTTCTTTATATATTTATTTTCTTTTTCTGTTAAATTTCATTCTGTTAGTTTCAATCCATTTCTCTAGCATACCAGGACTGTCTTAGTTTTTATTTCTGTTTTCTAAGGTATTAGCTATCCCACCCAATTTTGTATGATCTGATTTCCACCCTTCATCCATATCATTAATGAAAATATGGAAGAACAGAATATGCAGGACTGATTCTTGTGGCACCTTACATGATATATCTCTCTGATTTGATGAGGAATCATTGATGAATATTATTTTCAAGTCAACTATGTAACCACATAATTATTTTGTCATCCATCCCAAACTTTATAAGCTTGCTAATGAGCTTATCATGAGGGACTTTATTAAGCCTTTTGCTGAAGTCAAGGTATGTCTGCAGCGTTCCCAAAATCTGTTAACCATGTTACCTGATTAAAAATTGAGGTAAGATAATACACAAGGGCTGATTCAGAACCCTCATGTTCGTATTCATTTTATTTCATGCTGCTTTCTAAAATGCACACACACAAATATACAAGCTTCCTTGTATTTTAAGAGAAGAGGAAAGTGGAATAAAGTTCTACGTTATTTTTATAACTTTCAGTTTGTTGTTCAATCCCTTAAATATAGACAAAGTGATTTCTATGTATATGATCTAGGGATTCCCACTTGAATATAGTTCTTCCCTTCCAATATCTTTTGGATTGGAGTGGAATATGTGTCTAGGGCTAGAGTATAGTTTGGGACTAAATCTCTAGCATAGATAATGATGAAAAGAAATGTGGCTCTAAAATAGAAAAGGATTTTAGCTTAAGCACCAGATACCTACTGTAATTTGCATTTTATTTTAGCATACCCAAACAATTATCTACTTAATATTATGTTTCCATGTAATACAGCCTATTGTTGGAATTTTCTACAGGTGACAACCATAGTTTGAACATACAATGCAGACGGAGAAACACTAAAACATCTGGGCTAAAGTAGATGTCACATGAACAATCCATGGTTATTCGAATTACATCAACAGAGGGAAGATAATCTATTCTTACGAAGCCTGTGAAATTCCTACACCAGGGGTGCCTCACTTAGCCTTTGAATGGTGTATTGGGGTCAGCCAGGGCAAAGAAGCAGAGCCTGGTAGGACAAAAAAACTAATTTGATTTATTTTAATACAAACATATTTAATATGATAATTTCACATGTGTCTAATAATATTCCCCTTCTCTCCAGGGTTGTCTGCATGTGGGTAGGTGTGTGTCAAAAAAGTCAACTGTGGAATTGAAACTTTGCTCCCTTAATGCATATAAAAAGGGCAGGCTTTCAATTACAAGGCCATGGCTGCCATCTTGATTATTTTTTACCCCCTCCCCCCCCCCGGATGCCCCTGCCTCTGTCACATTAATAAAGAGTAAATAATAAAATAATATATTATATATATGGGGGAAGAGAGAAAGAGAGAGGAGGATCTTCGTATAATTTGAGCTCACATCTTTAATCTCTGAAATGCTCTGTTCTTGACATCTTCACTACCTTTGTGAAAAGTAAACCCTACATTTCTTTTGCCATTTTCTTAAAAGTGCCAGTTAAACTACAACTGCAGAGCTACAGGGAAGTGTGTTGTGGCCTCAACTATTAGCAAGGCAAGCCTAGGAAACCATGCAGGAGTACTGGGGGGGGGGGCAAGTGACAAAACATGTGTCAGGACACTGCAATGCAAACTTTGTGACCTCTGTTCTTCACCCGAGTATTTGGATTCAAGTATGAGAGGGTGGCGGTTGAACTATGACATGATAACACATGTACCATCATCTTTATGTCATTGCAGCTAGCAGGAGACATCTACTGTATGTAGGTAAGGAATCATGGACTGCTGGACTGAAAATCTGGGTTGGCTATGGATATGTACATGTACATGTATATATTCTTTTAATCTCTAAAAGCTACCCTGAAGTCTGCTTGATAGAAAGGTAGAATATAAATCATATGTGTGTTCATGTTTGTAAACATTTATGTGAAAAAATTCAATAGGACTGCATCTTGAATAAAGCTCAAAATACAATACTGTCAAGTTAGTGCTTTGAGCCAGTCTTACAACCAACACTGGCTAATCCAAAACTTTCCATCACTGAGAAGTGCTTTTTGTTTTAAACCACTTTTCTCAACTTGATGGCCTCCCCATGTCAAAGTATAACAGCTATCGTGGCCTTTGGACAAAGACTATGCTTGGTGTGAATAATGAGAGCTGTAGTTCAACAGCTGGGAAAGGCTGCCTTCAACTCTCTGCTAGTGGATCCCTAGATCATCCACAAGTCCCAACCTATTTCAGAGAGCTTTGGGAAATGAGTGTAAATGACATATTCAGGTACCTTAACATTCCCCCAAACCCTGGGTGGAAAATATTATTATTATTATTATTTAGATTTATCCCCGCCCATCTCTGCCATGGCAGACTCTGGGCGGTTTACAATCAAAATATAAACGATAAAACCTAGACATTTAAAACTACTATAAAAATAAAAAGCAGAAATCCAGAAGATGGTCTGTTCTTAAAAGGAGGAAACCATTAAACCAACCACCCCCAGGAGGAACTGTCCTTTCCTTCACTCCAGGCAAGGCGGCAGAGCCAGGTCTTCAAGGACTTCCTAAAGGCTAGGAGCGAGGGTGCCAGTCTCACCTCAGGGGGCAAGTTATTACGTAACTTAAGCATCATTCAAAACCAACAGGAGACTGAAGAGAGTCTCCATCCATTCTCACCATTCAACAACCTCCTCCAGCCCCCCTCAATCTCTCCCCACCAAGATTAACTAAAATCCCTAACTCACCATGACAAAGATTTCAGCAAGCTTCAGTGCAGCTTCTGGCCTAAACTTCAGTACAGCTGTTCTCCAAAGTCAGTTTATAAATGTACTTTCAAAGGAACGTTTGGATTTTCGGCCCCTAAGCCAGCTCCTAGAAATCCTGTTATGTAAATTTCCAAATTCATTTGAGCCTATTTATTACACAATAATTCCATTACACGCACACAGGAGAAGAAGGAGGGGTATCGTTTCCCTGCGTGGCACATATTCCGAAACTTGGAACGGTGGCTTCATCTTTGCAGGGCTGGAGTTAGTGGGGCATGTTTTCAATTTTCTTCTTTCAGTGGAATGCTGATGGCTGACCATAAAAGAGCTCTCTTCTAAAAGCAAAACACAAGGTCCAGACACAAGTTGAGAAGAAACAGTTTGTTCATTTCAACCTTTCCAACAGGCCCCACAATATTGTCTTTGCAAGCTAGAGAGCAGCAGCTGGGGTAAACAGCTATCCAACTGTACTGCTCAAACATCCAGTTGTAGGAAAACTGAAGGGGAAAAAAAGAGATATGAAAAAGGGATTCATTACTTATGAAATTGATTTACTGTTTTTTTTAAAAAATTGGTCCAGTAAGCCCAATATGATCTGCTTGGATAGCAGATCTGCTATCTGCTTGGTTAGGCAGTGGCACTCTGAGGCAAAGAAGGCTTTCCCAGATCCGTAGCTAAAAATGGCAGGCCCTGGATCTGTGGCTTTTGTTTTCAAAGGCGGTGTTCACACAACAGGCTAAACTATGTTTTATTTAACTACAGTTTATTGAAAATCCACAAGTAGTTGAGTTCATACAACCTGCTACTCTCCAAAAAGCAAACATGCGCAAGCCTAATTATCATAGTCTGTGCTCTGCCACTCAAATATTTGACTGGGTTCACATAGGCTAAAATGGGACTGGGCAGTTTCTCTCTCAGTGTGTTGCATGAACCCAGTAAATCTAAGTTAATTCCATAAACCTTAGTCAAGTTAACCACGGGTAACCCTGTAGCATGCACACAACTATTGTAAAACATCAGTTACTTGAAAAAATATACTTGAATCTTGGAAACAGTACAGAAAAGGATAGCCAAGGTTTATCTTCCCTGTGGATGGAAAGTTAAAGTACCTTTCTTTTTTTCTTTTTCTTTTTTTAGTTTAGATAGGGGAGAGACTGCTGGATAACAGGTAATAAAATTAAGGATTAATTTAACTTAAGGATGTGAAGGATGTGAAGAAAGTTACTTAAGGATGTGAAGAAAGTTGCCAGAAAGATATATAGGACAAAATTTGCTGTGAGAGACTTGTTCACATAACTAATTTATGAGGTTTGGTAAGACAGACTATAAGATATAGTGATAACCATTGGCTTTAAAATAGCATTACTGTAGACAACACCATGAAGAAAGAGAAGTCTATTACTAAACAAGCGACTGTAAGAAACTATCATTTGGCAGTGGAGTTCAAGAGAAGGAATAGACAAGGAAGACAAAAAATGACCAGAAAATATTTATTATTTAGTTATTTATTTATTTAGTTAGTTATATAGCCACCCATTTCACATTAGTGACTTTGGGCGGCTTACAATAATATAGATAAAAACAATAAAATACATAGTAATAAAAAAACCGAACATAGCAGCCAAGCTTCATAAACAACCGTCAACAAAGCCAAGGGATGGGTACTATCACATTCCCAGGGCCCCAGGCCAGGGTACAAAACCAAGGTTTTAGAGCCTTGCAAAAGGCCAGCAGAATCAGGGTTAAATTAATCTCAGGTGGAATGATGTTCCACAGGGTGGGTGCCATGGCAGAAAAGGCCCTCTTCCTGGGCCCCACTAATCAACATACCTTAGTTAATAGCACCCAGAGCATGCCCCTCCTGCCAGACCTGGTGGGATGGGTAGAAACAAATGCAATCAAACAAACAGGTAAAAAGAAATGCATCCTGGTAACTGCTGATTCTCCATTGTGGGTGACTGAGTGACTGCTTGTTGCTGAGTAAGCAGATGTTGCTGCAGAGGAAGAATATAAGGCAGCCAGTTTCTAGAGAAAGGTAACAAAACCTTGGCAGAAAAGTTCAGCAGGAGAGTTTGAAGGCCAGATCTCAAATAAATTTTCCTGCTGAGTTGACAGTATGCTTTTGGCAAACATAAGAGCTTAAAAAGGGAATAAGTAGAAACAAAAGCATTTCTATTGGTAGTGTCTTAAGAAACAGAAGAGAAGATGGAAAGACAGGATTGCAGCTGTTATCTTTTATACTTGTACTATATTAGTTTTCAAGAAGAAAACAGTGGGATCTGCAGGGGTAGGTCAAAAGGTATAAGATGGCAGATGTAACATCATGATCCAAGTCCTGCCCCTTTTGTGCATTCATGTGATGTTGACACAAGTAGAAAATATTGTTGATGTTGCAACAAGATGTTGCATCTGCCATCTTGCCCATTTTGATCCCTCTTACAGATACTGCTGGAAGCAGGATAGCCTGGCATATATTTTCAGCAAGTGCACATTTGTAGGTTGCTTGTAGAAAAAGTCAAAACCCTGAAGTAACAAGTGGTTGCATATCAGCTCAAAAGAGGATTTGAAGATTTATCAGATCAAACAAAGAAGGCATTACAATAAATGCTGAGAGAAGAAACAATGAAACATGATAGGAGAAGCAAAAGAGATAAAAGATATTCTGAGCTGCTAGAAATGAAAAACAGCATTGAGGCCTTCACAAAAGAAACAGGCTGAGAGTTTTCAGGCAAAGAAAAGGAGAACCCTGCAAAACAAGAGATAGTACAGTGCATCATTGTAGCGTTAAGAAGAGTACTGCAGGTAAACAACTAGCTAAACAAGTGGCATCATCAGAAGAAAGCTTATGGGTCATGGTCTGAGTCATCTAATGATGGACTGCTAGAACAAGATGGGTTTCACCTCAGACGTTCTGATAAACATGTGTTCAGCCAAAGCATGATAAGGTTGATCCGAATTCTATGAAGGATGGAGACAAAAACCTTGATATAAGCATTCCAGATAAAGACTTATACACTGTAGAAAGAAATGAGAGAGTTGCTTCAATGGAACCTATTAAACCATTTAATGAAAAATCAGAAATAACATTGGCTCCTTTATGGTCTAAACACTAATGGTAAGAATATGGGAAACTGATGAGCCTGAACTCTTTATACAGGAAGGAAAATATGATTCAGTAAATATAATGGAGACATGGTTGGAGAATTCTGATGACTGGAATATTACCATTGAAGGACATAATTTGTTCAAAGGGAAAAGTTATAATAGAAATAAAGGAATATTTGCACTGTATGTCAAATCTATACAGAAATCCAAGTGAATGAACATAGTGGTACTGATGGAATTAAATGCCAGTAAATCTGAAATTTGTACCTGGGAAGATTCTAGAGTAGATCATAATTTGAACCATCTTGAAAATAATTACATAATTACCAGAGATCAGAGTGGCTTTTTTAAGAATTTGCCATACTAAACTTATCATATTTTTAAAAATTGAGTAAACTACCTTAGTAGATGGTGGGAATGCCATAGACATAATATACAGTTTGTTGGTTTTGGCAAAACATTTGTCAAAGTAATTCATGATATTGTAAGTAGCATGCTAGCTGGGTATGAATGGAATGGCATATCAATTAAGTGGATATTCATCAATGCTTCCTCAACAAACCAGAGAAAGGTACTGAATGGGCTGCCAGTCCTGGGTCCTGTAATCTTTAATATTTTTATTACTGACTTGGATGAGAAACTGGAGGAAATATATATCAAATTTGCAAATGACAAAAAAAAAGGTTAGATAGCTAATACTCTAGATAAAAATAAAAATAAAAATGTTGCTGATAGATTAGAAAAATGGGCTGAAAGTGACAGAATCAAATTTTACTGAGACAAACGCAAAGGTCTTCACTAAGGAAACAGAAATCAAGTGCACAAATATAAGATAGTGGATACCTGGCTTGGTAATAATACTCGTGAAACAGTTCTTGGGTGCGTATTTGACAGCAAACTGAATGTGAGTCAGCAGCACGGTGTGGCTGCAAAATGATCAAATGCAGTTTATTTCTGCGTCAACAGGAATATAGATTTCAAATCACAAGAGGAATTAGTTCCAATTTACCATGCAGTGGTCAGACCTCATCTGAATATTGTGTTCAACATTGGGCAATAAAATTAAGTAAAATTCAGACAAACCTGAACAGGTTCAGAAAAGAGCAAGAAGGATAATCAGGGGGCTAGAAACTAGGTTCTATGGAGTATGAAGAAACTAGAAAAACTGGGTTGAGGGATATAACACTCTTCAAAAGGCTATCACACAGAAGATTAAGGCCTGTTCTATCTCCTAGAATGCAGAAAAAGAAATAATTGATTTAATTTTCAGGAAGGCAGATTCTAGCTGCCTTAAAAAAGAAGCTCTTAGTATACGGAACAATGGAACAAATTACTCAGTGTTGGAGAATTCCGCTTTGCCATACTACTCTCTAAGCCATGGCTTTCCAGAGTTTTCCCGCGGCAACCGACACACCAACCACCATTGGTGTGTCGCTGCGGGAAAATCCAGAAGTGCCGCCATTGCGGCAGCACGCAAAAACCCGGAAGCGCTGCTGCCGCTTTCGGGTTTTTGCATGCCGCCCTTGGTGTGTCGCCGCGGGAAAACCCGGAAGCGCTGATGATGATCAGCGCTTCCGGGTTGTGTGGCGACACACCAGACTGTGTGGCGACACACTTTTGTGTCGCGACACACAGTTTGGAAAGCTCTGCTCTAAGCAAAAAGCAAGGTAGCAATCTGTCTGGATTCTTTACTGTAATGTGGACATTTGCCACTGAACAGAGGATTGGATTCGTGGCCAAAATGGTCTTTTCCAACTCAGTGAATCTATCAATGATGCTTATGGAATCTCCATGTTCAGAGACAAAGCACCTCTGACTGGCAGCTGTCAGAATAAGCACCAACTTTTGCTTTCGTGGAATTGCTTGTAGGCATCCAATTCATCCAGAGTAGGAAATAGCTGGGAGGGCCTTTGATGTGACCCACCTGTTTTGGGTTAAAGAGAGGCTCTAGGACCCAGAAGACTTTCGGGAAAGACCAGAGCTAGCAAGCCGGGTTTGAAGGAGACAGCGGTGAGGCGGTGGGGGCGTGGCCCAACAAGTTCCTACACAGCGGGGAGGCGTGGTTTTTGGGAGGGCGTGGTTTGTGTCGTGATTTCTAAAGTGAGAGTACAGTAACCTGCTTCAGAGCGTCTGGTCCGCGGCCCCGGGGAGTTATGGCGGAGAAGCGGCGGCTAGTAGTGTTGTTCGACCTGGGCGGCGTCATTTTTGGTAGCAGCAGTCAGCTACTTTTCCGAAACCTGGAGAAGACTCTGGGCTTGCCAGGGTGGGTAGTCGAAGCGGGTAGAGGTGGTGGTCGGGGTCTGCCTGCCCGTCCGATTCTGTTTCTGTGTCTTTACGTACGTCAACTTCAGAATTAGCAATGCGTGTGCTGCGTCCGCCCGCGGCTGTGGTCCAAAACTTAATCTCTGCAAGTGCAATTGGCATAATAAACGTAAAAGAGCCGTTGGCGCTTTCGCCACGTACTTCAAGACATGGAGGAAAAGCTTTGCAAGTGGTGGGTGGCGACGGACTTGCACTTCGTGTATGCAGAGTTTTCGAGCGTATTTATTCAAAAGCTCCAAGTATTAGAACAGACACTGACAATTAAGTTCTGTGTGAGCCTCACGACGGCCTCTGGGTGGATGGCGAATTTGGGGGTATCGATACGGATTTATAGCCAGCATTTTATCCATTGATATTCAGGATTGAGATCAATGTGTACAATTCTTTGGGGTTTTGAGGGATTTTAAAATAGGTGAGACAAATTCCGATTCTGTCCTGCAGTTAAGCTTATCTTATTGCTTAATGTAAGCAAAGGGGTTGTAGTAATTATTTTTATAGTGTCAGTGATGTGCATGGTACTTTATCGAGAACAGGGAAGCAAGACCGTGTGCCAGACAGCTTAGTCTAAAAATTGTGCATGGAAAATGAGAAGGGAACTGAAGGCAAAAGTAAACCAGAAAATAATGCACAATTATTGTACTTATGTTTGTCATGACAGACTGTTCACTTATTTATTTAAGATTTGTATGCTGCTTTTTATGGTAAAAATCCCAAAGCAGTTTACAACTGTTACAAAAGCAGAATCGCAAAATAAAAGTCCATTGAAAAGGAGGTTTATATATTAGAAGTTACTGCCTGGGTAAGGCCAGCATAAGAGGATTTAATTTTAAAAAGTTTAAAGGATAGTAATGTTGGGAGTCAGCAGTACCATAGAGGGGGCAGTATTCCATTGGGCAGGGGCCACTGTAGAGAAGGTCCCTCCCTTGATCATCGTCAAGCACAGGGACAGGAGTCTTTCCAAAGATTCTGGGATGGTGATAGTATAGATCAGTGTTTCTTAAACTTTTAGCTCTCAGGACCCCTTCCCACTTTTAAAAATTATGGAGGACCCCAAAAGATCATCTGTTTATATGGATTAAATTTATCAATATTTACCATATTAAAAATTAAAATAGATACATTTGTAGAATATTGAATCATGCAAAAATAACAATATTAAACCATTAGATATTAACATAAAATATTTTTCATGAAAAAACCCTATTTTTTTAACAAATAAAAATAATGAGAAGAATGACATTGTTTTAAATTTTTGGTCTCTTCAATATCTGGCAAATAATTTTGATTTTGCGGACCCCAGAGGGGCTCTTGAGGGACCCCCAGCGATCCTTGGACCATGCTTTAAGAAACATGGGTATAGAAGATGCACTGTAAAGTATCTGGTGCCATGTTTTAGAACTTTCTAAGCTAGTTAATAATTACTATTTTTCCAGCTTTGTTAGCATTATGGTAACCAATGCAGGTTTTTTAGCATTGCAAAACCATCACATTAGTTAAGTAAGTTGTTTATTTAATAACCTCCTTGGTACATGATGCAATAGTTGTTGCATTTCCCATGGATATTATTTATAACAGCTCAGTTTGATAGAATATTATCCTCATAATAATGTGTAGGGGGCTGAGCCTTCCTTCAAAGAGAGACCTGCCTAAGATGAAATGACATTGGAAATTGGGACTTGAATTTCAGTGACCCTAACCCGAAGTTGGACTCCTAAGCAATATGCTCCACCTGAGCTTACTGTGGGGTTTTTTGTACGTAGAAGACTCTTTTTACCAAGATGGCCTATGAACATCTTTCCTATCCTTCTGAAAAAGTAGGAATAAAGTAAATACACTGTGAAATTATATAATTGCAGGCTGCTTTTTTTTTTAAAAAAATAGACTCTTCATTCATAGTACAGGTGGAGGCAGGATTTCCTATTCAGAATAGATTCTACTTCAATTGGGTTCATCTAAATTCCTTCCAAAGAAATATGGTAGCCTTAATAATCCAATACAGGCAAATCAAAGATATATTTTTCTACCTTAACATAAAGGCTGTGATCACAAGGACACTAAAGAATTGTATGAACTTGTTCCACATAGAGAGTAGGGTCCTCCAAGTAAATTAGCAAATCAACCAAATAAATTATTAAAAAGTTGTCCAAAAGGACATAAAATATATTCATAAATCACATGAGAGCCTCGTGTGGCGCAGAGTGGTAGGCGGCAGTACTGCAACCGAAACACTCCCCACGACCTGAGTTCGATCCCAGCGGAAATTGGTTTCTCAGGTAGCTGGCTCGGGTCGACTCAGCCTTCTATCCTTCTGAGGTCGGTAAAATGAGTACCCAGCTAAGCTGGGGGAAAGGGAATCACAACTGGGGAAGGGAATGGCAAACCACCCGCTCTATAGTCTGCCAAGAAAACGTCAGCGAAAGTGGTGTCCCTCCAAAGGGTCAGTAATGACTTGGTGCTTGCACAGAGGACCTTTCACTTCACAAATCGCATGAAGACCGAGGCAGTGTTGACCAACCCATAATTCATTACTGTAATGTGTATTCAAGTTTCCCATAATGAGAATTAAAGGCAGTTAAACATTGATTATTCTTTTTAATGCAAATTAGAGAAATCCAGTTTGGTAAAAATGTGTGCTTTCCATTCCAAGAGTTCAGAAATTTTGGGAAGAGGTGATTTCTAAAGGTTGCTAAGTTCAGGAACCGATAATTATGGACGACAATAGGGAGCCATCTTAATGAAAAGTATAGCACTAGCAGGGGAGAAGAAAAGTATGTTTGCATTCTTCCCTTTTACGCAGGTATTCAAAGGTGGCTTACACTCTTAAAAATCAGTCAGAATATCACAATATTACTTAATATTATGGGGAAAGTAAAATTATCTTAAATTCAGATGTGTGCCTTCCAGTCAGTTTTTTTTTACTCCTGGCAACTGCCCCCTGCAGTTTTCTTGGCAGCATTTTTCAGAAGTGGTTTGCCATTGCCTTCTTCCTGGGGCTGAGAGAAGTGATTGGCCCAAGATCACCCAGTTGGCCTGGTGGCTGAGGAGGGACTAGAACTCACAGTCTCTTGGTTTCTAGGCTGACACCTTAACCACTACACTAAACTGTCTCTTTTACGTGTTGACAAAGAAGAGCAAATGAGGGTGTTGAGAAGTAGCTTTCTTGGGACCAACCAAAAATATCACAAAAAAGTGCAAAGCAGGTGCTCTTGAGGAAAGTTGCAGAGATATAAATCATGAAGACTTCTGGAGGAATCAAAAGCTGTCTTCCTGTTTTATGATATTTTTATTAGTTCTCAGAAAAATACTACCCAACTGTCAATTTTGTTTATGTTTTTCTGCCTACACTTGACAGGGAGCATAAGAAGAGACTCCTTTTTGTATGACAAAAATTGGCATATACTAATGTTTGTCACAGAAACATAGCGTGTCAAAAAGATAGTTAAACTAGACCTCATACCTTCTGGAGGTATGAAAGTTTGTAGAAATTATAGAGAATCTACCATTCCCTACATAATAAGTTTTAGGCATAGCTTATCCTACTCAAAGATTGTTCTGAAGTTCTGGGATTGAAAATCCACATACCGTATCTGGATGCCTGATTGGAAAAGACTGGAATCTGGAGAGGCAGATGCAAAGTGAGGACTTAAGCAGATGAACATTTGAGGTTGCTAGAACTGGGGGAATGAAGATCACAGACAAAGATGTTTTGAGTATAGAGTATAATCTAGTATATACCTGAGTATAGAGGTAAATTTAAATGCAAAGATGGATTTAAAGATGGATTTAAACAACAAGGTGGATTGTAGAGGCATTTAAAAACTATTACTACAAATTGAAAAAATTGGAACCACAGAAACAGCAGAAAAAAGTTGGAGCTACTGAACAGTGCAGTAATGAGTTCTAAGTATCTTTTTCTTATCTGGAGGATTTGCAGGGAAAGGATTCCTCCAAACTGATGTGGCAGTACTTTCAGGTCACAGGAACAAAAAGTTGTGAATTAGGTGGCATTCAAATTGTTGTAAATAAATAAATACTGTACTGGTGGTTTTAGATAAAGTCTGGGAATTTCATCCTATTTTCCAGTTCTTGAACTTTTAAGGCTACCCTATGCAAATCACATCCCATATTCTGAATGTGAACAAGATATGAATCTATAAAGCACTTGGAATTCTGCCTCCCCCCCCCCCCCGAACATAAATATATCTCAGCCTTTTTTTAAAATCTTGGCAAGAATGCAGGGTTTGTATATCAGTATGTGGAATTCACCATCATTTCTCCCTTAGTTATTCATGTTTTGCCCGTGCAGTGCTTTTATCAGGTTCATTCCACATACTTACAGTGTGTTGATTCTAACTAATCCTAGGCATGCTTTTTTTTTATCACAGTTGTGTTTTGTTTGAGGTTTCGGTGTATTTCAAGTTTTGTCTATTTCAAGTTGTGTTGAACCTCTGCAGCAGTGTTTCTCAACCTTGGGAACTTTAAGATGGGTGGGTTTCATGTGTAGGCCTGTATATATGCACTAACAGTGTTCTTAAACTAAAAATAAAGGCTGAAACTGACCTCTTTAATGTGAAGTTGCCCAAATTTGAAATAATTTTTAAAATAAATCGTGATCCCCCAGGGAACCCCTAGTGACCGCTCGTGGAATCCGAGGGTTCCATGGAACCCTGGTTGAGAAACCCTGGTCTACACCATAAAATAGTTTCTGGGAGGAACTTTGACAACATAGTTAATCTGTTTCAGCAATAGGATTTTATTAATGCAACAATGACATACCCTTTCAGCAATTAACCGTTACCTTTGCATATAATTATTTTGTAACTTCTGGCCTATATTTGAGCCTGAATGTGCAGGGGTTCCCCGAGGCCTGAAAAATATTTCCAGGGTTCCTCCAGGGTTGAAAGGTTGAGAAGGAGAAAAACAAAGAGAGCCAGTTTGGTTGTAAGGCAGAGAAAGACTGAATCCTGGCCGGGCCTTAAGCATGGAAGGCAGATGGATGATTTTGGGACAGTCGTGCACTCTCAGCCCTAGGAAGAGGGCAATGGCAAACCACTTCTGATAATGTCGCCAAGAAAGCTGCAGGGCCTATTCCATGTAGTCGCCTGGATTCAAGACTGATTGAAGGCACCAAAAATAAAAAATAAAAAAAAAAGGGGGGGGGAGATAGAGAAATAATGCAGACCAAAATGTCCATTAAATGTTAGTAACTTCAAGTTTATTTTTTAAATTATTAGATATACTGCCTATTACCAATGTCTCTAGTGGTTTATATTAGCTCTTGATAGCTTACCTGTCCAAACATATGTATAACATTTGTTATTACAGTTTAGGAGAAAGAACCGTCCATTACGTAATCCACTTGGCAATTCAGTATTTGCATGTATTCACTTTAGTTTTTGTGATTAGCACATAAAGAAGGAAAAACTAAAGTGCGCATGATTGGAGCTGAAAAATACCACATTTTGGTGGGATCCCAGGAAAAGAAAACATAACATTTCAATTACATAGTAAATATCTTTTGTTGAATTAGGAAGACATTATTGCTATATTGTTGTCACAAAGTTCTCTTTTGTTTAGAGACTTAAAAATGGGGTGAACGGCAACTTGCGAAATCCTCTTGCCTACCTATTCTTGTCCTGCTAATTAATCATCTTTATTTCTGACTTCCTTTTCAAGAGGCCCTTGGGCATCCTCCACTGATATCCCACCTCCCCAGCAATCAATGTAACCTTGTTTCCTTGTTAAACTACTTGGGGTGGGGGTTGATGGCCAGATACATGTGTGGAAGTGGTGATTGATCATCTACCTAGTCTATGAAGGTTCTCAGTCATCCAGGTGGAATTGTCTGTAGCTTGAATCATGTCAACTGGATTTCTATTTTCTTAGTGGAAACGTTTCGCTCCTTATCCAAGGAGCTTCTTCAGTCTGAGCAAAGTTGGTAAGGGAATCCTAAATATGTTCCTAGGTAGCTGTGTGACCTTACACCTGGGGCTAGGTCATGGTTATATTGAGATGTAATTTTTAAGTCCTTTTATCATCTAATGGAGGGTCGTTAAAATCACCAAGCTCAACAGCAGCATGGTGATTTTAACGACCCTCCATTAGATGATAAAAGGACTTAAAAATTACATCTCAATATAACCATGACCTAGCCCCAGGTGTAAGGTCACACAGCTACCTAGGAACATATTTAGGATTCCCTTACCAACTTTGCTCAGACTGAAGAAGCTCCTTGGATAAGGAGCGAAACGTTTCCACTAAGAAAATAGAAATCCAGTTGACATGATTCAAGCTACAGATCATCTACCTAGGTACTTGCTTATCCAGGGTAGACTACCTGACATCTTGTATCCCTGAAGAAGCACTTGCCTGGGCATGTGCATTCGGTTCTAGAAATAACTGGGTGCAGGGAAGGGATATCGGAACAAGGGGGAAGGAGTATTTTGATTTCTCCCCAGGGAAGAGAAAGAAGAAAAGAAAGCAAGAGATAAATTATTGAGATGGGGGGATATCAAACTGATATATTGGCCAACGATGGCCAGCTGAGATTGTATTTTTTCTGCTTAACTGAGGAAATTATCCCTGTTTTGAACCTGACTATAATCATTGGGACTTTTCCTATTATAGTCGTCTTCTATATGTTCTTCCCTGTCCTTCGGGTTTTATTAGGGAGTTTCAGTTACATATTTAACTTGTATCTGAGAACTGTGTGACAAAAATCCTAACAGCTTTCCCTGGCTGCAGCCAGGTTGAGGAGCTTCTAGCTTTAAGAGATCCATTTGACATACTCTCTCTCTCTCTCTGTGTGTGTATACACATACATACATACATACATACATACACACACATATACACATATACACACACATACGCACACACACACACATAGATACACACAGTGGAGTTTCTAGCTTTAAGAATTTACACACACAAAACTCTTTTGGGACACCTTGAATAATTTCAAGAGCTTCTCATTCCAGCAATTATTTAATTAAATTAAATTCTGTTCTGTTGGTTTTATCCATCATTCTCTGTTTAATTAATGTTGTATTGGTACTGTTTTTCTTTTCATTGCTTGCTGCATTGGGTGTTTCTTCCAGTGAAGAGATGAAATTGCTATGTCCTCAAACTGACTAATGCTATACTGGCAAGGCAAGAGACCAAGGCCTAACTCCAAGACAGTGACTCTTATGTTTTTTCTTCTTCATAATATCAGTTTCTGAATAGGAAGCAGAAAGCATGAATAAACCTATTCTCTCTTTTCTTATTGGACTGAATAAGTCAGTCCATTTCTACATGTATGTTATCTTGGGACATGCATATGGGAATTTAACACATTCATGTTTTTCTCAGACTTGCCTTGCATTTTGCTGATATCCCTGTAGCAAGGTCTGCATCAACTGTAGCTTGATATTTAGATGCACAGTATCCTCCCATTGGTGTGAAGACTGAAAGCACAGCTGCTGTCTGCCTTGAAAACATCCATTGTTCCCTAATTCTGTGTGAATCTGTTTTTCAACTTCCAGAGAATTCTTTCAGAAAGTCGTTCAGCATGGTGGCCTTAATGGACCTTTCTCCCGAGGGATGACTGGCCAGATTGGATTAACTCAGGTAAGAGTTAGTTGCTATTGGACGAGAGCATAGTTCAGGGAAGAACAAGTGGTCTGAAGGCATAAGCACCAATGCTCCATTTCTGGCATCTCCCTTTACACAAAGGGTCTCTAGGCATCAGGGCCAGGAATATCACGGAGCAGAAAGAGATGGGTGAGATGAGTCTGGCTCACATTGTTCAGGATGCCACAAAAAGTGGGGTAGTCATTATTGTGTCTGACATACTGAGAGTTCTGATCTACTGAAAGGTAGAATTTTTTTCTTCAAAAGTCATGCTTGCTGCTGGGATCTTTTTTTATTATATAGCCCACATCTATTTAAAACAGATCCATGTTGTATTCAATACACTTCAGGATGGTTCAGCTAGCTCAGTGTTTCTCAACCTTAGCAACTTTAAGATGTCTGGACTTCAACTCCCAGAATTCTGGTTGGGGAATTCTGGGAATTGAAGTGCAGACATCTTGAAGTTGCTAAGGTTGAGAAACACTGAGCTAGATCCTCACCTTTCCCTTTTCAGATGGGCTTGGGTGATACACTTGCTTTTGATCAGAGATGCTCAGTTACCAGGTTTATTGGAGGAACTCTTTTTCAATCTGAATTCTGAGATTGCTCACCTGAGAGCCAGGGCAAAAATACGGAATGGGAATGAAGACAGTTACCATTAACATTGCATGACCCATTATCTGTGGTCACAAAAATGATGCCTGTAAATACCACTGAACACAGGGAAATCTTCCTTGGCATCTACTAGGTAAGCTTTCCTTTTATCTCCTGTGAGGTAAGAGGCTAGGATGGCCCATACTTACCAGATATTTGGGGAATAGATAAGCTGCAGTGGGGGGCACAATTGAACCTGAGCATTCTAGATGTTCTCACAGGTAGTAATAGGTTGGGAGCCTGTGAAGAAAATAGTTTATGAGTTCCTGTGGATCAGACATGTTATTACACAATTCAAAAACCCAGCTATGGTGCCATCCATTGAATTGGCCATAAACCATCAATTAGAATTTATATTTACCAGTGAGGAATACTGAATAGATTAACAAATAATCCAAGCCCAAGGCAAGTGTGTTGTTGAAAAACACTCAGACATCAGAAATCCTCATTGAATATATCACATATCATCAGTTACTTCCAATGTGTATTTTGTCTGGGTGATTCAGGATACCTTCTTGGGATTTAAACTGAACTTCTTTGGCCATTAATTGACAAGTATTAATTAGTTTAAAATGACTTTGGATGATAAAAAGCTATTTTGCTTGGGCCTGTGCCTGAAACTGTCTTCCTAAATGGGGCAAAAGATAAGCAGATGTCATATCTCTGCTTTATTTATTTATTGCAGTTATATTCTGACTTCCTACCAGAAGTTCAAGTAGGCATTCTTGGTCCTCTCCCCAGCCCCCTGCCGTTTCATTGTAAATAAGAGTTGTTACACTTATCACCACAGTTTGAGTCTGGTTGCATTAATTTCAAGTGTTTATACCACGCCTTTGAAGCCCATTTAGCAGTCTGTTAGAACTACTGAAATGGGGCAGAGCTGCTAAACTCGTGTACAGAAAAAGAATATTGTTTAAAAACAGCCCATGAGCATATTAGAGAGATCCAGGTTAGTCTTACACCCTTAGCCCACCCAAGCACAAAGAAATGCACGCTTAGACATGGCAGGTATGAAAAGTAAGTACAAAAGAGTCCTTACGTTTATTCATTGCAGGTACAGCATTTTCGGTAGATAAATGATGTTCCATTTCTTCTTTGTGCTCCCTAAACTTAGTTAACTCTTGCCCCTCATTGCTGGCAAGAGATGCATGTAGAAAGGGGGGAAAATCTCCTAGGCCCATCCATGGCCTAGGATGGAGCAGCACACATCTGTCTGCTTTGCTCCCAGTCGAAGGAGGAGAGAGAGAGAGAGGAAGTGGGAGTGGCCACAAACAGCTTCCTCAAAAAGCATGGAGAGCTTGCATCCTAGAGCAGCCATCCATATGCTGATGAGGCATGCTGGATTTGCCAGAATCTCTCCTAGCCCCCTGCCGTTTCATTGTAAATAAGAGTTGTTACACTTATCACCACAGTTTGAGTCTGGTTGCATTAATTTCAAGTGTTTATACCACGCCTCTCAGCTAAAATGACTCCTAGAATAGAGGAGATCAATAGAAGTCTTACAATAAAAAATGGCAAAGATAAAAGGGGTGGGAGTGGGAAGAAATTAGTTAGGATACAGTTTTTAACTCAGGATATCCTGTACACACAGGACGTTCCAGGTTCATGCACGTAAATGCAGGTACATGCAAGTAAAATGAACATGAACTCTGGATGAAGAAGGAACTTTTGCTGAGACCAGGCCTAAGGTGGGGTGGGAGAATGACATCCTTCAGAACAGATATTGCCACGTCAATGCAGTGCTAACATGTATGTTGTCACGCTTCATGCAGACATGGCTGTAAATGTCAGGTCTCTAGACATTTATGGATATGTCTCAATATGCCCATGGGATGCCTCTACTTCATGAGCTATACTGGCTGCCAGTGTGCTTCCAGGTGCAATTCAAGATGCTACTTATCACCTATGTAGCCCTATGTGGCATGAGGCCTGGTTATCTGTGGGACCACCTGTCTCCTGTGGTTTTGCCCAGCCAATACAAGCCAACAGGGTTTGCATGCTCCTGGTCCCTTTGATTGAATAACATCATCTATCCAACCCCAGGAAGCATGACTTCTCTGTTGCAGTGACTGCCCTCTGGAATGAGGTTTCCTCTGAGATCTAGGTGGTACTTTTATGACATTCCAGAAGTCTTTAAAAATCAGGCTGTTCTCCCAGGCTAGGGTGGATGGTGGCCCTTGATGTTGTGTTTTGTATACATTTTTCTGTGTTGCTTGGGCAGGTTCCCCATCTTGTTGATTTATTACATATTGTATTTTTTATTTTGTTCTCTGCAGCTAGTCTGGAGTCAGACAGTGCCTAAATTGAAAAAAAATGAAAAAATAAAATAAAGCCTTATTCAGATATTGGCTTACTTGGCAAAAGGCTCACAGACATCACTCAGCAAAATTAGTTTCTTCATTGCAGGCAAAAATGTACACACAGGAATTCTATCCACTGAAGTACATGTAAATCAAAGCCCTTATATAGTTGACGCTTCAGGGTTTAAATTTTAGGCTTTTTCTCCCCATGTTTCTGAATCAGTGGATAATTGGCTATTCTCTTGGAATGGAAGGCATCTGATCTATGTTGACACAGTGGTTCTCTCTAATGAGAGAACAGCTACTTCCTGACTCACCAGCTTAATTTTTATAGAAATGTAATGTTTAGGACCCATCATATGGAATTTTCAGGAAGACCAAACCAGGAACTGCTTTATAGCTTATGAAGGGCCCTATTACCATTCCTAACACAATCTTCCACGTTTAATCTACTTAAAATGGATATCCTTATCACTTTGTTCTGTCTTGCTGTTTGTATAATAAAAATAGTTATATTTTAATGCCTGTTTTTAGCTTATTGCTGACTTTGAAAATGATTGCAAGAAAGTTTCTTCTACTTCTGATATCCCCCTCCCTGAAAACTTCTCAGTGAGTGGGGGCTTTGGTGAAATGATGGCGAGAACTGGCCTCAATGGACCCTTCCTGAAGGCTGCTATGCTTCTCAAGAAAAACGGTAAAACTTCCATTATGCAGGGCAGTGGCAGCGTGCCTGCTATATTTATTTCAGTTTGTTTTATTTATTGTCAAATAAATTTAATAATTTTTTAAACTGAAAAATACCTTGTTTCTTTGAGAAGGTAAGCACCCCCTTAGAAGACACATTCCATTCTCTGCATGAGAATGAAGGAGGAAGAGTGAAATGCCTTTTCTAAGAAGGTGCATGCCCCCTGTGCTTTTATAGTTAATTTAGCTTTAAAAATAGTTACCGTATATACTCAAGGATAAGCCAAGAATTTTAGGTTGCAAAATACTACCCCAAAGATTGGGTTTGGCTTATCCACCGATGGGCTTATCTGCAAGTATATATGGTAATACTTTTTTTTAAAGTACCCGTATATACTCGTGGATAAGTCGACCCTCAAATCATTGACCAAAATACCACAAAAAATGTGCCATCTGTGGATAAGTCAATTGTGAAAATTAAAACACACAAAAATTTCAAGGGTTGGCTTATTTGCGGGTTGCACATTTTTCACAGTATTTGAGGGTTGGTGCATGGGCTTATCCATGAGTATATATGGTATCTTTTATGAGCAGTAGGCAAAATTGTTGTTTATTTCACCTGATTACTTGAGCCTAATCATGTCTGCTTTACTTATCTTATATCAAGTTTCAGTTTTGTGGGAGTTAAAAAAATATATCTTGAACCTTGTGATCTATGTCAGGGGTCGGCAAACTTTTTTTGCCGGGAGCCATTTTGACATGCTCGTGCACATTTTGAAGTGCTCGAGAGCCCCGGTTTGCGGGCAGGGGCCAATCGCGTGGAAGGGGGCGGGGTTTGCGGGCGGGAGCCAATCACGTGGAAGGGGGCGGGGTTTGCGGGCGGAAGCCAATCGCGTGGAAGGGGGCGGGGGAGGTTTGGAAAAAGAAGGGAAAGAGAGGCTCGACTGCTCCAGTCGCTTCTCTTCCGGAGCCGCTCACGCTCCCAGTCCAGGCAAAGTAAAGCTGGTGGGGAATCCAGCGCAAGAGCGGGGTTTGCGGGCGGGAGCCAATTGCGCACACTTAGGGCTGTGGGGTGGAAATGTGCTGCTTTTGCACGGAGAAAAAGAGTAAGCAGAGCAGCAACGAAGAGGTTAAGGCAGGGCTTTCCAAACTTTTGCCGTTGGCGACACACCAACGGCCAGCCCACAAAAACTGGAAGCACCGGCGGCGGTGCTTCCAGGTTGTTGCTGCGGCGGCAGCGGCTGCCCCTTCGAAAGGGCAGGCTCCGGGGACCCCGAAAATGCCCTCGGTTCTGGCAGGGAGGCAAAAACCTCCCTTCCCCTCCCCGCACGCACACGCTGCCCTGGAGTGGGGTGGAAGTTTTCCCCGCAGAACAGCTGAGCGCTGCTTGCGCGCAGCCTCCCTGCCTAAACTGAGGTGCTGCCCCTTCAAAAGGGCAGGCTCCGGGGACCCCGAAAATGCCCTCGGTTCTGGCAGGGAGGCAAAAACCTCCCTTCCCCTCCCCGCACGCACACACTGCCCTGGAGTGGGGTGGAAGTTTTCCCCGCAGAACAGCTGAGCGCTGCTTGCGCGCAGCCTCCCTGCCTAAATCGAGGTGCTGCCCCTTCAAAAGGGCAGGCTCCGGGGACCCCGAAAATGCCCTCGGTTCTGGCAGGGAGGCAAAAACCTCCCTTCCCCTCCCCGCACGCACACGCTGCCCTGGAGTGGGGTGGAAGTTTTCCCCGCAGAACAGCTGAGCGCTGCTTGCGCGCAGCCTCCCTGCCTAAACCGAGGTGCTTCCCCTTCAAAAGGGCAGGCTCCGGGGACCCCGAAAATGCCCTCGGTTCTGGCAGGGAGGCAAAAACCTCCCTTCCCCTCCCCGCACGCACATGCTGCCCTGGAGTGGGGTGGAAGTTTTCCCCGCAGAACAGCTGAGCGCTGCTTGCGCGCAGCCTCCCTGCCTAAACCGAGGTGCTGCCCCTTCAAAAGGGCAGGCTCCGGGGACCCCGAAAATGCCCTCGGTTCTGGCAGGGAGGCAAAAACCTCCCTTCCCCTCCCCGCACGTACACGCTGCCCTGGAGTGGGGTGGAAGTTTTCCCCGCAGAACAGCTGAGCGCTGCTTGCGCGCAGCCTCCCTGCCTAAACTGAGGTGCTGCCCCTTCAAAAGGGCAGGCTCCGGGGACCCCGAAAATGCCCTCGGTTCTGGCAGGGAGGCAAAAACCTCCCTTCCCCTCCCCGCACGCACACGCTGCCCTGGAGTGGGGTGGAAGTTTTCCCCGCAGAACAGCTGAACGCTGCTTGCGCACAGCCTCCCTGCCTAAACCGAGGTGCTGCCCCTTCAAAAGGGCAGGCTCCGGGGACCCCGAAAATGCCCTCAGTTTAGGCAGGGAGGCTGCGCGCAAGCTGCGCCAGCTGTTCTGCGGGGAGAACTTCCACCCCGCTCCAGGGCAGCGTGTGCGTGCGGGGAGGGGAAGGGAGGCTTTTGCCTCCCTGCCAGAACCGAGGGCATTTTTGGGGTCCCCGGAGCCTGCCCTTTCAAACGGGCAGCGGTAGCAGCAGCAGCAGTGCTGCCCCTTCGAAAGGGCAGGCTCCGGGGACCCCGAAAATGCCCTCGATTCTGGCAGGGAGGCTGCGCGCGGGGAGGGGAAGAGAGGCTTTTGCCTCCCTGCCAGAACCGAGGGCATTTTCGGGGTCCCCGGAGCCTGCCCTTTTGAAGGGGCAGCACCTCAGTTTAGGCAGGGAGGCTGCGCGCAAGCAGCGCTCAGCTGTTCTGCGGGGAAAACTTCCACCCCACTCCAGGGCAGCGTGCGGGGAGGGGAAGGGAGGTTTTTGCCTCCCTGCCAGAACCGAGGGCATTTTCGGGGTCCCCGGAGCCTGCCCTTTTGAAGGGGCAGCACCTCAGTTTAGGCAGGGAGGCTGCGCGCAAGCAGCGCTCAGCTGTTCTGCGGGGAAAACTTCCACCTCACTCCAGGGCAGCGTGTGCGTGCGGGGAGGGGGAGGGAGGTTTTTGCCTCCCTGCCAGAACCGAGGGCATTTTCGGGGTCCCCGGAGCCTGCCCTTTCAAAGGGGCAGCGGCAGCAGCAGCAGCAGTGCTGCCCCTTCGAAAGGGCAGACTCCGGGGACCCCGAAAATGCCCTCGGTCCGGCAGGGAGGCAAAAATCACGCGTGCAGGCTGCCGGGCTTCCCGACGCACAGCTGATTGGCGCGGAGAATTTCCACTCCGGGTGGCCTGGCAGCGCGCGCGCCCGCGATTTTCACCTCCCTGCCAGAGCCGAGGGCATTTTCATCAGCGCTTCCGGCTTGTCACGCGACACACTTGGGGGCCCCCGACACACAGTTTGGAAAGCCCTGGGTTAAGGCGATGGGCAAGTGCCCGTCGTCAAGATGGCTGCCGGAGACGGAGGCTTCCAAACTCCCGCGAGACTGTGTGAAGCCCGTCCCCGGAGGAAAAAGAGAGGCTGGGCCTAGGTTGCCAGGGGTATGCCCACAGCAACGCACACCATGCCCACTGCCGCGCCTGCCCTGCCACACTCGCTGCCGCGCCTGCCCCCGCCACGCCCGCCACGCCTGCCTGCGGAAGAGCCACACTCAAGGGGCCAAAGAGCCGCATTTGGCTCGCGAGCCCCCATTTCCGACCCTTGATCTATGTAACTAACTTAATCAGGTGTTGTCAAATTTCACAATATCACTTCCCCCTAAAGCAGGGGTGGGCAACATCAGGCCCACGGGCCGTATAAGGCCCACGGGGCTCCAGCCTAAGGCCCGCGTGGCTCCCGCCCGCAAACCCCGCCCCTTCCATGTGATTGGCTCCCGCCGGCAAATCCCACCCCCCAGTGCTTGTGATTGGCTCCCGCCTGCAAACTCCGGCCCCCGGTCTGTGGAAATCCCAGGAACCCCGCCCCCCACCCCCCCGGTCCCCGGTTATAAATATCCAAATGGCCCTTGGCAGAAAAAAGGTTCCCCACCCCTGCCTTAAAGCAATAAAGAAATATACAACTTACTAAAATATTGTAACTAAGGCTTACTTTTATCAGCATTGCCAGTTGCTAGGTTATATTTAGTGGTTTTGTACCACTCAACAAAATATTTTCCATTTTGAATTTTAAACTAACAAATGAAGTTCATCAAAACATACACGTTTACACAGACACTTGGGTATCCTACTACAAACCATTCCAGAAATCGTCAGCTAGTGGGAAGACATCAATCAGTCATACCAGTGCTGGGATTGATGAATTATTTTGACAGATGGAGACCCATGGGTTTATCCATCTCTCAAAAGTCCCTTCAGGATTTCATCACCGTTTTGTCTGGGTGAGTCTGTTGCAGATTTTCCCAAGTAAAGCAGAAGTGAGTTTTGACAGTGTTTCTGCTTTACCTATGGAAATCAGCTTTTTAAAAATGTTGTGATCTTCCTCCAAGTTGCTTAAGGCAGTGATCACAACCACTTAATCTCAGTCTGCATTTACCAGCTGAATCTGCATTTACAGCTGCTTGTGCTTCTTAACTGCATATAAGATATGAGTTATTCTTGTTATGGAGATTGTACAAAGTCTGTAGTCAACTTTTTCATTCCCCTCCATCTATTCAATTTCCTGCCCCCTTTCAGGTTTCAGAATTGCTATCCTGACAAACAACTGGATTGATGATACTCCTAGCAGGCATCACACCGGGTTTGCCTTATGTCTGCTGAGGAGATATTTTGACCAGGTGATTGAGTCGTGTCGTATTGGCCTGCAGAAACCAGATCCCAAGATTTATGAGTATGCGTTACAGGAGCTGAAGGCGACACCTGAGGAGGTTAGTGACCTCTCAACCTGTCTGGAACACTCACTGCAGATCCATCAGCTTCTAGTGTGTAGTAGAGATCGTATGTTCCAAGTTGCTCTGTCACGGTCTAGAAATATTTTTATTTTTATTGGGATTCAGATCTCTCTTGCCAGTTTAGATTCCAGGGGTGAGTTCAGTGAGATCCCACTTTGAAGCCTATTTAACACTATGGTACTTTCAATATTAATGAGACCTTGGAGATCTGTAATCAGATTTTATTTCTCTTTTTAATTTCCTTGAAAAGTAATTGTGAGGGAGGGAGATTGGACTAGAACTCCACTAAAAGGATAGGCAGTTCCCCATCTTTTCTCTAATACAGGCAATGTTGTGATTTGCTCTAATAAAGATTTTAATCAGGGCAAATGGTAATGTGTACAGTATGTGCCTTAAATCAGGGGTCGGCAACCTGTGGTCCGCGGCCCACTAGGAACTGAACCGCAGGGTGAGCAGGAGCAGCTGATTGGTGGGGGCCCGGAAGGGGAAACACCTCCACCTATCAGTGTGCGACTCACGGCGTGTGCACGCGGCGAGGCTTTTGCCTTTCTGACGGAACCGAGGGCATTCTCGGGGTCCCTGGAGCCTGCCCTTTCGGAGGGGCAAGCTCCAGGGACCCCGAGAATGCCCTCTGTTCCGGCAGAAAGGCAAAAGCCTCGCTGGGCGCCCAGGCTGCTGCCCGCTTCCCCGCTGCACAACTGAGCGGTGCGGGGGGGGGGCCGGGGGGGAAAATCTCCGTGCCGCGCAAGCGCATGCTGCTGGGTCCCTTCCCTGCGGCGCGGAGATTTTCCACCCCACCCCCCCGCGCCACTCAGCTGTGCAGCGGGGAAGTGGCCAGCAGCAAAAGCCTCGCCGCGCGCGCAGGCTGCTGGCCACTTCCCCGCTGCACAGCTGAGCGACGCGAGGGGGCAAGTGGAAAATCTCTCCACCGGAAGGGGCCCTGTAGCATGCGCGCGCGTGGCGAGGCTTTTGCCTTTCTGCCAGAACCGAGGGCATTCTCGGAGTCCCCAGAGCTTGCCCCTTCGAAAGGGCAGGCTCCGGGGACCCCGAGAATGCCCTCGGTGCCCCGAAGTGGCAGGCCTGCAAACCCCACCCCCGTCCGTCTGATTGGCTGCCACCCGCAAACCCCATCCCCTTCCGGCTTATTGGCTGCCGCCCACAAACCCGCCTCCGTCCATCCAGTTGGCTGCCGCCTGCAAACCCCGCCCCCCATCCGTCCAATTGGCTGCTGCCCGCAACCCCCACCCCCCATCCGTCCAATTGGCTGCCGCCCGCAAACCCCACTCCCCAGTCCTTGAAAAAAAATTTCCGACGGGGGTGGTCCCTGATGGAAAAAAGGTTGCCGACCCCTGCCTTAAATAAGTGTGATAATGATGGGATTAACACCCCCCCCATGCAGCAAATCTTAATTCCACCCCTAAAAATGCTTAAAACCCTCTGCAAACAAAATACAGCTCACATATCTCTGGAGCAGTGTTTCTCAAATTTGTCGACTTTAAGATGCGTGGACTTCAACTCCCAGAATTCCCCAGCAGTGGCTATTGGTCCTTTGAAAGATAGAGGGATGAATGAATAAGATATTTTGAGGGAGGGCAGGCTTCGATACATTATTTCATACCTTGTTCTTTCCTGTTCTGTAGACTCATTTTGCATACTCAGTTCATGTTGGCCAGGTCCACTTCTCTCATTGCAGTGTGTGAATTGCCTGAATAAAGAATATTTTTTGGTAGAATATGGGCACCCCACCTGCAGCATCAAGAAAGCGAGAGGCTTGTGAGATATGGCTGTCAAATGTTAGTTCTTTTCATTCGGCTGATGACTGGTCTTGATTCATTCTTCACTCCAGGTTATTTTTCTGGATGACATTGGTGCAAACTTAAAGCCTGCTCAGAAGATGGGGATGAAAACAGTCCTTGTGAAAGATGTTGACTCTGCTTTGAAGCAGCTTCAAGATCTGACGGGGGTTCAGGTAAGAGATGCTGCCTCAGGAACGATTTGATAAAAGAGGGAGAAGTCCGCAACAGAGTCACGGGCAGAGAAAGAAACTTAGAAAGGACCCGCCCTAACTGGTTAGGCGGTAAATAGGGACAGCGGGAGATTTGTACTTTCAGACTTGCAACATTCTGTTAATGTAGCCTAACAATAAAGTAGGAGTACCTCATCTGGTCGTGTTTCCTGTCTGACACATTCCTGACACAGCCAGAATTCTGGGAGTTGAAGCCCACACGCCTTAAAGTTGCCAAGGTTGAGAAACACTGATGTAGAGCATGATGGACATAACTGGTATATTATAAATGAGGCAAGATTACATTTCCTGGATAGAACCAATTGACCCAAAGCCATTTTTCACTGCTGCTTCAGTGAACCAAATCCAAAGGAAGAACCAAATCCGAAGGAAATCCAAGAGTACTAACTTACAGTAAATTACACTGTAATAGTTAAAAACACTTTGATTTAGAGGAGCTCTACGTGCCTGAGGTAAGTTCCACAACTGGTGAATATGAGGCCAGAGGAGCAAGGATTACATATACATGGAGGATAGAAGCAACTGCCACAGCTCTCTTAGTGTGTGACGGAGATAATGTGAATCCTTCTAGACTTCAAGGATATCTCCATTAAACAGCAGATTCAAAGCAGGAGGAAGAATGTTGAAGTTTGTTCATCTTTAAGGTGCTACAAGACTCTCTTCGAGTTCTGTTGGGAAGGCCCAACATAGCGTGCACGTGCTCTCTGTAGAAACTATTTTTTCTCTCTGATGTTCAAGCCTGAACATCATTGTGTATGCAGTTAAAATGACACCATCCAAATGTGAGAGAGGAGGTATCAGCTGATTTTGGGAGAACCTTATACTTTAAAGAAATGCCACCCCCAAATACTTAGAAGGAAGAAGCTACTGAGGGCACAAAAAGTACTGAAACACTTGAGGCTGAGGCAGATGAACATCAGCAAAAGCAGCAGAGTCAATAGCGACAGAGCACCATAGGAGACCTAGGCTGAACTTCTCCTGGGGTCCAAAGGTTGATGCCCAGATGCTAACTGGCATATTTGAGTGGCCTAGGCACTGGCAAGGCCAAGCAGGCCAGGGGTGGGCACTTTTAAAGCAGCCCAGGAACAGTCAAGTGATCTATGCATTGGCATTTTGAAGGCTTGGGCACTGAAGGCCCCACCAGAGGTAGGTTAGAGCATCAGCTGCTGCCACCAGCCATCTGGACAGCCTAGAACAGTAGCTGTAGCCTTCTAGGAAAGATAACCTCAACCCTACATCCCACACCTTGTTGTCAGCAGACCAGTTAAGAGATAGAGGGGGTAACACTGGGGAGGAAGGGCTAAGCTTAGCTCTGAGAGTCCAGATTAAAAAAGGACCATAATCAAAGTGGTCTAAAAGTATAGGAATTTTGAACTGTAGAAGATAGAAAGAGAGCTTGGGAACTCTTGAACTGTAAATAAATAATAGAAACCATAAATAAATAATGTAAGTAATAATAGATAAGATAGAAAATGTGAATGAGAAAAGGCTGTAAAAATAGATTTTAGAAATAAGGAAAGAAAAATGAAGCACTTCTTTCACCGATAATTTTTTAACTTTTTTGTAACTTTATATTCCTTACAACGTTCAAAAGAGAATTTTGTGTTTCCTTGCCTCTGACTGGTACCATCTTATTGGCTAAGCCTACAATACAGTACAGTATATGGAGTTAGAATAGGAAAGGCCAGTATTACCCTATCCTGTTTTCAGGCTTTCTAAGAACATCATTGTTCTTAGACTGAAGGCAAAAGGAGAAGGGGACGGCAGAAAATGAGATGGTTAGATAGCATCACCGATGCAATGAACATGAACTTGAGCAAACTCCGGGAGACAGTGGAGGACAGGAAGGCCTGGCGTGCTATGGTCCATGAGGTCACGAAGAGTCGGACACGACTTAACGACTGAACAACAACAACAAAGAACATCATGCTGGCTAGAGAAGGAAGCAGGATACTGGACCAAGTAGTCTTTGACCCGATCCATCTGATTCTGCAATAAACACTTCAGCCATTTGAATTACTTGATGTCTTAAAATAAACATATACTGTAACCAACTTCAATATTTATTTATTTCAGTTATTTATATCTGTAACATTAAGTTACTAGATTGATAAAAGATTCAGGAGATGGTTATCTAAACAGCCAGCTGCAAGCTTTTTCATTACCAGTAAAAAAGACTTGCTCCCTTGACTTATCATGGGTAAGGCTGTTAGAAACTAAAGAAGTCTCTGCTCTAATGGATTAGGGGATTACTTGTTTCTAAAGTCCCCCTAAGGGGAGATGGAGCGATGATATAAATAAATTATAAATAAATAAATTAAATAAATAAATATGAAATGGATCAGTTGCTGTCATTCTTATAATGCCATTCTTTGTAAAGAAGACTCTGAAAATCTTGTCTAGAAAGAATTACTTCTGGGTTGAGGCAGCTGCCAAAGAACCTGACTATATTCCTCCTTTCAGGATCACAGTGTTCCCCAAATGGTTTGCAAGCAATATAAACAATCCTAATAAAATATAATAACCATTTCTGAAAAATAAAAGTTCTAGGATTCTTCCCATAGGACTGTTGCAGGCAATAGCTAGGGTGGTAGGCAGGCAGGAGGAAGAGGAAGGAAGAATCCAACGGGACAATTTCTGGGGTAGCTGTTGCTTGTCTACTTCCATCTCTTTTCTGGGTTCATTCTCACAGGGCAATTGTTGGTAATTGTATGTGTAGCTAAGAACTATGGAACCTGCTATAATTTCCCCTGCCTGATAGCTGGTTCTGTGTAGCTCACAAGCTTGCATGCCTCTTGCTAGTACAGTTACTGTTTTGACTGGTCTCCAAAGTGAACATGACAGCAACGGTTGAACCTGGGAAGAGGGTAATGGCAAGGCATTCTGGTGGTGGGAACAAGATGGCTGCCCAGGACTGCTGATTTTTCACATGCCTGGGTATATTAACCTTGTAAACCTGCCTCAGCGGCTGGCCGTTTTAAGCCCAGCAGGATCTGGTTACTTTGTGCTGGAGGGAACTGCTTTTCCGTAGTGCTTTCGTTGCTTCTATCCTAAAAAGCTTCAGCGTAGCTAAGGGTAGCTCACGTACCAGCTGATTCCTTGAAAGTGAATCTCCTTCACCCTCCTTAAAAAACAAAGTGCAAGGATCTGCATTTCTCTGTTGATCCAGGTTTCTCCCTTTGCACTCAGCAAATTTCTGGGATTTGTGCTACATTAACATTTAAAAAATTAAAAAAGCATTTTCCCTTAGCCAGATTGTTTTTAAAAGCAGGCAATTTAAATGTGAGCTTTTAGATCACTTTAGCTGGCTTTCATTATGTTCCAGAGTTTTTATGAGGAATTGAGCAGAATGAATCTCAGTTTGCTTTTCACTCTCTTTTAATTGTATTTTCAGTCATTTTGGTTATAGAAAGTACTATTTTGGCACAAGATTCCTGCATGCATGGGAATCAAGCTTACTTATGTTGCATGGATTAAAGCCTCTCTATTATATGCATTTATTACAAGAACTGCTAGTCTGAATACTTGGCTTTTTGTTACATTTTCCTTCAATACTGGCCATCATTCATTAACTGTTTACCTACCTACCTACCTATTTTCAACTATGATTTATTGTTATATTATCTCTCTCGCTTCCCCCTGCAACATTTATATACAGTATAGCTGTATTTCAAATACAACACCAGACAATTTACACATTAAAGCATAACCAATTGATTAAAGAGTTAAAAACAACAGTCACTGGTGCCCAGTCCTGATGGTAACAATTACACATGAAACACTCTGCGGAACATTTGGCCTTCCTAATAAAAGAAGCAAACAATCCCCCATAACTTTATCTACTTCTGTTATTTCACCTGCTAAATTCAGAATGAAAGCTATCAAATGGAGAAAGTGCACAAAGTAACAAGAAATCATGCCTGCAATACACAGACAGGTACAATTCAAATTATGGAATAGAGAGATTTGCTCAATGCGTTCAAGTGTGTGGTGTGAACCCAGCCAGTGTGGTTAGTTCATGCTTAGATGTGTTGTGCAGATCCTGGCAATTAACTTAATTCAGCTAACTGTTGCTAAGTAAGTGAAGTCGCCTTCAAGTTGAGATGTTCATTTAGTTTTCTTGGCAGCAGTATGGAAGAGCTTTCCCACTGTTTTCTTCTGGGCCCCTCTCTTGATTTCTAGGAAATTAAAAATGTTGCATTTCTTCCTCTTTTAATGCAGCTTTTATGTGTCTGCTGAAATTATTGCCAGGTTTTACTCATTAAGTTTCTAACTCTAGCTTTTACATTAGTGGCATCAGAAAACATTGCAATGATAGAGACAGATTATGAATGTTTAAAATAAAAAGATACTAGGTCATTGTCCAGTGGTGAGCATACGCTCTGCATGTTGAAAGCTTTTAGGTTCAATTCCTGATGTCTTCCTTGTTTTTAAAAGAGGGAAAGACTGCAGTAATAGGAAAAAAAACCCTGTTATTAGACATCCTGGAGATCAGTGGTTAATCATAATAGATCCCCATCCTGAGCATACTCATGTGGTGCTTGAAATCTCTCTCATTTAGTTATCTATTCCACAGCTTCTTGATCAAGAAGAATATGTTCTCCCAGCATGTGAGCCACAGAATCTGGCCCACGGATATGTAAGAATCAAGGTAATGATAGAAAGACTGTATTTAAAATTAATGACACTTTTAATTGCTTTGGGTGGGGGAAACAATTCTGTTCGTTGTGATTTGATCATGTAACAGTGAAAGATGATGTAGTGTGAGTTAGTCATTTCATATAGTACAAACAGCAGGCTCAGACTCATCCCAGATAATTAGCAAGACATGGCCTCAGTCATCTTGTTAGGATCTGTCTGGCTTGCATCCAGCTCAGAGCAAATTTGGTTTTATCCTCTGTGTCTCTCAAACTCTTCACTGCAGCCCAGCGAATGCTTTTTCAGCCCACCTTTCCCTTTCCATGCAAATAGTGCCACTGGCTGGGGCTGTAAGATGCAGTAAGAGAGAAAAAATATTGCCATTTTGCTGCTGTTGTAGAAGTAGGCTGACCATATTTCAGGATGGCAAAACGGGACGGGGTCTTATGTAGTATTCCGTATTCATGAAAAAGACGGGTCCCCGCCCCCTCGTCCGCGCAATTGGCTCCTACCTGCAAACCCCGGCCCCAGTCCGCACGATTGGCTCCCGCCTGCAAACCCCGCCCCGCCCCCCACAATTGGCTCCCGCCTGCAAACCCCACCCCCCAGTCCGCGTGATTGGCTCCTGCCTGCAAACCCCGCCCCGCGGTCTGGGCTCCGGCTCAGATCCTCCTTCCACTCCATTCCTGCCGGGTTTGAAAAACGGGACAAAATTGAAATTTTTATGAAAACGACAGGACAGTTAAAAAATGCTAAAAAAACGGGACTGTCCCGTTCAAAATGGGACATATGGTCAGCCTATGTAGAAGCTGAGCAATAACCCGTTTGGTTGGATTCACTCCTTGTCTTTTGCCAGTGGCATTCCCAACGTCTTCATGGGAGAGTGGGTTTCTGTCATTTATTTTCCATTTCCTGGATGGTGAGGTAGATACCATCCCTAAGCTGTTTGTTTGTTTGTTGGGGGGGGGGGGGAATTGTGTATAACTATTTTATTGTTTGCTTTTACACCTGGCCTGCTTTTTAGGAGTTTACTCTGAAGTTTAGAGATGCAGTTCCTTCTGCCTCCTTTGATAATTGTGACTCAAGCCTTCCTTCCCTCCTGTCTTTAGCCTCATACCCAGCTGCACTTTGTGGAAATGGGGAGTGGTCCAGTGATTTGCCTCTGCCATGGCTTTCCAGAGTCCTGGCTTTCTTGGAGGTTCCAGGTAACACCGTTTTTAAATATATTTATTCCTAAACTGTGTGAATGCTGTCTTTTGGAATAAATTCAATCTACTTGAAGGAAAAAGTAGTACCCATTTCTCATATACATCATATAGTACCTGCAACATTTGCATTGAGGTTTTGGATCACAGGAAGACAGGCTCCCTCTTTAAGACATTTCCAGTCTAAAGTTCAGCCCAGGAAGAGGCATGGAGAAGGAAGCTGAAGGTAAGTGGAGCAGATGGAAGACGTGTGTTCATTTCAGTTCATGTATAGTTGCTTCAGTTGCATACACTTAGTTTCCTCAGCAGTATTTATTTTTTATCTATTTATTTGTCACATTTATATCCCGCCCATCTCCCCCACAAGGAGGGACCTTGTATGAATTGATTTAGCACAAGTAGGGACAACTTTCTGATTTTTGGATGGCGGGTGTTGATGCAAAGTGGAGGTAGTCAAGATTTGGGGGATTTCCCTTAGTTTTTCCTTAATTTTTAGAGCTTGGAGGACTTTTCTCTTTTGAACACCTGAGGTATATGTTAGTGCTTGTGCTTCTGGTGTTGAATATTCCCCATCTCAGATAACAGGATACTGAGTTACCAATTTTCACCTTTGTAGTCAGATGTGGTGCCAAGGCCATATGCAGTCCTGGGACCTCATGTTGCCTATTTTTTGCAAAAAGTCTTTGGAGGACAAAAAAGGTAGGAGCAGGGCAGAGAAATCACCCTGGCTTCTCCTAGGTGGAAACCATCTGTTATTTTGAGAATGTGATAATACATACAGTACATTGGCTATATATCAGGAGAAGGCAACATGACGCTCTTCAGATGTTAGGACCTCAACTCTTACAGTCTATTATCAGATGGATGGATGGATGGATGGATGGATGGATGGATGGATGGATGGATGGATGGAAGGCAGGAAGGCAGGAAGGCAGGAAGGCAGGAAGGCAGGAAGGCAGGAAGGAAGGAAGGAAGGAAGGAAGGAAGGAAGGAAGGAAGGAAGGAAGGAAATTGAAGTCCAAAAAAAGGACACCAAGTTGCCTACCCTGTTATTTAGGTATATGGATGGCAGGAATGAAAGAAAGGTCGTTCAGTAGTGCTGTCCAAACTACAGAACATTCTCCATGGGAAGATCTGTCAAGCACTCTGTTGGTAGGAGTGCTGAAAACACATTTGTTTAGGCAGATTTACTGCATCTGAAAGAATGTTGGTGATTTTACGCATTTGCTAATGTGACTTTTGTAATATATCCCTTTTGTTGCCTTTGTGTTTTCATTATGCTTTTAGTGATGCCTGTGATCCATAATAGTTATTTTCTACAGAAATAAAAATCTAAAAGTGGCCATTAAAAATAAAATTGGACATCTCAAGTTATGAAGAGTGGATTCCATAGCAAAAAAGTCTTGCTGGATGACACAGTGCCTTAATGCGGTCTTAGTAGAAGTTGATAAATTATAAGCCGCCTAATTCATATGAAGGCCAAGATGGCACCCTCTTTGGATTTGAGGAATATAGAAATAGTTGATGGCATAAAGTGGAACAGCTTTATTTGTCTAAATGGAAAGTGGGGAAGCCCCTCAATTCTGATGCAATGAAGGAGTTATTGTTACATATTGAGTAGTGCACAGTTCATGAAGCATTTACTAAATTCTGTCTGCGTTTTCCTGTGATGCTCAGTTTGGGCAAAGTGACTGTCCACTGCTTGCAGTGTGGATTGTAATCCCTTGTAAGTGACAAGTGTTGACATATTGGTTGTAGCTATTGACCATTGCCAGGAAGGATGAAAAAAGGGAAACAATTTTCTTAGCTGGGGGAGAACTAGGTGAGAGTGAACATGACTGATTAAATAATCTGGATTAATACACATGCACCCTGCAAGATTCCTTTTGTTTCTCTCTCCATGTTAGATTCCTGCCCTTGCTGATGCTGGCTTCCGTGTCATCGCCTTGCAAATGAAAGGCTATGGAGATTCTGAGGCTCCACCAGGTAAGTTTCCAGTGGGGTTTTGAAACAGTTTTACTAGTTCACTTTTTAAATGTGACCTATTTAGGTCACTTGTTAGTTGTTCTTCAATCATGGCTTTCAGATGGGTTTTAGCAATACAAGAGACAACATGCAAAGCAAAGAAGTCACCGTAATAATTTTAAATGAATTAAAGTGCATTACATGACATTGACCTCTTGATCTATTTAAGCCTGCTCTAAAGACCATGAAATCAATTATGTTTTGTAAGGATCCTAGAGATGAGCGAAGAGCTTAAATTCTCTCTCTCTCCAACCCTTGCCCCTTTGCTGTTGTTTGAACCCTGAAGTTCTGTTTGCATTTTTTAAAGCTTACATATTAATTGGCTTCATGCAGTTAACCACATTTCTGTAACTGGCAGCAACTCTCAAAGGTCACAAGCCAAGAGAAGCCTTTGCCAGCTCTACTGCTGTAAAGCAGTATGGTATAGTGGTTAAGGTGTTGGGCTAAGACTGGGAAACACACTGGGTGACTCTGGAGCAGAAATTCTATCTCAGCCCAATGTACAGTACCTCAGCCACCTTGAGTTATTTAAGGAAAGGCCAGATAGAAATCTAATAAACAGTAGATTTAGAGATATAGGAGTTTGAACTTTGCATATGTATGCTGTTTCCAATAACATTTGCTGCCTTTTTTCAATGTACAGGCATAGCATGTAGAATGGTGCCTTATAAGACTTGGGATCTTTCCCCAAAATAATAGTCTCCTGCTACTGTTAGTCTACCTAAGTTGATGCTCTTGTTTGTTTTACTGTATTTGCTTAGTTACTGCAGCTTCTGTGCCACTCCAGTCAGCCAAACTCTTATAATGGAGGCTTATAATTTTTCCATATTGTAATTCAGGTTAAAACAATATAAATACCAAAAAAGCCCCAACAACCCCCAATTTTAGTCCACAAAACAATGCAACCTGAAACCCTACTTTTCATAGAATATACAGATGTCAATTCACTCAGTGCAATCACAGCTCTGTTCCATCCCCAGAATATTTGTGGAAGAGCCAGCCTTCGCTGCTCTTTGGAATATTAATAGGGATGGGGCCATTCTTTTCTCTTAGGGGTAGGCTGTTCCAGGGGGAGGGGACATCTCGGGATGGACAGAATCCACCTGAAGCAGGCAGTCTTGGATAGCTAGGGCCTAAGCCAAGCAAGACTTTAAAGGTAACAACCAGCACCTTGAATTGCACTCAGAAGCCAATTGACAGTCAATGAACCCCCCACAGTAGAGCTGTCATACAGGTAAACTGAGTTGTACCCATTCCCACCTGGGTCGTTGCATTTTGAACCAGCTGAAGCTTTGAATAGCCTACAAGGGCAGCCCCATGTAGAGCATAGCCCCATTGACAGCTTCTGCCAGTGTTAGGCCAAGTGGAATGAAGGTGAAATGAGGCAGCTATCTGATTGTTTGGCATTATGCTAGCTTTAAAAGCTTGTTGTTGCCTCCATTCTGCCATTTCTGGTATATTAAACAACCACCAAAAAATTAATATTGCATTTGATTATTTTTAAAAACATTTTACTGATTTATCTGCATTTTATTTATGTGTGTGCCACTTTGTTGGCCAATACAGCTAGGAAGTACTTATAAATAAACATGACATTTTCTCATCATACTTAGATTTGCCTTCCTCTCATTACCGAAATGCCAGGCATTATTTTCTCTGTCTATGTGTGGGCGTGTAAACAAGTTCCAGTAGCAATCAACGATTGAGATACGGTTAATTTTTCCTTTTATACTGTTTGCAGCAAAATCTAGGATCAGATTGTATTTACATTACACATGTCAAATTGCAAGCCTTTTGCTGTAAAATTGCTCCAGGATTTTCTAGGCACAGTACCCCTGACCTCTGGTCATGGATGGTCTCAACAGCAGTGGTAAGCAGCAACAGTTTTCCAATCTAGCTGCTGTCATTTCATTTGCCCCACTGCCAGAGTCATGACATGTGAAGGATATTGTGGGAGAATAAAGTGGAAGGTTGACACAACTGGGCCCTGAGTGGAAAAAAGGCATTAAATTGCCCTGAGCAGGTGACAGTAGGGAATTCTTTTGGGTTCTGGTAGCTACCAGGGATGCAAAGGGCAGACACATATCCTAAGTCCTTTGAAACTTGTTAGAAGTACAAGAGCGGTTTGCTTCTCCATTTGTCTTTCCTTCCCTTTTCTTCCTTAACTGGTTATGTTCAGTTTCTCTTGAGTGCATATCATATCCTGAGGGAAGCTGCTGTGCCATCATTATGCAAGATCCATGATCCCAAAGGGAAATTCAGTCTAGCAATAATATTGTGGTCTTAAGAGCTTCAGGGTGCAAGACTCCAAGCCAGGATTCTGTTCTAGAGCGCAGAGATGAGGTGGGATTTAAATGGTCAATAAGTTTGCTCCGTTGTTGGAAAGTTCAGTTTGATTTTATTCCAAGTTCTTGTGGAAACCGTCTCTGTCCTGCTGGCTGAAACCTCTAGCCTTAATACTATGATTGGCATTTCTATTTTGCCAGATTTATTATATTATCAATTATAATTATTTATAATTATACAGATTATTTCTGTAATTTCTTTTCTTTCTAAGTTGTCAGTGGACATGAGTGCTCATGCATGTAGACTTTTTGGATGGACAGGAGAGAAAGGTAGATCAAAGTAATGGCAATTCCTGGAGTGAAGCATTCCAGGAAAAGTCCAGGCTTGCTGACTGGATGGATCGTTGCCTTCTGCAAACACAACTAAGAAATTGAAATACTCTTTGGGTGTTGCTCATATCCCTTTGTGCATCTATCCTGAAAAGGACAAAACATTTGTTTTTCCACTTTATGGCACATTGAATATTTGAAGTTGGATTTCCTTTTTTTGGTTCAACAATCCTCTACTCTACCATACAGAGTATCCTTCCCATAATCCTCTATGAAAGCAACTTCTCTTCCTTCCGGAGTCTAAGGAAGCAAGCCCAGCTGGGGTGTTAAGTTGTTGTACAGTTTTGGAGGGACATTGCACATACGAAGAAGCCCATGGCAAGTCTTGCATTTCAAAATCAATTTGGGGGCACACAGTGGCTTTAATAATGCATGTTTTTGTTGCAGATATAGAAGCATATTCTCAGGAAGAAATTTGCAAGGTAGGTCATGACCTTCAATGGTGTATCCTTTTCTTGTGGTGATTGAGATACATTCACTAGCATTTATCATATGTTAATATTTAAAATAGTTAAAAGAAGTATTTAAACCAAAGAAGGTCAACACTAATACAGATGGTCCCCGCTTAACATCCACTTGTTCAGCAACTATTCCAAGTTATGACGGCACTGAATGAGGGGGGCTTACGACAAGTCCTCATAGTTGCGGCCATCACAGCGTCCCCACTGTCATGTGATCACCATTTGCGACTTTCACTGCTGGCTTCTGACAAGCAAAGTCAATAGGGAAGCCAGCAGGAGATCGCAAATGGTGATCACATGACCTCAGGATGCTGCGACCACTTCAGATTCACCTAATGATGGCAACTGGGACTGCTGGAACAGCCATCGTAAGTCGGCACGGTCACGTGACATTGCGCCTTACAACCACATCACTTAGTGATGGAGTTGCCAGTCCCAATTACCGTCAGTAAACGAGGACTACCTGTAAGCAACTGAATATTCAGTAGAGAACAGAGCCATAGGAATATGACTCATGTGGCATGCTTCAAGCGTATAACCTCCAAGTACATAACCCATAGCTTCGTCTTTTACATGCAAGATTTCTCTACAGGTAGTCCTTGACTTATGACGGCAATTGGGACCAGAATTTCTGTCACTAAGTGATCCGGTTGTAAAGCGCGACTGCATCGCTTATCGATGGCAATCCCTGCAGTCCTGGTTGCCATTGTTAAATAAATCCCACGGTTGTTAGACAAGGTAACTTCCTGCTGGCTTCCCACCACCAAAGTCAGTGGGGAAGCCAGCAGGTAGAGGCGCGGCGCAGGTTGGAGAGGGTGCACGAGAGGCGCAGTGCGGGTCAGGAAGGGTTTGCGAGAGGCGCGGGTTGGGAAGGGTGCATGAGGTGCGCGAGAGTCACAGGTTGGGAAGGGTGGGGTGGGCAAGAAGCGCAGCGCAGGTTGGGAGGGATGCAAGGGGGTGTACAAGAGGCATGGCACAGGTCAGGAAGGGTACACGGGTGCATGAGAGGCTCAGCGTGGATTGGAGAGGGGGTGCGAGGGGATGCATGAGAACACGGGCTGGGGAGGGTGCACAAGGGTGCAAGGGAGAGTAGGGGAGGGTGCATGAGGGTGCGGTGTGGGTCGGGGAGGTTGCAAGGGGGTGCGCAAATGGCTGGTGTGGCACAAGCGTAGAGGGGGTGCGGGAGAGTTACCCCAGCGACTTGAAACCTTCCCTGCCGGCTTCCCCATTGACTTTCTGGGAAGGTTGCAAATGGCAATCATGTGATTGTGGAGCGCTGCAACTGGTCGTAAGTGCGAACTGGTTGCCAAGCACCCAGATTGCGATCACGTGACCATGGGGGTGCTGGGACGGCTGGAACTCCGAGGACTGGTCATAACCACCATTAGTTCAGCGCCATCGTAACTTTGTACGGTCGCTGAACAAATGGTCGTAGGTCGAAGACTACCTGTACACAAAAGATAGGAAAAAATAGCATTCATATACTATTCCAACTCAGCCTGAAGTGGTATAATGTATCAACCAAACCATTTCATACTTCTTATAAGGCTACATTGGGTTAGCAAGAAGATGCTAATAAGATGCTAAGTGTTGTGATTTGTGTGAGAATTTGCAGGATTATAGTTATGGTTTTGGAACACACGGGTCCTGGGCAGCATTCTAACAGTAAGATGATTATACTTTTGGTTGCAAGGACAATTAAGCCACCTGATAGGCAAGGCAGGAGATGCTATGCTAATGCATGTAATTATCAGTCTGCTTTCTGTTAGTCTTAAATCAGTAATAAGGAACTAGTTCATGAGCTAGATAGGCCCATATTGCCTTTATTTCTGGCATACTACGGCCCAGAAAGAAGCTTCACTCCATCAGAGAGAAGCCCATCTTAAGGGTAGTCTCTTTCTCCATGCAGGGAAGGACAGGCAGCAGGGAAGGACAGGGGAGCAATTGCATTGAAAAAAGGGCTAGTAAAAAACACAGGTTTCTGCTTAAAGAGGGTCCCTACCTACCCTGAAGTCATCTGGACCTTAGGAAATATCTTAAGATATAAGATAGACTAACTGAACTTCAGCCTGGAAAGGATCCACACTTCTGTCAAAAACAGTGGAGTATGATTCAGGAGGCAACTAGTTGGGGCCATGAGAAAATTTCTTTTCCTTTCATATATTGATGGCATTTCAGTTTTTGAGTGAATGAGCTACAGAGCCTACCCTAGGTAGATTGAATTGGCTGTATGCCCAAGGTGCACTATTAAGATCTGCTAAAATTCAACTATGATGGAGTGCAAATGGCATTGAGAAGATGCATGATGTTGTGTTGCTGCTGTTCTCAGTCTGACCTAGGATGGGGGTACAGCAGCGGAAAAGAAAGGAAGCGGGCTGTTCTCAAGAAGAACTTGATGTCTGACTCCTTTTTTTTTTTGCTTATTTACCTCAGGATTTGGTGACCTTTCTGGACAAAATGGTAAGTTCTGATAAGTCTTATGCTGGTTTGTGTCTTACAACATGTAGTATCAACAAGGTCATACCATCCCTAGGATTCCATAGTGTATTTGAGTCTTCACTGGCCACAGGTGACCAGCTGTGTTGTATCATTTCCTCTCCACATGGCAGAAATGAGGTTCTAAAGAGACGAAAGTGCCCCCCCATGTTTCTAGAACCAGAGTTCACCCTGTGTATTATGGTGCTTTTGAGATATAGTGGTGTCTTAGTGGTGTCTAGTGAGGTCCTAGATCCTCCTTTATAGAAAAGAGAGAATCCTTGAAACAGGATTTATCAGCACAGCCATGTCCAGTGCCAAAGTGTCAGGAAAATATAGTAAAGGAAGTTTCCCAGGGACTCTGCAAGCAACTGATTTAGCAACTAATTATTGCTTTCTGCCACACTTGTGTCATAACTAACCTCTAGGCTTCTTTGACTCACAAATGTTGATTACTCTGATATCATCTTGACGTACAGAATGACTTGATGCTGATAAGGTGGGCGAGATGATTCTAATAATCTTTTCTTCAGCCAACAACAGCCATGGATTTTCAGATGTTGATTTTGAAGGTGGAGATTTGGGGACATGTTAGGGCTTTACTGCATTTTCCTGGCAAATGAAGGCTTCCCATGGTTATTGGAGAGGGGGCTATGATTTGCTAGCTTGTTTTAAAATTTATTTCCTGCCTTTCTGCACATAGCACTTAAGAAAGCTAGTAGCATAAAGAGTAATGACAAGTTTCTATAAGAACATGCATTTTTGTATTTCTTTGACAGCTGTTTGGGATCTGCTTGGTTATTTGCTTGAGTGCGTGAAACTAGCTGATTGTGAGCAAGACACTGCTTTCTGTATTGTGTCATGGTCATACGCGAGGAGTAGCAGGGAAGTGAGTGCTTGTAAAAAGAAGTAGCATTTCTACAACTGCTTGCATGGTTCTCTGCTTTCTAAAGAAGTTATCCCCGGTTTGCAGGACTTCCAGTGAGCTATTGAAAGTGTGAGACTTTCTTAATTCTGTGCAAATAGGTTCGCAATTTTTTTGGGTTTGTTTGTTACATAATTTATATCCTACCATATTCAAATGGTGGGATAAAAGGTGGTTCACAGTCATAAAAGTGCACAAATCAAACAGGACAGTTAAGCACCATAAAAGAAGAACAGTTAAGCACCATAAAAATACAATATGCTTCCATAAATTCAGGGTATAAAATAAAATAAAAAATGAAATGTCAGTTTGAATCAGAAATAAAAAAAACTAAAAATTTCACCTTCAGTCCCTGTCACAAGGCAATCTTCACTGCCCTCCTAAAAGATAACTCATTGGGGCTGATCTGACCTCTTGGGGGGAGGCTTTTCTGTAACTGATAAGGCCTGTTTCTGGTCTCACTACATACCCACGTCCTGGCGAGAAAGACAGACAGATTCAGTTTGAAGGAGCAGCCCCAGAGGTAAGTGGGACCCAAGCCATGTAAGGCTTCACAGGTTAAAACTGACACTTTGAATTTTACTTTACTTTTTGATTAAAAAAAATATCCATAACTTTATTGATAACTGGTACAATGCTCACAAAACCAGCATCAAATCACTGAAGCAGCTCTTACCCACCAGCAAATGGACTGCTGCATTCTGCACCAACTGTAGTTTCTGGGTAGTAGAGTAAAGTGTGTTGTGGTAACACAGGCTCAGGGTGATGAGGGTATGAGTAACTGTCTCCAAGACCATAAAGCAGCATTTCTCTACCTTGGCAGCTTGAAGGTGTGTGGACTTCAACTCCCAGAATTCCCCAGCCAGACATGCTGGCTGGGGAATTCTGGGAGTTGAAGTCCACACACCTTCAAGCTGCCAAGGTTGAGAAACACTGTTGTAAAAGGTTGGAGCTGATGCATATCAGTAGAAGCTGGTATGGGAACTGCCTGTGGCTAATTGTGGTGATACCAGTTGTGAAGGCTCTTGTATAGGTGCTAAATATGAAGCAAGTCAGGTTTGTGAGTCTTGAGATGTGGGCTTATGGTGCAAGAACTGTACAGTATTAACTGTTTTCCAGACAGACTTTTCTGCGCAATAATTTTTACCTTATGAAAACAGGGTAATGAGACATAACCTGCTTGAGTAGTAATAATATAATTTGGATATTGACTGAGCTGGTTCTGGATTTCATCAAAGAGTTAATGCATTTAACTTAATTTAATTAATCTAATGTAATTCTATTTAATTAAAAGGGCTAATGCATTTAACTGACAAGTGGATTAATTCTTTTGCTCCGGTCAGTTGAAATATGCCAGTCCTGTGTCACTGACCTTTCCTGACAAAATGGCTTCTTTTTTTACCCTTGATAAATGGTCTGTCTCAAGCAGAAACTAAAGAGAGAGGTCACCAGAACAGCACCATGATGTTAAATAACAATTCCTCCTTTAACCTTTCTGGGGGCATTAATCTGTCTTGACAATATAATTAGGATTATAATTCAGATTCCCCGATTGGAGAGAAAGAATCAATTTTGGATTTATTAAAAAGGGATAGGTACATAAAGGAAGAGTATTTGAAATGCTGGCAGCTGATTAACTGAAATGTTAATGTCAGCAGTTTTTTGTTTTCCTGGTGAGGCTTAAAATCTTTCAAAAGATTTAGAACAGTTTTTTTTAAAGTTCTATTCTACCAGAAAGTTCCATTTTTCTAAATTAAGTGAATAATCCATACTCTGCACTTCCCAGCTGCACCTGCTACAGTTCTCTTTCAGAATTGCTGTCTTCTCAGATAAGAGACGGGGGCTTCATAGAGGTGCAATCTGACTTTTGCAGATCTGTTTGAGAGAAATTTACACTAGGTGCCCCCATCTTGCATAAGGAAGGTGACAATTGGAGAGAGAAACAGACAGACACTTGTGATGGTATCCCTGTTCAGAATTCCCTCATCAATGTAGGGTCAACTCTGTTGAATTTCAGATGCCACTTGAGAATATTTTTAGACACTTTTAATGAATATTCTATCTTCTGTATTGCCTTATAGTAAATATTTGATTGTTTGATTAAAACTCAGTCTCTTTATAGTTAACTGCCTTCAAGTTTCCCTGAAAGATGTACTTTAAAATAAATATGTAAATCTGTGCATGGCCTGGACTTCACTTGGTAATGAACCATAATATGTTTGAATGCTCCATGCATAGGAAAAATAATCCCTTTATCTTTTTAGCCTATCAAGGAGGAAGCCAGGCTGAGAACTCTCCTCTGTGGCGTGCTTTTTATGCACAGACTTTTTTTGAACATTTTTGCATGGAAGCGTCTACCTGCTGCCTAAAATGATACTGGTCTGGAACTGGTTTACACTCAGAGCATTTGCCCTTTACAGGACTGCCACACTGATGGCTTCTAGCATGGTTATCATTATGTATCTTATATTGGTCCTGAACAAATACAAGCAGAACCTGTGGTCTATCAGTAAGAAGGTTGACATTTTCTAGGACTTGGGCTTTTTCAGTAATGGCACACTATTTCAGTGGCTAACTAGTTTTATTCTTGGGTGAAAAGAGTATAAATTAAATTGGAGAGAATAAAGTCTTTTACTTGTATGAAGCAGCAGTAGGTAATATAATTGGTATAGATGCAGTGTTTTATGCAGAGTCCTTAATAAAAACTGTTTGTCTCCTTTGACAGTCTCTTCACTGACTGAATATTTAGTGGCTTTGGAGTAGTAATCAAGTATTCTAATTGCTCCGGGTGACTGTCAGTAGTTTTGCTGACAAAGTCTATTTTGTGAGCTAAATAATAAACGGTTTGGAGGTTAAAAATTACACAGAGAGCTGGGGACTTGAAGTTTGCTCTCGTAAGATGTCATTGGCCAAATTTGCTTTAAATGGGAACAAATGTCACAGACAAGTAGAAGCAATCTATTTGAAAGTATTAGGTATTAGTATTAGGCATCTTTCTATATGTCTATAGTCCCCCTTTGGGGGGAGATGGGCAGTGATAAATTTGATTAATAAATAATAAATAAATAAATATGGGAACTCCTGGTTCAGAGGCAGAATGTCTGGAGCCACTTCATTGAAACCTATGGAGAGTCTAGCCAATGGTATCTGAATTGGAACCTTATTAGTTAATGTATTTTCCAAGTTTCAATGGCTGGAGGGATTACGAAAAGCAGTAATAAGCCCATTGGGGAACATTAGAACATTGGGAGACACCATGAAATAAAAACTATTTTGTCCTGAGGTTAGGATAGAACTTCAGAACATGGAATGTTTGATCTGGACTCAGTACACTCAAAAAGATACTCCATGTCTAGAACATCCTAAGAATGTTTTGTATAGCACTACTGGGCTGGCTCTGTCACCTCAGGTTCTTTTAAACTGAGAAGCTGTTGTCTATTTGGCATTTTCCAGCTAAACTTTTTTCTCTGGCACCTCCAACCTGTGGGTGAATTTAGCCATGATGCGGTTGCTGTCGAAAGCTTTGAAAGGCAGAGAGGAAAGACGGTGCTAGAAAAATGGAGATGAATATGCTGAATTCTCTGTAACTCTCTGATTGAAAGACAAGAAGAGAGGGTGACCAACAAAATCCACTTTTTACCTAGGACTGTGCCAGTGACAACTGAAAGTGTCACATTGAAAAGATGACAAGCAGTAAACAGTTCTCAGGCTAGAGATGATGTTTCTTTAAACATTCAACAACTGCCTGGTTTCAAGACCACCAAGCATTTAGGAAAGGTTCTAGTAATTTGTGGGAATGGTGGGAAGAAAAAGCAGCTTTTAATCATGTAAAGGCAGTGGGCAATCAACTATTTCTTTGGGGGTTATTCTTGTTCAGCCATGTCTCACTCCTTCTGCCTAATCCTAGCCTAGGATCCAAGTTAAGTCACAGTAATGTCAGGTCTGTGCTTTTCATGGGACCCTGATGGTCTCTCATGAATCTCATTAAATGTGGACTTGATTATCTTCCCCGTTCCATCCTCACAGCTGAAAAGATGGTGGCAGCCATTTCATTTAGAATAGGACACCAGTATCTTTGGTTTTTCTCCTATTTTAAAACAAGAAGCTTTTTATGAAGAAATGTACCAAACTTCCAAAGGTACAAGAGTCTTGGCTTAAGTAGAAAGGGGGGGACCCCAAACATTTGTAAATATTGCTTTTGGAAAGTATTTATTTATTTTTCCAATTTCTATCACCGCCCATCTCCCCCAAAGGGGGGACTCTGGGCGATATACAGTGAAATCAGCAATTAAAATGCATAAAATACAATACGATACAAACACTATACAAGTAAAAAATAAGTTAAATATAAAATCCAAGGGGCGATAAGACCATGTTTAAAAGAGGACTCTATGGCGCCAGCCATCCCCAGGAGGAACTGTTACCCATCCCAGGCGAGGCGGCACAACCAGGTCTTCAAATTCTTCCAGAAGGCCAGGAGCGAGGGGGCCTGCCTCACCTCTGGGGGTAGAATTTTCCAGAGGGCGGGCGCCACTGCAGAGAAGGCCCGCCTCGACCCCGCAAAGTGAAATTCCCTTACTGACGGGGTCCGCAGCATGCCTTCTCTGCATGACCGAGTGGGACGGTTCGATGTTATGGGGATGAGACGGTCCCTCAGGTAACCTGATCCCATGCCATGTAGGGCTTTAAAGGTGATAACCAACACCTTGAATTGGACCTGGAAGCATACAGGCACCCAGTGTAGCTGGCGCAGCAGAGGTGTCACGTGCAGATCTTGGGGTACCAATAACTGCGCACGCAGCCACATTCTGGACCAGCTAAAGCTTCCGGATACTCTTCAAGGGTAGCCCCATGTAGAGCGCATTGCAATAGTCCATATGGGAGATGACCAGGGCATGAGTGACTGTTCGGAGGGCTTCCCGATCCAGGAAAGGGCTTAACTGGCACACAACACGGAGTTGCGCAAAGGCCCTTCGGGCCATGACTGCCACCTGCTCTTCGAGGAGGAGCCGTGAGTCCAGAAGGACCCCCAGATTTTGCACTGGGTCTGAATGGAGTAGTGCGACCCCATCCAGAACTAGAGATGACAACTTCCCAGATCCAGATGAGCCATCAACCCACAGCCAACCCATCTTACCAGGGTTCAGCCAAAGCCTGTTGTTCCCCATCCAGACCCCCACAGCCCCCAGGCACTGAGAAAGGGCAGCCAGTGCATCACTTATCTCACCCGGGATGGAGATATATAATTGAGTATCATCAGCATATTGATGATATCTCATCCCGTGGTGATGGATGATCTCACCCAGTGGTTTCATGTAGATATTGAACAGGAGAGGGGAGAGAACCGAACCCTGTGGCACCCCACAGAAGAGGGTGGACCTGGACCCAACCACATGTCACCTCCTGGGCTGCCTTCACCAGCCAGGAAGGGCATGGGTCTAGATGACATGTGGTGGCCTTTACAACCGGGAGGATCCTGTCCACTTCCTTAGGTCCAACAGGATCGAACTGTTCCCAGATAACAGGGTAAGAACGTTCCCTCGGCATCTCCTCAGACTGTGCTTCACGCTTAGAGTCCAACTTGGAACGAATCTGAGCGATTTTATCCTGCAGATGCTCAGAAAACTCCGTATGGCGCTGTAGGAAGGTCACTGACTCCACCTTACCTAAGAGAGATTGAGTAGTCTTAAACAGGGCCATTGGGCGGCATTCTGCAGACACAATAAGAGCGGAGAAATATTGATGTTTCGCCACTCTTACTGCCACAAGGTAGGCCTTAACAGCGCTCTAGCTTGCGTTCGGTTGGATTCGGTCTTTGTCTTTCTCCAGCGACGCTCTAGACATCTCTTAACCCTCTTCAAAACCCTTAATCCCTCCGTGAACCACGGGGAGTGTCGGGTCGAATGGGGCAAGAGAGGCCGCACAGGCGCGATCCTTTCCAAGGCCCCGGCCACCTCCCTATTCCAGGCTGTGGCCAGGACATCCGCTGGACCGTGCAGTAGATCCTCGGGTAAAGTATCATCCACATTTTTTCGTTTGGCTAGTGGGCATTAACAATTACTTTCATTTATCCCCATGTATTTTAACCCAGATGATGATGATGATGATATAATTTATTAAACTTGTATACATACTGCTGGATTCTCAATGACTCTAGGTGGCTCACAAAAATCAAATAAAGAAATTACAATAAAAGATGATAAAAGATGGCAAGTGCAATGAAGTGAGGGGTTTCACTCTCCCTTGCTGAAGGCCTGGGTGAAGAGCCAGGTCTTCATGGCTCTTCTAAACAACAGCAGAATGGAGGCCATCTGGATCTCAGGGGGACCTCATTCCAGAGGGTGGGGGCTGCTACAGAGAAGGCGCGCTGCAGGATTGAATTGGCCGGGCAGGTGTTGGCGGTCCCTCCAGTAACCAGGCCCTATGCCATGTAGTGTCATCAGGTTCATTCACTTGGATTTCTGATAAGATTTGGAACAGACTTCCCCAGTGTGTCTTCCTCCAGAAGTATTAGTCTTCAGTACACAGAATGGCAGCAGCTTGGAGAAGGATGTTTTAGGAATCAGAAAAGTTTAAAATCCACCCAGCTTCCCTGTTCTTGTGAGCTTCTCTGAAATGTTCCATATGTCTGCAGTGCTCACTCTCTTGCCCCAACCAACCTTGAACTGGTGGTTCAAAAACTTGGCTCTGGTCTCTATATGTACTTCTATGGAAAATAGACCTTGTCCTCTGTCTACTGCCTTCTTGCTGAGGTTAGCAACTATTTGTGATGTCCTAAGAATGAGATCTTGCTGGCCTAACCACTGTAAAAATAATTTGTTCAGGGTAGTGAAAGTTCAGCAATAAGTGGAGCAAGAACACTGGAATGGTATTTGATAAAGCAGTGGTCCTAGAGAAAGAAATAGTGTAATAAAATTGCCAAAAGTAAATGAACATCTTGCCATGCTTCAGATGTTTCATTCATGCTGTGAAACTGTTTGCCGTTCTAATGTGTGGCTTAGTTAATAGTAGTGTGTCTTTGTAAGAGCAGAGGGCACCTCTACTGTTCTGTTATAGTCCTTGCTGATTGACAAAAAGATGGCTGGGTTTACACATTATTATTATTATTATTATTGTTGTTGTTGTTGTTGTTGTTATATGCACAACAACATGAAGTTACAGATGCCAGTTCCTAAGCTGGTGTTAGTCCTCATTCACCAAATTCTTCCCATTATTATATTTTTATCCCACCTTTTTTTATATATAACTCAAGGCAGCAAGCATACCTAATACTCCTACCTCCTATTTTTCCCCCACAGCAAAAACCCTGTGAGGTGGGATGGGCTGAGAGAGTGACTGGCCCCAGGTCACCCAGCCAGCTTTCATGCCTAAGACGGGACTAGAACTCTGTCTCCTGGTTTGCCATTGGCTCCTTCCTAAGGCTGAGAGACAAGGACTGGCCCAAGTCACCCAGCCGGCTTTCATGCCTAAGGCAGGACTAGAACTCTCAGTCTGGTTTGCCATTGGCTCCTTCCTAGGGCTGAGAGACAGGGATTGGCCCAAGTCACCCAGCTGGCTTTCATGCCTAAGGCGGGACTAGAACTCTCAGTCTCCTAGTTTCTAGGCCAGCAACGTAACCACTAGACCAAACTGGCTCTCATGATATAAATCATGTTATAGTTGATTTGATTTTGGTTTTGTTTGTTTTCTGATTGCAGCCATTATAGCACATGTAACCCAACCAGTAATGATTTATTTAGCAAACCATAGTTTACATGGAAAATTAGTATTTGTTTAATTATAGGTGTTCAGTAAACCAGAAATGCCTGAGTTCAGATCATATGGAGCCTTAGCACTATGTATGAGTCGAGTCTGTATATAAAAGGAGATGCAGAGAAGTTATTCTAATCAATAAACAGGATAAAAGAACAGGCAATATGAAGGAAAGGGTGGAGCTACAGTGATACTACCAAGTGTTTTTACAGGACCAGTCATACTTACACCTGGAAATGGTCCCACACTATAACACACCATTCTAAATATTTCAGTCCTCATAATTTATAAGCTCTGTATCCATCCACTTATCAGTTGTCATAATAAACTTCTAACTGGTATTACCAAGGATTTAGCAGGTTGCTAAAGTCTTGTACAGCAGCAGCCTAAATGGCCTAACAAAACACAAGAGATCTAAAAGCAAAGGAAGATATGTTGGTGGTAAATGTGAAGTGGGAGTGTAACATAAAAGTAAGCTAAATAAATCTCTGCAGAAACCCAAGTAAAACAAGGGAGGTCAGATACTTGCTTCAGTTTTCCACTGAAGTGGGCAGGATTTCTGAAGCTGGATGGAGAGACCTAATCAGTGGTTTTCTAAAGAGTTTCACAGCATTACCAGACATAGTTTCAGATTTGCATGAGAAACTAATGAGCCCCCAACCAATCAGTCAAAGGTACCTCTGGACACTTTCCAATGCAAAACTATGTCATCACAGCAGGAGGAAACCAACCCTTGGCCAATGGAAAGCATCAGGCAACACCATTGACAGATCAGCAGAGGTTCAATTTGCTTCCTAGCAGATTTGAAGCAACATCTGGTAATGCTTCCAGAATAGCTCGGTGGAGTGTTCATGCAGATGACATTGACCTCAGTAGATGCAACTGCAGCCCTCAGCAGCACCATTACAGCCATCAACACTTTGTGTTGATTTGTATTTCCTGCCCTGCACATATGAAACAAAGTTCTCAGTACCTTTTGTTCCCAACCTATGTCCCCAGTTCTGATGAGTTTTGTTTGTCCAATCAATAATGTGTAATGCATATTCTTTAGTGCTAGATCATTATAGACAGCCTGCTGGGCTTGTGGGGTGGGCTTCAGGAGTGGGGGTGGGGTGTTGGGCATAATAATAGAGCATTGCAGCTTGCCTAGAGGCCCAAAGCAAAATTGCACACAGCTGAAAAATGTATCAGACTTAAATTCCTTTTTGTGTTGGCCTACAAAGGTCAAAGTCAAGTTGTGACGAGACATCCCAAAAAGAGGAACAGGGAGAAGATGAGTATACAGTTATTGTGGTGCTCTGATCATTATTGAACAGTCTTTGCAGAAGTCTAATATCTTCATACCAGTCAAAATATTAGTTGATGAGTAAAAAGGGGGGTGAGGGATAGATAATGCAGTACTTTGGATCAGAATGGCCAGACTCAAATCTATGTTTAGTAATGAGGCTTGTTGGATAATTCTGGGATACTACTAGGTATGTTCAAAATTAGTTGATTTGAAAATGGACTATTCTGGAGATTTCCAGAATGTTCCATTTGCCTTTGAACCAAGCTGAACTTTTTCTGGACTATACCATTCTGGGTTATGGGTTTGGGGTTCGGGGATTCAGTAGTTTCTTGAAGTAAATCCTCCTGGCCAAAAGGGGTATGAGATGATCCAGTGGTGTTCTGGCCCCAAAGAAACTTTTTTGTCTAGAACGTTATTTCCAGGACACCTCAAATCACTTCCAATTTGGAGGATTTACTTCTGAAATCCCTCCAAATACCCTTCTCCCAGATGGATGGATTTTGCACATCCTTAGTCACCACTGTCATTAAAACTAACTGTTTTACAGGGAGATTGGAATGATATAATGGAAGTAGAAAGACTGATTGCATGTTCTCCTGAATTTCTTGCCAATAGATGATACAATGAAAATCTGGGAAAATCTGCACTATTATAAAGTTATTGGAGAGTCATTCCTCCAGTTATTCTTCAGTCAATATTTGGTCTTTGGCTCTCTTTCCTTATTTTTCCCCCCTTGTCTGTCACCCATCTGCATCTCTCTTGGGTCACTAGGAGGAGCAGGTTTTAAACAATAGACTTTTGAGAGTAAAGCTTTAAACAGGTAAGTACTCAATAAAAGACCATAAGAAGTCTACAGATGCTACTAAATAGTGATCAGTAGCTGATTTTCTTGCTTTGTTGGACAATATATAATTTGGGAAGCTTTCCTAGAAAAGAAAAAGTCCTTTGCGTTACACTAATTCAGAGCTTTCCAAACTCTGTGTCGCGACACAAAAGTGTGTCGCCACACACAGCGTGGTGTGTCGCCACACCACCCAGAAGCGGCGGTGCGCGCATGCACGGCGGCAGCAGCGGCGGCGGCGTGGGATCAGTGTTTCTGCGTTTTAGCGGAGGCTGCCGCCGGCGTACACGCGCGCGCCGCCGCACGCCCCCCCGTGCCGCCGCCACCACTGGTGTGTCGCCAGCGGCGGCACTTTGGAAAGCCCTGCACTAATTAATGTAGTTCCTTTGTTCAGCTCCTTAGCCAATCCTTCTTCCTTTCTGAAGAGTTCTCAGTTACTTGCAAATGCATTTGCTATTTTTAATTAAAAGTATGTGATGCTTTAAGTGCTGCTCTAAGCCTTAAATACATGTGCAGACACTATTATAACAGGATATGATTTATATTCTATTTTGTCTGGATTTAATTGTGTTCCTACTTTTCTAATTTAATCTGCCTAGAGAACATTTATGAATAGGTGGATTAAAAATCTAATGAACTAAATTAAGTGTTAGTACTTGGTTGCCCATAGCTGATTTTGAAAAGGAAATATGTTAGACCTAGTTAGTACTTGGATCAGAAATCACAAAAAAAAAAAAAACACCCCAGGGTTCCAGGCTAGACTGGCAAGTCAAAAAAAAAGGCACCCCATTAGGTGGTAATAGTGGATCACTTCCATACTGCTACATTTTGACATAGTCACCAGGAATTGAGGTTTACTTCCCTTTATTTCTATGGTATGAAAGAGACTAGTTCTTTGTCCTTGGTTCTGAGGAACCTTGGTTGGGCCACCTTGTTGTCACATTAGGTCACCTGCTATGATGTGCCATGAATCTGAATCCTCCTGAGAAGTTGCTTCAGGTGATCTTTATCTGCTTAAAATTTTACTAATCCTTATCCAAAGGGCAGTACAGTCTCTTCCAGAAAAGCACTCAAATCTATTTATCTGTTTCATATGGGGATGTGCAATAACAAATATTATAATACTTCCTGTATTTTTGTCTGTAGCTTGAATCATGTCAACTGGATTTCTATTTTCTCAGTGGAAACGTTTCAGTCCTTATCCAAGGAGCTTCTTCAGTCTGAGCAAAGTTAGTATTCCCTTACTAACTTTGCTCAGACTGAAGAAGCTCCTTGGATAAGGACTGAAACGTTTCCACTGAGAAAATAGAAATCCAGTTGACATGATTCAAGCTACAGACAATTCCACCTGGATGACTGAGAACCTTCATAGACATACTTCCTGTATTTTTAAAAATCTGATTGTGGACTAGCGTAGGTAGCCTTTGGTGGTGGCAGAGGAGGCACTTGGTCCATTGAAGGAGTCAGAAGTGGATTGAGGTATGGCAGATATGAAAAGGAAGGTTCAGATTTGATGCTTCTCTTGGTCCTATATTCTCCAAGTTTAGCCTAGCACAATTTATTCATTTTCCATTAATTTGAACCTTAAGAACTCTAATTTTAGAGTCAGAGGCAAATGCTGGCACAAATATGGACCATTTATTTGTGTTGTGATAAGGAGCATGTATAGGCCTTTGGGGGATGATCAGTAACATGGGAAGTATCCACTGAGCACTGATGATGTGACCTAGTCAGGTAATGAAACGTCTGCAAGCAAACTACCAAGCTCAGAGAGCATCAAGAACTCCACAGTATCCACCAAACTCAAGATTTTCTGGTCTCTGGATACGTGTCTGTCTCCTTAAAGTGTCAAGGAGAGTTTGGAAGCTTCCAGGTCCTCCTGCACACCAAATATATTTGGTCAACCTCTAGAAAGCTAAGGGAGGAAAACATATCTTGACTCATTACCTCCAAACAAGGCATTGCGTTGTAAATCTATGTCATGCCCCTCCAGGTGGTGGTTTTATATGGTACAGTATAGGAAATACTAAACCTTACAGCCTTTCCTCGTAATGAAAATACTCTCAACTTAGGCTGCCTTTCTGAATATCTCTTCTGTCTCTATGATACTCTACTGTATATTGAAATGTGATAATCTGAATGGCACATATTATTTTAGATTAGGCTGCACCATCCATTTAAATAAGGACACTATATAATATGGGCTGTTGTACTTTTCAGCTTTTTCCAAATTACCAATAATGTAGAAATTACTCTCTTTTCATGTTTTTTTTTGCTTCATACTGAGTTAATATTTTTTCACTGAGAGCCTTTCTTCCTTGAACTTTCACTCATGCAATCATAAAAGACTGAAGATTGAGGAGCACCCATGGTTTGTAGAAAAAAACCAGATGTCAGATATCCCTTTCCCCATTAATTTGGAGCTGCTTTTTAATTTTTTCCCCTTCTGACAGAAGACAGGGGTCCAGCTGCATATGACTCTTTGTACCCAAATGCATATAGGACAACACTCTATAAACTGTGCTGGAGGTGTAAATTGGTTAACCCAATTCTTAAAATGAATGTTCAGCTTTGAATGTTAAAATGTATGGTTGTTGTTGTTGTTTATTCGTTCAGTCGCTTCCGACTCTTCGTGACTTCATGGACCAGCCCACGCCAGAGCTTCCTGTTGGCTGTCACCATCCCCAGCTCCCCCATGGTTGAGTCCGTCACCTCCAGAATATCATCCATCCATCTTGCCCTTGGTCGGCCCCTCTTCCTTTTGCCTTCCACTTTCCCTAGCATCAGCTGCTTCTCCAGGGTATCCTGTCTTCTCATTATGTGGCCAAAGTACTTCAGTTTTGCCTTTAATATCATTCCCTCAAGTGAGCAGTCTGGCTTTATTTCCTGGAGTATGGACTGGTTTGATCTTCTTGCAGTCCAAGGCACTCTCAGAATTTTCCTCCAACACCACAGTTCAAAAGCATCTATCTTCCTTTGCTCAGCCTTCCTTATGGTCCAGCTCTCACAGCCATAGGTTACTACAGGGAATACCATTGCTTTAACTATGCGGACCTTTGTTGTCAGTGTGATGTCTCTGCTCTTAACTATTTTATCAAGATTTGCCATTGCTCTCCTCCCAAGAAGTAGACGTCTTCTGATTTCCTGGCTGCAGTCAGCGTCTGCAGTAATCTTTGCGCCTAGAAATACAGTCTGTCACTGCCTCCACTTTTTCTCCCTCTATTTGCCAGTTATCAATCAAGCTGGTTGCCATAATCTTGGTTTTTTTGAGATTTAACTGCAACCCAGCTTTTGCACTTTCTTCTTTCACCTTCGTCATAAGGCTCCTCAACTCCTCCTCGCTTTCAGCCATCAAAGTGGTATCATCTGCATATCTGAGATTGTTAATGTTTCTTCCAGCGATTTTAACTCCAGCCTTGGATTCCTCAAGCCCAGCACGTCGCATGATGTGTTCTGCGTACAGGTAGGGTGAGAGTATACAACCCTGCCGTACTCCTTTCCCAGTCTTAAACCAGTCCGTTGTTCCGTGCTCTGTTCTTACCGTTGCTACTTGGTCGTTATACAGATTCCTCAGGAGGCAGACAAGATGACTTGGTATCCCCATACCACCAAGAACTTACCACAATTTGTTATGATCCACACAGTCAAAGGCTTTAGAATAGTCAATAAAACAGAAATAGATGTTTTTCTGAAACTCCCTGGCTTTCTCCATTATCCAGCGGATATTGGCAATTTGGTCTCTAGTTCCTCTGCCTTTTCTAAACCCAGCTTGTACATCTGGCAATTCTCGCTCCATGAATTGCTGGAGTCTACCTTGCAAGATCTTGAGCATTACCTTACTGGCATGTGAAATAAGTGCCACTGTTCAATAGTTTGTACATTCTTTAGTGCTTCCCTTTTTTGGTATGGGGATATAAGTTGATTTTTTTCCAATCTGATGGCCATTCTTGTGTTTTCCAAATTTGCTGGCATGTGGCATGCATCACCTTAACAGCATCATCTTGCAAGATTTTAAACAGTTCAGCTGGGATACCGTCGTCTCCTGCTGCCTTGTTATTAGCAATGCTTCTTAAGGCCCATTCAACCTCACTGTTGAATGTCTGGCTCTAACTCACTGACCACACTGTCAAAGCTATCTGCAATATTATTATCCTTCCTATACAGATCTTCCGTATATTCTTGCCACCTTTTCTTGATCTCTTCTGCTTCTGTTAGGTCCTTACCATCTTTGTTTTTGATCATACCCATTTTTGCCTGGAATTTACCTCCGATGTTTCTAATTTTCTGGAAGTGGTCTCTTGTCCTTCCTATTCTATTGTCTTCTTCCACTTCCGCACATTGCTTGTTTAAAAATAATTCCTTATCTCTTCTGGCTAACCTCTGGAATTTTGCATTTAATTGGGCATATCTCCCCCTATCACTGTTGCCTTTTGCTTTCCTTCTTTCTTGGGCTACTTCCAGTGTCTCAGCAGACAGCCATCTTGCCTTCTTGGTTTTCTTTTTCTTTGGGACGTTTTTTGTTGCCGCCTCCTGAACAATGTTGCGAACTTCTGTCCATAGTTTTTCTGGGACCCTATCTACTAAATCTAGTCCCTTAAATCTATTCTTCACCTCCACTGCATATTCCTTAGGAATATTAGTGAGCTCATATCTAACTGATCTGTGAGTCTTCCCTATTCTCTTTAGTCTGATTCTAAATTTTGCAATAAGAAGTTCGTGATCTGAACTACAGTCAGCTCCAGGTCTTGTTTTTACCGACTGTATAGATGTCCGCCACCTTTGGCTGCAAAGGATGTAGTCAATCTGATTTCGGTGTCGACCATCTGGTGAAGTCCATGTATAAAGTCGTCTTTTAGGTTGTTGGAAGAGAGTGTTTGTTATGCACAGTGAGTTGTCTTGGCAAAATTCTATCAGCCTATGTCCTGCTTCATTTTGTTCTCCCAGACCATGCTTGCCTGTAATTCCAGGTGTCATTTGACTTCCCACCTTAGCATTCCAGTCTCCTGTAATGAAAATAACATCTCTTTCTGGTGTATTATCCAGTAGGTGCTGCAGATCCTCATAGAACTGATCTACTTCTGCTTCTTCAGCATCTGTGGTTGGGGCGTATATTTGGATCACTGTGATGTTAAATGGCTTACCCTGAATTCGAATTGAGATCATTCTATCGTTTTTTGGATTGTATCCAAGCACTGCTTTAGCCACTTTATTATTAATTATGAAGGCTACTCCATTTCTTCTGTGGTCCTCTTGTCCACAGTAGTAGATCTGGTGGTCATCTGATGTGAAGTGGCCCATCCCAGTCCATTTCAGTTCACTGACACCTAAAATGTCTATATTTAATCTTGACATCTCACCAATAACCACATCCAATTTGCCCTGGCTCATAGATCTTACATTTCAGGTTCCTGTGGTGTGTTGATCTTTAGAACATCGGATTCGTCGTTCACCACCAGCACCGTTGGCCACTAGCCGTCCTTTCGGCTTTGAGCTAGCTGCGTCATCACATCTGGGACTAGTTGAACTTATCCTCTGTTCCTCCCCAGTAGCATTTTGACCATCTTCTGACCTGGGAGTCCCATCTTCCGACGGTATACCGACATATCTCTGGTTGTACTGATCCATTTAGTTTTCACGGCAAGAATACTGGGGTGGGTTGCCATTACCTTCCCCAGGGATCGTATTTAGTCTGACCTCTCTGCCACGACCTTCCCGTCTTGGGTGTTCCTTCACGGTTCAGCTCATGGTTTCATTGAGGTGCTCAAGCTCCAGCACCACGACAAGGTAATGATCTCCTTTGCTGGAGAAAATGTATGGTTTGGGTGAGACAAATACAACACCAATCCCAAGATCTAATTTGGGAGTGGAAGGAAGGAAGGAAATAGATGCCTTTGTTCTATTTTCTTTATTACTCATTTCTGTTTGTGTTTCATGTGGGCTTCCTTATTGCTGAGTTTGTTACTCAAATACAATTAAAAATAATACATTAGTTCCAACATGAAAAAATTAAATGCGTTGTTAATGTAAGGAACATCATATAAAACTGTCGTAGAAGTGGCCATACTTGAAGAATTTGAAGAATGTTTGTTTGGAGGACTTCAAGGTTTTTTTCTAAAATACTGCTTGTCATAGTGGATCTTCTGTATTTTCCAGCTGCTTTGCTTGTCATCCACCCCCCTCCAGCTGTTACGCTGTCTTTTTTTATTGCTTGTACAGCATAAGCTTGCATCATCTCATTTGTTGGTGTGCAATTTGAGCAAAGCATGAAGCAGTGGGATGATGATGATGATGATGATGATGATGATATGGTGTCTGGTAGTGCCTTCAAGACTAACCAACTTTATTAGCGCATAGGTTTTCATGAGCAATAGCTCAGAAAGAGAAAAAGACTATTCACCTCACTGATGGAAGCTGTTAGATTGACAGCATGGTAAACTTTGTGCTATGTGAGCATGTTCCATTCTGTGGTTTGCATTGGACTTCTGTTCTGCATCACAGTTAAAGAGTAAAAGTGTGGGTTCTTTTGTAAAATTGTACTTCAAGCCTTCCAAGACCTTAACACTGCAATACACTGAAACGCTTTGCTATCTTTTGAGCTTCCTAATCTTTACCTCCTCTGCCAATTTATAAATTGCTGAAAAAGCCAACTCAGCTTCTGGCCTGCAACTATGCTAATGTATCTCCTTGCACTGTTAAAAGCAAAAAGGGATGCGTTTTCAGATAGCAGTGATTTTTTTTGGTCCATTTTTGCCCACTGGGGAGCTAAAATGTTGCTGATTGCTCTCAGCTAGAGAGGGAGAGACCATGGTCAATCACATGTTTTGCATATAGGATCCCAAAATTCAGTTGTTGGTATCTCTAGTTGTTAGAATCTGGTACTACATTGATTTCAACAACTTCGCTCCATCCTAGGTCCTTGAGAGCCAGTGTTAAACAATACTGGGCTAGGACAGTTCTTTTGACATGGCATGGCTCCTACAGTATACAAGCATACTACTGTATATTCCTGGATTTCCAATTCACAGGCAGGAGAAATGCATAAGGATGATATTGGTAACACCCAGAGAAAAGAAGAGGGTTTGGGTTTAGAAAACCATGGATTTGCCAGGAAGCTTTTGGTCTGTTGTCTTAGGATATGGTTGAAATGAGCTTCCTCCACTGGATGGTTTCCCCTTGCTATCGTGGGCAGCTGCTGAGTTTAACCTTTCAGCTCTTCTTAGCTCCCTGAAGTCTAACTCAGTAACTAACTCGTTATTGAGCAAGTAGTGAATGTTGTCGAACTTTGGCGCATCTCCTTTTGCAATCAGCAAGGAAAGAAATTGGAGGAAGAACACCTGAGCATGAGGCTGTATCATATACGAACAGATGGTGCTTAAAAGTGAAAATTGTCTTTCAAGTTAAGTGAGGGGCTGGATGCTCAGAATTAGATTTTTTCCCCTCTTTCTTCTTTTTCAAAGTAATTTGGCAGGCTGTTTCCTTTAAGTCAAGTGACTGAGCCAGTGTGTGAAGGCATCTTATTTAGTAGCCTCAACCTAAAAACAGTTTTTTTTCCTTGAAGTGAAATAGTAGCTTAATAGTTGGCGCTTTCTACCTTGTCATCCCTTTCCATTAAAATACAGCACCAAAGTAATGCTAATTCCACCATTACATAATGGACTTATTACCGTTTGTTTGTCTGGCTGCAGCCATTGGTTAAACTGCTGTGATGTCATCAAAAGCTCCTCAAGTTCCAGCCTCTCTTCTTTGGGGAGGATTGATCATAATAAAACTTTGGTAAAAAGGAAAGAGGCAAGAGTAAAAAGTCATCCTCGGACAAATGAAAACGGGATCTTTTTTTTTACAAGAATTTTATTAAATTTAAAAGAAAGATAAAAACTACAAAACAAAAAACTACAAAAAGAAAAACTAAGAAAGTGTAAAACACAAGAAAAAAGAATTTTGAAAATTACATACAGAAGTGACTTCCAACTTTCAACAGCAAAAATATACAGCAATTTCCATAATCAATCCCTTACTCTATATCAAACCAAGATCACATTATTTCTATAAACCCTTCCATTAGCCCATATACAAATCACTAATGCAATTGCTCCTTCCCCATATGATATATATATCATTCCCCATATGATATATATATCAGCTTCCCTCCCCCATAAAACATTTATTTAGTTATTTCCTCCCTACCACTATTCTATATATTTCCATCCACTATCATAAAAATCAAGTTATAAAAACATATAAATTGTCTACTTTTATAGTTAATAGTACTACAACAATCTTAACCCTATTAAACCTAAAAACCAAGCAATTATTATTACCATAGATACCTTATAAATCTTAAAAACCAAACAAACCTTAAAAAGAATGGAATAAATCTTAGTCCAAATCATTAAAGAGAAATGAAATCATAAAAGCCTCATTATCAATCCAATTAAACATTCTTAATTTTTTTAACCCACTTTGAAATAAACCAGAACATTTACATATCTCCCAATTACCCACAAGGCATTTTTCTCACAAAAATCAAACAGCCCAACTGCCCCCCTTAAAAACTCGGACTTCTCAGCAAAAAAACTCCCACAAAGCAGATTTTCTTCTCTCCCAAAACATTCCCCCAGAAAGCCATAACATTTCCACAGAAAAACAACTCTCGCTATCTGCAGCTCAGACTGTCGCTGTAACCCCATCAACACCAAAATATAATCGTCACCTGGAATTACTTCAGACTCACTGTCAATAGAAAAATCTCCATCTTGGTCAAAATCTTCATCTTCCTCCGTCACATCTTCAGCCAGATGACTGAAATAGTATCTTCCCCAATGTCCCGAATAGTCTGCAGAATAGCTTGACAGGCATCCTCAAAAAGCCGTCTAAAGATCTGTTTAAAGTCAGGGTGAATCTCACCACGGAACTCTGACAGTCTCCTTGAAATCTTCCATGCTTCAGGCAGTAGATTATGGCGCGCAGATAGGAGATAATGAGTTAATAAAAAACTTCTGAGTGAAATTGAAGCAAGAGAAAGTACGTTAACAAGCAGCTCTCCGAGAAAGTGAACGGAGAACTAGAAATTCAAAACAGCAATTTCAGTGTGTAGGAAAATATTAAATCCTTCAAATTCGATACAAAAATAATAGCAGGTAGGGAATTATTTATTCTCAATTCTCCTTAGTCTTTGAACGGGAAAACAAGCCAAAACTTTAAAAGATTTTAAAAATTTAATTCAGAAATAATGATAAGCACCAAGAGAGTCTGCTTCTTCTTACTGTAGAAAGCCTCTGTTAGGGTACAGAACTCTCTCTCTCTCTCTCTCTCTCTATATATATATATATATATATATATATATATATATATATAAATTAATTAATTAATTGAGTGATTTAGAAATGGGGTGGCTGTCCCTTTAAGGCTACAGCGCGGCATGGAAATGATGGAGTCCCCGTCCCCAGTCATCTCTTACCAGGTCATCGCAAATGCTGTTTGCGATTCTCTGACTGCAAGACAGCGTTTTGGAGTAGAAATGGGATGATTCCAAGCATTTTCTGACCATGAAACCAGTCTAGGGCTGTAGGAAAAGCCTGCCTGCGCCCCCAAAAAAAGCTGCATTGTGAGATATGTCTGCAGAGCTCACGGACACAGCTGGTCAGTCAGCCATGATCCCCACTGGAAGTCATGAAAACAGGATCTTGAAAATTTTAAGTTATGAGGTATTAGTCATGATAGAACAAACCAGCAGCCGCTGGTATTTACAGTTGACAATCCTGGGCTTGTGTTTATATCTGAAATGTTGAGATCATGTTTTAGACCCTTCCATAAACTGGCTGTCATCTTGAGCATGGCCAGTCAAGAAAGCCTGTTTAAAAAAATAAAATGTAATGAAGACTGTTTACTACTAAGGTATTTGGGTATCATATTGCTTAACTTTATCCTTGCTGGGCACCTTTCCAATAAGTAAATGGGCTGCAGCTGCCTGCAGTATACATTACTGTATATACATATGGAAGGAAGGAAGGAAGGAAGGAAGGAAGGAAGGAAGGAAGGAAGGAAGGAAGGAAGGAAGGAAGGACGGACTAACTGTGCTTACAGGAAGAAATGAACCCTTAATTTATCCTTTTTTTTCTTTCTAGAGCATTGTTCAGGCTACATTCATTGGTCATGATTGGGGTGGTGCCACAGTGTGGAATATGGCTCTCTTTTACCCAGAGCGGGTCAAGTAAGTGAATTTCTCTGTGACATTTGCATGCAAAATGTATGATGGTGATGCATCAAACACCCAAACGGTGCTGATCACCTGGAGTTGTGAGCAGAAGTGCAGTCCATACTTATAGTTCTGTAACTTATAGTATACAGTACATACTTAGCTGTAACAAAATTAAATATATGGGGAAGGGGAATCTAGCCTATTCTGTTTAGTTGGTAACTTTCAGCCTTTTTCATATCAAATTCCATTTTTATTTTTATTAATTTTAATTAGAAGAACCCATGAAAATTTGTCTTAAGTCTGCTGCTTAGGGGGCGTGGTGGCTCAGCGGGTAAGACGCCAGGCTTGTCGATCGGAAGATCACAAGTTCGGAGGTTCAAATCCCTAGCCCTGCGTGCGGAGTGAGCTCCCGACACAGTAACGTGTCCCGACACACAGTTTGGAAAGCTCTGATCTAGAGCTACGTATCTAATCCAGCACAACCATATTCATACAATAATACCCTTCCTTGTGTTCCCCATTCACTGGTTTTGAGAGCACTGATTTTTACTTGCCTAAACTTTCCCAGCATGTCAGGGTCCTGATAACCCCTGCTTTTTGGCTAATTAATATTATACTTGTATTCCGTTTTTACGCAAGGAACCTATAGTCATCTGATATTGATTGATTTGTTGGATTTATATCCCAGCTTTCCTCCAGGAGCTCAAGGTGAAGTATACAGAACCCCTTCCTTCAGCCTGTCCCACCCCACAACAAGAAACTTGTGGGGTAGATTGGGTAGAAAGAGATTGACAGCTCTCTCTCAATGTCATCCATTGAGTGTTCCTTGTTGGGAATATATTTATTTATTTATTTAATTTTTATCCCGCCTTTATTATTTTTATAAATAACTCAAGGTGGTGAACATACCTAATACTCCTTCCTCCTCCTATTTTTCCCACAACAACAACCCTGTGAGGTGAGTTGGGCTGAGAGAGAGGGACTGGCCCAAGGTCACCCAGCCGGCTTTCATGCCTAAGGTGGGACTAGAACTCACAGACTCCTGGTTTCTAGCCCAGCACCTTAACCACTAGACCAAACTGGCTCTAGATAGACCTGAAACTGGGACTTTCTTCTAAGCCTAGTTCAACCACTTTAATCACTATCCATATTGGCTCCCTATATATGTCTTTAGAACCTGTAGAGATGTCTACAGGGTCTCTCTCTTCTGTTTGCCTCCATCCCACTCCCCACCATGTTAGGCTAATGTAATGTCTTGCTGTGACACTCTGTCAGGTTCATGATTGTATGGAAAATTTAATGCACTACTAATCCACTGCTAATCTACCTCTACCCCTACCTTCCCCAACCTGGTGCCTTCAGATGTCCTGGCACTATAATACCCAGAGTGCCAATTCTGCACAACTGAAGGCCACCAAGTTGGGAAGCACTATCCTAATACATTTTCTACCACCATCCCTGCCTCAAATAGTTCTTTGGGTACACTACATAAAGTGATAATTCTTCAGTAATTTTGTCATTGCTGTTTAATCTAGTGCATTTAATTGTATTTAAGATACCCAAGACACTTTTTTAATTAATTGTTTGTTGTAGCATCAGGCACAGAAGGCTGCCTCTCTGGATGTGTGCATTATGTATCAAAGCCCTCACCTCATTTTTCCTCCCCTCCTCCCTAATTTCTTGCTATGTTGTTTTAGGGCAGTGGCTGGATTAAATACGCCCTATTTTCCTTCAAAACCTGGAGTGGATATTATGAAAAAGCTGGAAGCCATTCCTATTTTTGACTATCAGCTCTACTTCCAAAAGCCAGTGAGTACTGTAAGGTACTAATTTGTACTGTATAGCTGGGAGGATGAGGCTGTACTGGAAACCAAATTTGGGGTGATCCTCCCATCTTCTTGGGTCCTTTCTAAAGAATGATGGAAAGGGGGTTTGAGATTGATCTTGACATATAAGAAATGGAACATCTGACCATAACTCATGATCAGAGGAAGAACAGAACAGTTTATAAGGGGGTCCCTTAGTTTACAAGCTTTCTATCTCCCTAGTCAGATATCCTAAGTATCAGTCAGCCCGTTTTAACATATGCTTGCTGTAACAGCACCTAGCCGACCTTGGCTAATCTCAAAAAAGTTAATCAGGGTCAGACCCACTTAGTACAGTATTTGGATGGAAGTCTACCAGGACATTCCAAAGCTATAAGCTAGAGTAGGATGTTAGAAAAATATCCCCAAAGAAGGCCCTTTTATGTTGCCACGGTCAGCTCTGTACTTATTTATTAGTGAACAAATGGCAACATAGTCATAACAAATGTGGCCTAACACAGTTTGCAGTCCAACCTGTTAGTGTGGTCACAACGTAGTTATGGGAGTTGCAGGATAGGGCCAAGTTAGGGAAGGTTATGAATGCTGGTGTAATGCTGCTTTAATATTTACCAGCTTTGTTTATTAATATGTAAATAATTTCATATCTAACTCCATGTTTAAGCTAGCTTGGTGGAATGCATTAAATGTCATACAGTAGTTCTGTTGGTACAGCTGTAGATGAATCCAGAGAGAAAAAGAGGGAGAGGACTGAGATACTCCCTGCCCCCCAGCACTCTACTGATTGAAAATGCTAACCAATTTTATTTTGCATAATTTAGAACTTCTTGCTACACTGTGCTGGAGGTTTTTCTTTTTCTTTTTTTCTTGACAGTGAATATGCGTTGGCAAAATATAAAAGAGAGGTTTAGACTTGGGAACCCAAGCCCAGACTTGCAAGGCTGCCATAAACTTATTTCTTTGCCTAATTGTAATTTCTCCAGACAGCTGTAATTCTGCTTCTCCAGCACAAAGTGGCCAGTCCTGGCCAAGAAGGTTGTGCCAGTCTTGGCTATTCCTGGAAAAAGAGAGGGTTTTTTTCCCTAGTTGAAGATGAAATCCTGATGGTTTCCTGGAGGGGTGGGGCGGACAGAATGAATCAAGTTCCTCTCCACTTATATTAAGTGATAAGGAGATGAGAAGCAACTTCTAGACCACAAAAGTGCTTTGCCTTGTCATTTTCCTCAGTGCTCACAATTTTAATTTAACAGATGAATTATTGAAATTGCCCAGTTGCTGCTCAAGTTTTCTTGATTGATTATTAGGCCTTTCTTATGCAAATGGATCTTGATCCACAGATCCCCATCCTCTGTTCTTTGCTTTCTTTGTGTTAGGGCAGAGCTTTCCAAACTTTTCATGTTGGTGACACACTTTTTAGACATGCATCATTTTGCGACACACTCTTACAGCAGGGCACAAGCCAGGCACTAGGACCTGCGCAGAATCCTGGCAGGGCTCTGAGGCAGCAGCAGCAGCCGTGACACACCCAGACACTGCAGCCGACACACTAATGTGTCCCGACACACAGTTTGAAAAGCTCTGTGTTAGGGTGTGTCCTTGCAGCACTGTTTGACACCTATAGAAAAGGTCAAGGGGCTGCCCAACTCTACTAGCCATTTCAGTGTTTTGGGGGAATGCTAGTAGTGTTAGCTAAGGACAGGCAGCTGGTAGCCCATGAGTCAGATTCCAACCTCCTAGATACCCAAGCAATTTAAAATTACAGTCAATTGTGGTAAAACTCTGTTTTCTGTTGTAAAGGAAACATTTTCCAACACCTTTGAGAGATGTCACATTAGCGTTTTTAATGTGCAGTGCAGGTGAACATTACGTTGTATAGCTGTCTTATTCCTGCCATGCTCACCCCATCATCATCAATATAATATCAGCATATGGATGTATTCCATAGCTGTGAAATTCTGGCTGCTGCATGACAGTAACTTTATTATAGAACCTGATCATTGTAGGTGAAAATACAAAGTTGCATGTTTCATGCTTACCTGAATGTACTGGGAGTACTTTCAGGTTTACTCTTTTGATGATAGTCCTCTGGAGATGTAGTGTGTCTTTATATTTTAATTAATTGTTTGGCAATATCTTTATTAGGACCAATCAAAATAATACAAAGGGTTTACAGATGTGTGAATTCTCCAAGCTTTTGAATTTGGCAAAAATTTACCAAAAACCCCAGGCATTATTACAAAATAACAGGATAGAGAAGAAGCAAGGAAGTCCAAAAATTAGGCCAGAAGTTTTAACCATGAAGTTTGCAGTACGTATCATTTCAAAGTGGGTTGCAGATTGAACTGTTAGTTGTTGTTATGGATTTTGGAATATTTTTTTTTGCATAATAAGCTTTTTCCTTAAAAGCTTATGATAGCTTTTAATACTTTTAAGTTTCAGAGAGAAAGGGAGAAATGGACTTACCTAAAAAAGGCAGATCAATGAGAGGATGAGTTGAATGCATACAGTGTCCCAACTTTAGTTTCACCTGATTTTTTCCATCTCTCTGGCATGTAATCCTAAATCCTAATGTAGTTTATTTGCTTTTTGGCTTGACAATTCAATAAGGAATTTATTCATTTATTTTGCAACAAACCACAAACTGTGTCTCATTGTTAGGTTTAGATTTTTAATTCTAGTTTTGTCTTATTCTAGGTTTGGTTTTCAAGTCTGTCTATTTCTTCTGGAGTCTAGCAGAAAAAATGGAGAGAGAAAATAGGAATTGGCTGAACATTGTGCTTTCTCAGAAAATATTAATGCTTGCTGGCCCTGTTAGAAGGAAATCTTACCAAGGTTCGTCCCAAGCCGGGAATGAATAGACGCAGGCAGTTGCTGGAACAGAGGTTTGCTGGTTTATTTCCAAGAGCACATGCAGAGTACAGAAGTACAGAATATGCTGGTTGGAAGGTGGCCACACCTGTATTTCCCTCACAGGCCATTTATATAGGAGAGCTTGGTCATTGCTATGCAAAGGTGTTCCCGCCCCCTAGGAACTTGAGAGAAGTGTAATTTGCCGGATTTCTGAGAGGAGGCGCTCTGTGGTTGGGCCCCCTGCTGTTTGTGTTTCCTGTCTGTGTTCCCTGCGGGCTGTGGCTTTGTCTACTTACTTGGAATGTGCACCTTGGAAAGAATATTTTGTTATTTGATTATGGAGATCTGTTTGGCTAGGGAAGAAGGTCTACCTGAATGGCCTGGCTAAGTTCTGTGAATGAGCTGACCTTTTGTGTTCCAAGCTTTCCAATTGAATCGGAAGGGAATCCTTTGTCTGAGCAGTTGGGCTTCCTTTTCCATCTTAATCTCTGGCATTATCAAACTCATTCTATTTTGTAACCTTTTAACAATTGGGCTTCCTTTACCTGTTCTGGGGGAAGACAACATGGAGGGCAGACAGTGTTCTGGGGGAAGATCCCAACACCCATAAAACAATTTCTGGCTTGGTCAGCAAATCACAGCTTAATGTGACATGTGAATACAATCTCTCTATGTTTGCCTGCTTCTGTGTTTGTTAGGAGAGGATTATGAACTGCTTTTTGGCCATTGTAGAGAGCAGGTTGTGGAATTAAGTAACTTCCTTTTTCCAGGTCAGACTACTAATTCATTTATGTCACTGTTTCCTCCTCTGATGAATTCTGGTTTTATTTATTACGAAATTTCTATCGCACCTTTCCTTTAGGATGTTATTAATAATTATTTTTAAATGCAGAGTTGCAGAAGCTAGAGAGAGAGAGAGAGAGAGAGAGAGAGAGAGAGAGAGAGAGAGATCAATAAAAATAAACTTTTGCAGTAAAAATATAGTTGCATTTAATGTATTGTCGAAGGCTTTCACGGCCGGAGTTCAATGGCTGTTGTGGGTCTTCCGGGCTGTGTGGCCGTGTTCTGGAAGTTGTGGTTCCTAACGTTTCGCCAGCATCTGTGGCCAGCATCTTCAGAGGGCAGGAGCACAGATAGAAGCAGAGATAGACAGAGATTTTGCTTCTATCTGTGCTCCTGCCCTCTGAAGATGCTGGTCACAGATGCTAGCGAAACGTTAGGAACCACAACTTCCAGAACACGGCCACACAGCCCGGAAGACCCACAACAGCCATAGTTGCATTTATTCAAAACAACAAAAACATATTTACAGGAATCTCTTTCACCTCAGAGAGGCCTACAGGCAGAAAAACTTACATTTGAATAAGTTGAGATAAGCATAACTAGCCGGCTTAAACAAAATACCTCTTTTCTATACAAATTAACTTGATAACAAATAATCAGTCACCATAGTAATCAATGTAACATGTGACTGCCCCAGCTCAGACTAGCTGAAGCAATTATCCCTTTTAAGGTAACAAGCAGTTGAGGAATTTGGGTAGTAGCAGACTTGTTGGAGCCTTTCAGGTAAGAGGGGAAAAAACAGCTCAGCTTGTCCCTTTTAAAATAAGGCTTGCCTGAATCTTGTGACCCAGATTCTTTTAGATCACAAAATAAAAAATACAACATAGGATGCACATGCAGGGTTTGTGGGTCTTCCCTCACTTTATCCTCACAGCAATAGCGACACTGTAAGGAGGTTGGACTTCAAGTCACTCAGGGAGCCCCAAGGTCAAGTGGCTATTTGAACCTGGACCTCCCCAGTCACAGCCTCCGTCCACCACCTTAACACTGTATACTATCCTGCCCCTCCACCATACTGGCTTACTAAAGAAAACACGGTAGGCACGAATGCAGAGAGCTGTCCACAGCCAAGGGAACACGTTAAGTACTGGAGATGAACAACCTAAGCCAGTGTTTCTTAACCTGGGCAACTTTGATGTATGATAAGACATGACTGCTAAGACGTGATCGGTAATGCTCTGTTATATGTGAACATATGCTAGATAACAGATGCAGTATTGTTGTCCCTTAATTCTCCCTTAAATATGAGTATGTGTTAGTTAAATAGCTGTAGTATTATTTATTCTTTAATTTTTCTTTTCTTGATTGTATAATTTATTATTGTTTATTTTTTTGTTGTTAGGTTAATACATTGAGAGCTCTTGCACTGAAGTCAAATTCCTTGTATGTTTAGTCATACTTGGCCAATAAAGCTGTTCTGTTCTTCTGTTCTGTTCTGTTCTGTTCTATATGCATGGTCTTCAACTCCCAGAATTTCCCAGCCAAGTCTGGGAGTTGAAGTCCATGCATCTTAAATCTTTCCCCTATTTTCCTCCCTGCTTTGTCTTCTGTGCCTAGGAAGATTAAGGCCATTTCGCCAGCTCAACAGCAGCATGGTGATCTTAACGATCCTTCTTTAGATGATAAAGGGACTTAGAAATAAAAATAACATCTCAAAATAACCATGACCTAGCCCCAGGTGTAAGGTCACACAGCAACATATTTAAGGATTCCCTTACTAACTTTGCTCAGACTGAAGAAGCTCCTTGGATAAGGAGCGAAACGTTTCCACTGAGAAAATAGAAATCCAGTTGACATGATTCAAGCTACAGACAATTCCACCTGGATGACTGAGAACCTTCATAGACATGCATCTTAAAGTTGCCAAGGTAGAGAAACACTGATCTAAGCCATCACATGCCTCCTACAATCGCATCTTATCAGCAGTTCAGCTTGCAGAGTTAGGAAGAAATACTGCTGAGGCTGAGCGCTGAATCACGGCCCCACTAGGCTACAGAGTAATCCAATTTAGCTTTGCAAGAGAAGGCTCCATTATTCAGAGAGCAGAGAATGATGATATAGCTGCATTCAGGCAATTGGAAATTAGAGCCAATTGGCGCTCTCAGCCCAAAGAGACTAGGGGCTGAAAAATTTGTTCCTGACATTCTGTTTACTGGAGAATTTGTTTTCCTTCTTTCTTTGTTTCTTTTAAAATATATTAACCATTTGTTTAAAAGCAAATTATGTCATAATTTTAAAAATGCCTTAGTTTGACTTGGTAAATGATGGAAATGCCCTGAACCACCAGCAAGGTTTCATTACACACGGTGTTCTTGTGGATAAAGTGGAGGATTGTGGCCAGGGGGCAAAGTCTGTTCTGAATGGCACTCCAGGAGGGCCTATAATAATAATTTTTATTTACAGCCAAAAAAACCCAAATAAAAAAGTACAGATATAATTTTAAAAATTAGCGTAAGATAACAGTTTAACAAATAAAATAAACTGAGTTTTTAAATGTTGTATTGATAAATATTATATACAGTGAAACATTTAAAAACTCAAACTTAATTTTTAGTAAATACCTTGTTTTTTATAGCCATAGTTAAAAATTTGGCTGTTGCCGCTGTAATTTTAGGATTTTTTGTCTGAGAGTTAAATTTTAACAAATTCAGAAATGTATCTTCCTGATCTTGATTTTAAAATAAGCCAAATACTATCCTGCTGAAAACTCTTGTAAAACTCACAGTGCAATAAAATATGAGCCACGGTTTCAAAGTCAATACCATTACAGGGAGAGCATCTTTGAGAGATGGGAGCCTTTTGAAGTCTGCTGTATAACATATTTGATGGCAACACATTTAATCTGGCTTTTCAAAAGGCTTTTCTACATTTACTTAAATGTAAACTGCTAAGGTATAGAGAGAGCTGAAAAGCATAATTGTAATTTTTCCAAAGATAAGGAGTGAACCCGGAGCTTTGAGTAGAGTATATGTAGATCTTGCCTAGGTTGTCTGAGAGTTGGGGCTCTTAGTGTTGGGATCAGGGGTGTCTGCAGAGTATGGTCAAACAAATTCAAGATGGTGGCCACAACAGGGCAATCAAAGCTCTGCCTGGTTTTTATGTGTGTTACAACAAACACCAGGCGGAGCTTGGATTGCCCCATTGTGGCTGCCATCTTTCCTCCTCCTCCAGCCATATTCTGCAGACACTCCTGGTCGGGATGGAATCCAGGAGGACTAAGTAGAATCTAGTTGTATTTAACTGAGACAGATGATGCTTGCACTTACACTGCCTGGTACCTTAGGGTGGTTTGTGATTATGTTGTTGTTGTTGTTGTTAATATCCTATCTTTCTCAGAGAGTTCAAGGCAATGTACATTGGTGAGTCTCCCTGAATTCTATCCCCACAATAACAGCCCTGTTATTTTGGGCTGAAAGAGAATAGTTGGCCAAAAGCCACCCAGTGATATGGGAATAGGGGTGGGGAAGCTCAAATCAAACGGCAAAAGCCAATAAGTATATAGGCCGGTATCTTCTGATCTGGCATCCTTGCTTTAGACTGGGCAATTCTAGGTTCTGCCTTTGAAAAATGGCCAGATTTTGAGGATAGGGGAGATCAAAGTCCTCTTTTATTATATATTTGGGATTGGGGGCCAGGGGTAGAACTCCATTTTTTAAAAGGCTTTTTCCCCCTATCTCTAGACTAATTGCAATAATATTATTGCTATAGTCATGTATTCCATCTGATCGAATTGTAGACATCACCTAATGCTTAGAACAGAGCTTTCCAAATGGATTACTCTGGAGCAGAGCTTTCCAAACTGTGTGTCGCGACACAAAAGTGTGTCGCCACACACAGCGTGGTGTGTCGCCACACCACCCGGAAGCAGCGCCGCACGGCGGCCGCCATGCACGCGTGCGCCGCCGCCCGCCCCCCCACGCCGCCACCCGCCCCCCCGCGCCGCCGCCGTGCGCGCGCCGCCGCATGCCCCCCCGCGCCGTCGCCGTGCGCGCACGTGTCACCGCCGCCGCTGCCGCCGGGTGTGTCGCCAGCGGCGGCACTTTGGAAAGCTCTGCTCTGGAGAATAAGAAATTATTACAACTGGAAGGACATGAATTAAGATTCGGGTGGCATGCTTATTTATGGTATGACAAAGTTCAAGTTAATAAGGATTTTAAAAATTATTTTATTAGAAATGCCTTATTGAGAGTTTGGAATAATTATAAGGTAAGACTGTCTCCAAATGTACCATTATGGTTTTCTCCTCAGGAAGCAATTACCAGAAGAGAAATGCAAGGAATGCAGTTGGCTAAAATATAAAGACCTGTTAAAGTTTGAACGGGGTAAACCTAAATTTAAAACAAGAGAAATGTTGGAATCTGATGGATTTATATGTCATTGGTTCACCTATATACGATTGATGGAATGTTTTAAACTAGATAAAAAGAAATATAAATTTGTTAATGAAATAACACAATTTGAAATGGATTTATGTATAAATGATGATCATGTTATTACTAAGATATATAAGATTTTGTTACAGATGAACATGGAAGATGAACAAGTTAAGGATTGTATGATTAAATGGGCTAAGAATTTTGGATATAATATTATGCTGGACCAATGGGAGAATATGTGGACGAAAGGTTTGAAATTTACGTTGAATTATAATTTGAAAGAAAATTTTTATAAAATGATGTATCGTTGGTATCTAACTCCTGATAAGTTATCAAAAATGTATAGTGGTATAACTAATGTCTGTTGGAAATGTTCACAGGATAAAGGAACCTTTTGCCATCTTTGGTGGACTTGTGAGAAAGTAAAAAGTTTTGGGATCAAATATGTATTATTATTCAGAAGATTCTTAAAGTAAATATACAAAGAAAGCCAGAACTTTTTCTTTTAGGTTTGATGGAAAAGTGTAAGGTGCTCCACTTCGTTGTCCTAACAAACGTTTCTCTTAAGCAAATCGACAGACACGAACTTGCTAAGCAGTAAACCGTTTTATTAAGGTACATGAAGCTTGACACGAAAGAAAGACTCGAGTAGTTTGTTTTAGGCAAGGCTTGACATTTTAAACATTCCTAAACCTGGAGTATTCACCCCTCCCATTCCTGTCTTCCCGGACCGGACCGTGTCATGTAAATGTCTTTTGGTACTCAGACGGCCATCATCGGTGATGTGTAGTGGGAGCGCTCGGAGGTTGGTGTTAATGGGTTGTCTTCCTCTGGATCCGTTGTCACTTGCATGTTTCTTTTTTTCACTCCAATCCACATAACCCCGTCTCAGTGGCAGGACTCTGCCAGAGTTCTGACAAAAACCAATTAGAGAAACAACATGTAGTTCTGCTACTGTATATGATCACGGCAGCAAGATTGTTATATGCTCAACGATGGAAAGATCCGCCAATGCCTACAGTTGAAGACTGGATTGTTAAATTAATGGACTTGGCTCAGATGGCTAAATTAACAGTTTTCATAAGAGAGCATTCTATTTCTACTTTTATATCAAATTGGCAACCACTTTTGGAATATTTGCTTGTAACTGAAAAAAGTGATGTCTTGATTTTGGGTTTTAAAGATTGAACGATTTGTTGTAATAGAAATAATGTTTTGTTAGGTTAATTATTTGCAAGAGATTAGATTTGTATATAATCTTATATCTGTATCGGAGATAGTCGGAAGTCGCCTTATTTATATTCTCTTTCTATTCACATCTTTATAGTTTGTTCTTTTTACTTCAGTTCTGTTTTCTATCTAATCTATAGTTCTTTCTTTTTTGTATTTTAAATATATATCTTGAAAATAAAAAATAATAATAAAAAAGAACAGGGCTTTCCAAACTGGAGAAAGCGCTGCCCCTTCGAAAGGGCAGGCTCCGGGGACCCCGAAAATGCCTTCGGTTCTGGCAGGGAGGCGAAAATCGCGTGCGCATGCTGCCGGGCCCGGCGCACAGCTGATTAGCGCGGAGAATTTCCACCCCCGCCCCCCGCGCCGATCAGCTGTGCGCCAGGAATCCCGGCTCTGTGTGCATGCACGGCGAGGCTTTTCGCCTCCCTGCCGGAACCGAGGGCATTTTCAGTTCCGAAAAGGGGCAACTGCTGCCGCCACCGCAGCAACCCAGAAGCACCCACCGGCGCTTCTGGGTTTTTGTGGGCCGGCCGTTGGTGTATCGCCAACGGCAAAAGTTTGAAAAGCCCTGGCTTAGAACTTTAAATATTCAAAAAGTAAAATAAAATAACTGAAAAGCTTGCCTCTCTTGGATAGGGAGAAACACTTGTTCATAAATGTGACATGAGCATGTACGTTCTTCTTTTCCAGGTCCAAATTATATATTTTTAGAAGCGGCATGAAAATTTGGGCAACCCTTATGAAGGGCAATGTTCTATCGAGAAGAAGAAATAGAAAAATGAAGCCTTTTTGTATGATTAATGAGTTTGTCAGGGGGCTAAGAAAATATAACTTCAGAATTGCTTTATGGAGATATTTGTATCTCAGAAATGCACATTTTTCTTCTTTGTTTCCCTTTCTGTTTTATTACATTAGGCAAAATGAAATCAACAGAGGTGTTCAATTGCCAAAAGAGTAGTGCCCCCTTTTTCCTCAGAGGGCAGCTGTACAAAAGTGAAGCAAGCTGAGAAGGGCCTATCAAGTGTTGTGCTGTACAAACAGCCCTGCTGTTCAGCTGGGGCAAGGAACAGGAGAGGAATTGGCATAGATAGGCTTGGAGCCTCTTGGAGAGGGGAAAATACAGGAAAAAAAGAGTAGTACAAGATGCCAAGTCTTTCACTCATCATCCTAGCCAACGTGTAATTTATGAGTGCAAGTGACTTGATTTGCTTTAAAATTTTATTCCAAGTTAACTACTGGGGCTTTGGGGACAAGCAAAAAAGGGAGCTGTATTGGAGATACAGCTAAAATAAATGGAGAAGTTGGGGTAGAACTGGTTTAGTGTGAATGCAGGGCTTGAACAGCTTCTTCTGAACACCATTCAAAGGTCTTGGTATTACTTGCAAAAGCCCTAAATCAGCCTGTCCCAATCTGGTGTGTTGGATTTCAGCCCCTTTGATCCAAAGGCTATGCTGGTTGAGGTAGTAGAAGGCCAAAACATTTGCAAGACATCAAGTTTGGGAACAACAGGATATTTTGAAAGACATCCTGCAATACAAACTTGTTTCCCTGTGATAATCTTCAAAGAGATACCTTTATATCCTCTTATCAGAGCTATTCTCTAAATGGGGAGTCCTGGTATGTCCTCCTTAAGGTGTATTTTGGCATGATAACAGTTCCCCTCCCCCCCCCCCCATTTTTTTTCCTGCTGTGCCTTAGTCTTAGGTTCTGGTATGTTTTTCTCTTCTTTCCAAGGTTTTAATAGATGCCTTCTCCTTTTTTTGCCTAATTGTTTTATAGGTTTATTTATTACCCAGTGTTTATATACTGCCAAATTATGGAAACTCTAGTTGGCTCATAGACATAATAAATAAAAAAGCCATTTAGATCCCTTCATACCACATAGATTGTACCTAGCAGCTGTCACAAATCTCTGAATGTAGGCCCTTAATTCCTTACAAAGCCAACTGTGCAGAACGTTCCAGCAGGCTTAAGGTTTGCGGAAGCACACATAAAGGAGTATTTTGAATAAAAAAACTCTTGAGGCAAAATCTTCTCAAAACACTTTAGTAACAACTGGGCATGCTCACAGGCCGAGATCCCTGAGAGTTTGCTGTAGGGGGGAAAATGAAATCATTGCGGAGATGAAAGAGGAATAGAATAGTATATCCTGGAAAAGGGCATGGCTGAACAGTAACATTTTTCTTGACCAGAGCTTTCCAAACTGTGTGTCCGGACATGTTAGTGTGTCGGCTGCAGTGTCTGGGTGTTTTCGCAGCTGCTGCTGCCTCCGAGCCCTGCCAGGATTCCGCGGAGGTCCTAGTGCCTGCCTTGTGCCTTGCTGCCTCCAAACCTGCCCTGCCAGGATTCCACGCAGGTCCTAGTGCCTGCCTTGTGCCCTGCTGTAAGAGTGTATCGCGAAATGATGCCCTGCTGTAAGAGTGTGTCACAAAATGATGCATGTCTAAAAAGTGTGTCACCAACATGAAAAGTTTGGAAATCTCTGTTCTTGACGATTCCACTGATGGTATTTCAGTTAATGATGCAGGCTTTCAGGGATGGGGTGGAGTTGGTGGGAATGGCCAAAGAACTGAATAATAAATTCATAGATAAGGAGTCATGGGATCTTCTTAGGTAGTGGATGCTGGGTGGCAAAGAAAAAAGAACTGTTCAACTCCTCCCATGCTCTTTAAAGAGCAATTTGAATAACCTGTTTTTTTATCTTGCTCCTGCAGGGAATTGCAGAGGCTGAACTGGAGAAAGATATAAACCGAACTCTGAAGATTATTATCCGATCTAGCAAGAAGGAGGTCAGTCCTCTGCATGGATGGTTTTGTCCCAAAGGGAAAGGAAGGGATCTCAGATGGTAGTGGATGCTAAAAGTCTGTGAAGAAGTACATTGGGATTGACAATTTTGGACACGTTATGCCCTCTAGCTTAAATTCGCACAAGTATGGCCAGAAATACATTTTTCATTTGTCCAGCATAGGGATCAGGAGGAGGAACTTGGAATGCCTGGTAGATTTCTGGTTCTCTGTAAGAGAACATTTAAGGTATTTGTTTCTCCATTTTGAAAAAAAAAGCCAAAAAGCTTTACCCCTTAAATTAAGCTCCTAAAATAAAAGGGTAAACCAAAAGTAGATTTTTAAACAGAACCAGAATTTGTTCAGTCGTGGAACTGAAAACAGATTCCTAGGCTTAGCATATGTGTGGTGGTATCATGTCTCTTCATCTCCAATGGAGAGTAGTAGTGAGCTCAGGAGAATTTGACAGAATATAGGGCTGTGCTACAGTACATGGCTGCTAATGCTGCATGAATTATGCTGATTTGATTTAACTGGCACAATTTTATACCAAATACAAAATTAAGGACTTCCTGGATTAAAATTGGTTTACCCATTGAAGAAAAAAATGATCAGTCTGGCTCAGTGTATCTTCGTGGCACATCTCTCAAATCCTTCCCTGCTCTCCCCTAAGGGTTCTCACTTGCCACATTTAATTCAAAATGCTTTCCTTACAGGATAAAATGGAGGGAACTTTTCTTGATGTATCTGGAGTTAATAAGCGAGGTAAGAGATTGCAACCCCCATGAATGGAGGTCGGTCGGTCGGTCGGTCTGTCCGTCTGTCTGGCCCAAGGTCACCCAGCCGGCTTTCATGCCTAAGGCGGGACTAGAACTCACAATCTCCTGGTTTCTAGCCTGGAGCCTTAACCACTACACCAAACTGGCTCTTCGCCAGGAATTTCAGTTCAAAAGAATTCAGAGCAAATCTCCCATTTTCTGTTTACATACAAGCAAGGGAGGAATTTAAGGAAACATTCTTAAATGTTTTAAGGCAAAATAAGTTGTTTGGGAAAGGGGGTTGGGGGGAAAGTGTTACAACTTTCTATTCCAGAAATTCTGTTTTCCAGGATCTGCATCTTCCTCTTTCATTACAGCTGTTATTGCAGTTCAAATGCAGCCCAAACACCACCCAGCAATTTCTAAAACACAGTATATTTTATAAATAAACCTAATGCAAGTTACAGTTTGTTTGTTTGTTTGTTTGTTTTCTATCCCGCCTTTATTGTTTCTATAAATAATTCAAGGTGGCGAACATACCTAATACTCCTTCCTCCTATTTTCCCCACAACAGCAACCCTGTGAGGTGAGTTGGGCTGAGAGAGAGTGACTGGCCCAAGGTCACCCAGCCGGCTTTCAGGCCTAAGGCGGGACTAGAACTCTCAGACTCCTGGTTTGCCATTGGCTCCTTCCTAAGGCTGAGAGACAAGGACTGGCCCAAGTCACCCAGCCGGATTTCATGCCTAAGGCGGGACTAGAACTCTCAGACTCCTGGTTTCTAGCCCGTTGCCTTAACCACTAGACCAAACTGGCTCTCTACAGTTTTCTTGTGGATGTTCCTTTTCCCCTGGAGCTCATTGACAACTTCTGGGAGGGGCTGTAATTTGCTTTGGCATGGTATGCCGGGGGCTATATGCCCCAAAGTGTATGGACCCAGAGCAACAATAACATTTGATACACATTAAATTAAAATTGGATACTTCCCGTGCATTTAATCATTTATCCCAGCAGTTAGGTTTGCTTACGACCATAGCAGAAGTAAAAACAACCACAACGACCAAGCAGAGTTGGATCTGGTTAGTAGTTGGATGGGAGACCTCCAGAAATCCAGAACTATAGGACTAGGAAGTTGAAAGGAGAAGAAGAAGATGGTAATGGCAAACCACATCCATATTTCTCCCAAGGAAACCCCATGGACATGTCCATGTCTCACCAAGAATTTGACCTGAGAGCATATTTACCTTTTATTTAAAAATTTATTCTCTTACCACACTGAAAATTGCAGTTGGCAGTGACCTCCAGACAGGTTCTAGGTCCTGCAACCAAACGTTTGGGGGAACACAGGTTGTGGACTCTGATTTAAATAGTATTACTTTGCAGATACTGCCTCCAAAAAGCCTAATGTTTCAGGCTTTTTCTCTGAAGTGGAGTGTTTCGTGCATTGATATAGGTAGCAGGACAGTCTGATCCAGTGCTATTAGAGGGCATTTGCATTTTATTTATTTATATTTATATTTCTAACTTATATCACCGCCCATCTCCCCCCATTTCCGGAGGGGACTCTGGGAATTTTGGCCTCTACCTATTGCATTCAAGCTTTTAATCTGTTCTGAGGAGCCAAGCGCATCAGTCAACTGTACTCTGTACTTCTGCACATAAGGCTCTGTGCCTCTGTTATTAGTGCCGGTTAGTCTCAAAATGATTCAGGGAGAGGAAAACATGATACTAAACATGAAGGTTAAACAAGCGAAGGGGTTTATTCTGAAAGAGCTTTCTAGCTTAGACTTGAGGTCTGCCATTTGCAACTGAGGCAGCAGATGCAATACTTTTCATTACAACTTTTTCTGTGCTGCAGGGGGGATGCTGGTGGGACTTCCCGAAGACCCACCTCCAAGTTGTCTTCTTCCAGAGCCAGTCCTCCAGTACTATGTACAACAGTATCAGAAATCTGGATTCAGGTAATGCAGGTTTGCATGTGTCACTTCTGTTTTATTGGGCAGGTATGCCCAACACCCACATTGTTTATACTGAAGCAATAGTTTGTTAATTTCATTGCTCAAGACAATGAATGGTAATGGCCACTAGCTTTAGAATATATATGGGCAAATTTATGTAAGATACTCTTGCCTGCAGAGGGAGAGTTCTACTCGATGTTGCTGTGTACAAACCATAGGGATTGGTAGACCATCATTCTCAACTGAGGGGGTCTCTGACTGGCAACTGTTGAGCTGTGGAGAAGAGAGAAAAGTGGTGGAAATAAAAAGAACAGGAATTCAACAGTTTTCATAAAATTATTTTCAGCCAGTGTCTTTCAAATTCAATGGCAGCTGGTTTTCATCAACTCAAGGGATAACTAAAACTGAATTTATGGGCAAATATTACCTTGTTTAAATGTACCTTTAAGGTCTCCTTCCTCTTTATTTTTGGTCATGACCTCCTTTTCCCTCTTCTCTGGCTATCACTTCCTTGAAACAGGAAGCCGGCCCAACCATGCATTTTTAATGCAATGCAGAATTTTGCATTCTGTTGGGGGATGAGAGGTGAGAGGAGAAGTAAGAAATGGCAGGCAGCAGCTGCCAGAAAAGTTTTCTTTCCTCCCAATGTCAGCCCAAAAAAAACCACAAAAGTTACTGACTGTGAGTGAGGGGGTAGAAATGTTCCTTAGATCTACATGTTTGTATTGGGAGGACTCGGTATTTGGTATAGACGCTTGGAGTTTGGTGGTGGCCCAGAAAAGATTATGCTAAGTCCTGCTTTTTTCCCTTTTTGCCTCTTTCAGGGGCCCACTGAACTGGTACCGAAACATGGAAAGAAACTCGTTTTGGAATGCTTCTGCCCGGGGCAGAAAGGTGAGGGTTGAAGGGAACATCAAACAGCCTTGGCCCTTCAGGAAGGAAGTTCCCATAATCGTTCTTTTTTATTTTTCTTTGGTATGGCACAAAGCTCAGAAACTTCCCACAAAAGCTCCTAACTCTGATGTTGATCCCATCGCCTCTTCCCTGAAAGAGTTAATAATGGCCAACATTGGCTGATCTCAAGTCGAGTCAGATGTGGTTAATACACGGATGAGGGAACACCAGGAAATCCCAGGGCAAAACTATAGACTGGGAAGGAAAAACAAAAATCAGAAGGTGGTAATGACAAATCAGTTCCATATTATTGCCAAGAAAACTACAAAGACATAAGTAAAAATCTAGCTCAGTTCAAGGGATACATTGACATTCCCTCAAGGAACATAAGGAAAAGGCTGCGGATAGAAATGAGCAAGGCTGAAACAAAAAATTGGATCTGGCCATCCCACATTGTTCTTTTTTTGTTCACAGACAAATACTGCCTCCACCTATTCACACAAATGTGTAGACTTTAATACATATTCCTGTGATTTATACTGGGGGAAAATCTGTTCATTCCAATCAAGGTTTTTGGAGTTTTTTTTTTCCTCCGATGCATGCTGTAGACCAGAGCTTTCCAAACTGTGTGTCGCGACACAAAAGTGTGTCGCCACACACAGCGTGGTGTGTCGCCACACCACCCGGAAGTGGCGGTGCGTGCGTGCACAACGGCAGCAGCGGCGTGAGATCAGTGCTTCCGTGTTTTAGTGGAGGCTACTGCCGCCGCCGTGCACGCGCGCGCCGCACGCCCCCCGTGCCGCCGCCGTGGACGCGCGCGCCGCCGCACCCCCCCTCCCGTGCTGCCGCCACACTGCCGCCGCCGCTGGTGTGTCGCCAGCGGTGGCACTTTGGAAAGCCCTGCTGTAGACAATGCATTCCTCTCCATTGTGGTATAAAGTAGCCCTCAGACTTGTTATTTCATGTGCCAACATTTAATAACTTTTGATTCACTCCCCTTGCCTTCTAAGAGAAACCCCGTTATTCATTTTTGCCTGCCTGTCTTTCCTCTGAAAATCTTAAAGTGACTTTGGTGGGTTCTTTGCATGTTCATTTTGTTCTCCCCAAACCTTTGGGTGTCAGTCTTGGTTCAAGTCACCCACCAATCTCCATGTAAGTTGAAAGATTCAAATTCCAACTCTCCTGTTCCTCATCCAGCCCTGAGTTGCATTGTCTACACCAGAGCTTTCCAAACTGTGTGTCACGACACAAAAGTGTGTCGCCACACACAGTCTGGTGTGTCGCCACACAACCCGGAAGCGCTGATCATCATCAGCGCTTCCAGGTTTTCCCGCGGCAACACACCAATGGCGGCGCGCAAAAAACGAAAGCGGCAGCAGCCACAGCGGCACGCAAAAATCTAAAGCGGCAGCAGCGCTTCCGGGTTTTTGCGCGCTGCCGCAATGGCGGCGCTTCCGGGTTTTCCCACGGCGACACACCAATGGCGGTTGGTGTGTCGCCGCGGGAAAACTTTGGAAAGCCTTGGTCTACACTATCAGCATTTTTCTGATGTTCAGTGCTTAAAAGCATTTATATACTCCCCATAAAACATTTCAAAGCAGTTGCAGACTATTTTAACAATGTTCAGTCTGGGCTGTGCAGCAATCCAGATTCAAAGGGGAAAAGGTTATTAAGAGCTTGAGTCTTTTCCTGGAAAATCCCACATTCAGTTTAATGAGGTGCTATTATTTGGAGCCTATGTGTTCTGCAAATCATATTTTCCCTTTCAATTCAGCCTTGGTTAAAACAGCAAATACAAAAACATAAAATGGAGAGGAAAAATAAAATAATAAAATTGAATAAAATCTGTCTCCACCAATTGCACAGCTTAATAGCCAAGAATGTGTGGATTCTATATTAAGTTATAAAACCAGTGTAGGTTCTCTGCCTAGCAAAGTCTTGTTCATCTCATCAGCATCCCTCATTGTCAAGCTACAAGATTAAGCTGTTGTTTGGAATGACAGGAAGCTGTCATGGGGATGAGTTGAGCTTGCTTTGTGCCTGTGCCTTCTGGCAAAAACATTCTTCATTCATGTAAGAGTCACAGTGTTGGATTCCTGGAAGGATAGGAAATCATTTTGAATTAGTGGGTGCAGTCAAAATGCTGACAGCATGTTGGGGGAATGATTGCCATGGCTTGCCTATTCACAAAATGGTGCTACATTGAGGTTGGTGAGTCATAAAACATGCATTTCCTTGAAGAGAAATTAGGGAGGGGGCTACCTGATCCTACAGAATGATCTCTAGCACCCCATCTTGCTTCTGCCTTTTATTTAAAAGGGTAGGCACATTTTCAGACACAGCACTAGGCTGTTACACATAATTTTGCTGACCTTTGGATTACTGACTCATTAAAGCAGTTGCTACTGTTTCAGACACATCTCAGCCGGAAAAGAGATGCAAAAATAAAAATAGCTGAGAAGTGCGGTGCTCATGCGAAATCCAGACCGCTTCTTCTGAAATTTTCAAAGGGTTTATAGCCTACTACTGCTGTCTTATTTTTCAGGATTTTCTGGCCCCCAATTTTTTGGAAATGTCTGTGGCCCTGCTAATTAGATATATTACATCATGAATCTGACAAAATTGGATGTAAGTCCATTGAAGTTCATTCTTCAATACATTTTTTTGTGTTTTAAAATGCCACAGGATTTTCAGTCTATTGTAGAGAGAAGAGGAAATGGCCTTGAGGGACAGGAGGAAGAGCCAATACCAAGACAAGGATCAGATAAAAGAAGGCTGAGTCCAGGGCAGAAATATAACCTGAGAAAACATCCCAGACAAGACCCTCCCTTGTTCTCATGAAGATCAAGGGAGGGAGGGGGAAGTACATTCAGGCTTACAAGATTCTGTTACTATATCTTTACAATAAAAGTAGTATTGGCCTGGGGGGCGTGGTGGCTCAGCGGGTAAGACGCCAGGCTTGTCGATCGGAAGATCATAAGTTCGGAGGTTCAAATCCCTAGTCCCGCGTGACGGAGTGAGCTCCCGCACTAGCCCCAGCTCTTGCCAACCTAGCAATTCGAAAGCATGCAAATGCAAGTAGATGAATAGGTACCACTTCAGTGGGAAGGTAACAACGTTCCACGCGCGTCATGCCAGCCACATGACCGCGGAAGCGTCTTCGGACAACGCTGGCTCTTCGGCTAAGAAACGGAGATGAGCACCGGCCCCTAGAGTCGGACACGACTGCACAAATGTGGGGGGTGGGGAACCTTTACCTTTTATGCATTTTAACCTTTTATTACATTCAGGCTTACAAGATTCTGTTACTATATATTTACAATAAAAGTAGTATTGGCCTACACTTTAGTTCCCTGGCCTAGTCTACCTTGAAGGGCTGACACTATGGCAGCAAACATAGCTACTTTTCAGGAGTTTGCACTACAACCATAAATCTTCCTTTCTTGATCTTTATGAGCAACTTTATGTGACTTTGGTCTCCCAAGAGTGATGATTTCTTCCTTCAGATTTAACAGCTGCACTGTCCCTCAGCTTCCTCTGCTCTGCCCATCTCTGAGAAAAGCTCCTAACATTTGTCAGTGTGTTAATATACAGCTGTTAACGTATAGCTGATGTGTTCATGTGTCAATGTTAGCTGATCACCACTGCAAATGGCTTCAACTCTCCTTGCATCTCTAAATCCACAGATCACGGTTCCTGCCCTGATGGTCACTGCTGGAAAGGACAGAATTCTCACTCCAGGCTTGAGCAAGCACATGGAGGACTGGGTGAGTGACATATGTGTTGGCCTGAACCTTTCCATAAATGAACAGATATAATAGGTCAGTGGGTGGGACCATGTCCCTCCACACTGAGTTATTTTATTTCACTTAAGGGAATGGAAGTGAAGGGATTTTTGTGGCTGCAGGTGCTGCAGCAGTTCAAGGCCAAACAATGATTTTTCCTCCTCTATCTCTGTTTGGAGGTTGGCAGGCTTGAAGATCATTCCCTGCTTTTGAAAAATTGGGGTGTGGAAGCCATGGTGATGTGGAAGTTCCCTTTATCTCCTGGTTTCTCTTCTCACAAAAGTCACCCCAACTTTCCATTTCACTGTATTTTAATTTCTGTAGCTTGAATCATGTCAACTGGATTTCTATTTTCTCAGTGGAAACGTTTCGCTCCTTATCCAAGGAGCTTCTTCAGTCTGAGCAAAGTTAGTAAGGGAACCCTTAAATATGTTTCTAGGGTGGCTGTGTGACCTTGCACCTGTGGCTAGGTCATGGTTATTTTTGAGATGTTATTTCTAAGTCCCTTTATCATCTAAAGGAGGATCGTTAAGATTACCATGCTGCTGTTGAGCTTGTGAAATGGTCTTAATCTTCCTAGGCACAGAAGACAAAGCAGGAAGGAAAATAGGGGAAAGATTGTGCCTGAGGCCCCCACCTCTATTCAAGGAAATTAATTTCGTTCTTGTGTTTAAGAATCATCAACTGAATAGTGACTCCTTAGTTATGAAGCAGAGGCTTATGATGCTTTGAGATGGGGAAAAGCTCAGGAATTCCCCTGAATTAGCCCTGCACACAAGAGGGACCCAGCGTTGCTTGGCCTCTCATTGCAGATGCCGGGGCCCAGCTCCTGACTGAGATTTCTTGCCACAGCCAAGATACCTATCCTGTTTCACCAAGTAGCAAAATGGTTTCAGGTGGCTATGACCTCTACCTTTTTCTCCCGCTAGATTCCACAACTGACTCGTGGCCATATTGAAGAATGTGGCCACTTCACACAAATGGACAGGTAAGTAGTGTTAAGAGCTAAGTTGAAGGAGATAGGTTTTTTTAAAATGGTCCCTCCCTTTTCTTCTTGGGCCTAATGGACAGACAACGAGAAAAGACGTAGAGATGATTGTTTTTGTACATGGTAACTGCAGCGAGATTATGATATGCACAAAGCTGGAAACACTCTGAAATACCCACAGTGGAGGAATGATTGGTGAAGATGACAGAATTTGCAGAGATGGCAAAATTGACTTGTTTGATTAGGGAAAAGACAGTAACTACATTTGTTAGTGACTGGAAACCCTTTATGGACTTTTTGCTGAAAACATGAAAAAATGAACTTCTGATTGATGATTAGAAAGGGTAGAATATGGAAAGAAGAGAGCCATGATGTAACCTTAGAGAGAGAGGATAAAATATAAATGCACTTATAACTGCTGTAAAGAAGATTAGAAGCCACTTCTTTGTATCTTTCTTCTTCTTTTTTCTTTTTCTTTCATTTCTTTTCTATTTACTTATCACTTTTCTTTCACTTTTCTTTCTTTTTTCTTTAAATTCATATTGTTTTTCCTTTGCAAAAAACTTCTTTAATAAAAATTAATTTTAAAAAAAGTGGGAAAAGAAGAAGATACAGCAGTGATACTTAGGGCCAAACTAAATATCAGGAGGCAGTTCCCATTTTCTTTCTCTTCCTAATACTGTTAATCTTTTCCCTTGTACAAAGAAAAGCATCAGACGAGAATGATGTAGTGGATAAGGTGCTGGTCTAGAAACCAGGAGACTGTGAGTTCTAGTCCCGCCTTAGGCATGAAAGCCGGATGGGTGACCTTGGGCCCGTCCCCCTCTCTCAGCCCAACTCACCTCACATGGTGGTGGTTGTGGGGAAAATAGGAGGAGGAAGGAGTATTAGGTATGTTCCCCACCTTGAGTTATTTATAAAAATAATAAAGGTGGGATAGAAAATAAATAAATAAATAAATTACAGATTCTGTGTAGAAATGGACAGTCGGGAAGAATTTTGAGAGCCGTGGCCAGCCAGATAACTGAAAATCTGATTACATCCAATGCAGTTTCTTATATTAGAGCTCAAAAGCTAGCATGTTTATGTTAATGTAGGATAACATGTTAAATATGTTAATATAGAAATAATGCAAAAGTCTAAATAAATAATGTTCCAAACTTGGCGTGGCCAGATATTTTCCATTCCTGCCTCTTCTCTACATTCTAACATTCAGGGTTTTTGTTCTGAGGATCAAATGAGAAAAAGCTTACTTTTTACACCATTTTGAGATTCCAGAGGAAAGGCAGGATGTAAATGTAATGCAAGTCTAAATTCAATCTAAATACTGGTAGCACATTCAGAAAGGAGAGCAGAGATGGCATTTTTTGCGATTTTGGGCAGAACATGCGCTTCACTTTGATAAAGGTTTATAGAGCAGCATTCTGAAGGTTTAGAGCAGTGCTTTCCAAACTGCTGCCGTTGGCGACACACCAACGGCGGCAGCGTGTGGGGGGTGCGGCGGCCTCATGTTTTCCGCTAAAACGTGGAAGCGCTGATGGCGCGCCACTGCCGTCGTCACTACCGCCACCACCATACACGCCACCCCCGCGCCGCCGCCATGCACGTCCACTTCCAGGTTGTGTCGCAACATACTAAAGTGTCACGACACACAGTTTGGAAAGCTATGGTTTAGAGAGTAGCCTGTAACCCTCTTGATGTGTTGAATGTCAATTCCCAGATTCTCCAATCAGCATGCCTGACGGGGGGCATTCTGAGAGTTGACGTCAACTCATCTGGAAGGATACAAGCAGAAAGTTGGTTTATAATTCAGTTTTCAGTCACCACAATCAGAGATCAGAGATCAGATTTCTTGTTCTTGTATATTTCTCTGGGCACATGAGAAAAAGCCTAAAGCTTGCAGTGAATTAGCAAAATGTGACTTGGCATTAATTTGGGTTCTTTGGGCACTAAAATCAGATTTCCCTCTGTGTGAGGGTCTGCGCACGCAAGTGCACACATTGCAAAATACCTGCCTTGCCAACTTGTATTTTCTCTGCAGGCCTGCAGCTTTGAACAAAATCCTGATCGAGTGGCTGGAAGGTGTTCACAAAAATGCTTCGCCGCAAACAACTGCCAAGCTTTGAACAGGATCTCAGCCCCCATATTGGCTAAACTGTTACCTTTCATTTTGGGAAGGAGGAAAGGATTCATAAGATGATTGGTTATGGAGCTCTTGCAGTGCTTTTGGAATTGAAATATATTTTCTGGTTGATCTTTAAAAATTGAATGCATTAGAAGGGATTAGTTATGATCAACATAAAATGGACTTTTAAAAGTAGCCTAAATAGAATGCTAAAAACATATAACCATGCTGAGGTTTTGCTATCCTTTGATCTCTATTCTTTTGATTGCTGGAACCTTATCAGAGTCAGAGAGAGAGAGAGATTGTAAGAAAATTCTCAGTGGCCTAGCTGTGCTCACACATCCCTGGACCATGATTTATTTAAGCAGAGATTACTGAATAAATCACAATTGAATGGGGTCATACAGCATACTATGTCCAAACCAAACAGTACTACCCAAATACAATTTGTGATCCAGTTATAGTTTCCCTGACATATTGGAACCAAGTTTTAGCCCTACTTTGTGGGAAGCTTAAATCACAGCTTCCCAATTCAGATGAATCTGAAACTGATTTAACAAAATCAGGATGTGTCTTCTGAAGCAGGCACAAGACAGGGCAAGCACATTTGATTAATGCTCGGATGAGGAATGGGGTGGCTCTCCAGATGTTGATATATACAATTCTATCATAGACCTTTTTGGCTGTGGCAGATGGCAATTGTGCTTCAGAAACCTCTGGAGAGTCATATGTTCCCAGATTCTGGTTTGCTGTCTGAACTGGGCTTAGATTTCTAACTCTGGTATTCAGTTTAGCATTTTGATTATGAACTTTCACCCCTGGGTGGGACACATGTATATGCTTTGCAGCAGTTTGGGTTCATTTTTGGAAAGATACGATCAATCAGAGTTTTTCAAATTGTGTTCCATGGAACCCTTGGGTTCCACAAGAAATTGATGGGGTTCTGTGAGAGACTGAGGACAAAAAAAAAGTTCAAACATGGCCAATTTTCTATCACTGGAATGTGTGGGATTTTTTTTTTCCTTTTAACTAACAAGTTTTGGCTGAAAAAGTTTGAACGTGCCATATGTCTACTACTTGTTCAAGCAGCTGTATCGTTTCCTGGGATCACGTGGAAAAAAGACCCAGCTCCTTTAAAGAGTTGCAGACTCATTTGCACTTCTGCACATTCCAACCCCCCTTTTGGGATTTGAATCTGAAGCACTATGTATATGTGTTGTGTAACCATGTTGAGCTGTCACTTAGAGAACATGAAGCCCTTCTGAATTCCTTGTACAACGTGGAAGGACATCAAACGTAAACAAAAAATATTTCTTTGCCACCAAGTGTGGATGCTGCTCCCTTCAGCTCAGGATTGCCTGTACTTTTCAGCAGAGATTCTCAATAGGAGGACTTAGTCCTGATACCAGAAATTAGCCTGCATGTACGTGTTCTTTGGTACTGCTGAGAAGAGAATTAGCTTCTTAAGAAGCACAGCTTCTATTTCGTTTTCTTTCAATAAAGCTGCCTTATTGACAGCCTTTAAGGCAGGGGTGGGCAACATCAGGCCCGCGGGCCGTATATGGCCCACAGGGCTCCCGCCTAAGGCCCGCGGGGCTCCGGCCCGCAAAACCCGTCCCTTCCATGCGATTGGCTCCCACCCGCAAACCCCTCCCCCCAGTGCTTGTGATTGGCTCCCACCCACAAACTCCGGCCCCCAGTCCGCAGAAATCCCAGAAACCCCGCCCCCAACCCCCCCGGTCCCCGGTTATAAATATCGAAATGGCCCTTGGCAGAAAAAAGGTTCCCCACCCCTGCTTTAAGGCAACCACAGGCTGGCTCGGAATTCTGGGAGTTGCGGGAGAAACAATGGAACAGGTTTGAGACTTCCTTTTTTCACATACCAATATGTGCCTTACTACTGAACAAAGCCCCTTGTCTTCACTCTGTTGTTTTTCCTGCTGCTCTAAGGTGCCAGCAGAAAACGGCTGGCTCTGTACTGGAGTGGTACATTCTTGGGTGTGTGGTTATGGTGCTGCTACTTGTAGAAGACCAATAAGTAATATAAAGTTTTGCTAACAGTATTCCTGTGCTCTTGAATAAAGTTTTCTGGCAGAGAGAAATTGATTTATGACACAAGAAAAGCTTTCTCATTCATTCCTGGAGGCAGTTCCCAGGATTTACTGGTGACTTTATTTTATTTATTTATTTATTTATTTATCTATCTATCAAATTTCTATCACCGCCCATCTCCCTCCTCAGGAGGGACTCTGGGCAGTTTACAATAAGATAATTTATTAAAACAAGAAGCATAAAATATAAATACAATATATAAAATATAATACAATTATTAATAATTATAAAATCAGAATAAAATCCAAGTGGCAAAAAGGTCTCACTCAGTCCATGTGTGTGAGGAGCACTCTAAGGCACTAGCCATCCCCAAGAGTAACTATTCCCTTCCCGGCCCCAAGCAAGGTGGCAGAGCCAAGTTTTCAGGTTCCTCCGGAAGGTCAGGAGTGATGGGGCTAACCTCACCTCCGGGAGCAAGTTGTTCCACAGGGCGGGAGCTCCTGCAGAGAAGGCTCGTCTCCTGGACCCCGCCAGATGGAATTCTGTTATAGATGGGGTCCGCAGCATGCCCTCTCTGCATGATCAGGTGGGACGGGTTGATGTATTGGGGACAAGGTCCCTCAGGTAACCTGGCCCTATGCCATGTAGGGCTTTAAAGGTGATAACCAACACCTTGAATTGGACTCAGAAGCAGACTGGCACCCAATGCAGCTCACATAATAGAGGTGTTATGTGTGCCAATCTAGGGACTTTAGAGCATAGTATTTGAACATCTTGGATTCTTTCAGTGTCTAGCTTCTTACATCCTGTGGTGCTAAGCCATAATGATGATGCTTCTCTTTTGACTTCTGTCTCTCAGACTATATGAGACCAAAAGCAAAGCTTCTGAATTAAGTATTCCCTTTGCCATCAAAGTTCTTTTCCCTTGCCTGTAGCAATATGTTGTCTTTCTACTGGAGTACTTACTATGCAAGATGCTTAAATCATAAAATGGGCAGTGGGGCAGGAAGGTGGCAGAGTTGACACTAAGTTATATTTTATTTCAGCAAAGGATCAGAACTAATGCAGCATCAAAAGATTGAGGGTAACATCTATCAGGCATGCATACAGTAAATAATACAAAATTCCAAAATCAAGCTGGATTTTATGTGTTGGCAGTTCTATGTTCTGGCCCTAATTTGAATTTACCCAGCTGCCAGTTCAAGCAGTTTAAGGGTTACACAGGTTAGAGGTCCATTCCACTATTTTGCACAGTAATCTGGAGTACTGTGTATGGTGGACAAACTTTTCACATGTCATCTTTGGTGTCATGTCCATCAAGCTGCTGGCTTGATGGCCACTGGGAGAAATAAATGCTGGTGATGGAATAACAAAACAAAAAGACATGTTTCAAAATGCAGCATGAGTTCAGCATTGTCACCCAATTTAACTTTACCCACATCTTAGCACTTCTTGTGTCAACTGCAGGACACGTACACACACGTACATGTTCACTAGTGATTATTCTAAGTGTCGAGGTACATGCATGAAGTTCTTACTTCAGAACATTGTAAGTAGAATTTTCTTTGCACTCAAACATTTGTTTTCAAGGCATCAAGCAATGAGATGTTAAAGTCATGTGTGAGTCCATCAGATTCTTTAGACCAGAGCTTTCCAAACTCTGTGTCGCGACACAGAAGTGTGTCGCCACACACAGTCTGGTGTGTCGCCACACACAGTCTGGTGTGTCGCCACACAACCCGGAAGCGCTGATCATCATCAGTGCTTCCGGGTTTTCCCGCGGCGACACACCAACCGCGGCGTGCAAAAACCGAAAGCGGCAGCAGCTCTTCCGGGTTTTTGCGTGCTGCCACAACAGCGGCACTTCCAGGTTTTCCCATGGCGACACACCAACGGCGGTTGGTGTGTCGCCGCGGGAAAACTTTGGAAAGCCCTGCTTTAGACTGCTGCTGGTGAACACTGCCAGGAGTTTGTTGTGACTATCACCCTTTGATATCCTTGTAATGTTTGTCTTCAGGTGGTGATTAGATACTGATGTCTAGTGAACAAACCCTCTTGACCAATTGCTCCTCTTGAAGTCCTTCTGCTGAAAAAAATGAGAAACGTTCCTTAAAAACTAGCACTCTAAGAGGACAAGGATTCTGGGCCTATTAGGGTCCTTCAACCTAGTATCCTGCCTCTAACAGACCATCCGGCCCAGTGCCTAATATATCCAGTTCCTTTTTTGTGGACCCTTCAGCCTATACCCACTTACGCTGATAAAATTGGACAATGAAATAGACAGTTTTTCAAGAACTGTCATGAAAAACAATCTGTGTTAAGCCACCAACAAGCTGTTATTTTAAAAAGACAGAATAAGTGAAGGGAAAACCAGCAGGCCTAAGAATGTTAGATTTAATCTCTCCAGTGATGTCAAAGCTTTATCAAAGCTGTTTAGGGTACAGGCAACTGGCAGTGGGGGAGGGGGTTGAACTTTAATGCTGGCATAGAGGAACACTGGTTTGAAAGCAATCAGAACTGCAGCGGTAGGAGAGTTACCAGTTCGCTCACCAGTGGGGATGGGGGGGCACTAAAATGTATCTCTCCATTCTGCTTATCTTCCCCCAAATGGGGAAAAAATAGGTTCAGAATCCTTTTTTTCTGCAGCTAGAACAACTGGAGAGGATGAAAGAGTTTGGATATATATACACTGCTCAAAAAAATAAAGGGAACACTGAAACAACACAATGTAAGTCCAAGTCAATCACACTTCTGTGAAATCAAACTGTCCACTTAGGTAGCAACACTGATTGACAATCAATTTCACATGCTGTTGTGCACATGGAATAGACAACAGGCGGAAAGCATAGGCAGTTAGCAAGACATCCCCAATAAAGGAGTGGATCTGCAGGTGGTGACCACAGACCACTTCTCAGTTCCTATGCTTTCTGGCTGATGGTTTGGTCACTTTTGAATGCTGGCGGTGCTTCCACTCTAGTGGTAGCATGAGACGGAGTCTACAACCCACACAAGTGGCTCAGGTAGTGCAGCTCATCCAGGATGGCACATCAATGCGAGCTGTGGCAAGAAGGTTTGCTGTGTCTGTCAGCGTAGTGTCCAGAGCATGGAGGCGCTACCAGGAGACAGGTCAGTACATCAGGAGACGTGGAGGAGGCCGTAGGAGGGCAACAACCCAGCAGCAGGACCGCTACCTCCGCCTTTGTGCAAGGAGGGACAGGAGGAGCACTGCCAGAGCCCTGCAAAATGACCTCCAGTGGGTCACAAATGTGCGTGTGGCTGCTCAAACGGTCAGAAACAGACTCCATGAGGGTGGTATGACGGCCCGACGTCCACAGGTGGGGGTTGTGCTTACAGCCCAACACCGTGCAGGACGTTTGGCATTTGCCAGAGAACACAAGATTGGCAACTTCGCCACTGGCGCCCTGTGCTCTTCACAGATGAAAGCAGGTTCACACTGAGCACATGTGACAGACATGACAGGGTCTGGAGACGCCGTGGAGAACATTCTGCTGCCTGCAACATCCTCCAGCATGACCGGTTTGGCAGTGGGTCAGTAATGATGTGGGGTGGCATTTCTTTAGGGGGCCGCACAGCCCTCCATGTGCTCGCCAGAGGTAGCCTGACTGCCATTAGGTACCGAGATGAGATCCTCAGACCCCTTGTGAGACCATATGCTGGTGCGGTTGGCCCTGGGTTCCTCCTAATGCAAGACAATGCTAGACCTCATGTGGCTGGAGTGTGCCAGCAGTTCCTGCAACACGAAGGCATTGATGCTATGGACTGGCCCGCCCGTTCCCCAGACCTGAATCCAATTGAGCACATCTGGGACATCATGTCTCGCTCCATCCACCAATGCCACGTTGCACCACAGACTGTCCAGGAGTTGGGGGATGCTTTAGTCCAGGTGTGGGAGGAGATCCCTCAGGAGACCATCCGCCACCTCATCAGGAGCATGCCCAGGCGTTGTAGGGAGGTCATACAGGCACGTGGAGGCCACACACACTACTGAGCCTCATTTTGACTTGTTTTAAGGACATTACATCAATTTTAGATCAGCCTGTAGTGTTCTTTTCCACTTTAATTTTTGAGTGTAACTCCACATTCAGACCTCCAGGGGTTGCTTACATTTGATTTCCATTGCTTTTTGTGTGATTTTGTTGTCAGCACATTCAACTATGTAATGAACAAAGTAATTAATACGAATATTTCATTCATTCAGATCTAGGATGTCTTATTTCAGTGTTCCCTTTATTTTTTTGAGCAGCTTATATATATATTGGTTTGAGAGAAGGGGAAAGAAACTAATCCACCAATGCTGGGGAGCCAGGAGGAAGAATTAAGATGTGGAATGTGGTGCACAAGTGGAGAAAATCTGGCTTTCCATGATCAGGCAGTAAGTATGAAGATCTTGCATCTAATCATGAACAAAAAAGGAGAAGAGTAGGTCATTCTCTGCCTTTAGGATACTTACACTGTTTGTATGTGTCTGTGCACGTACAGTAAGCACGAGTAATAGGATGAATGGCTCCTGGAGCTTGCCAACTGAGAATATTCACCTGGCTTTCCCGAAATGGGAGGCCTGATACCCAGTTAGGTTATTCCTGTTAACTGAAGGCTATGTCCATCCAATGATACTGGTTGATAGGAAGCAAAGAAAGGGGGGCAGAAAAGGGGGCACTCTCCAGATGGAGAATTAAACTTGGGTAGTTGTGCCCTCGGGGGGTGTTGACATGAAAGGAAAAGTCAGAGGAAGAAGGGATTAAGGACAAGTCTCCTCAGAGAGAAAGTTGAGAGAGGTACACCTGGCCTTGCCAAGCCTTTCAATTGAGTAAACCAAGAAAAGTACCTGAAACATCCATGAAGTTGCCAGAAATCAAATTCAGCTCTATTTACTTTCCAAGGCAAAGCCACAGAGACACTTTGCCCCAGCACAAGGACAGCCCCCGGTTTCCAGAGGACATTCTGCATGTTACTGTCTGTATCATCATCTACCTGTAGCCAACTCTGTTTGCAAACTATGATTAATATAACCATGAGTTACTTGTTTCACAAGGGGCGTGGTGGCTCAGCGGGTAAGACGCCAGGCTTGTCGATCGGAAGATCACAAGTTCGGAGGTTCGAATCCCTAGTCCCGCATGACAGAGTGAGCTCCCGCACTAGCCCCAGCTCTTGCCAACCTAGCAATTCGAAAGCATGCAAATGCAAGTAGATGAATAGGTACCACTTCGGTGGGTAGGTAACAGCGTTCCGCGTGCATCATGCCGGCCACATGACCGTGGAAGTGTCTTCGCACAACTCTGGCTCTTCGGCTAACAAACGGAGATGAGCACCGGCCCCTAGAGTCGGACACGACTGCACAAATGTGCGGGGGGAACCTTTACCTTTACCTACTTGTTTCACCCAACGTCCTGGGTTTGCCAGATTCATTGAACATAAATTATGTGATCTGAGTAGATTAATATATGGTTGCCTTGTTTTTGGTCAGGGTGTCATGAAGGCATTCATAACAAAAGAACTGGAAGGTAGATGTGGCCACCCAGTTTTTCAGAGGTCAATGCAGATTTTCTTTGCAGAAGCTAACCACCTCTTCCATTCCTTGTAGATTTTTTTCCTGGTAGCCTGTCCTACTCCAAAAAAGAAGTGGGCAGGAGCAAACACATACATCTATGATAAACTAATAGGTATTAAGCTGTTGGGAGAAGATGAACTAAATATCTCCTTTTAAATCAGAATTCTATTCCATTTTTTAAAAATTAATATTGTGAGAAAAATGGCTCAGGAGCTAAATCCCTCAAAACTATAAAGCAATAGAAAGTGTTGAGTTTATGCACCCTAAATCAGCCTGACATAGTCTTTTCTTTTTATAAGATTACATACAAATTATGGCATTGTAAAGGGGAATTTATTCAGGATGTTATTACAGCATTTAATAGATCGCCTTATGAAATTCATCTTGAGAAATTAATTCAAATGGGATCAGACAAAAGCACAGCCTGAAATTGCCAAAGAAATAGTCACCTTTTCAATCTGGATCTACAGTACTCCTTGTGACAAACCAGCAAATGTAAACATGAACACCAAATAGGAAAGGAAATGGATTTGTTCAATGTATTCCCTGCCTCCTTACTTTGGTAAGTATTCAATATACATGAGTCAACATTTTAAATTCAGTTACATTTCTCTTTCATTTTGGCTGATGAGGTTTATTTTATTCAGAGTAGTAAACAAAACACAAAAAAGGCCCAGACTTTCCTGTGTCCAGGTCTTGAGCTTTAATAGATGGATGTAATCTCAATTATACTATCTTAAGGTCACTGAACTATCAGTAATTCACCTACTTGTAATAAGTTCTCTATTTCAGAGGTAGGAGAACTGTGACCCTCCAAACATTGCTGAACTGCAACTTCCAGTAAATCCAGGTACCCAGACCTATACTAAGAGATTCTGAGAGCTGTATTTCAACAACAAGGTGCTCATTCCTGTAGAACTACAAACTCTTGTCTTTAACTTCCTCTGTTCCAATAAGAATTGGAAAAAGACCCATAAACATCTCTATCATGTAGTGGAAAGCTTCTGGTACCACCAGATGTGGCTTCAAATCCACACAGGAAGAGAATTCCAAGCACCAGGGTCACTAAGCTTTCTGGTAAGGTTAAAGCAAGCAGAAGCCAGGCTTGCACAATGGAAGATACCCAGCAATGATGGATGGGGATTTCAAAGGGTCTCAGTTCACTCCCAGTGTGGATCTGAAGCCACATCTTGCAATGCCTGAAACTTCTTTCATCACCCTTACTTCAAGTTTCTCATTCCTATTACTCAGCTTCTTTCCCCATACCCCCCAGAAACTTTCTCTTATGTGCCTAAGGAGATTCTTGAGCCCATTATCTTTGCTCTAAATTTGATAAATGACCATTGACTTTGAGACTATAATTTCAAGCATGATATGGTCCATGGGTAGGCAAGTGCCTTTGTGTATGATTAAAACATCAAAAAAATCCACAAAATGTGTCTTTTGAAGTGATCTGTTTATAAAAGTGCTGCTTGTGATGTTGTCTCAAAAGCTCTACTCTTCCATTATCTTTACTCTTCACAGAATTTAAGCCAGCCAGAGAATAATAAATCTTGAAAGAATTCTGGGGAAAATGAAACCATTCGGTGAAAGATTTGGATATGGATTTCATCTCTCCCTTAAGAAAGAGGTTCAGGATAAAAAATGCCTTCGGATTTAGATTAGGAGAAACATTCACATCAATGTCCAGAATCAGCATGACTTCATTCTCTCCCCATTTTTCCTGTTGGACATTCCAGTTCCCTGCAGAAGTGTCACATTCGTCTAAGCTTCCTTAGACAAGGAAGATTGGGCAACCAAGCAGGAGGGGCCTGCTCTGGCCAGCCAATCAAATCAACCATGTGAGCCCTTCACTGACAGCTTCCTACATCAGCCTCCTATAGCAGTGGAGAAAGGGGGAGTAACCACAGGAGAAGAGCCATAGCTGAAGATATTCTTGTGAGCTGGCACCCCCAACCTGATTCTTGCATACTGTAATGGCAGGTTCAGTTCTGTGTTCCTTGGCTTACACTTTTCAACATGGAAATATTGTGTATCCTAGTCTTGACTAGGCAAGGAACATTCACGGTTGCATGTTCCCAATGTCAAAGCTGCCCTAAGAGTGGAAAGCTGGCTCGGCAGAAAGGGCAACCATATGTGCAAGGCATAGGCACTTACAACAATTTAAATATATACCCCCTTCCCCGGTACCATTCGCTTAAGTGGCGCAGTAAGCCCTTGCATGTTAATTTCATATTTACAAGGTCAACTCATACAACTGCAGTCCTGTTTTACATTGTTAGGGATGCTTTTGAACCACTTCCATCCCTGCTTCGGTTGCATTTCTGTTCACCTTGGATGCTGCTGGCCCACTGAGTGTTAACATGATTACGTCCATGTACAGCAAGCCAGCAAAGAAAGATGAGCAAGGCAAGTGCCCTCAACCTGCAGTGAATAATTGGAGCTTTCAAATGAGGTGCTCCGAAGTACCTGTTTTGACCGGCTGGCAGCCAGGATCCCATAAAAACTAACCTTAACAACAAGGCAGCATTTTGGAAACTTGGAAACAACCTTGATTTTGGTTTTCAATCACATTTGAAGCTAATGCTCTTGCCCTGTGTGTGTGTCCCATCTGTTTTACAAGAAAAGAGCATTCAGCAAACATGATTGCAAGAAAAGAATAACTGTCCTCAGGTTTGGCACAGCAAGGGAAGATTTTGAGTGCTCTCTGGAGTTTCCAGGAAGAAAGGAAGCATCTACTGGAAAGCTGACACCTTGGTTGGTGCAAGTACTTGTTTTGTTTGTTTGGGTTTTTTATAACACTCATTACTTCCAACAACTGTCTTTCAACTTTGCTGGTGAAGTCACAAATATTGATTGAAATCCCCATGGGTTCCATAAGCTTGAATGAAAAGAATAGAGAATTGTTTTCTTTCTCCAAAAGGGAAATTAATGCATGCTTAAGGGGTAATAGCAGCAATGTGTATGAACTTTTATACAGTCTTAAAAAGAAATTCAAAGTGACATGGAAGCGGAATGGAATGAACATGCTTGGGGGAAGAAATGAATATTTCTATTTTATGCTCCGATCTTTGGCTACTTTAATCCAGAACTGCCTGCTTCCCCAGACAAGCAACAGTTCTTGCCAAGTACTCCTTTCCAGCTCTCTGAGATCCTTCTGATTCTAAGATGGAACTGGAGACTTTCTCAATGCCAAAGAAGTGAAGATGCTGAGACCCTGATCCTGGTGTCTTCTGCATGCAACATAGGCCCTCTGCCACTCAGTTATGACCCTTTTTCTCTTCTCCAAGAACAGGGTTATGGGTCTCACATTAAATGCAAAGTAGAACTGGCGAAGGAAGTGAAGATGCTCCAAGTAAAGGCTGGAGATTTAAGGACTGAGCAAAAAATAACCTCTCAATTTTCTTAAGGCCATTTTCGAGTTATAAAAGGGAAGGAGCTCCATTCTTTTTTAACTGCATGATTTCTGAGCTGGAAGCATTATAAACTATTTTGACACTGACCTTTAACTGAATAGTATCCTCTCCCTCTTCATTACCTCAAGACTGAACATTTTCTCAACAAGGGAAAATGAGAAAAACATTGTCCTTCTGCGAGTATCCATGATTCTTGGAAACCTCATTGCTCTTTCTTGCCAAATGAATGTGAAAAAAGACATCTGCCTTTGTGTGTTATTTCTTGGTGTCAGGCACCATTTTTATGCCCCTTGAGCTATCTATTTTCATACATTGCCTTGAAGGTCAGCAAGGTACAATTCAGGAGCCTTGCTCTCTTTGCTTCCCACCAAACTGTCTGATAAAATATGCTGTGATTGCTAGAAACAGCTGGCAACATTCAGCCGGCAGTTCATTCTGCCAGCGCAGAGGTGGAAATCAAGTGACAACTTATAACATAATGAAAGATTGATACTGGCACTAAACCTTACATGCAGAAATAAACAGCTTCATTCTCCAATTTAGTTTATTGTTTAAAGGGGAGCAAAGCATCTAAAGCTATAAACCAAGACAAGAATGCTTGTTTGCTATGCACGTTGCTGAGCAGCAAAAGCCATGTGTCCAACATCCCCCAGTGCCCGTGCACCCCAGTGCCATTACGCAGTGCCTGTCGTTCTCATTTCCTCTAACACTGACCACAGATGGAACCCATAGAACTTTCTGAGGCTTGTGCTGTGACATCTTTTAGATGTCTACTAAAGACCCATCTCTTTATCCATTCCTGCCATATATAGATGTCAGCTACACATCCCTTCTGGTTTACTTTTTATCCTTTTTTATTATTTTAATTTAATTTCATTACAAACCACCTAGTGATTCATTTGTGAGATAAATGCAGTGAGTGAGTGAGTGAGTGAGTGAGTGAGTGAGTGAGTGAGTGAGTGAATTGAGCAGACTTTTTACCTGAGTTTTAAGATATAGATTTGTTTTTTAAATATAAGATATATAGTTCTTCTGTTGTGATCTATTTGTCTTGTTTTAAGATATAGGTTCATTTTTAAAGGTGTACTTCAAAAGTAGCTTTGAGGTGTACTTGATTCCTGCTAACTATAAGGACACACATTTTCTTGAAAACGGCACAGTATGGAAATATGACAACCGTAGAAAGGAGCTTTATCATTCTCTATTTAAAACATTGTAGTTTAACCTAGAGTTATTTAGTATTGCTTATTTTTCCATCTCCCTTAATAGCCTAGAACATTTTTTTTCTTCCTAGCATTTTTTCTGCATGTGCAAGGTCCACTTTTTTCAGATCAACCGAATTTTGATCCATTGGTTGCGACAGGAATTGACGGCCTGGCTTGTCACCTGAGCCTGACATCATGGGCTGAGAGAAAGTGACGGGCCTAAAGTCACCCAGCCAATTTTCATGCCTAAGGCGGGACTAGAACTCACGGTCCCCTGGTTTCTAGCCTGGAGCCTTAACCACTAGACCAAATTGGCGCTCGGTCCAGTGAATGTTAATAGCCTAGATCTTAATCTTAGTCTTAATAGCCTAGTAATTTATGTCACTGATAAATTAGGTAAATATTATATTCTAATACATGTGTGTCCATATACATGCTTAAGGAAGCAGGTAAGCAGTGTAAACTATAAGGTAGAAATAAGTGTTCAATGTACTAGTTTGCCATTGTCAGGAAATCATATGTATTTTCTGATAGATTACAAAGAAACAAAGACATATATTCTCATACTTGGCTCCAACTGTTGTAAAGCTTACAGTGTTTACGTGCATCTATCAAACTCTTCATTTTTTATTTTTTAGAATAAACACTGAGTTGCATGTTTTGAATATTCATTTTTGGGGCAGGGGGAATAAGTTATGTGTATGTGTGCAATTAACCAATACTTTTTCACAAACTCTGTGATAACCTAAAAAGAACTCTGCAATTAATACTGCAGCTGATTGCATTCACTACAAGAAAAGCAGGACTGGGATTGCAAGGTTCATTAAGATATATTTTTTTCAGATGAAGCTGAAGGGAAAAATTAAGCACCTGAGTGAGGATCCTAAAACCCTAGAGTTGAAAATAGCCATTTAGACCAGTGTTTCTCAATCATGGAAACTTTAAGACATGTGAACATCAGTTCCCAGAATTCCCCAGCCAGCATTCTGGCTGGGGAATTTTGGGAGTTGAAGTCCACACATCTTAAAGTTGCCACAGTTGAGAAACACTGATTTAGACCATCAGGTTCACCCTTCACCTCCACTCTATACAGGAATGCGGGATGGCACTCTAGCTTCTGCTTGTACACATCCAATGAAGAGGAACTTATCACCAGTCTGGATAAGGGGTTCTTTGTTGAACTATTCTTACTATTAGGACTTTGTTTCTAACATTCAATCAGACTCTGCCTTCCTGTAACTTAAATTCATTATTCTGTGTCTGGCCTTCTGAGAAATAGAGGGCAGGGCTTGGTCTTCTGAATCACACCCTTTCAGATATTTGAACAGTAGGATGGTATCCTTCCTCCTACTCAGTTCAACCGAATGTTGATCCATTGGTTGCGACAGGAATTGACCGACCGGCTTGTCGCCCGAGCCTGATGTCATGGGCTGAGAGAAAGTGACTGGCCCAAAGTCACACAGTAGGATGATATCTTTCCTCCTCCTCAGTTTTCTCAAGATTAACCATTCTAATCACCCTTCGTAAGACTTTGTAACTTGTTCCTAATCATCCTTATTGCCATTCTCTGGAAATATTCCAGTTCCCTCAATTTTCTTAAATACATGATGCCCAGAACTAACCACTCCACTTGAGGTGTAGACTGGCCAATACAGAATACAATGGAACTAGTATTTCCTGAGACCAAGAGACTATACTTCTGTTGATGCAGCCTAAAATTTTATTTACCTTTTTTTTTTCATTGTAGATTCACTTTGTGATCAATAATAATCCCAAGGTCTTTTTCATAGTTGTTATTGGCAAACCAGGTACCCCTCATTGAATATCTGCAGATTTAATTTATTTTTTCCTAAGTGAAGGATTGAACATACATTTTTACATTTTTACATTTTGTTATTTCACAATGGGTAAAGCCTCATTTACATTATTTTGGTTTTGCCAATCCCTCATCAAATAAAAGAAGCTCATGGTGCAGTGCATGATAATCATTATGCTGGACTAAAATTGGAGTGGGTAGGTGCATTTTGCACACATTTCCAACCCCAGTGAAATAAGACCATCTGGTAGTTTATTGATATGTTTACAAAGTGATGGATTTCAAGGGAATTCATCATACCCTTCCCAATACAAGCAGAGTAAGTTACTTATTTAGAAGTGCCCCTAATATTGATGAGTCTTCCTTTTGAGTAGAAATGTATAGGTAAAGGTAAAGGTTTTCCCCTGCACAGTCGTGTCCGAATCTAGGGGGCGGTGCTCATCTCCGTTTCTTAATCAAAGAGCCAACGTTGTCTGAAGACACTTTTCTGCAGTCATGTGGCTGGCATGACGCCTGTGGAACGCTGTTACCATCCCACCGAAGTACCTATTTATCTACTTGCATTTGCATGCTTTCGAATTGCTAGGTTGGCAAGAGCTGGGGCGAGTGCGGGAGCTCACTCCGTCACGCGGCGCTTGGGTCTCGAACCGCCAACCTTCCAATCAACATGCCTGGCGTCTTAACCACTGAGCCATCGCGCCTCCTATGTATACTCTAGTACAGGGGTCCCCAACCTTTTTGGCACCAGGGACTGGTTCCATGGAAGACCATTTTTCCACGGACTGGGGGGTGGGGTTTGCAGGCGGGAGCCAATTGCGCAGACGGGGGGGGTTGCAGGCGGGAGCCAATCACCCAGACCGGGGGGCAGGGTCTGCAGGCAGGAGCCAATCGCCCGGATGGGGGCGGGGTTTGCAGGCGGGAGCCAATTGTGTGGACCGGGGGGCGGGGTTTGCCGGCAGGAGCCAATCTCATGGACAAGGGTGGTGGTTCGCAGGTGGGAAACAATCTCACGGACGGGAGGGTGGGGTTTGCAAGCGGGGACCAATCGGGCCTCGTGCTCCTTGGCCTGCCTCTCCACCCTTCTTTGTGTGGAGGTGTTTCCCCTTCAGGGTCCCACCAATCAGCTGCTCCGGCTCAGGCTGTCTTTGCGCCTTCCCAGCTTCTTCCTGCTACTGGCTGCTCTTCCTCCGACTCATGGCGGCAGGGACAGGCTCGTTCCTGACACCACCACTCAACTCCTGCTGTGCGGCCCACTTCCTAACAGGCCACAGCCCACTAGTGGGCCACGGCCCAGTGGTTGAGGACCCCTGCTCTAATACAATTAGGTTGTATAGTTCCAATGCATTTTGATCTTCTCCAGTGCCTTAATATCAGTGGAATATAAAATGGGCCGAATTCTGTCCACCTCCCTAAAAATCTCAAAATAGCAGCTTGGAGGACAATAGCTGGGAATAGGTACCGCAACCTAACTTTTAAAAACATAAAGGAATGGAATAAAGTTTTCTCACAATCATTGAACTTTGCATGATTTCAGTGAGATGGGAGAGGATTTAGCAAGTTTGTATATGTGATTTATAAATTTTAGATGTTGGATTAGGACTTGGAGACCCAAGTTCAAGATGATCCTCACTCATGGAATCTCACTGGATTCCTTTGGGCCTGCTGCTATCTCTCAGCCTTCCCTACTTTACAGGATTGCTTTGGGGAGGGAATGGAAGGGAGACCTGCTGTCAGTATGCAACGCTGAGCTTCGGGAGGAAAGATAGGATATAACTCTAACAAAAATTAATCCCTACAGGAACTGTTTTGCTAATCTTGCTTAAAGGCTTAGTGGTTTTCTATAGCCTTTCTGATTTGAGTATTGATGGCACTGAAATAGTTTTTATTATTTGGGGAATGTGTTGTTCATATTGTTTTATCTTATAGGCTGCTTTGGGAGAATGTTGTATCCTAAAAGTGATCTACAATGTGTGACTTGTAGAGCTTCCTGACCTTGTTCTGTACACAGCTTGACAGTGTGGCAGCTTCTTATCTTCAAGACTATTCTTTCTGAGAGCAAATAATTTTGGTTCTTTATTTATTTGTCTACCAATGGAGATGCAGGATGCAAGAGAAATAAAAAGAAGTATTGTGTTGTCAGAGACAAGCTGCAAGTGAGAGATGATTTCGAAGCAGGAAACACAGCTTTGATGCTGTAACACTGTTCCATTGGAAATACCTTGAAACCATGGATTTCGCTGCTTTGACCAGCTCATAAAATCAGGGCCATGAACTTTCTGGCTGATGATGCCCTTTTGCACTGCCTCTTACCTGACTGACTGCAACAGTCCTTAATTAGCTTGGGAGGTTGCCAGAGCCTTTTCTATTAGTCCAAATGCTCTGTTGCTGCAGAAAAATAAGATTCCTTTTTTTGCAGTGACTTTTGTCTCCTTAGCTTTCGGTAATAGGCTCGGAGGGATGGATTTAATTAAACAGGGCTGCCTCTGTTAACAAAATCAAAATCACAGAAAACAAAGGCATAATCCAATTTTCTGTCCAGTACAATTTGGAACCCATGCCTCCTTAGCGTTCGTGTCTCTCTTCCTCAGGAATGGCGGTGGAGGATGACCCAGAAAAGTCTAGCAGGTGCTTTGTGTTTAGCAGAATGCTTTCACACTGGAAGACCTGCTGTGGGGAAAGGTGGTGAGGCCTTTACAAACGCCCTTTCCTCCCTTGCACTTCGTATCGGCAGCCAAGCACCCTGGCAACCCCAACGTTCTGTTAAGGTTATTTGGTTAAAGCATTCTATGCAGAATTAAACGCATGGCATTTTCTTCCACTGTGTCTGGCCAGAGAGTGGAAAAATACAAGTGAAAACAATCTACATTGTTTTCCGCATTGTAAGTTTGGTTCTCAAAAACATCTGAGACGTAGATGGCAGGTGTTGAGATATCTCTGTAGCTAGACATAATAAAAACCCGTAATCAGGATTGTTCTCAAAACAACTATAGCCCAAAGAAAGGCCAATACACAACACTGCCATCGTGTGACGCTTTATAGTAAGTACAATTACCACCAAAAATGCTATGCTAAAAGAGATGCCCATGTTTGAACCAATCAGATGTGAGCTATGAACCATGGGTAGTCCTTTATACTTATGTTCTACATACATATGTCTTCTGTTCTTTATGTAGACTGCTATCTGCATGTACTTGTATCTGAACTGTAACCATGCCTGGTCTTTGCACAGACCATGATGTTATTTCTTTCCTCACTTCTGGTGATGGAACTCTGCTTATGCTTTGATTTTACCTTTTTGCAATAATGCACTATACATCCATTATTGCCTTATGCTATCAATAAAGATATTGTTAGCCTTACAACACGTTGTTTGGATTACTTCAAGCCTGGAACCCCGCATAGTTAACCATCACCTAACACGTTCTCCTGTGATTGCATGAAAATGGCCTCATCTCACTCCAGCCCAGGTTTTAAATGGTTTCGTGATGATCCTTCCAACACTGAGTCCTCATGAGACTTTTAGGGCTCCTCCTCCTAATGCTTTTCCGGATTCATTAATAAACTCACATTAACCAAAGTCTGGGTTTGCCAGACTAGAGACCAAAACAGGAGTTTTCAATCTGCAATGCAAAGCATATGTTCAAGTACATCTAGGGTAGGCTGACCATATGTCCCGTTTTGAACGGAACAGTCCCGGTTTTTTAGCATTTTTCAACTGTCCCGTTGTTTTGATAAAAATTTCAATTTTGTCCCGTTTTTTAAACCCGGCGGGAATGGCACGGAAGGAGGATCTGAGTCGGAGCTGCCGATTGGAGGCAGCCTGGAAGAGGCAGCCCTCCTGCCTATCAGTGCATGGCAAAGGAGGGCAGGGTTTGCAGGTGGGAGCCAATCACGCGGACCGGGGGCGGGGTTTGCAGTCGGGAGCCAATCGCGTGGACCAGGGGCAGGGTTTGCAGTCAAAAGCCAATTGCGCAGACCGGGGGTGGGGTTTTCAGGCAGGAGCCAATCGTGCGGACCTGGGGGCGGGGTTTGCAGGTGGGAGCCAATCGCGTGGACCCAGGGCAGGGACCTGTCTTTTTCATGAATACGGAATATTAAATAAGACCCCGTCCTGTTTTGCCATCCCAGTGTTCCATTTTTGTCTCAAGTAAATATGGTCAGCCTAATCTAGGGGGTCCCAGAATGGAGAACATTGACATGGATCTTCAGCTTGGAGGGTTGATTAGGGTTAGGTAAGAGTAGTAAAATATACACACTATCTTTTGAGAGTATGCAGTGCCTTGCATGGCTTTTCAAATATTGCTGACACTGGAGAACTAGAAACAAAAGGCAAGGAAAGATTAAAAGTACAAGTACCAGGCTCCAGATCTATATAATTTGTCTATGGATGTATACTATTGATGTTTCCTTCCCAGTGGAATGGATTCTCAGAAGAAGTCAGATAATCAAACATCATATATTTTGGAGGGGTGGAAAGAAAGTCTGTCTTCCTCTTAGCAATAAATCCAGCTCCATAGTGAAGAGGAATAATAAAAGGCTCATAAATCTCATAAGGCTAACAAGCTGGATCCCAACTGCAGTGTTGAGCGGGGACCCTAGAAGATGGGTTGCAGGGGTTCAGTAGTATGAGCTGCTCAACCAAAAGAGGGAACTTTGGGGAGATAGCTACACCATCCAAGGAAATCTTTTTTCCTTCTGTAAGGCAAACAACAACTCTCTGACCTCTATAAAGGCTCCTCATGTTTGTTTGAGTAACAGATTGTTTTTCCTGATGCCCCTTGACACCTCTAGTTTATGCTCAATGGACTTCAGCAAGAGCTAGATCTCAAATCTAGGCATTGAATGACCTGTGAATATTCAGCAGCAGGCTCTTCCAATATATGCAAATTGGTTCACTTTGCATTGATTCAGTGTCATGCCTTTAGTTAGCATATATACATTCCAAACCATAGCCGCATTAACCTCACCAGATGTTGCTGTACACTCGCTCTCCATCATTTATAATTATAGCCCCGCAGTCACAAATGTCCATACATTATCGTGCAGATTTGCATTTGGATTTATTATGTGCATTATATATTGTATGGCATTTGCCCACTCCTGTCTTAAACCAGTAAGAGTGTTTTCCCTACTGTCCCCATTCAATAGATACTATGTCATCACCAAAACTCCTGTTAATAGGTTGACTGCAGGTTGCTAATCCATGAAGACTGAAGCTTCCTCAATGGGAGTTAATGAAAAGGGTGATGGAGGAGCCACCCTTAATTGGGGAAGTGGGAGTGGGAGGCTCCAGCTGATAAGCAGAGGAATGCAAGGATGAGCAGACTGCAGGGAACCCGAGTTGGGCAGTTGTGTTGAACTTTGAAAGACCCCTACCCAATTATAATGGAAAAACACACCCCTTGAATATTCAAATGAGCATTAGCAAAATGTCGATGAAGGTTCTCAGTCATCCAGGTGGAACAGTCTGTGGCTTGAATCATGTCAACTGGATTTCTATTTTCTTAGTAGAAACGTTTCACTCCTTACCCAAGGAGCTTCTTCAGACTGAAGAAGCTCCTTGGATAAGGAGTGAAACGTTTCTACTAAGAAAATAGAAATCCAGTTGACATCATTCAAGCCACAGAGCATTAGCAAAGACATGCTAGATAATATTATGGGATGTTAATATGTAACATAGGAAGCTTACACGCAGGCGCGAGCAGCTGATTTTATTTATTTTCTATCCTGCCTTTATTATTTTTATAAATAACTCAAGGCGGCAAACATACCTATTACTCCTTCCTCCTCCTATTTTCCCCACAACAACAACCCTGTGAGGTGAGTTGGGCTGAGAGAGAGTGACTGGCCCAAGGTCACCCAGCCAGCTTTCATGCCTAAGGCAGGACTAGAACTCTCAGTCTCCTGGTTTTCCATTGGTTCCTTCCTAGGGCTGAGAGAGAGGGACTGGCCCAAGGTCACCCAGCTGGCTTTCATGCCTAAGGCGGGACTAGAACTCACAGACTCCTGGTTTCTAGCCCAGTACCTTAACCACTAGGATTTTAGTTACCAATCACAATGTTATACAGTATATTCCCTCTTAATGAATGGTATAAATGTAACTGTAACTGCTTGGCGTTCTTCTCAGCCAAGAGGCAGAGGATCCCACCTTGCTTGTGCACACAAATAAAGAGTTACTGGAATCCTTCTGACTCGGTTTCGGTGATCGGCAGATCCGCGCCGGGTTTTACAGACTGCCAGCTTTCCGGCCAACAAAGAGATCCTGAAAACTCAGGTTCTCTCTCTGATTCTTTCCAATGGGATCTCTAGCAGAGCGCAGAGAAGATGATACTGCTCCAACTCAGAGGTTAGGGTGGGGAGAGAGACAGCAAAAAGATTTTTGCAACTGAAGGAGAAGGAGAGTGAGAAAGAGGAGCACTGTCTGGTTGGAGTTAGCAGGAAACTAGCTTGTAACGCTATAAAGAAAGAGTGTCAGAGTTCAGCAGACCTCGAGTTCGGGATTGCGGGAGGCCCGGGAATCTTCATGAGACTAATTAATGAAGTGTTGTACAAGTTCTTGTACAAAGGGGTGATCGTATATTTAGACGACATCTTGATTTTCTCGGAGAACTTAGATGAGCATGTGGAATTGATCAAGAAAGTATTGGAAAAATTACTGGAGGCAAAATTGTATGTCAAACTTGATAAGTGTGAATTTCACAAGGAGAATCTAGACTTTTTGGGGTATCGCATATCTCATAAGGGGATCGAAATGGACCCAGAGAAAGTAAAAGCGGTCTTGGGGTGGCAACCCCCCTGTACACGTAGACAACTGCAGACGTTTCTCGGGTTTGCGGGGTTCTACAGGCAATTCATTCAGAATTTCATGCAAATTGCTTTGCCCCTCACAGACTTGTTAAAAACTAAAGGCAAAGGTGTGGGTGCAAAGTCAAAATTGCCCAGCACTAAAGTTGTGTGGACCCCGGAATGCCAAGAAGCATTTGAGAAACTGAAAGCATTGTTCACGGAGGAACCTATCCTCAAACACCCAGAGGTAGATAAACCGTTCGTGATTCACATGGACACGTCACACAGTGCGGTGGGGTCAATACTGCTGCAGGCTGACGACAACAACATACTACGCCCGTGTGCATACATATCCAAAAAGTTCAGCGAGACGGAGAAAAGATGGCATGTGTGGGAGAAGGAAGCGTTTGCAGTCAGACATGCACTAGGCACATGGCATCACCTTTTGGAAGGGGCATCCGTGCCGTTCCAGGTCTGGACGGACCACAGAAACCTGGAGGCATTAAAATTCCCTAGGAAATTGAACCCGAAACAACTTCGTTGGGCTGAATTCTTCAGCAGGTTCAATTTCACGTTAAAATACTTCCTGGGGGGGGAAGAACTACCTGGCTGATGCATTATCGCGCCTGCCACAACATGAGATTAAGACAGAGGATGTCATCGAGTCCCTCATACTGTCCCACACAGACGAACCTCATGGGCGAATGCCACATCCAGAAAGACAAGAGGGGAATCTGGCAATCACATGCAGCAGCGCTAAAAGCATTGCTGAGGGCGACCCATTTAGGAACGAACTGAGGGCTGAAACAGTAAAAGACACATAGTGGGGGGAGAATAAACACACCCTTCACGAGAACGACGGGTTGTGGTGGAAAAATGACAAGGTATATGTCCCAGATTGCTTACGAAAAGGGGTTCTAGAAAAGAATCACGACCATAAAACGGCGGGGCATCTTGGATTCGTAAAAACAATTCACTTAGTCAGGCGCAAATTTTGGTGGCCAACACTGTGCACAGATGTGAAAGCGTACGTGAAAACTTGCTATGTGCAACAGCTAAGCAGAAAATGGGTAAACCCACGGGGCTATTGCAGACAGTAGCAAACCCAACACAACCATGGAAACAAATTGCCATGGATTTTATCATTGATTTACCAGTAAGCAAGAAGAAAACGGCAATCTGGGTAGTCACAGACTTATTCTCTAAACAGGCACACTTCATTGCGTGCAGTGGGATCCCTACCGCTCCCAAATTGGCTAGAATGTTTATCCAACATATTTACCGGGCCCACAGAGCGCCTGAACGCATCATAAGCGATCGCGGTAGCACTTTCACTTGGAGAGCCTTTTTGAAGTTAATTGGGTTGGAACAAGGACTCAGTAGTGCGTTCCATCCTTGCATGGATGGTGCGACGGAACGCCTTAATGCAGTACTGGAGCAGTACCTACGGTGCTACACCAGCTACCAACAAAATGACTGGGCGGAACTGCTACCATTTGCGGAGGTGGCATACAACAATGCACTCCATCAAAGCACGGGGTTTGCACCATTCAAAGTAGCTATGGGTCAGGACTTTGTAACTATCCCTGAGTTGGCAATGACCCAAAGCACGGAAGTAGCGGAGCCCCTGAAAGCAGACGAATGGATAGCAAAAGTAACAGGTAATTGGCCAGTGATGGTAAAAACGCTGCAGGAAGCTAAATCCAGCTACAAGAAATACGCGGATCGCAAGAGAGAACAAGAATGGGAGTTGAAAATAGGGGACAAAGTATACCTTTCTACCAAAAATTTAAGAGCCACGCAACCATCATGAAAACTGGCGCCAAAATTCATAGGTCCCTTCCCAATAATAGAAGTAATTAACCCAGTTACAGCTAAACTGCAGCTCCCGAAAGCATTGAGGAAGGTGCACCCAGTTTTCCATATCAGCCTACTCAAGCAACACCAACCCTCAACGCAGTGGCACCCGTAACCGGCGGAACTGGCACCATTAGTGGTAAACGGGGAAACACACTTTGAGATAGAAAAAATTCTGGACTCTAGACGACACAAAGGACAGCTACAGTACTTAGTCAAGTTGCAGCACCTGCCGATCGGACACAAGGAGTGGGTTAGCGCAAAACACACTCATGCACCCAAACTTGTCAAAACCTTTCATAGGGAGTTCCCAGAAAAACCCCATTAATAACGGTTGATAATTGTGTAAATAATTTTTCTTTTGTCATTGCAGGTCGTTGAAGAACCCAAAGTGTAGAGAAATCATTGAGTAGTGTTAGCTTGAACTTGGGGGTGGGTAGGAAGTCTTGGGCCGGTAGCATGTCAGAGTTCAGCAGACCTCTGCCATTCAGCTCGACAGGGATGTGGATTAAGGGCAGCTAGAGACTGACACGGGAGAGACAACAGCGCAGAAGGGAAAACCACCCGCAACGATGTGTGAAGTGGAACTCAACAGCTCCGGGAACGACTGTCTGAGCACCCTGGAACCTGCGGGTTACACGTGTCGAGATACATGGACAATGGGGAGGGGATGTTTAAATATACTGTAACCTGCCATGCTCAGCCATTCAAGTCTTTGTTCGTGTTAAGCCTTCATGCACCGGAATAAACCCTTTTGCTTCTTAGAAATCTCGCATCTGCGGTTTACTCAAGAGAAAGGGGTTTTAGGGCATCGGAGAGGAACACCTTACAAAGAGTGGCATCAGTTGCTGTTTTGCAATCGCTCAGGTATAAGTTATACACCCTCTCCTTACAGCTTTGTGTGAGCCTGTACTGTTCTCTGTCCTCTTGTACATAAAGCAAATATTGATGTACACGCAAAAGACACCCAGTGATCTCATTTGCATGATGCCATCAGTCAAAGTGAGATCCATTTGGTTTTAGCTTAATGTGCTATGTGGAGCCAGTCCCTGGGATTTGCAAATCTCGATTTATGGCTTAGCAGAGGTAACTTGTTACCCATGAGCAGGAGGGAGGAAGGGAGGGAGATATAGATATAACTCAGTGTCAGGCTCTGTGACAAGCCAGTTAATAAATAACACACACACACCCATCACACCATGCACTGATAAGCTTTGCTGTAACAACTAAGGGAGCATAGTGCAAAAACAAGCGGACCCTGCAACCAGGTGGGATAAACACTAAGAAAAAACATTTTCTCTCTCCCCATCCCCCCAGACAGCTGACTATGACTATTGAAAAATCACAGCACTTTCCCATTTTTTTCATGTAGGAATATATGACACCTGAAGTTTAAGCCCTAAAGTAGGAATGATATAGTAAGGAAAAACAATCCTTTCAAAACTTCTCTTTCAAATGCTGAGGGGAAAATAGAAAAACCTTTTTTGGTGGATTTGTGGGAGCTCATGTTTTTTCCTTGATGCCCTGCCTGGTTTCTTAACCCTAATTTTTACAGTTTCTTTCATGTATTTTGCTGTTAAATGTTTTCTTGCATCTGTAATGTTTTCTTTCTACAGTATATCCCTGGGCTCACAGCATAACAAAAGATCTATCTCCAAAATTTCGAACCCTTCCTTTTGAGGGAGGAGGTTTCGGGATGGATTCAAGGTTTAAGTAGAGGTTTTGAGAGTTGAAACATCTCTTTTGTCCCTTAAAAGCTATCAAAAATGGGAGCAACGGATCAGCTGGGGGCAAGGTTGGGTGTTAATTATGTCCTGCCCTTTCAAGGTAAGCTCTGGGGGCTGCAAATAGGGTTGATGGGGATGCATGCCCTAGAAGCTGTGAGTTGCCCACCCTTGATCTGGGAAGCCATAATTATCCTGTATCTCACAGTGATCGAACCAATAACTCTGAGACACCCATATGGGCAATCTCAACCTTTTGCTGATGTTCATTAAGGCCGACTTTGAGAAGCGGAACACTCAATATTGGCATTTATATAGAGCCATATAAAGCCTTCCTTCCAGAACTACTATAACACCATCAACCTCTGTAATCACATCTCTTTGGATGACGTCAAGCAGAAGCTGGATAGACATTTGTCAAGGATGCTTTAATTTGCATTCTACACTGAACAGAAGGTTGGGCTCCATGGCCTGAATCAGTATCGCTTTGGTTCTGCAAAACTAGTATTCTCTAAATAACATGTAGATACTGTAAGTCATAAGCATTTGTAAAAATACTTTAACCTTGGGAGCTTAGTCACTATTGCACATGCAGAGCTGTGCAAATCTTCAGCAAAGCAATTCAGCACATCGTCCTGACTATTGTGGTGGTGCCTGTGTGGGAAGGAGATTGCTCCACCGTAACCCTTCAAACTGCAGTGGGGAAAAGGCTCAGTAATATATCCAGCCACTTTTCTGCACTGGACATGTCTTCTGCATCTGTGCAGAACTCCCTGCTCAAGGCATTGCAAAATGTGGGATGACTGATTGAAACCACACTGTAAAATCATCCCCACATGCATTTGCCCTGCCTATTGCAAAGCACCCGGGGTTCCAGTGGGTTAAGAGAGTTGGCATTCCCTTTGGCCAGCAGATGGAAGTAGAGATGCAGGAAGAAAACAATTTTGGCATCATATGTTTCTGCCACAACCTAGTAGCTTAGTAGCTTTTTTTCTTTGGAAAAAAGGCTAGTCATAGGTTTGGTTTCCACGTTCTTGAAAAGTTTAAGAAACACTGGCTTAATTTCCCTTCCAACACAATTTTTGGGAATATTCATTCCCCTCTATAAACAAATGTTAAGTATATGTGTACTTTCCTGTTCATAAACGACTGTCACTAACCGTGTTGTGTTTTCTTATTGCCTGATTTTAAGCCCCTGGACAAGAAGATCTGTAAGGCACCATACATAGTGAACTCTGTAAAGGTATAGGATGCTATGTCCATGAAGAAAATGCCTTATGCAGTCTGGACCGTAATTTCATCAGCTGCCTTTTTTCTGGAGCCGCCTCAATTTTGTTGATGAGTTGCACCCCCACCCCCACCCCACCAAGGGGATTCCATGTGTTCAACTATGCCCAGGGGCCTCAGAGAATTAATGGGACTCTGAACCAGGCAATAGCTAACTTGCTGATGCACTGTTCTTATTAACCATTCTGTGATTAACAGGGTCATTATTTCAGTTGAACTTTAGCTTTTTGCCTGGAGCTGAAGAAGAGGGATGGGACAAGAAGCATTTTTGTTCAGCATCTGAATGCCAAAAGAACCACCAGTGAAGGCAGACTCACCTGTTGCAAAAAATGGCAGCATTTCTGGCTCGTATCTTGTTTCCCTCTTGCACCAGCATAAGGATTGCAATGTGATATTTCAAAGCAATTCCTCCCATCTTGCTAATGGCCGTAATTCAGGAATGGAGAGGAAGAAAGATAGGAGGATACCTTTTCAGGCACATTTTAACCCAGCTCCTCCTATACATGGATCATCCTTATGAATCGGTTTAAAAAGGGAGTATGGATTTATGAAATCCGGCTATCTAAGAAATATTTTAAAATGTGCTAGGGTAAAAGGCAGGACCTCGCACTTGGGATTGGTGTAGGGTTCTCTCTTAGGAACGCTGGCTGGCCCTGTTGCAAGAACCTAGCAGGGGCTTTTGCATACTGAAATTGCACATGGGACAGAGAGCTTGTTAGAGGGCCAGGGAAGGGAAGATATCATTTCCATTCTTGAATCTGTCCTATTTTAAGAGAGGCAGTCAAAAGGCAAAAAGTATTGATGTATGATTGGGCTTTATGCATGATCAGATATGGTTGTGCAATGTGGAAACTCCAAAGTGACACATGTCTATGAAGGTTCTCATGTCTATGAAGGTTCTCAGTCATCCAGGTGGAATTGTCTGTAGCTTGAATCATGTCAACTGGATTTCTATTTTCTTAATGGAAACGTTTCGCTCCTTATCCAAGGGGCTTCTTCAGTCTGAGCAAAGTTGGTAAGGGAATCCTAAATATGTTCCTAGGTAGCTGTGTGACCTTACACCTGGGGCTAGGTCATGGTTATATTGAGATGTAATTTTTAAGTCCTTTTATCATCTAATGGAGGGTCGTTAAAAACACCATGCTGCTGTTGAGCTTCTGAAATGGTCTTAATCTTCCTAGGCACAGAAGACAACACGGGGAGGAAGATGGGGGAGAGTTTGTGCCTGAGGCCCCCACCTCTAGAGAGGGGAGAGAGGGGTCAAGGAATCCATTTATGCCAACTTGGAAAATCCTTCCTTGAATAGAGGTGGGGGCCTCAGGCACAAACTCTCCCCCATCTTCCTCCCCGTGTTGTCTTCTGTGCCTAGGAAGATTAAGACCATTTCAGAAGCTCAACAGCAGCATGGTGTTTTTAACGACCCTCCATTAGATGATAAAAGGACTTAAAAATTACATCTCAATATAACCATGACCTAGCCCCAGGTGTAAGGTCACACAGCTACCTAGGAACATATTTAGGATTCCCTTACCAACTTTGCTCAGACTGAAGAAGCCCCTTGGATAAGGAGCGAAACGTTTCCATTAAGAAAATAGAAATCCAGTTGACATGATTCAAGCTACATGAAGGTTCTCAGTCATCCAGGTGGAACAGTCTGTGGCTTGAATCATGTCAACTGGATTTCTATTTTCTCAGTGGAAACGTTTCGCTCCTTATCCAAGGAGCTTCTTCAGTCTGAGCAAAGTTAGTAAGGGAATCCTAAATAATCCTAAATAACATATAATAACATCACTTTAGCGAAGTGATGGTGGATATACTGGCCTCGTTTCTTCACCCACCAAGCATCACCTTCTGGTGGGGGAGAGGCAACTATCAGTTGCTTTCTTTAATGAGGAGTAAGGTGGAGATGTAAACAATGTAAAAAATGTAAAGAGGGCGTGGTGGCTCAGCGGGTAAGACGCCAGGCTTGTCAATCGGAAGATCGCAAGTTCGGAGGTTCGAATCCCTAGCCCCGCGTGACGGAGTGAGCTCCCACACTCGCCCCAGCTCTTGCCAGCCTAGCAATTAGCAATTAGATACCTACTAGCAATGCAAGTAGATTAATAGGTACCACTTCAGTGGGATGGTAACAGCATTCCGCGGGCGTCATGCCAGCCGCATGACCGTGGAAGCGTATTCGGACAACGCTGGCTCTTCGGCTAACAAACGGAGATGAGCACCGTCCCCTAGAGTTGGACACGACTGCACAAATGTGCGGGGGGAAACTTTTACCTTTTTAAGATGGAGATGGGCAAGTGTAAGTGGGTGCTTGGAATATGAAAACCATTGTTTACAGAATCAGCAACACACAGCTGGCAGAACACAGCTCTCTTTCCCAATTTAAATTGACCTTATAAAACACAGGTCTAGCACTCAGGTCTAGTGCTCTTTTAAAAGAGTGCTAAACCTCTGCTTATATGGAACTCTTTAAGACCTGGTCAGGCATTAAGTGGGCAGATGCTTCTGAAGAAGCTAGGTCTCTCCTGGCCATGGAGAGCAGTGCCCAGTAAAACCACAAGAGCTTAACATGACCAATAGAAGCTGGACGATCCCAATCCCTGACTAGGTCATTAAGCACATTTTCAATGAAATATACTAGGCTGTATCCACTGTAAAAACAATGTCAGAAGAGGTGAAATACTACTTTAAAACTGGAACAGCTAAGGATGACTTTAAACTGCTTCAGTTGTAGGCTGCGGCTGAGAGCCACTGTGCCCTTGTGAAAAACACTTTGCTGGGCAAATATTATATCTTACAACATTATTTGGATAATTCCTAGTTTCCTAGCTGGAACTCAAATTTACAAAGAACACTAGTCAAAGGTATTATTGTGGAGTCCTTGGTGCTCTCTGAGCCTTGTTGTTTCCTTGCAGACGTTTCATTGCCAGGCTAGGCAACATCTTCAGTGCGAAAAGGGAGTGGGACTTGCTCTCTGTTTATATACCATGGCTTGTCCTGCTTGTGTTGGTGGAAGTGTTGTTCTCCCCTTAGTAGTTCCTTGATTGGGCTGTTGTTTACTGCTTGGTTGATTGACTGAGTTAATAGTTCCTTGATTAGGGTATATTGTGCTGTTTCATTGTTCCTCTGGTGCTAATCCTGGTGTTAATCTTTGCATATCTGGGTGATGATTGCTAGCAAGGAGGTGTCCTGGTCTTCTGGCTTTTCTATTGTCTCTTATAAATGGTATGTAAATGTTGTTTACCTCTATGTGTCTGTTGATGGCTGCTATGTCTGAGTGCCAAGCTTCCAGGAATTCTCTAGCATTTTTGGATTTGGCTTGGCTTAAGATGCTCACAGTTTCCCAGTTCAAAGTATGGCTAAGTCTGTCCATGTGTTGTGAGATTAAGGAGTTTTCATCGTGTCTTCTGACTGCTAGTTGGTGTCCTTGGGTGCATTCTGCTAGTCTTCTGCCGGTCTGTCCTACATAGTTAGGCTGACCATATTTCCTTCAGGCAAAAATGGGACATTTGGGATGGGAAAACGGGACAGGGTCTTATGCCACCATGCCGGCCTGCAAACCCCGCCCCCCAGTCCACGCAATTGGCTCCCACCTGCAAACCCCGCCCCCGCCCCACACGATTGGCTCCCGCCTGCAAACCCCGCCCCCATCAGCGTGATTGGCTCAGATTTTAATTTTTTTCCCCGATTTTTAAAGTTTTTTTTTTCTTCTAGCAGTAAATGGTGCGGCAGAGCTGGTATGTTTGGGGGAGGCCGGAGTACACACACTCTGCACACAGCACCGTCATCGGCCGGGGAACAAGGGGCGGGGATGGAAGGGATGGAGGCCCACCACTGCCCCATCCCCCTCGGGCTTGGCCGAGGGAGGGAGGAGAGTCGCTGCTGCTGCTGCCACTGCCACAGAGCAGGAGAAGCAGGAGGAGCCGGCTGTGCTCGGCTGCTTCAGCCACACCACTCCGCCCCTTGCTGCCCGCTGAAGCTCCCCAGGGTGGCCAGCTCCTGCTTCTCCTGCTCGGCGGCCCGACAACTCTCCTCCCTCAGCCAAGCCCGATCAGATGCACACACACACACAGTCACACAATCACAGGACAGACTGCCCTCGGCAGGAGCCGGCCGTGCTGAGGGACTTCAGCCACACCACTCCGCCCCTTGCTGCCCGCTGAAGCTCCCCAGGGTGGCCGGCTCCTGCTTCTCCTGCTCGGCGGCCCGACAACTCTCCTCCCTCGGCCAAGCCCGATCAGATGCACATACACACATTTTTCTTCTTATATCTCTTTTTTTCCCCGCCCCCCCATGTTTGTATTTTTATTTTTATAGTTTATTAATCTCTACTTAATATTATATTCTTTTTGAATATATATAGAAGAAAGAAGAAAAATGTAAATCAAGTATTTACACAATTTTTTGTTAAGAAAACGAGGTATTTTAATGAAATGTACGTATGTATTGTATGGTAAAGATGTATAAGTCAAAAATTGAATTTGAAATAAATACTTAATAAATCAGTAATATAACATAAGAGAAGAAAAAGAAAATAGTGATAAGGTTAGAAATAGATATATATATACTTATAAATAAAGTAGTTAGAAAGGGTTAGAGGAAGAAGAAGGGAAGAGGGAAACAGAGGGAAAATAATTTAGAATAAAGATATGTTATATGAAATATATTAGATAATGAATATTATAAATCAAATGTAAATATGTATACATAAATGTAGTTATTGTTATGTGTTATATGTTTTGTTTATGTTGAATGTAAATAAAATTAAAATTTTATATTAAAAAAAAAAGATGCACATACACACACTCACACACTCACAGGACAGACTGCCCTCGGCAGGAGCCGGCCGTGCTGGGAGGCTTCAGCCACACCACTCCGCCCCTCGCCACCCGCTGAAGCCCCCCATCATGGCCAGCTCCTGCCAGGGCAGTCTGTCCTGTGAGTGTGTGTGTGTGTGTGCATCTGATCGGGCTTGGCCGAGGCAGGAGAGTTGTCGGGCCGCCAAGCAGGAGCCGGCCGCGCTGGGGGGCTTCAGCGGGTGGCAAGGGGCGGAGTGGTGTGGCTAAAGCCCCCCAGCGTAGCCGGCTCCTGCTTGTCCTGCTCGGCGGCGGCAGCGGCAACAACTCTCCTCCCTCGGCCAAGCCCGATCAGATGCACACACACACACTCACACACTCACAGGACAGACTGCCCTCGGCAGGAGCTGGCTGCGCTGAGGGGCTTCAGCCACACCATTCCACCCCTTGCCACCCGCTGAAGCCCCCCAGCATGGTCAGCTCCTGCCAGGGCAGTCAGAGTGTGTGGCTGAAGCAGCCGAGCGCAGCCGGCTCCTCCTGCTTCTCCTGCTCTTGCTCTGTTGCAGGGAGGCTGGAGAAAGAGGCTTCTCCTGCTCAGCAGCCCGACAACTCTCCTCCCTCGGCCAAGCCCAATCAGATGCGCACACATACACACACACGCACCCCATACCCTCTTTCTCCAGCCTCCCCATGACCAAATGCACCCGCACCTGTTGCAGGGAAGCTGGAGAAAGAGGATGTGGGGTGCGTGTGTGTGTGTGTGTGCGCGCGATTACGCTGAGCAAGTAATCTGCGCGCGCGCACACACACGCACGCGCGCACCCTCTTTCCACAACCTTCCCGTGCCTGCTTTGCTTTCCCTGACCTCACCACTGCTGGGCAAACAATCTCAGGATCAGGTAAGGAGGCAGGAACATGGACTGTGGTGTTGCTTCTGCTGCTGGGCTCGCACGTGGCAACTGGGCTTCCAGTTGCCGCGCTGATAGGGCCTCTTCCGGGCTGCCTCCAATGGCAAGTCCGGCTCCAGTCCTCCTTCCTGTCTTCCTGTCCTCCTTCCCGCCGGGTTTAAAAAAGGGACAAAATTGAGATTTTGATCAAAACGACGGGACGGTTGAAAAATGCTAAAATAACGGGACTGTCCAGTTCAAAATGGGACATATGGTCACCCTATACATAGTGGTTGTTACAGTCCTTACACTGTATGTTGTAGATAACTCCTGTTTTTTCTTATTGGGCTACTGGGTCTTTTGGGTTACTTAAGATGTTCTGAAGGGTTTTGGTTGGTTTATGTGCTACGGTGATGCCGTGTGGTTGTAACAGTCTATTAGTAGTTTCTGAGATGTTTCTGATGTATGGCAGTGTAATCCTTTTCATAGCTTCTATTGGTTTTGCTGTGGTGTGGTGGGTTGAGTGGTCAGGCACTTTTTGATAAAGTTGCGTGGGTATCCATTTTGCTGGAAGATGCTATATAAGTGGTCTGTTTCCTTTTTCTGGTGTTCTGGGTTGCTGCAGTGCGTTTGTGCTCGTCTGAATAGTGTTCTTACACAGCTCCTCTTGTGGGAGGTTGGGTTATTGCTTTGGTAGATTTCCAGAAATCTACCCACACTAACCAAGTGCTCCACTGCCAAAGCAATAATCCAACCTCCCACAAAGAGGGATATACTGATATTTATACTGTGTCTTTCCTTGATAAATAAAAAACATAATAATAATAATAATAATAAAAATGTAATACAATATAGTGCCTTTGATATATGCAATGCAATATGCCCTGAACTCCAGTGGGCCTTCCCCCATTAGCCAGCTTAGCCTGTGGCTTTTTCTACTTAAGAGTTGAACATTTATATTATGCTTGTTAAACTATACTGCTTAAAACCAAATTGATCAGGATATTGAAGCAGAGAGGAAGGAAGGGATCTTCCTGTTCTTCCAACCAGGAATCAACAGATTATGGTAAGGCTAGAAGGGAGGGGTGGGGAAGGGTAATAATTGCAAGGCAAGACAAAACTACTGACAGCAACTATAGAGATGCATGAATAGCAGCTGCATTGGGCCAGTCTGGATTGGTATTTCTGGTGTAGTGAAGCTAACTCTTCACACACTTTTCCCACTCAAAAAAAAAAATAAAACAAAAATGTCGTCTTCTCTTCCCATATCTAAACTTCCTCCTGACAACAAAACAGTTATATCTAGAAACTGTTCTTTAATGGCTCTACGTTGGCCAGTTGTAGTACACCATACCTGGAGGACAAGACTTGGTTAGAGAATTCACAGCTGTCTTCACATCTGGAGGTCAAGGTTGGTATACAATGATCAGGAGAAAGGCCACTAAAAATGACACAAAATGTTCTGATATTCAAGCTCTTATTGAAATCCATACATAAGAGAAAAGCAAGATGGTGCATATTCGTTTACCTTAATGGCAGTGGTATGGGATGGACTATACACACTCTAGCTAATGTACTAGAGAAGACAAAATCAAGATTCTAGAAGGTATTGCCTGGCGAAAATACCAGAATGAAACCAACAAGATAAATGTAAACTCGGAAGGGAAGGGAAGGGAAGGGAAGGGAAGGGAAGGGAAGGGAAGGGAAGGGAAGGGAAGGGAAGGGAAGGGAAGGGGCTTGGCAGCTGTTAATGTGAAAATAAATAAATAAATAAATACTGACCTTTTTTGGAAACAGATTGTTCAGTTGATGGACTTTGGTCTGATCTGATCAACAAAGCATGTCTTGAGTCCTTATTAGTAAATATTTCTGTCTTTGCACACAGTGGTTTGTGATAAAGGCAGACTGGTAAGAATTTGGGTGGGGGGGTGTCTTATACTTGAAAATCTTTGGTACAGACTTGGTTCAAGAATAATCCAATATAAAAAAAAGCAGAGAGTTTTTCATCTGATATAGGCAAACTCTGTTTAACTGATTTATTGAGAAGTTTTTATAGTATTTCTATAATATTAACAATGTTTTATTTAGCCATTTTTAAATGTATGTGTATGTGTGTATATAATTTTCTTTGACTTTCTCTTCTCCAAAATCTATTCCAAACATATTTAATAATATGGTGTTCCTTTCTTCTATTATTCAGTCAAATTCATTTTAAAGAATCTATCAGGGCTGTCTGTTAATTGAAGATGATAGCTGCTTAGCTTTCATCCCAAATCTAAATTTCTTAACCCAAAACCAACATTGCAGTTGTTACTCATTAACCCCTTTTTTCCTGGAGAAAAATCCTTACGACATAGAGAGGTGTTCCATCACTTGTCTTCTCCCAACTCAGCAGTCCTGTTTGAACTTCTGAGCCTCCCATCTGTCTAGTTCTGCTGTTCGGTGAACATCTAAAAAATTCAGCTTTTAAATCCTCCCCCCCCCCCCCGTTTCTCTTTTAGGGCTCTTTAGTGGAAGACATTCTGTTCTGCAAATCTTCCCTTTGAGTTTCAACAAAAGCCAAGCATAATGGTAAGAATATTTTTTTTTAATGTTGGGAGAAACTGCACGTGAAATGATGGATGAGTTGGGTTGAGGACTCCACGGAAAGATAACCTCATCTGAAATTATCTTGAAGGCACTGAACTGACAGGAGAGAAATGGTGATTTAGTAGTATTTGGAAAATGAGACTGTTATCTTAGTTACTTTATTTATTTCTCTTTTTTATTTTATCACCACTTCCAGAAGGGACCACACCAGGGGCAGGTTCTGTAGAACACTACTCATGGTGCACCATACTCTTTCCCCAGAAGCAACAAGGTTTCATTCATTGCTCACCTGCTTAAAACATTCTCAGCATGGTCTGTTTGAAACCTTGGGATAGTTACCGGCAAGAATAGGGAAGCACTCAGATACCACAGGGATTAGCATTCTTTTAATACTGGGATACCAAGATTCCTCCCCTATGTAGAATATATATATAGTTTGTGTGCTCCAAAGCAAAGCTATCTCTTGCATGATCTCTTTCTAAGAATGCATCTGAAAATATGTGACTGGTGTGTAGCCCTTTGCTTGAAAGTGTCCCCACTAACCAGAAAAGGGGATACCCATAAGCAAACTACTCATAAGTTTTTTCTAATGGGAAGCAGAGGACAAATGTTTCAAAGAAATAAATAAACTGAAGACCAGTATAAACCTGGTGGAAAGCAAAAACACAGTCTGCCTTCTGATGAACTGCTGTGAATGATTAGCAAGTCTCCCATGGCAGAGGTTTTGTGAGAGTACCCACAACACGTCATTAGAATTCCAAGTGTGCCCATGGCACAAAAAGGCTTGGAATTTGAATATTTTTCTGTGAGCTATGGATGCAACAGATTGGGGGTTGGGAGTGTGTCCTGATTTTTCCCCCCCAAAGGTTTCATGAAGGTACGAATACTGTTGAATCAAGCTTGACTTCTGCTGGCTACATACATATGCCCATGTCATTTTCTTGGCAGCAATACAGAAATGGTTTGCTGATGCCTTCTTCCAAGATGGTTGTTTTAATTTCCCAATCTGGCCCATAGCTCTAGTATTTCCTGATGGTCTCCTGATGGTCTCTACTCTGAAGTACAGTATTAGTCAGGCTTTTTTGAGATCAGCCAAAGTCAGCCACATACTGCTGCCACCCAAGAGCGAACAGCGATTGATCATGAGAGGTTACAATTGGAACCGCCAACTTCAAAGCCAAATGTTGGAATGTCAGTGGATTTTCATTTCATCAAAGGAACACAGTATCCTTCACAGGGGTTGTTCACATACCTGACCAAGAGTCATCAGTGTGCAGAAAGGACCTGCTCCTAAGCTTTTGGGAGCCAGACAAAGCACTACCCAATTCTCCGTCACCTAAACTGTTTATCACAGGATTTCTTGTCCCTTAAGTACTGGCTCTGGCTTTTCAAGGCCTTTTTTAGGCTGAGAATGACATTTGAGTAGTGATCCAGGGCCCATACTCCAGAAAGTGGGCGAGTCCAAAAAAAACAGAATAAGCAGAACCAAGACAGCAACTAAGTTTGATTTAATTGAATTTAAATGCAAAGTTGAAAATAAATTAATTCAATAAATGAATATGATTCCTCCTCTCAATTTTTAAATAATTTTTCTCTTCTATCCTATTAAAAATATTAATTTGGCACCCACTTTTGAAAGCAGCCTGGGGGCGGTGGGACATCCAAATCTTCTGAGGATATCAAACAGTCCTGCAGCTTCAGCTGGGTCCCCTGCCAAAATGGTCTGGGGCCAGGTTATTTGTTCAGCATGGAGATGGTGCAAGCATATGAATTTGCCCAAGCCTTAAGATCAGCATCAGAGGCTAATCTGGTCCATCTTTAAGGTCAATTAGATCAGTATTTCTCAACCTCAGCAGCTTTAAGATGTGTGGACTTCAATTCCCAAAATTCCCCAGCTAGCATTCTTTCATAATGCAGGGGCCACCTTCCAACTATTTCAAAAGGCTTGTAATTTTTTTTAAATGAGCTGTCTCAATACTTGATGTATTAGTTGAATCTGTAAATTATCTTACAATGTCTCATTTGGTGCATGTAATTTGTTTACCATTTTGAGTGGCTTTGGTCCAGTAAGGCAGCCTATAAACAAAGCAATCATCCATGTTTAAAAAATCCTGCCCAGAAGGGGGCAGCTGAAACTGGTTTTCAGGAGACCTTCTACAATGAATTCTCAGATGGATGGGCTTCCACTATATGTTTTTGGGCACTAGGTACACAGTGAAGGTGGAGTCAGATTCCAGAACTGGGCTAGGACCTATGGTTCCTCTCCAGAAATGTATTTCCAGCCAACAACAGTTGAGGAGATCAGAGAGGTAAGCATGGAACATCCAGCTGGGTGACCTTTCCAACTTTCCATAGATGCACTATAGCAGGAGTCAAGGACTCATGGCAAGAAAAATGAAAACTTACTACAACTCTCCTTGCCCCCACCCTTCCAAAATAAACAAATAATGAAGGGTGATTATTTTGGACAGGGCCTTTGTCAACATCTTTTGATTTCAGGAACAAATTATTGATGTGTCTACCAGGAGACCAAGTAAAATCAAAATCCATTTAAGCATATTCTGTTAGTAAAATCAGTGCAACAGCAAGGCTTTAAAGTGGGGAATGTGGTGATTGGACTATACCACGCTTTGTTTTTGAAGTGGGTTTCTCAGTCATGAACTTTGTTCTGAACATCACTGAGCTAAGTTGTGTCCAATTTGGTACAAGCATAGAAAAGGGGATTCCAGTTCAACCCTAGGGTAGGCAATCTGGTAGGCTACAATTCCTATTGTTCTCTACCACTATTGTGACAACTGGGGCTTATGGGAATTATTATACAGCCTAGAGCAGAGCTTTCTAAACTGTGTGTCGGGACACGTTAGTGTGTCGGCTGTAGCGTCTGGGTGTGTCGCGTCTGCTGCTGCCTCCGAGCCCTGCCAGGATTCTATGCAGGTCCTAGTGCCTACCTTGTGCCTGGCTGCCTCCAAACCTGCCCTGCCAGGATTCCGTGCAGGTCCTAGTGCCTGCCTTGTGCCTTGCTGCCTCCAAACCTGCCCTGCCAGGATTCCGTGCAGGTCCTAGTGCCTGCCTTGTGCCTTGCTGCCTCCAAACCTGCCCTGCCAGGATTCCGCGCAGGTCCTAGTGCCTGCCTTGTGCCCTTCTGTGAGAGTGTGTCACAAAATGATGCCCTGCTGTAAGAGTGTGTCGCGAAATGATACATGTCTAAAGTGTCACCAACATGAAAAGTTTGGAAAGCTCTGGCCTAGAGAAAGTGCCAGGTTGCTTACTCCAAATGTGCAAATGTGTAATTAACATCTCTGCAGATCTTGGCTCTGGCCAGGCAGAAAAGCAAGAAAGTGAAAGTGGTTGGTGGTGGACACTCCCCTTCAGACATTGCCTGCACAGAGGACTTCATGATCCAGATGGGAAGAATGAATAAGATCCTTAAGGTAAAAGAAGTGCTTAGCACAAGAACAGCTATGGCACTGGGTCAGATTCATTATTCATCTCTCTTGACTTCAGAATTCTGAAGGTTTCTTTTCTTTTAATGTGAAAGGCAGCAAAACCAACAAGGCTAAAGACTACTAGGAATGAGTAAGGAGCTCCTAGATGTTGGTAATGGGGTGGAGAGTAGTTACGTCACTGTATCTCTGGGCATTATCCACTGAGTACATGAAAAGTAGTGTTAGCGCTAGCACTCCAGATATGTGCAAATGTCTTCCTGACCTCCAGGTCACTATCCCAGCCAGATGACCCACAAGTATCTAAATTACCCTATCCTGAACTTTGGCATAAAACCTGGCCTTATCCTGAAGCATCCACATCCCAAAATAGGCCTGGCACCCTTCATAATGCTTCTTGTTCTGCATATTCCAGCAAACTACATTCCAAATGCTTTTGAGGGGTGGAGGAATAAAGCTCCTGGTAATCTCCTTTCATGTCCTAGCATTGTATTATCAATTCTTTTATCTTATTTATTTATTTATTTATTTATTTATTTATTTATTTATTTATTTATTTATTTATTTATTTTCTATCCCGCCTTTATTATTTTTTTAAATAACTCAAGGCGGCAAACATACCTAATACTCCTTCCTCCTCCTATTTTCCCCACAACAACCACCCTGTGAGGTGAGTTGGGTTGAGAGAGAGTGACTGGCCTAAAGTCACCCAGCCGGCTTTCATGCCTGAGGTGGGACTAGAACTCTGAGTCTCCTGGTTCCTATCCTGAATCCTGCCCTAAAGCCATTGCAGGCTTTAAGTGGACAGCCTCACTCTCACCCATCTCTAGGATCAGCTGGGTCTATTTGATTCTCAGATCCATTTGTTGTGATGGACCTTGATCCATTCCAGTGTTTAGTCCAGGTTTTCAGAATTAGAATCCTCTCGAAACACTATGCTGTTGCCTTTGCTTCATCTTCAGTATTTCCTTAAATATGGAAGGAGAGTTTCAGAATCCACTGACTGGGTTCACACATCATGCTAAACCATAGTTTGCTTTAATTAAGGCTGATCAACAAAGACACAGTGAGCTGGAATTCTCACATCATGTTAAGCCATACACCATGTTTAAAGATCACAATGCCTAATTCTATATGGTTACCCAATGGGGTTTTTTGCTTCATCTTTGGCTTTGCATTTAGAACTCCTTGTTCCCACATTGAAAAAAAATTCCAAAGAAACAAGCACAGCACCCCTCTACAACTCATTACAGCGTGAATATTTTTAAAAGCTTCTATGCACACTTGAAAAAGATGCTGCTGCTTTAGAATCAAATATTTAATACAATTTCTTAAGGCAGAGGCATCTTTTCAGGCTTAGTGTAACGTGCTGGTGAGAAGTCTGACGCATTTCTTCCAAATTATACTTGGCCCATGCACAGCCATAATACCTTGTTAAGCCCTGATAGAATATTCCTTCCAGGGCCTTTACTTTGACCAACATAACAATACACATCATCTCTTGCAGGTGGACAAAGAGAAGAAGCAAGTGACCGTAGAGGCAGGGATTTTACTCTCTGATTTGAATGTGGAGCTGAGCAAATACAGCTTGGCTTTACCTATGTAAGTAAGCCTTCACTGAGATGGTATATTGCCCAGATAATTGAGATGCATATAAGACCAAATGTTATGCCTAGTCTATAAAAGGTGAAGGTTCCCCCCGCACATTTGTGCAGTCGTGTCCGACTCTAGGGGCCAGTGCTCATCTCTGTTTGTTAGCCGAAGAGCCAGCGTTGTCCGAAGACGCTTCCACGGTCATGTGGCCAGCATGACGCACACGGAACGCTGTTACCTACCCACCGAAGTGGTACCTATTAATCTACTTGAATTTGCATGCTTTCGAATTGCTAGGTTGGCAAGAGCTGGGGTGAGTGCGGGAGCTCACTCTGTCACGCGGGACTAAGGATTCGAACCTCCGAACTTGCGATCTTCCGATCGACAAGCCTGGCGTCTCTATAAATGTGGCCAAGTGTGTGACAGAATTCTCAGTCAAATTGGATCAAGCCACTTTAAAAGTTATGGGGAGAGGACTGTTTTAGAGTGTTCCCTCTTGTAAAAGTCTCCAGTGCCAGGTTTCAACACACCTAATTCACAGTCGCATATATTGCAAACTTAAGATTCAAGGCACAAATTTGCTTCTATGGCAGCATAGGATTATTTTAGCACAGAAGCTCAGACACAGTTGACTCCAAAGACCTTATAATTGCAAACAGAGGGAATCCTTCACTCTGTCGCCTTTTTTTAGAGAGGCAAATGATTTCTTTTAAAGCAAATTGCAAAAAGAAATGGGCTTCTGGGAGCATATGTAAATTCACTCATGTGTGGTGACACCAAGGTGGAAAGAGCTCTTTAATCACAGAAGGATTTAATAAGACTGACTTTTTTCACAGCCAAGTTTATCCAAGAGTAATTACCAACACATGGGCATCCAAAACTGTTTTTTTGTGTGTGTGTGCGTGCAAGTGGGATGTGGATGAAGATGGGAGAGGAATGTTCCTGGATTTTAGAGGAAGGAAGGAAGGATTCCTGGGGGTGAAGGTGGGTCCCCTGCTAATTGAGCATACCCAGGAACAAGATTTCAGTTTCACAAGGGTCAGGAATCCATGCACTCCTGTCTATATCCTTGACAGGATATGCTGAATCCAAGGAACCACTCCAGGATCAGAAATGCAAATCTGTGTCCAACGTCCCTTCTTATTCAGTGTCCTATTTCTATGACTTGATGGGCTGTGACATGTTCAGCATTCATTGGGGCATGTTTTGGAGCCAGAGCAGGTGCAGTTAATTAGCTTTTTGTACGAATGTCACATTTGTTAATATCATCGTCTCAACAGTTACCTTTGGGAGGAATCCCAGCTAAATCTTTCTCTTTTATGCCTTTTTGGGCCCAGTCTAGGAGCTGTATCAGATGTGGCAGCTGCTGGAGTCATTGGCACTGGCACACACAACACTGGCCTTAGTCATGGCATCTTGGCCACTCAGGTAAGACCCCAATGGGCTGTAACTAGCAGGATGTAAAAATTTCCTAGCCACTATATCACGGCAGCAAGTCATTAGAATGCCAATTATTTCAGCTTGTAAAGGTAAAGGTAAAGGTTCCCCCCCCACATTTGTGCAGTCCTGTCTGACTCTAGGGGCCGGTGCTCATCTCCGTTTGTTAGCCGAAGAGCCAGCGTTGTCCGAAGACGCTTCCATGGTCATGTGGCCGCATGACGCGTGCGGAACGCTGTTACCTACCCACCAAAGTGGTACCTATTAATCTACTTGCATTTGCATGCTTTCGAATTGCTAGGATGGCAAGAGATGGAGCTAATGCGGGAGCTCACTCCGCACGCAGGGCTAAGGATTCGAACCTCCGAACTTGCAATCTTCCAATCGACAAGCCTGGTGTCTTACCCGCTGAGCCACCACGCCCCCTTTTCATTTCATTTCAGCTTTTACTCCCCAGTAAAAGAAAAAAAAATGAGAATAAAGCAGAATTACATTGAAATCCCTTCGTATGCAAGGCACCACAGGAGAAGTAGTTATTCAAAAGGAAATTTCTGCCTAGATTTCAAAACCCTAGTGGGTACTTGGATGGGAAATCCCAGGGCTATAGACTAAATTGGGAAGCTGAAAAACATCCTGGAAGAAGATATTAGCAAACCACTTCTGAATTATTGCCAAAAACGCTACATCCATATGTCCATGAGGTGGCTGGGAGTTGATTTCAGTTGGAAGAAAATTTCCCCTTGACCATTAGGAATCTGGCAAATAGTAATGTGTTCACACAATTTGCTTGACTGCCTCCCCCCACCCCACCTCTCACTGCAGACAACCTTGGAGAGGAATTATTTGTGCCCAAAACTTTTCCTTCATATTCCAAGGCTGTGGTAGACTTTGCTAAGACCTTCAATGCATCACAAAGCTGATGTCATCTCAGGGTCAGAATTTTGCCAGATGAAATTTGTAGTTCATTAGGGCAATGGTGATCTTGCCCTGCAGTGGCAAATCCCAACACACTTGGCCTCTGAACTGGAACCAGACCATCTCTGATTTCCAATTCAGAAGAAGTGCAAGAGTCTTCCCAAGCTGCAACTCATAAAAAGCAACTCACGTGGAGATCTGATCCAAAAGCTGTGATGATAGGGTCGAGGCAATTAATTATTTTAATGAGCTGCTCAATCTTCATGCTTCTAAAAATAGAATTTCATTAGAGTTTGTTTATTTATTATGGCCAATGTAGCCAACAAATTTGTCACAAGAAATTATTTTTACATTATTTCTTTCTTTAAAAAAAATAGGGGAAAAATCCCTATAAAATCAGTGATACCGATATGACAAGAGGAAAAGAAATAAACCAGATGGTGGTTTGACAGACAGTGGGATCTTTAGAAGCTTTTTCTCAATTGAGGTGACAGAAAATGCATTAAAAAAAACATGGCATTTTAAAAGCCATTTGTCTTGCTTGTAAGTGCTTGCAGTGAATATTTGCATATCCAAACAGGCACAGGAGAATTGACATATTGTATGGCACTCCACAGATCTGCCCCCAAATCAATCAATGCGAACTGATAAGGTACAAAAGAAGGCAGACTCACTCAAGGACCTCTCAGTCTTGTTTCTGTTGAAAAACAATAAAAATGAGCAAGGAGCAAAGGGACCATCTTTCCTGAACCCCAGCAGTCAATCACGTGTGGGGTTTGAGAGCTCGGTTTCGGGTTTTTCCCTGGTTCAGCTGCAGTTTATTTGCAGCTGGAGCAAAAGTGCCATTTTCCTAAGAATGGTTGTCCTAACCCTGTGGGGTGCCTGTTTTCTCCTTGGCTCACCCCATCCTCTGTACTCAAGTAGACCTCACAACCCTACATTTCAGCAACCTGTTCCTGAACCTGTCTGCCCCTCTTCCCCACTTCAGCCACAACAGCATCCTACAAACTGAGGTTATGGTTACTGAGAAAAGTGCCTGGTTGCGAAAGTGCCGGCATGATCACCAGCACTGTTCACAGAGGCTATAAAATGCTGTGGAGGAAGGATAACCTAGGGGCTTCCTAGCTCTTTCTATCAGCAATTATTCTGATTTTATGGCAGGCAAATGCCTATAACATGTAAGGAGAACATGCATTGACTATCTCATTGCTTGATGCCTTTTTGTGTGGAATGTGGGCAAGGGGATTTTTGTAACTCCAGGATCTATGGCGGATCAGGGGAGGTGGTGTTGACTCAATGCTGTTTTTTGCGCACTCTTACTGGTCAGCTTTAACCTGTTTTGGAGGGGTTGGGGGCAGAAATTGAAACAGTGGTAATATAAAAGTACCCTAAATGGGGAAAAGGAGGCCTTACCAGCAAAGGCAAAGGTGTTATTCCTGTGGGTGACTGCCATTTTAATTTCCCATAAGTCTTTTAAGAATGGCACTATGGGATGCCAAGCTGTAACAGTATTCCCAAATGTCATGCCCTTTGAGGCAAGCAAACAAGAATGATTTGGATTTCTGCAGAGATCTTTATTGCCAGTAGGGTATTGTAGCAGAAATCTTGAAAGCCTGCCAAAACAATTATCCAGCTCAACTTATACCTAGCATAACTAAGGAGAGTTACTCTGAGTCTCTTTCTCACGTGACCTCTCCCGGACTCAGAAGTCTTGGGTGGAGCTTAAGTGGAACCCAGAGCTTTGATGTTCCTCTCCCCAATTATCCATAGGCCATTAATACTGTAGCAGTTCATGGCTGCTTGCAAACCAAATTGCTCTCCCCAGTTCAGACCAATGGTGGCTGGCTAGATTACCTGCCTTTCCATGTGATTGATAATTTCCCCCCCACAAAAATCCGTGAATTGTAAGAAGTGACAAGGGAAGGCTGTAAAAAAGAAAAAGAAAGAGAGGGAAGGCTAATAAGAGAGGGCAGGTGATCAACTGAGAGACAAAAGAGATGACACGATGGCTTTCAGGAACCAAGAAGACATAAAATGTATGAGCAGCTGACAGAAACGGTTCTGTAGAAGAAGCAAAGGGGGAAATCCTAGGAAATGGGGAGAAAGTGGAACAAAAGTTTGTAGCCTTAGTAGATTATTTGCCTAAAAGACCACCTGTGCTATGAGGGGATGAGGAAGGAAGGCCTGTCTAAGAAACCTCAGCTCCCACGTCTCTTTCTGCCTCTGAGCATCAGTTTCCTACCTGAAAACTTCTAGAGGAGGTTTTACAGTGGCAGGGTTTTATTCTGGTGCAAGTGCTTATAAATATGTACATGTGGACACACAGAAGACTGTTCAGAACCAATTGGGAACATGACATTAAAAAGTGTGAATAAAAGTAAAATAAAATAAAGCGCAATGGGAATATTTAGGTGACCAGGTGCCAAACAGCACAGGGCTCCTGCAGCTTTAACAGTGATCCAGGCCCAGAATCAGGCATTTCTGCAGCTGCAATGAAAAGGGACAACTTGTAAATTCCAAAAGAGACTCTCAAAGTGCAGAATGAATGTTCGGCTGGGAAACAGCAATGTTAGCAAAAGTAACGCGATGCACATTGAGTCAGAGTATCCTAACTATCAAATACCCATTGATGCATCTTGAGTTTAGTAAGCAGGGCATGATGGAGGCATATAAAGCATGGTCTGGAGAAAGTGGATGTACATGATATTGGAAGCTTAATGGCAGGAGATTCAGGGTAGAAAAATGGAAATTCATCACATTATACATTAGACTATAACAGTGTTTCTCAACCTTGGCAACTTTAAGATGTGTGGACTTCAACTTCCAGAATTCCCCAGCCAGCTTTGGCTGGGGAATTCTGGGAGTTGAAGTCCACACATCTTAAAGTGGCCAAGGTTGAGAAACACTGGACTATAGAATCCACTGCCAGAGAATGTCACAATTTGTGCTCAGCCATTGCTTGTATAATCATAGTTATTTAAACAAGCTATGTTTGCCTAGTTCACATAATACACTAAATGCTGGTTTATAACAATAATGGCAGGGTTCAAATGGCAAACTAGGTCAAAGCTAAGCAGTGGTTTAGCATGATGTTGACTCTATTCTGCCAGTGTGTGCATATGTACACGAATGCAAGAGAGAAAGAAAGAGGAGGTGAAACAGTCCAAGAGGAGCTCACATTAGTATATAGCCCGAACCCAGTAGGCTACCGAGTGATGTAGAGAGCTGAATTTTAAAGCAATTATATTGGCCCATCTTGTTGTCTCTCTTGCTTCCTAGAATGGAAGTCTATCCTTGTTATATAACCAAAGCAGTAAATGGCTACCTAGGATAGCGGCAGAGTCTCAGCTGCAAAGTTGGCAGAATGATAGGCAGGTTTGTTTCAATTGATTTTAGTGTGATTTCCCTAGAGCTTGTTTTCTCCTCTGAACCACTGACCTCAGAAGATTGCCTAGAGATGGAAAAAAGGCCCAGCACAGCAGCACCGTGCGAAAGGCCCCAGACTCTTAATTTTGTCTATTTCCTGTCCCTTGCCTTTTCTTCCCCCTGGGAAGTCATTTTCAGCAAGTGAGACTGTGGGGAAGGTAAACAAGAGGATGGATGAAATTTACTTTGTAGAGCCATTGGCGATCCAGAAGGTAGCCTGAAGTTCAGCCCACTGGTGCCCTCTGCTGGATAAAGTTTCTTGAGAGGAAAAACTGGGCTAGGATAGGGGAAAATGGATGGTTGGGATGCTTTCATTTCACACTGTGAAGAATTGGAGTCTTGAAGACATTGTCCGCCAGTTCCATACAGCATCTTTTAGCATCATCCAGCCATTGAGAGTCATCCAGCTCTAGAAGATGCTAACTATAAATCATTTTAGGGTGGTACCTTGGGATCTTTCCTTTCTGGCCACTGTAAACTCTGGGCTCCAGCCAATGATGCAACAGTGCAATAGACCAAGGACATTCCCCACATCCTTACAGAAGCTTGGCAGTAGATCAAAAGTCATGACTCAGGTCTGCAGATGTTCATATTGCTGAAGCAGATGTTCCTGAACCAAAACAAAACTTGAAACCAGGAACATCTATACTGGGGCCCAAAAAAGCCAAGAGGGTAACTATGTCTGTGCGATTAAAGCTGTGACCCCTTTTAGACATTTTGCACATACGATGCACATAAAAAACTTCAATCATGCAGTTAAGGCCACCACCTTGACCTTTTTTACTGCCTCCTGAGGACGCCTCTTGAATCGATACTTGACAAATCTCATTTGAACTGAAACATCAAATGAATCTTAAAGCTGAATTATCAGTTCAGAGTAAATCTGCCTGGTGCTTATCAGATACTTTTAATTTGGAGTTAAAATTAGCCATTGATGAGTGATGGAATTCTCCTATCTCTTTTCTCAAATCATAAAAATACGAGCTTTCAGCATTGTTAGTGTTTCAAATTCTGTTCAGCACCATTCATTTTTACTTTCCTACTTTCTCTCTATTTCTTAGATTAATCACATGAGTGATCTTACCCAGTCAGGGACCTTGTAGTAAATGAGGCTGATATGATTTTTTTATGGCCAATCAGATTTTGCTGAACGGAAGACAAGCAAGTGGACATTTTTATAAGCAGTCCTACAAAGTAAGGACTGTTACCTATTTTATAACACAAAGAGCCACAAACTAGCTGACAACAACTTAGGCTTACTTTTGTCTCTCTGCCTATGGGGTTAATTTATGGTTCAGTGTACCATGACACCCCAGTAAATGGGTTTGTTCAATTAAAATTGTTCAGATAACCATGGGGAAGCATAGCATGCAAGCACAGCCATTGCTAAAAATATGAGCAGTTTTGACTCTGCGGTACTTATTAGCCTGAAGTTGAATTGTAATGGCTCTCATGTGGCATCCCTTTTATACTATCTCCAAATGTCCTCGGGATAATCAGTATGGAGGCTGGTGGTGTATAAATAAGCAAGATTTTTTTTAACTGAATCATATCGTTCAATATCAAGTAATGATGCAGATGAATTCCAGCAGTTTAAAATCTCCCTGATTTAACTCTGAGAAATCGTTACATCAAAGACTCCCAAATGAATGCCTTTTCTTAAGTTGGGAGTAAAGTAGCTGCTTTGGAAGACGATGGTCAGGCATTCGAACAACATGACCGGTCCAGCGAAGTTGATGTTGGATGATCATTGTTTCAATGCTGGTGGTTTTTTTAATAACTTAAGAATGGAAAACGGAATATTGGTGGACAGCAAAAGAGATTCAAAGATACTCTCAAAGCTAATTTAAAAAAAATGTAATATCAGCATTGAGAACTGGGAAGCCCTAACTCATGAGCGTTTCAATTGGAGGTCATCCTTTATTAATGGCGCTATGGACTTTGAAGAAGCACGAGTACAGGGCGAAAAGGAGAAAAGAGCTAAAAGGAAGGCACGTCAGGCAAACCCTCATCATGACCGTCTCCCACCCGGAAACCTATGCCCTCATTGTGGGAGGTTGTGCGGATCCAGAATTGGCCTTTATAGCCACTTACGGATCCACCGTTAAAATTTTACCTTTGGAAGGCAATCTTACTCGGCTACGAGTGATCGCCAATGACCAATGATGATGAATGCCTTTTTTGAAATCTTTGCACTGAATCAGTTGGGATTTATGAATCACAAGTATGTGCAGCCTGCTTTGTTTCTTCCTCTTATTGCTTCTGTATCCTAAACACAGATTGTTCTAAAAAGTCCTTCCTTCCTTCCTTCCTTCCTTCCTTCCTTCCTTCCTTCCTTCCTTCCTTCCTTCCTTCCTTCCTTCCTTCCTTCCTTGTATTTATATGGCCGCCCCTCTTCCCAAAGTGACTCTGGGCAGCAAAGTTTAAGCCAAAAACAACAATATAAGTGTTAAAAACCCACAATACATAATCTAAACAAAAAAGAAGCTAGTACTGAGACTCAGAGCAACTATCCTATGAGGAAACCCATCTTGCAGTGTGATGATTGCAACATCAAGAGAAGATTCAAATGCAGTAAAATGGCCTTCCCCAACTTGTGCCCTCAAGATCTCTTGGACCAGATCCCAAAGGCTTATGGGAATTGATGTCCAACAAATCTGAAAGACACTCAAAGCTGCAGTAGGAGCTGTAGTGCTGCAGATTGATTCGAGGCAATGCTTCCCAGTGGAATATACAGTACATTCAGTTGTTTGTCTTCCAGTTAACCTTTAATAAGTGCAATGACACCAACAGTGTTAATGAGCATGTAGGGGTGGTTATTAGCAACTATGTGGGTGGGTTTACACAATACACTAAAACCTAAACCAGGCTAAGAAGACCTAGCATCTATGCTTGCATCACATGCTGTACCCAAACGAACCATATTATGGCTTCACTTCATTGAATGATTTATCATGTTGAATTATTATGTTGAATGATTTATCATGTTGATACTACACACTCCAAGCAAACCATCCTGTGGCAGTTAAGAACATAAAACAATGACATTATCAATAAAATCCAACAATCTCAGAATATAATAAAACTTGAAAACATGCCACATAAAATCCATACATAATATCAACACCCAAAACAGCACAACATAAAAAGCTTCGGACGTTAAAAAAAATCAAATAATCATGTGTAAATCAAGCACTTACTAGATATCAGGCCCTTTGCAGCTTCCCCAAACCAAAAGGGATTCTTTCCAAGCATATGTTTCACAGAAGTCATTTTAGCAAGATTCACTGAGATGGATAGGATAGGGTTAGATGAATTCCAGCAACTGGACCCTTTCCAATTTAGAATCAATCCATCTCTATGTTGGCTGTAGTGGAAATGTTTTGATTTCCTTTCTAGCAGCCTTCCTATAATCCAGGAAGGAGGCAGATCTCTTCTCTGATAACAAGGAAGTTTGCAGCTGGCTGTTTACCTAACTAACTCCTGAACCTTCATCAATTTGGGAACCAATCTTTACACCACCAGAAGAAGACATGCTGGGTAGCTTGGTTCACACAACATGCTAAGACAGTGGCTGAGTCCCTATAACATGCTGAACTACAAACTTTCCAATCACACTTTAGTCTAGCCCAATGTGTTGTATGCATATCACAGTCATTGTGTAAACCAAGGAAGGGGAACTTTGGGTTAAGTTTGAGCCAAACTTAATGTTTTTTAAGGCCCAAAGGTATGATGGGCAGACAGTGGACAGTGCAAAGTGGGCAGGGCCATGTCATCCACATGGACAGGATCAGAGTATTCTGGGTTTTTTTCTTAAGAATTGGGGGGAAATTGGGGATGGTTATTTTTAAAAATATTAATCTAAACCTTATATCACAGATTATGTGTGTATTCTGCCTCAAAACTATGAGACACTGTGCCACTGATTTTCAGTAGTTGTGGTCATTGATACTCTGAGGGCTATAGAGAAGTAGGGCCATGCAGCTTTGGAGCCACTGATTTCCACCACCTTACCCCAGTTTAAACCAGCTTCATTGAGAAATATGTGGGCTTGGCTCATACAACTTACTAAACCATAACCCAGGTAGTCCTCATTTAGTGACTGCTTCATTAGCAACCATTCACAGTTACAAAAGTGATGAAAAAGTAACTTTGCAACCAATCCTCACATTTACAACCTTTGCAGGTCTGTAAAGCAAAGGAAAGCTGAACTAAGATCATAAGCAAAGTTGTGACTGCTTCGTTTAGTGACTGCTTCGTTTAACACCCGAGTTGCCAGTCCCAACTGTGGTTGCTAAATGAGGACTACCTGTAATATGAGTTCGTACAACATGCTAAGGCACAAAAAAGCTGATCTAGGTTTTAAAAAAGCTGTCTTAGTATGTTGCATATATGTAACTACTAAATCTGTATCTAACCTGGTTAAATATGTTGTGTCAACACAGCCTATATGTTATAATTTTAACTCATGGCCCTGGTGTCAGGAGTGAGCCTGGCCCCACCGCCATGCCGGATTCTGAGTCAGAGGAAGACGAGCCGTTAGCAGGAAGAAGCTGCGATGGCGTGAAAGTTGAAACCGAGCCAAAGCCACTGATTGGAGGTAGCCCAGAAGAAGAAACACCTCCACCTATCAGCGTGTGGCAAAGAAGGTGGGAAAGGCAGGCCGAGCAGCATGAGGCCCGATTGGCTTCTGGCCGCAAACGGTGTGAAACTAAAAGGGCTAGCACACCCAGCACAGGTTGCCAGAGACAACTGTTCTATCTCAGCGCCTACGCACACTACGGATCACGATCCTGTCGCCACATGCAATCCCGTGGCGGAGCTTAGTGCTGCTGCCGCCTGAGGAACCGATTCCAAGCCGCACTCTGTCGCCGCCACGGATCCTTCCTCCGAGCCAGATTCTCTCGCCGCCAGAATCCCTGCCTCTGAGCCCTGCCCTGCGATCTTTGTTCCGGATCCCGCATCTCAGTCTTGCCTTGCTGCCACGCACCCGCCTGCTCTCCAGCCACCGTCCGCTGCCACGTATTTCCCAGAGATTCAGCCTTGCCTTGCTGCCGTGCGCCCACCCATTCTCCAGCCGTCGAACACTGCCATGTGTTTTCAAGTACGGACTTGTCTTGCTACCGTGCGTTCGCCCGAAATCCCGCCATGAACCGAGGCCACGTGCCTCACTGAAGGACTGCCTTACCTGGTCACCACGCCTCTGCGTGAGACTCAGCCTTGCTCCGCTGCCGCTCGGGGTTCCACCTTCGAGCCTCGGCCCGTCCCCGCTACTAGTTGTGTTCCGTCGGAAGAGGTCTCCCGGGACTCCGCTAGTAGTGGTCCTGTAACCTTTGTGAATTGGGCTGCATTTTGTGATTTGTAAATAAAAGAACTTTAAAACACCGCTTCCAGTGTCGAGCCTTGTCGGATCAGGACAGATTGTCTCCAGCCACACTCCCCCGCTGGGAAGAAAGGAAGCATGTATTGTTCTGCTTGTGTTCTTCCTCCTCTTCTTTGCTCTTGCCTGCGCCAAGGAAACATGGATCAACTCTTGATGGAGAATGCCCAACTCTCCCTACAAAACGCACAGCTAAACCAGCAGAACATGCAACTTAACCAACAGATCACCCTGCTGAATGTGCAGCTGTCCCAGCTGCAAACGCAACCAACAGCAGCGGTCCCGGTCGTAAACCAGCGGCACAAATGCCCAGTACAAGTTCTGGAAAAATTTGATGGAACCCTAGCTCAGTTTCTGGCATTCTTTGCTCAGTGCTAGCTCTACCTAAGCCTACGTCCAGAGGAGTTTCCGTCGGATTGCCACAAGGTGGGCTTCATTATCAGCCTACTGTCGGGCCACGCCACACGCTGGGCTTCACCACTGATCCTCCAGCAAGACGCACTTTTGGGTGACTTCAACGGGTTTTGCCCCCAGCTGCAGACCATATACATGGACCCCGTGAAGACCCAGACTGCCAGTAGATGCCTGAGGGGGTTGTGACAAGGGAACCAACCAGTGGCTGAGTATATCAGCGACTTCCGGCTGCTGGCGCAGGATCTGAAGTGGAATGAGGAGGATGTTCTGGACCAATTCCACGAAGGGTTATCCTCAGAGATCCTGGATGAGTTGGCCTGGACTGAGTGCCTCCAAACTCTTCAGGCTCTGACGCATCTCTGTCTCCAAATTGACGGACGTTTGCAGCAATGGAGGTCGAGGAGATGATTCGCCCAGCCCTCATCCTTCGCTCCACACGTTCCGGTGACTCGCCCACATGCCGTAGAAGAGCCCATGCAGCTGGGCAGTGCCAGGCCTCACCTCACGCAGGCAGAGAAGGACCGGCGCCATCGAGAGGGACTGTGTTTGTACTGCGGGGAAGCAGGCCACCGCACCGCGAACTGCCCCGCCACGTCTACTGTCACCTCCTTGTTGGGAAATGGACTCAGCCCAGCCTAAAAGGGCAGTTAGGTTGGGCCCAGCTGGCGGTCAGCCAGACAACATTGCCCTGTCCTGCACCCCTCAAACATCTATCGATAACAGTCACCCTCCAGGTCCCTAGGACCTCAATGCTGGTGGCCCAAGCCATGGTCGATTCTGGCGCCACCTTCAATTTCATGGACCAAGGGTTCGCCGAAGAGTGGGGGGTTCCATGCCGCAAGGTGAACCCTCCGTTGGTCGTGGAGACCATCAATGGGTGCATGCTCTGTTCCGGCCCCGTTTCTACCACTACCCAACACCTACTCATGAGAGTGGGGGACCACCAGGAATGGCTGGAGTTTTACATGGTCGCTACGCCTCAATGCCCCTTGGTACTGGGACTGGTCTGCTCCAGACACATGAGCCACAGATTGCGTGGGCATTGGGAGAGATCGAATTCTCCAGTCCGCGTTGCACCACACACTTGGCCAACACCTTTCTCCAACACATTCTCCAGCCGTCAAACGCTGCCACGTGTTTTCCGGAGGTACGGACTTGTCTTGCTACCGCGCGTTCGCCCGAAATCCCACCATGAACCGAGGCCACGTGCCTCACTGAAGGACTGCCTTACCTGGTCACCACGCCTCCGCGTGAGACTCAGCCTTGCTCCGCTGCCGCTCAGGGTTCTGCCTTTGAGCCTCGGCCCGTCCCCGCTACCAGTTGTGTTCCGTCGGAAGAGGTCTCCCGGGACTCCGCTAGTAGTGGTCCTGTAACCTTTGTGAATTGGGCTGCATTTTGTGATTTGTAAATAAAAGATCTTTAAAACACCGCTTCCAGTGTTGAGCCTTGTTGGATCAGGACACCTGGGTCTACCGGTTGGGCAGGTTGACAGATATTGGTAAACTACGGTAAAGCAGAACTCAACTGAAACTAACTCTTCAAATGTACTGTAATAGGTGGACTGATTCCCAGATTAAACCAGATCCCTTGCTCTTCCCCTGGCAGGTGGTAGCCATGACGCTGTTGACAGCTTCAGGGGAAATCCTGGAGTGCTCTGAATCTGTGAATCCTGATCTCTACCAAGCAGCATGTGTACACCTGGGTTGCTTGGGCATCATTCTCACAGTCACCTTCCAATGTGTAGCAGAATTCTACCTGCAAGAAACCACCTTCCCATCTACACTCAAGGAGGTAAGCTCAGATGCTGCAGTCAGGAAGTACAATTTAACACTATTTGGAGAGGCATGTGATGTGCTTAACTGTGTGGCCAAAATGCCATTTGATATTTTAATGTCTTGGAAGAATCAAAGCAGCTAGAAAAATTCTACCAGCATGCAGTTGTAATTAGTTAACACGTATTCTTTTTCTATACACAGCAGTCTCAATTCATCTAATTTGTTAGGAAATCTTCTAAGCTGAGGACCCTAAGTAGGAAGGTTAAGTTTATTTTCCGGGAGTATCTGGCCCTTGGAAATTATTTTTAGTGTCTAAAGTGTGTGTGTGCATTCCCCATGTGTGCCAAAGATTTTAACTCTTAATCTCCCACTCATAGGGAGGAGCAATGTATATTCCATACATTTATACTTGGAAAATTCCACACACCCATGTTACCTTCCATGAAACAAGTTTCTGACAGTCTTTGGTCTATGATACAAATGTACTCTTCTAAGAATGCTTTGTTTTAAATCAAGATTCTTGTCTTGTTTGCTTCTGAGATAAGTGGGAGCTGTATACTCTCCACTTATTTATTCAACCTATATGCTGAATATATATTAAGGGAAGCTGGATTGGACGAAGATGAGCATGGTTTTAAAACTGGAGGAAGAAACATCTATAACCTGTACTATGCTGATGACATGAGCTTGGTATCCAAAAATGCAAAGGATCTGTAAGCTCTAGTAATAAAAGTTTAGAAGCACAGTGAAAAAATGGGACTAAAATTAAATATTAAGAAGAAAACTAATGACAAAAGGTAAAACAACCAGCCTTAGAATTGACAATGAAGATATTTATTTATATTTATTTATTTATATTTCAAATTTCGTCACTGCCCATCTCACTCGAGCATGACCAGGCAGTATTGAAATGGTGGATAGCTTCTGCCTTTCAGGATCTACCTTCAGCAGTCAAGAAACAAGCAGTCAAGAATTCCACTAGCACTTGGTAGAGCAGCCATGAAGGTCCTGGAAAAGATATTCAGATGCCATGATGTGCAGGGCCGCAACTAGGGGGGGCAGGGGGGGCATGTGCCCCAGGCGCCGCACTGGGGGGGGGTGCCAAAATGACAAAATAACCCATGGGGGTGCGAAATCCATGTTTGCCCCAGGTGACACAGACCCTAGTTCCATCCCTGATGATGTGTCTATACCTAGAAAAATCAGAATCATGTAAGTCATGGTATTCCTGTGACACTCTATGGAAGCGAATGTTGGACTTTGAAAAAGCAAGACAGGAAGAGTATTGATGTTTTTGAACTTTGGTGTTGGAGAAGACTCCTGAGAATACCGTGGACAGCCAAGAAAACAAACCAATGGATCATGAAACAAATCAACCCAGAGTTATCACTTGAAGCAGAAATGACCAGGCTCAACTCATCCTACTTTGGTCTCTCTGTCTTTGACCTACAAATAACTTACAGCAGCCTTTCTGAGCCAGATGGGCTGCTTTCCAAATTCCTAGCCCACATTGCCAAAAGAGACCATGCTATCCCAACCCATCTGGAGGGGGACAGCAGGGAAAGGTCCAGATGAGAACAATTTGCCTCTTAACTCTGCTCAGTCCATGCCACGACTTTCCTCGGAGGAGAAATAACAACTTTAAAAGGCGAGGTGTGATATGCAAAATTATTCAGGGAGTAGAGAAAATAAATAGGAAGGTATTTTTATCTTTTTTAAAGTGATAGAATGTGAGATCATCCAATTAATCTGACTAGTGCAAAGTTGTCTTAGATGTAGCACACAGGCATTTCCTTAGCTGGCTTTCAAGGACACTTAGTCAAGTTCATGGAGCAAGTTTATTCCAATGGTGATGCCGTTACTGCTGCAAAGCTGCCTACTGTTCATGCACTTTTCATGACTTAAAGTTTATTGGCGGTGTGATTATCATGTTTTAATCTATATTTGGCCCAGACAACTTGTGTTTGGGGACAATTGATAAATGATGGTAACAAAGATAATTAAAATATGTAGAAATAGCCAGGAACAGCCCTCTGAATACCAAACACTGACCACCAACTGCAGGAAAAGTCTACTACATTCATATCCCACTTTTAAGGATGACTTGATAGGTCTTTGATGTGACCATCAAACATAGATCTTCTCATATACAGTACTTTTTCAGGAAATAAAGAGCCTATGAGCGGGCAGCATTTGCTGAAATTGGTAGCATATAGAAATAGGGGTGAATGGACCAATTTTTCAAACAAATTGAATTTTTCCCCCTTCTGCTCATTGATTTTTTTTTTACTGTAGCCTTGGAAGACTTAATGCCTTACAAACATACTGAACTGTAGTTCCCGTAACCCCACAGCCAGCCCAGCAATTAACCATGCTGACAGCAGATGTTTAGGCACTACAGTATTGTCTAATAAATCTGGTAAGGGTGGACTAAGTTAGGGTTGGGGTTAGGGTGAATGTATGATGGATTAATCCATTATTTGCAATTAACCATGATAGTGGAATTAAACCTTCAGAACAACTGAATCTCTGAATACCTGATACTGGCAAAGGCATGGCCATTAATAAGGGAGGTCTGTTGCCTTCATATTCTGATTATAGGCTTCCGGAGGCACTAGGCTGGACACTGATGGTAATGGGATGCTAAGAAGACTTTCTAATTCACCAAGTCCAGGTTGGATAAGAAGCAGCAGTTCTTATTTTAAAAGAGGGAGGGCTGAATGTGGACGGCCAAAAGATCTAAATCTGAGCCCATTTCATGAATGACCTTGAATGGAAATCTAGATCAGGCACTATGTCACTGAGACACACTGGCCTTTGATGCAGAAGGCAGTGGTTTCACATCTTCATGTGATATCTGAATCATAGTGGCCTTTCTCTTTTCTCTCCTTTGACCAGTTTTCACCAGTTCCATGAATATGCTTCAGTATTACATTGTTTTCCCGCAAAGCTTTTTCTGTTCCCTGAGACAGCTGGAGAGAGCTAAATTAAGAGAAAGGTCCCCCCACAACTTTTCCCCCTTTGTTTTGTGCCATGATTTCCTTTGGCACATACATAATATGTCCCCATTACTCCTGATTTTGCACATGGGCCTCCAGATTAGGTTGTACAAACAGATGCGCCATTTACATGAAGTTGAACTGCTGAGCTCCACTGGCTGCTCATCTTCTCTGTTCATCTCCATGGAACACTCTTGTCCAATATATTTTACTTCTCCTTTGTTTGCTACATGTAATTTGTGCTTCTTAGTTTCCATGGCCTCATAGGCATAGGTTTAAAAGAGAGAGAGAGAGAGAGAGAGAGATTGCAAAATCAGAGGTCACTTCATCCTTTAGTTGTGGGCATTTTCTTTACTGGGTAGTAGTAGTTCAACAGAAAGCTATAGCGAGCCACCATTACTTTTCCAAATGGAAGGCAACCCTTCCATTTTAAGATGACCAAAAGCTGATGAAAATAGTAATGGTGAACCAAACAAATTCCTTGGCTGCAGAAAGGAACCTGTGTTTGATAGGAAGACTCAACCTGTTCTTTGGCATTGATTTGCAGTTAGAAAAGATGGCAGGGTTCCCCGAGGCCTGAAAATTATTTCAAGGGTTCCTCCAGGGTAAAAAGGTTGAGAAAGGCTGATCTAGTTCAATCTTCAACTTTGTCAGTCAGTTTTGCTGTTGGTTTATTAACTCTCCAGTCTTGGCTCCCACCTCCAGAGCAAATTTGCAAGATTTCATGTAGGAAGAAGTTTGGATTGCTGTGTTTGTCCAATTTCTCATTTTCTATTTTTTAAGCCATCTGAGAAAATGGAAAACTTAAAGTGGTTCATGGCCAGGAAGCAGCAATTAATTCAAACAACAATTGTTGATCATATACACCAGTTATTTGGTGTCATGAAGTTTCGCGGATCAAATTTTGCTGGCAAAATATTTAGAAAATGGGAGGGGGAAATAATACAAGGTGTCCCAAAAGTCTTAGTTCAGTTTTAAGCTTTGAAAACTGCACTTTTGAGACATCCTAAAGTATATAAAATTCCTATGTGAATGTTCTTGTTCCTCTGCAGTATTTTTGAGACATTCATATTGATGAGAAGGACTTCCTACAGAACCCTAGAGCAGAAGGAACATTTAGTCCAACAGGCCTAATCCTCTACTCAGTGCAGGAATCCAAATTAAGCATCCCCAGAAGATAACTGTCAGGATGTCACCCATGCCATCCTGCCATGGCGCCAAGAAGGAACATCCCGTCAGTCTGTTAAACTCACAGGGTCGTTTTGGGGGTGCTTTACAGTAAAACTACCAGACGTGTAAAGTAGGGGAGAATGCTGGCGATGGGGTTTTGGTGTATTCACAGAACTGCAAACTATGTTAATCAAAGTATCAAGCCGAGTGATTCAGCACCCAGGATAGATCAAACAGTGATATCGCTGCGCTAGTTGATTCGGACGCAGAAAGACCTGAAAACTGAGAGATGAAGGGAAGGGCGATCGAGCCGCAAATCCCGATTTCGGGGGGGGGGGGGGGAGAGAAACCTTGGAGATTTAAAACTGTTGGTTGCGGGAGCGTTATTCACTCGAGTCTTTAACGTGCAATCGATCACTGGCTTTAATAAAGATTCCTTCATATCCCTGAGTGGCTTGTGTCAGGAACTTTGATTTAATAGTCAACGGATCGAGGGCATCACAATAACTGTCCAGCTAATAAAAGGGAACTCATCATAGCTGTTTCCACTGTTGAACTACTCTTGCTGTTAGGAAGAGTAGAGACTCTTTGTTGTTGTTCTTTTCCTACAGCAAATTAATGTGCTGAAAAATCATCATCTTGCAGCAGATATCCAGTAGTCTGATGGTTAAGGTATTGGATTTGAACTAGGGAAACCCAGGTTCAGAGCTAAGGTTCCTCACCAAGGAAGCTCTTTGGAGGGGTTTGGGCTGGTCATTATTGCTCTACCCAACCTACCTACCTCAAACATTTTAGGTGCATAAAAGTGGAGGAGAGAGTATTATGCATGCCACCTTGAGGTTCTGGAGGAAAGGTGAGAAATAATAAATTCATAATTCTGCCAGTTTTACTCTTGAACATTAATTATTCAGCATATCACTCAGGTGGCCCATCAAACCAGAAACTTGAGCAATATCACCCAATTTAAAGATGTGTCCATACAGATCTCAACTTTGACCTCTTGCAGGTCCTTGACAACCTAGAAAATCACCTAAAGAAATCTGAGTATTTCCGCTTCCTTTGGTTCCCTCACAGTGAAAATGTGAGCATCATCTATCAAGATCATACCAACAAGGTGAGTTCATTGTACCATGATGAAGGTAATTCACCATTAACTTTTTTGGAGAGAGAAAACCAGGGAGGCAGGGATTAAGAAGTCTCCGGTTGCTATGGGGGCCCTGAGTCTCTTTCATTTCAACAGGGACTTCCAGCAGAAGATACCCATTGTCTTCTGTGCCTAGGAAGATTAAGACCATTTCACAAGCTCAACAGCAGCATGGTGATCTTAACGATCCTCCTTTAGATGATAAAAGGACTTAAAATAACATCTCAATATAACCATGACCTAGCCCCAGGTGTAAGGTCACACAGCTACCTAGAAACATATTTAGGATTCCCTTACTAACTTTGCTCAGACTGAAGAAGCTCCTTGGATAAGGAGCGAAACGTTTCCACTGAGAAAATAGAAATCCAGTTGACATGATTCAAGCTACAGATACCCATTATCTCTTTTTCCCATTCAACATCCCTGTTAGGTAAAGCATAAATGTCATTGCTTTATAGGTCAAGAAGTTGCATCTAACCTCAACACAAATATGCCCTTACAAGCCTAACTCTAATCCCCATCAACTCTTCCCAGAGCATCTCAAAAGTGCCAAGTTCAGAGAGGCTGGTCTAACCTCCTAAGCTTAAACGATTAAAGCACTGGACTTGGACCAGAGTGACCCAGCCATGGAACTCACTGAGTGAGTTTGGGCCAGGTACTCTGTCTCTCAGCCCAAAGGTAGGGCTCACAAGGTAGTTATTGTTGGCATCAATTGAGGGGAGGACCCCATATAAGCCCCTATATGATCTCTGAAAAGAAAGGTGGGATATCAGTGCAATCAATCAATTCCACCTTGGTATATGCTCATGTTTATGATGAACTTGGCAAAAAGTGGTTCTCACAATACCACAGGCTTAAAAGCCAGATCCCCAGCCTCTTGACAAGTTCATAATAATCCAGTACTCTTGTTTTTGCAGCCTCCCTCTTCCTCGGCAAATTGGTTTTGGGATTATGCCATTGGATATTACCTGCTGGAGTTCTTTCTTTGGATCAGGTTAGTTTCTACATCTCTGGAATATGGAAGGACCCCTAATTTCAGTGAATTCTTCTTGCATGATGGATGGAAGGACTGCATTTGTCTTGTCCACATCTCATCACTTTCTGCTTCCCAGGAGGCCTCCTGTCCAGATTACCTTGGGGTGGGTTCTTTTGGTTGTAACTTGTGTATTTATCCTATATCTTCCCCTCCTTCTCTGAGACTTCAGAAATGAATTAAAGTATATCAATCTGGGACAGTATACTTGATATTCGGATTAATTTTTATTCCTTGAAGTCAAGGGATTCCATCCCACACTACGAATCAAGCAAGATTACTCACAGACAGACACCTGCAGAATCTCCTCCTACTGTTGTAAATCTCACTCCTCTTTACTCTAGTGGTGTGATAGCTGAACCTATGCTGTCCTCTAGTGGGCAGAAGGTGCAAGCACCTCTGTGAGGTTGTTGAATTGGTGGAGAAAAGAAATTGCTCCACCCATAATGGATGGACTCAGTTACAGTGGTGATGAGTGAAGTGGTTTGCCATTGCTTTTTTTTTTTAACTTTCAGTTTAGACCACAGCCCAGGCATTTCCTGGTGGTCTCCCATCAAATACAAACTGGGTCTGACCTTGCGTAGGTTTTCAAGATCAGCCAAAATTGGCTAGATTTTGCTATGTAGTTGCGTTATTCTGTTGAAATCAGTGGCCAAATAACTATGAAGAGTGATGGCAAGGTTTCTTTGCCTACCAGAATATACCCATGGAAACATTGAATAACAGGGTTGATCAGGAGCCCAAGTCAAACCACTCCAGTACTTTATTATTTGTAGAATGCTGTTTGATCTCTGACGCTCCTAGCCTTGTACTTAAATAAGAAGGAGAAACCATGGAAGAAACACTAACAGCTATAGACATATGTTGGCACTCCCACATAGCTTCCTGCTACAGGATCCCTTTTCATAGTTTTTCTAAGCTTTGTGCTGTGTTAGTGAATAATTGCCGTGACATGAACAGCTTCCTTAGATGCAACAATAGGGAAGGCTTTTATTGCCCACCCAACAAAAGTCTTGCACTGCAAAGCTCTCTTTGATGACATCCAGCATTGACTTCTCCCCCTCCCCCCTGCTTCTGCAAGGTAGAAATGAGGGGAGCAGATCTTCAGTCTAGCCCAGGAATGTCTGACTAGGGGCACTCAACTTGACCATGGTGGCAGGGAATTATGGGCAGAGAAACCCCACCACATCTGGACAATATCAGGTTGGGGAAAGGTGGTCCACACCCACACTCCCAAGAGTTGTAATAAAAGATTTGGAAGGTGCCAAACTGGAGAAGACTTTCTACACCAGACTTTCTATTTCTTTCTTTCTTCTGCCAGGAGAAGAATTGTTCCCCCAAATACCTGGAGAGTGTAGCTATTCAATCTGGGGAGTTTTGCATGCAGAGCAGGTGTTCCACCACTGAGCTAGAGCCCTTTTCAGTCTGTCATTTCTCCTTCACCTTCAGCACATTCCTGCCCTTCTTGGTGACTTGGATCAACCGCTTCTTCTTTTGGCTCCTCTTCACTGGCAAAGTGGAAAATGTCAATTTGAGCTACAAGATCTTCAACTATGAATGCCGTTTCAAGCAGCATGTGCAAGACTGGGCCATACCCATGTAAGTCAAGTGGGTGGGTGGGTGTCTCTTTCTCTCTCTGGTAGAAACAATAGATTCCAGAATGATCTGGAGGATATTTGACATTCAACATTCAGATTTCTACCATTAAAAGTTGAATCTATTTAACTCTGTGTTTAGGATCCTATTCTCCCTTGATTGTTTGAGATTGAGATTGAGAGCCAGTTTGGTGTAGTGGTTAAGGTGCTGGCCTAGAAATCGGAAGATGGTGAGTTCTAGGCCTCCCTTAGGCATGAAAGCCGGCTGGGTGACTTTGGGCCAGTCACTCTCTCTCAGCCCGACCCACTTCACAGGGCGGTGGTTGTGGGGAAAATAGGAGGCAGGAGTATTGGGTATGTTCGCCGCCTTGAGTTGACTATGTATGTATGTATGTAATGAAATAATAATAATAATAATAATAATAATAATAACCCTACAGTATAATGAGCTAAAAGGTAGAAGAAGAAAAGGAAACAGGTCTCTGAGATCAAAGAGAGGCACATCATAAATATTGCCTTGAGTTCCATACGAGGAAAAAGTCACCATATAAATCATTACCTTAAAATAAATAAATGAAGTTCCAGTGTAGCAGGGTGAAGAACTGAAACCAGTCCAAAGTGGGCCAGATCATGTCCAAAATATTCAAGGATTAAGAAACAGAAAACAAGTGAAATAAATGAAATAAGATTTGTCATGCCCCTGGCTGAAGAGATCCTCGGCTGAGAAAAAGGCAATCAGAGGGTCCCATCCCTAGCAACTGTGATGAGATGACATCAGGATGACTATTTCTGGTCCTTGTCATTCAGACATTGAACTGGAGGCTCAATCACTTCCCTGTGTAAAATCAGACTTCAACCCTCCACTTGGGTCTTGCTGAAACAAGATTGTGAAGCTTGCCTGAGATGATGAACACTGTCTTGATTCCCTTTGAATGTATTACGCAGAGTCTGTAGCTTGAATCATGTCAACTGGATTTCTATTTTCTTAGTGGAAACGTTTCACTCCTTATCCAAGGAGCTTCTTCAGTCTGAGTAAAGTTAGTAAGGGAATCCTTAAATATGTTTCTAGGCTGGCTGTGTGACCTTGCACCTGGGGCTAGGTCATGGTTATTTTTGAGATGTTTGTTTCTAAATCCCTTTATCATCTAAAGGAGGATCGTTAAGATCACCATGCTGCTGTTGAGCTTGCGAAATGGTCTTAATCTTCCTAGGCACAGAAGACAAAGCAGGAAGGAAGATAGGGGAAAGGTTATGCCTGAGGCCCCCACCTCTATTCAAGGAAGGATTTTCCAAGTTGGCATGAATGGATTCCTTGACCCCTCTCTCAAACCACCTATCTTCTCTGTCTAAAATGTGAACATTAATGTCCTCAAATGAGTGTCCTTTTTCCTTTAGATGAAGATAAACTGCTGACTCTGGTCCTGTGGTGTTACTTCTCCTGTGTTGGGCCATCCTCCTGTATAAAGGTTGTTTGGTTTCTCCAATGTAGAGTTCAGAGCACTCCTCACTGCACTGGATTGCATACACTACATTGCTTTCCTTGTGTTTTGGAGTTTGATCTTTGGGGTGTACAAGCCTCTGTCTCAGTGTGTTGGTGGGTTTGAAATATACAGGTATGTGGTGTTTGCCAAATATCCGTTTTATCTTTTCAGACACGCCAGCCATGTAAGGAATGACCAGGTTCTTCCGTTTACTCTGAGTCTCAGCCCTATCTGTCGCTGTTTTAGGTCTGGTAGAGTTAGATTTAGTGAAGGCCCAATTTGGATATCCACAGGCCTGCAGAGCTGTTCTCAGATGCTGCTTTTCATTCTTTTTGGAATCCATGGAGGTGGGGATGGTTTCTGCTCTGTGTGACAATGTCCTGATGACTCCTAGTTTGTGCTGCAGTGGATGGTGGGAGTCAAACATCAGGTATTGATCTGTGTGTGTGGGTTTCCTGTAGATCCCTATTTCTAGCTTGCCACCGGTCCCAATGAGGACTTCACAGTCTAGGAATGCCAGTCTGTTGTCCTTGGTGTCTTCTCTGGTGAAGCTAATGTTGGCATCTATAGTGTTTATATGGTCCGTGAAGGCCTGTACTTCCTGGGCCTTGATTTTGACCCAGGTGTCATCCACATACCTAAACCAGTGGGTGGGCACCGTTCCCTGGAATGTGTTGAGTGCTTTCTTCTCCACTTCTTCCATGTATAAATTGGCCACAATGGGTGACACAGGAGAACCCATGGCACAGCCGTGTTTCTGTCTGTAAAAGTCACCTCTGTATGTGAAATAAGTGGTGTTAAGACACAGGTCCAGAAGATGGCAGATCTGGTTTGGGTTGAGATGGCTTCTCCTTTCCAGGGTGCTGTCCTCTTCTAGTCTCTTCCTGACAGCGGATAGAGCATGAGTGGTGGGGATGCTGGTGAAAAGGGAGGACACATCAAAGGAGACCATAGTTTCATCTGTATCCAGTTTCAGGATCTTTGCTTTGGAAACAAATTCTTCCGAATTATGGATGTGGTGTTCAGAGTGTCCAACTAGAGGTGCTAGTATGGTAGAGAGGTGTTTGGCAATGTTGTATGTTACCGAATTGATGCTGCTGACTATGGGTCGGAGGGGTGTTCCTTCCTTGTGGATCTTAGGAAGTCCGTAGATGCAGGGGATGGCTTCTCCAGGATACAGACGGTGGTAGGTAATCCTATCGATGGAGCCATCATGTTCCAATTGTTTCAAACTGTCTATTGCCTTTTTCTTGTAATTGTTGGTGGGGTCTCTTTTCAGTTTTTCATATGTATGGTGATCCTCCAAAAGTGAGGTAATTTTATTGTGGTAGTCTGCAGTGTTTAGAACCACTGTACATCTTCCTTTGTCAGCAGGTAAAATGGTGATGGTTTCATCTTTGCTGAGGGCTGTCAGGGCTCTCCTCTCTTGGACGGTAAGGTTGGGGGGAGGAGGTTGAGCACTGGACAGAGCTGCAGATATTTTAAGCCGGAGTTGTTCTGCTTCTTCAAAAGGTAGGTGGTTGTTGTGGATGGCAGATTCTGTGGCTGTAATGAGCTCCACAACCGGAACTTGCTTGGGAGTGATGGCAAAATTAAGACCTTTGGCTAGGACATCTCTCTCTGGTTGGGTAAGTTCTCTGTCTGAGAGATTTTTCACCCACATGTTCTTTTTGTCCTCTGTGGTCCTGTTGTTGTTGTTCCTCCCAGCGGTTTCTCCAGTTCCTTGTTTCTGCTTGCTGCGAGAAAGAAGAATGTCAAATTTCTTAGTTTGCCTCTCCTTTGTCTTGTGATGCTGGGCCAGCTGTACTTTATTGCCAAGCTGAATAACTCTATCCAGGATTGGGTCAGGAAGGGTGGCTGTGAGTTCCTGGTGAAGGTTTTCAAAATTGTATTGCAGGGCATCAATGGTGAAGTGGACTTGCCTTATTCTTTCATTTAGAAGATGTCTTTGTGCCTGCTGCAGGATCTGATCTGCTCTGTGACCCTTAACTGTAGATTGCAGGCGTAGGCTTGTCGGGATGAGTCTCTGTTGTCTGCATCTGAGGTTAAAACGTAGGTGGTTTCTATAGTCTGCCACCTTTCTTGCTGTCTTCTCGAATTTCCTTACCAACTTCAGGGTTTCATCCCCAAAATGTATGGCAATATGTCTATGAAGGTTCTCAGTCATCCAGGTGACTGAAAACGGAAGAACCTGGTCATTCCTTACATGGCTGGCGTGTCTGAAAAGATAAAACGGATATTTGGCAAACACCACATACCTGTATATTTCAAACCCACCAACACACTGAGACAGAGGCTTGTACACCCCAAAGATCAAACTCCAAAACACAAGGAAAGCAATGTAGTGTATGCAATCCAGTGCAGTGAGGAGTGCTCTGAACTCTACATTGGAGAAACCAAACAACCTTTATACAGGAGGATGGCCCAACACAGGAGAAGTAACACCACAGGACCAGAGTCAGCAGTTTATCTTCATCTAAAGGAAAAAGGACACTCATTTGAGGACATTAATGTTCACATTTTAGACAGAGAAGATAGGTGGTTTGAGAGAGGGGTCAAGGAATCCATTCATGCCAACTTGGAAAATCCTTCCTTGAATAGAGGTGGGGGCCTCAGGCATAACCTTTCCCCTATCTTCCTTCCTGCTTTGTCTTCTGTGCCTAGGAAGATTAAGACCATTTCGCAAGCTCAACAGCAGCAGGGTAATCTTAACGATCCTCCTTTAGATGATAAAGGGATTTAGAAACAAACATCTCAAAAATAACCATGACCTAGCCCCAGGTGCAAGGTCACACAGCCAGCCTAGAAACATATTTAAGGATTCCCTTACTAACTTTACTCAGACTGAAGAAGCTCCTTGGATAAGGAGTGAAACGTTTCCACTAAGAAAATAGAAATCCAGTTGACATGATTCAAGCTACAGACAATTCCACCTGGATGACTGAGAACCTTCATAGACATATTACGCAGAGTGTGTTACACCTTTGCCTGTTAGATTTATAGCCTTGTAATTGCTAATTAATTGATTCCAGACTGAAAGGCTCAGGTTATTCTGGTATCATTTTCAAAGACAGAAGATCATCACTTAAAGGAAGACACTGAATTTAAAGCCCATCTTTGGGCAATTTTTATATTTATATTAATTATTAATTTATATTTATATCTTGTCTTTCCTTCAAGGATTTAGGCTGGCATACATAGTAATTCCTTGCTCCCTTTAGGTCATAATAACCCTACTAGCTTAGCTAAACAGAATTATTAATTTAAGGTCATGGAGTTACAGATGAATAGATCTCACTTTTCTGTGGTCTATTTTTCCTTTAATGAACAGTACATTAAAAAAATAATTAAGTGTTTGTGTTTGAAGAAAAAGTACTTGAAGAATTGTATCATCTCCTCTGTGGCCTTGTCTTCTGAAAATTAAAAGTTCCCATTTCCTTCAATCTCTCTTCATATGATTTCAGGTCCCTTGATCACACTTGTCCTTCCCTGAATCTAATTGGTTTGGATCATTAAAGGGTTTTGCCCAGAACTGGACATAGTTCTCAAGATGGGGACAGAATAAAATGGAATTCTTTCTTCCCTTGGTCTGAAAACTATAGTTCCGCTTATATGGCCTAAAACTACATTGGTCTTTTGGGGCACAGCTGACTCATATTCAGCCTGCAATCAGCTACTATTCTTTTCACAAATGCTATTAGCAAGCCAAGTATTCATATCTTATATCTGCATTTAATTTCTTCTTCCTAGATAAAGAAAATTGTATTTTTCTTTATTAAAGTTGATCCTATTATTTCCAGTCAATTTCTCATTTTAAGTAAAAAGGTTTCCAAGTGAGGCAATTTGAGAACTGCTTTTTTTTTTCTTTATTTATTTAGCTTTCATTTATTTATTGCACACTCCCAGCTATGAGGTTGGTCCACAGTGGTTTGTAAAAGCCCTTGGAGCAGCTACGTATCAGTTTAGACAGTCTGGAAAGTGTAACTGTATCCATGTTCATTGAAAATAGAGCCACAGATGTTGCTGGATGCCATTGGGGCTGACAGGATTCACTTCTTTTATTGAACAACAACAAAAACCGGTTGCCCCCAATGGACTTATATCAGTGCTATGAAGCAGACCAGATCAGGTAACTGACTCTACAGGAAGACTAGAATTCTGCCTTATTGAGACTGGCTATAGCAAAAGACAACCTAGCAATTCGAAAGCATGCAAATGCAAGTAGATGAATAGGTACCACTTCGGTGGGAAGGTAACAGCGTTCCGCGCGCGTCATGCGGCCACATGACCATGGAAACGTCTTCGGACAACGCTGGCTCTTCGGCTAACAAACGGAGATGAGCACCGGCCCCTGGAGTCGGACACAACTGCACAAATGTGCAGGGGGAACCTTTACCTTTTTTATAGCAAAAGAATTTTGCAAGTCTGCCTCTGTTTTCCCTTCCCTCCTATTTATGTACTGGGGAGTTTGAGTCTCTTCCTCATACTCCCTCGCCCCCTCCTGTGTTTAACGCATGCTTCAGCAGCTGTCGTTGGCCTAACAACTTCTGGATTGGCTGTTGGGGGTCTACCGGGCTGTGTGGCCGTGTTCTGGAAGTTGTGGTTACTAACGTTTTGCCAGCATCTGTGGCCAGCATCTTCAGAGGGCAGGAGCACAGATAGAAGCAAAATCACAGAGATTTTGCTTCTATCTGTGCTCCTGCCCTCTGAAGATGCTGGCCACAGATGCTGGCGAAACGTTAGTAACCACAACTTCCAGAACACGGCCACACAGCCCGGAAGACCCACAACAGCCATTGAACTCCGGCCGTGAAAGCCTTCGACAATACAACTTCTGGATTCTTTCTCCAAGGTCATTTCCATGGTTCTCTACAACTCACGAGAAGGCATGGACAGTTAAACCAGTTTTGGATTGTAATGGAAAGACATTAACTCCATTCTAAAATATTGGTATGATTTGACTGGTGAGTCTTGGGGTTTTTTTGTAGTGAGAAAACGAAGGATGCTCTTCTGGAGCTGAAAGGGATACTGGAGACTAACCCCAAAATCGTAGCCCACTACCCAGTAGAAGTGCGCTTCACCCAGGGTGATGACATCCTCCTGAGCCCCTGTTTCCAGAGGGACAGCTGTTACATCAACATTATTATGTACAGGTGAGAAGGAGGGAGGCATAACTGGGGAAGACAAGTTGGATGGTTGGAGGAATGTGTTTCTTTCAGTACCAATGAAAACTAAAGTGAAGCTTAATTAACCCTAGGCCAAAAGAGAAGAGTTTAAACTATGAAAGATTTGTGGCTGAAAAGGGATGAATCCTGTTTTGGGCCCTCATTGCTTCTATACCCTCCACTCAACTTTAATGGCAGCCTCTAGCTGAGCACCTCTGTTTTCTTTCCCAGAATCCCCCATCTGTGATGTTAGTCTGGCACAGAGAGAGCTTCTGAGGAAACAAGGGCAGCTCCCGTCCTACCAATAGCCTTTGTTTTATCCCAGAAGCTTTCTCCCTAGGATGTTTACCCTTCCCCAGCAAAAATCGATATAATACATGAACTCTGCTACCCTGCCTATTTTTTAAAGCTGAGTTGCAAAGAAGTAGTGATACATTCTGACCCGATGTTCAAAAGAGTGACATTCAGTATGGTGACTCTCAGTAACACATCAGCTGTCTGGGGCAATGCTTTTCAAATGGCCTTCTGGAGTGGTGGTGCTCATTGGTGAGATTAATAATTACTGACCAGTTTACGCAGCAAACTGCTGGGGTGATCCTGGAGAGAGATGGGCAGGCAGATTCCTATTCCTCAACACCCACTTCCCTTCCCTACAAAGAGTCGTTTTAGAGCAGCCTTTCCTGTTATGGTGCCCTTCAGTTTTGTTGAAAATGCAACTACCAGAATTTCGAGCCAATCAGGGATTTCTGAGGCCTGAAGTTCAAACATACCTGGAGAGCCCCAAGCTAAAGAAGCCCATTCTACAACCTATTGCACATACAGTATGTCAGTTCAGAAAGTTAGACTGACTAACCAGAAACCAGCATCTTGTGGCTGTGAAGACTGGAAGCTCTTCAAGAAGTCCACAGTGATCTTATAATGCCTCTGTAAATATATCTTCTGCATTTGCAATGATGCTGACAGCAAACCAGCACTAGCACACTGCAAAATGTGTATGACCTCTCTCCTCACCACCCTTTTGAAACCAGAGTTTTACCCTTCCCTGCTTCACAGATGGATGAAAGCAAAGTCATCTACTGTCTATGAAGGTTCTCAGTCATCCAGGTGGAATTGTCTGTAGCTTGAATCATGTCAACTGGATTTCTATTTTCTCAGTGGAAACGTTTCGCTCCTTATCCAAGGAGCTTCTTCAGTCTGAGCAAAGTTAGTAAGGGAATCTAGTGTTCTAAATCTAAATCTAAAGAATCTAAAGAATCTAAAAGTCATCTAGTGTTTGTGGCATGTGCCCTTCCTGTGGACTTACCCACCGCCTACTAGCCTGAGCTAACAACCCTCCCCCTCATGCTCAGCTTTGTGAGTTAAAAGGAAAAAAAGATTGTTTAGCATGCGGGCTTGCAGGATCTTGACTTGCTGGAAAGGAGCCAAGTTAAAACAAAAGCCGCTCCCTCCCACAGCACTGAAACAGCACTAAGCTATTGGGTAAATCAAGCGGAGAAGAATGGGCTGAAGGAGCTCCTTGTGAGCGGAACACCAGGCTAAATGGATCTGAAATCCCCATGCTGAGGGCAGTATGAAAGAACCACTCTTTGCATTTAAGGTGCCTTCAGGGTGATTTGCAAATGGGGGTGATGGTGGTGGTAGTGGTGTGAGATTCCCTCTGCAATGAACCACACAAATGTATTCTGTAAGGGAGAGTCATTCAATCTCTGTTCCTGCCTTCCACTTCTTCCTCTTTCTCAAGGCCCTACGGGAAAGATGTTCCACGCCTTGACTACTGGCTTGCCTATGAAGGTGTCATGAAGAAGTTTGGAGGGAGACCACACTGGGCAAAGGTACTAAGTTAAATCCCTCTCTTTTAGTAAACATGGACACTTGCCCACTTGCAGAGTTAGCTTATTTTTCCAAACCAAAAAGAAACACAGAACAAAAAATAATAATGCAGACTTTTACCAGTTAGAGGGACAGCCTGACCTGATATGGCTATTTCTTACGGGTATGTTTGTGCTGTCCCATAGCTGGGTACTAAGACTGGCTGCTTCCTCCATCTCTGTTCATCATAAAAGGTGGCCTTTGATCTCAACAGTAACACAGGGCTTTGTCAGACTTCACTCCAGATACAGCAATACATCTCTATTCTGCCAGAATTCATCCACACATTCAGTAGTGAACTCACAACAGAAGCTTCATATGCTCACCTCTAAGGGTCTCCATGGAGAGATGTCTCAAAATCTGCAAGATGGCAGTTATGTTGTGACTGAAGCCCCACCTCTTTTGTACACACATGAAAAAGGAGTGGGGCTTTGATCATGACATCATACCCACCATCCTACAGATTTGGAAACATGCCCCCGAGTGGATGTCCCTGATCAACCCAGCTTAGAATAGTTGCTTTATTGCAGAAGTCATGTACATGCAGAAGATCCACCTAGTGCAAACACAGAATTCAGCAGCTCCAGGGTTTAAATCCTCAAACTTTTCCTCCTACCTTTTTAAGTCAGTAGACTTCTGACAGTTCTTTTCCCAGCCTTGAGATAGGAAGGCTAAGGCACCTACTCAGTGCGTATACAACAATTTTGCCTGGCTACAACATTGTTGGTTCCTACCTCAACAGCTTCAGCCCTTATAGATTTGGAGATTTTGACTGTAATTAAAATGAATATGTAATCAAGGTCCAAAAAAGAACAAACTGCTCTGCAATTTAAAGGCTATGCAATTTCAAGAGACCTACTCTGCACGTCACATGCTAAGCTAAACTAAAATGCAATTGTGTTTCAGGTGAAACATTATCTTAGCATGTCTGTGAACCAGGCCATCACGTTAAGCCATATTGTGGTTTGGCTGGGCACAGCAGGCTATTTAAGCCTTTGTGTTTTGTTAATTCAGATGTTATGCAAAGTCAGTCTTACAAGTAGTCTTAAAAGCAAGAAAATAAACATGCATGTTCATGAGGTCTGGAATTATGACATGCCAAAGAAGTTTCAAATCTTCTTCATAACAGCAAGTTCTTTCAGGCAATCTGGAATTCATGCTTTTATGAACATGAGGAGGAATTGCCTTATGCGCTAGTTTAGACCATCATTGCCTGTTCTGGGTGAAAACAGCTCTCCAGGATTTGGGCAGGAAGACTAGAATATCTCTAAGATCTTTTCGAACTCTTGCATTGCATTCTGTAATTCTGTAAGTGACACAGATAAGTCTCAAGTGAGACTCAAAAAATCAAAATGGCGTCTGCCACGAGATCAAAGCTCCATCCTTTTTTAATGTGTGTTGTATTGCATGCTACCATCTTGACTTTTTTCACCCGTCTTCCTTATGGACACCCCTGATGTCTCTGAGAACTTCAGGCTCTTGGCTTATCTTAGATTTTGGCTGTACATCAAGAAAAAATTCCTACTGATAAGAGCTGTTCAGCAATGGATTAGGAGGTGGTAGACTCTCCTTTGCTGGAAGGGTTTAAACAGAGGCTGAATGGCCATTTGTTGGAAGTGCCAGAATAGTGGATTCTGCACTGTGGAGCAAACTATCTTCCAACCCTTAAATTATATTTTTCTACTATTATTTCTCACATGCATGAACTCAGTGTGTCCAACTGGAAACTACAAATCCACAACACAACAATTGTTATCTAGTGTCTTGCTTTAAAATATTCAAAAAGAGATGTAAACTTTCAAAGCAAGCAAAACGGTTGCAGCTACCAACCCTTTTATTTCTGTTTTTTTTTAAAAATAAATTTTATTAAAAGTTTTAAAGAGAACATAAAAACTAAGAACACCTAATAGAAAATACAGAGAACAAAGAAAGAGAAGAAAAAGGGGGAAAAAAGTGAAGTGAGAAAGAATGAAAAGAAATAGAAAGAAGCTTCCGATTTTCTCTGCAGCAAATATAAGCATGACCAACCCTTTTATTTCCTAGGAATGCCTCTGGGACTTATTTCCAGCAATATGTTGTAAATAGAGATTATAGTTCGGATTATGAGAGCTTCGTATGTTTTAAAGTAAAAGATTTTACAAAAACAAAATCAGGTGGGGCAGAAATGTGGCAGATGTCAATGAAGTATTGGTAGATCCTCTAAGGGTCCATAGGAGCCATGTGAGAAACTCGGAGATTACAACCCAATTCAGGCAAAGTGTTTTAAGACATCTGAAGTGAGACAGATTCATAGATTATACACACGCACACACACACACACACACACACGTATATGTATATGTATTACAGTATTATCTATCTGTAATTATCAGGAATTGTTGAAGGATCTATCTCTACCTGGTGTTTACCAGGTGTTTTGGGTTACTTGCAACATCCATAGCCAACATAACCACATCAGGAGGGTAACAGGTGAATTTTTTCTAAATAGTTGTTGTGACCCTATGCTTGTTGACACCTTCCCAAGACCAGTATCATAAAACAGATTTTCTATCACCAGGCCCATACATGCACCCGGAAGGATTTTGAGAAGATGTACCCAGGTTTTCAGAAGTTCTGTTCTATCCGGGAGAAACTGGACCCCCGAGGAATGTTTTTGAATACTTACCTGGAAAGGGTCTTTTATTGAAGGATAAAGTAGAGAAGGTGGTGATGACATGGACCAGCCCCTCACACAGCCCCTCCATGGTTATTCTTGATGGATAAAATTTCTTTGCTGGGATGTAATGCCAAACCAAGCTGTCAAGAGCACATTGCTTTTAGTCTGCCCAGAAGTCCATTTAAATGTGTTGGATAAATAGAGAAAAATGTAACAGAGGGGAATATTTTTTGGATCAATTAAAATACAAGCCACTGTTTCTTGATCTGCCTATGGTCTAGAGAAGGGTGGTTCATAAGAAATGTTTTATCAATATTTGCTTTCTATTCCTATTAACATTTTGTCAGCATTTGATTCTTTTGATTGAGTGAGCTTCTTAATCCTCAAAATGTACAATACTTTATCTACTCCACCCCAATGAATGTAAACTGGACTCCAACAGATCATTGTTGAAGGTGTTTAGTCACATGTGGACAAATACTTTCCAAACTAAACATATACAATAACTCCCCAGCAGTTCCAAAGTGTACATGCAGGAGTAGTCAAGGCCTTCCTATAGAACCTGAAAGACTGGATCTTGCCACAATAATATTTAGGAGAAAGTACGCTGCAAACTAAGCTTCTCCTGCTATGTATTTGGCATGATTCCTTCCTGAAAGTAGGGATATTGGTTTTCTTCTGATGGCTATATTAATTCCCCTTCCCACAATGCACTAAACTGTTGGGGAGTCCAGCAAGCTAATGCCTTCTTCCCACTCTATTGTTTTTTTATTTTCAAATCATGTTCCTGTAGCTTGGTCACTGAATAGATTCTGGTAGGTACTGCACACTGAATCACATTAGACAATCATCATCATCATCATCGATGAACTGGTACACTATATTCCCAGTTTTATTTTTGAGCTTCCCCATTTTATTTCCAAGTTAATTAGCATGTTCAAGTGCACCATGAACATTGTCACAGTACAGGATGCTTTCTAAAGCAGCTCAAGCAAAACAAGATTGGCCTCTCTTCCAAGGAGCTTCCAATCTCCATGCTAATAATGGTAGACTTGAAAAGGTGATGGTTATTTATTTATTTATTTATTTAATGTATACCCTGCTTTTCTGCTTATATAGGTACTCGCTCATCTTATATAAGCATTTGTTCATGATGGACAGAAGGAAAAGGAGACACAGAAATGGATGTGAAAATTACATTTGGCACAGGTCATGATGGTTATTTAGCTATTATTATTTAGTATGATTCAAACATATACCCCAATTTTAGGTATTCCCCCATTTTTCTACTTGTTTCTTTATTAATCTGATTCTGCATTCAGATTCATTGTATTAGTTTCTAAGTGCTCTCAGCTGCTATTGTTTACTCAGTTATCAGGAAATTTCACTGAATACATGAGTAAACATATACAGAATTGAGCTGTTGGAATCCCTATTAATATCACCCTCACAACATTCCTATGAAATACACTGAGACCATTTCCATTCTACAGTTCAGAAACTCAGGCTGGGAAACAATCCAAGGCCACATGGCAAGTTCTTGGTTTCACAAGGTTTTAAAACCAAGATATCTGTTAATTGATTCACTATAGAAATAGAGCCATGATAAATCTGTCAATTATCCTTGTGATTCTTCATCCTTGTCCAAAAACGAACTCTTCAGAGAAAGAGCCATTTCACTTAACAATAACTGAACAAGCGCCTTTTCTTTTTGGAGATTAAGTCAGTGGTGATGCTGAGGTTCTCTTTTCTCCATCTTCTTGCTCTGCATCAGATACATAGCTGGATGATGGAACTTCCCAGGGTTGACTTTCAAACAGTGGTGATGCTGGAAGGGGTTGAGAGATTAAATAATTAAGCTTAGTGTTAAAGAAAGAAAATTCCCACCTTCATCCTATACGTTGCTCTTAGGAACATACAATCAGATCAGAGACCGATCTAGTTGAGCATCCTGTTTCCTGCAAGGGTCAACCATTTTAGGAAGCCATCAAGTGGGATGCAAAACTAAGCAATTTCTCTTCGGTCATGTACAGCATTCAGATTCAAAGGAGATCCAGATGGTTCAAATCAAGACACAAACATTAGAGCAGGCAGCACCTCCATTTTCTCACCATCCCCCTCCCCTTTCAACTCACCCCATCTTTATTTTAAATGAACAACAGGTTACTGACTTGGTGAGCTTCTGCTAGTTCGGGTAAAGGCTTTCTTTCCTTTCTCACTCAGCTTTGGGACTGGCCCTCGGGCAGGCGGAGGACGTATCCCAGCATTCCACTGAGCACTCTGAGCAAATATTTTAGCTGTTGACTTAGTCAGAGGGCAGCTGTTTGGCTGATGCATAGCCCAGCTTGGGCGAACTGGAACTTCTGCCTGCAAGCCAAGTTCTGCTGAGAGGGACACCTAGGAAACAAGGCAGATAAACATGAAATTTGGAACATAGCAAGTGATGAAATTCCTGGTGAACATGCAGATGAAGCTTTGACTTCCATGGTTTTGGTTATGAAAAAGATAGATGAACTCAAAGAGATTCCTTGCACTGAGCCCAGATTTGGTTGTTGATTGTCAAGTATTTTCTGCTAAGGGATGTGGGTGGGTGTATGGCAGGGTAAATGATGCTAACTGCTAAAAAGCTCTTGGAGGTAGCAAACTTGGGAACATGAAGGGCCATGGTTACACCAAAATGTCATCCAACCATCTAGTATGGAATCCTGAAAGTCTCAACTTTTATGATCCTGAGCCTCATGGTGTGTGAGGGGTATAGTCACCCATTCCTAAACACAGTGATACCAAAACCATGAAATGCATGTTGTGATGTTACAATACAAGCTCTATCTTGTTGTACTTGTGTTGTAACATTGCATACAATGTGCATAATGTGCAGAATTTGTATTGTGATGTTCATTTCATCATTTGCTTCCCCTTGACTCTGCAGACACCCCTGGTGAGGAGTAGGACCCTGAAAGTGTTTGTTCAGTTTTTGCTAAGAATTAGAAAGTAAAGGTGGCAGTAGAAAGCTACAGTTCCAGCTGCTTCACCTGCATCTTCATGTCTCCAGATGGGGCAGAAGACAAGGCAGCTTGGGATTCTCTCCATCTCTCAAGCCATCTTACAGTAGCTACCTTTCCCCTCTTAATATGCTATAATCAATTGGGCCCTGGGTTTGCCACACAGTTAACAGAAAAGGAGGATCGACAAAAGGCAAGAGAAAGAATGAGTAGGAGACAATACAAGGCTCTTACCAAATTGTGAGGTTTAATTTATGATCAAATCCAAACAATACTTCCTACCTGCCCCAAATATTGGTATTTTGAAATGTGTAACAAGTTTAAGGCCACAGTACCATACATACTTATTTCAGAGTGAATCCACTGAATTCAGTGAAGACTAGTTTTCAAGTACTTAATTTATTTGCTTTTTGTAATCATTTATTGAGAGCCAGTTTGGAGTAATCGTTAAAGGCACTGGGCTAGAAACTGAGATATCATAAATTCTAATCCTGACTTAGACATGAAGCCAGCTAAGTGTCTCTGGGCAAGTCACTGTTTCTCAGCCCTAGAAAGAAGGCAATGGCAAACCACTTCTGAAAAATGTCGTCAAGAAAACTGCATGAACTTCTTCATGTAGTCACCAGGAGACGACTGACTTGAAGGCAGAAAAAAACATTTGGCAAATTTGCCAGCTATTCTGCAATATGGGGATTATGCATCACATCTGCTGCTAGAGACCTTCTGGAATTAATGTGACAGTAACATTCAGACAGCACTGCCATGTCACAAGCAGCCAAAAACCCAAGCTGGGCTTTCTGTTCTGTGTATTGGGGAGTTTTGTTGTTTGACTGGAGAGGCTAACTGCCCAGCATGGGTTCTCCTTCCCAACATGCACTCAGAGCTCCCAAAGCTATTTGCAATCTGTAGGCTGCTGAGGACAAAATGGAGGGCAAGCAGTCTGGGTTAGTATGTACTGGGAATGGCTTGCAAATCTGCAGGCTGTGGTAATATAGGCTCAAAATAATACAACCAAACATAGCAGTCCAGACCAGCCAAACAAGATAACAAAAGCATTATGGAGTGCTCACTTTGGAAAATAAAAATCTTTGCCTGGCAATCAAAATATACCAAACAGTTCTATATTTGAATCAAATGATAACATTCACGTTTTTAAAGAAAGGGATCTTGCATAAGTGGGCTTGACAGCCTACTGTGAGCCTTTAAATAATTTGGGAGGGTGCTTAAAGTGGATGCAACTATGAAGAATGTTTGATATCTGGAAAAGATGGGTGAGAATTTTGCTAGATAGAAAGAAGAATCTTGGAATTGTGTTCTACAGCAGTTTGTTCTCCTACATTCTTGTAGGAGAGACCTACATTCTTGTAGGAGAGACTAGAATCTTTGACTTTTGGCTTTACTGAGTTGTTGTTGTTTATTCGTTCAGTCGCTTCCAACTCTTCGTGACTTCATGGACCAGCCCACGCCAGAGCTTCCTGTCGGTCGTCACCATCCCCAGCTCCCCCATGGTTGAGTCTGTCACCTCCAGAATATTATCCATCCATCTTGCCCTTGGTCGGCCCCTCTTCCTTTTGCCTTCCACTTTCCCTAGCATCAGCTTCTTCTCCAGGGTATCCTGTCTTCTCATTATGTGGCCAAAGTACTTCAGTTTTGCCTTTAATATCATTCCCTCAAGTGAGCAGTCTGGCTTGATTTCCTGGAGTATGGACTGGTTTGATCTTCTTGCAGTCCAAGGCACTCTCAGAATTTTCCTCCAACACCACAGTTCAAAAGCATCTATCTTCCTTCGCTCAGCCTTCCTTATGGTCCAGCTCTCACAGCCATAGGTTACTACAGGGAATACCATTGCTTTAACTATGCGGACCTTTGTTGTCAGTGTGATGTCTCTGCTCTTAACTATTTTATCAAGATTTGCCATTGCTCTCCTCCCAAGAAGTAGATGTCTTCTGATTTCCTGGCTGCAGTCAGCATCTGCAGTAATCTTTGCGCCTAGAAATACAAAGTCTGTCACTGCCTCCACTTTTTCTCCCTCTATTTGCCAGTGATCAATCAAGCTGGTTGCCATAATCTTGTTTTTTTTTAGGTTTAACTGCAACCCAGCTTTTGCACTTTCTTCTTTCACCTTTGTCATAAGGCTCCTCAACTCCTCCTCGCTTTCAGCCATCAAAGTGGTATCATCTGCATATCTAAGATTGTTAATGTTTCTTCCAGCGATTTTAACTCCAGCCTTGGATTCCTCAAGCCCAGCACATCGCATGATGTGTTCTGCGTACAGGTTGAATAGGTAGGGTGAGAGTATACAGCCCTGCCGTACTCCTTTCCCAATCTTAAACCAGTCCGTTGTTCCGTGCTCTGTTCTTACCGTTGCTACTTGGTCGTTATACAGATTCCTCAGGAGGCAGACAAGATGACTTGGTATCCCCATACCACCAAGAACTTGCCACAATTTGTTATGATCCACACAGTCAAAGGCTTTAGAATAGTCAATAAAACAGAAATAGATGTTTTTCTGAAACTCCCTGGCTTTCTCCATTATCCAGCGGATATTGGCAATTTGGTCTCTAGTTCCTCTGCCTTTTCTAAACCCAGCTTGTACATCTGGCAATTCTCACTCCATGAATTGCTGGAGTCTACCTTGCAAGATCTTGAGCATTACCTTACTGGCATGTGAAATAAGTGCCACTGTTCAATAGTTTGTACATTCTTTAGTGCTTCCCTTTTTTTGGTATGGGGATATAAGTTGATTTTTTCCAATCTGATGGCCATTCTTGTGTTTTCCAAATTTGCTGGCATGTGGCATGCATCACCTTGACAGCATCATCTTGCAAGATTTTAATCAGTTCAGCTGGGATACCGTCGTCTCCTGCTGCCTTGTTATTAGCAATGCTTCTTAAGGCCCATTCAACCTCACTCTTCAGGATGTCTGGCTCTAACTCACTGACCACACTGTCAAAGCTATCTGCAATATTATTGTTGTTGTTTATTCGTTCAGTCGTTTCCGACTCTTCGTGACTTCATGGACCAGTCCACGCCAGAGCCCTCTGTCGGCCGTCACCATCCTCAGCTCCCCAATGGTTGAGTCCGTCACCTCCAGAATACCATCCATCCATCTTGCCCTTGGTCGGCCCCTCTTCCTTTTGCCTTCCACTTTCCCTAGCATCAGCTTCTTCTCCAGGGTATCCTGTCTTCTCATTATGTGGCCAAAGTACTTCAGTTTTGCTTTTAATATCATTCCCTCTGCAATCAAGCAGTCTGGCTTGATTTCCTGGAGTATGGACTGGTTTGATCTTCTTGCAGTCCAAGGCACTCTCAGAATTTTCCTCCAACACCACAGTTCAAAAGCATCTATCTTCCTTTGCTCAGCCTTCCTTATGGTCCAGCTCTCGCAGCCATAGGTTACTACAGGGAATACCATTGCTTTAACTATGCGGACCATTGTTGTCAGTGTGATGTCTCTGCTCTTAACTATTTTATCAAGATTTGCCATTGCTCTCCTCCCAAGAAGTAGACGTATTCTGATTTCCTGGCTGCAGTCAGCGTCTGCAGTAATCTTTGCGCCTAGAAATACAAAGTCTGTCACTGCCTCCACTTTTTCTCCCTCTATTTGCCAGTCATCAATCAAGCTCGTTGCCATAATCTTGGGTTTTTTGAGGTTTAACTGCAACCCAGCTTTTGCACTTTCTTCTTTCACCTTCATCATAAGGCTCCTCAACTCCTCCTCGCTTTCAGCCATCAAAGTGGTATCATCTGCATATCTGAGATTGTTAATGTTTCTTCCAGCGATTTTAACTCCAGCCTTGGATTCCTCAAGCCCAGCATGTCGCATGATGTGTTCTGCGTACAGGTTGAATAGGTAGGGTGAGAGTATACAACCCTGCCGTACTCCTTTCCCAATCTTAAACCAGTCCGTTGTTCCGTGCTCTGTTCTTACCGTTGCTACTTGGTCGTTATACAGATTCCTCAGGAGGCAGACAAGATGACTTGGTATCCCCATACCACCAAGAACTTGCCACAATTTGTTATGATCCACACAGTCAAAGGCTTTAGAATAGTCAATAAAACAGAAATAGATGTTTTTCTGAAATTCCCTGGCTTTCTCCATTATCCAGCGGATATTGGCAATTTGGTCTCTAGTTCCTCTGCCTTTTCTAAACCCAGCTTGTACATCTGGCAATTCTCGCTCCATGAATTGCTGGAGTCTACCTTGCAAGATCTTGAGCATTACCTTACTGGCATGTGAAATAAGTGCCACTGTTCGATAGTTTGAACATTCTTTAGTGCTTCCCTTTTTTGGTATGGGGATATAAGTTGATTTTTTCCAATCTGATGGCCATTCTTGTGTTTTCCAAATTTGCTGGCATATGGCATGCATCACCTTGACAGCATCATCTTGCAAGATTTTAAACAGTTCAGCTGGGATACCATCGTCTCCTGCTGCCTTGTTATTAGCAATGCTTCTTAAGGCCCATTCAACCTCACTCTTCAGGATGTCTGGCTCTAACTCACTGACCACACCGTCAAAGCTATCTCCAATATTATTATCCTTCCTATACAGATCTTCCGTATATTCTTGCCACCTTTTCTTGATCTCTTCTGCTTCTGTTAGGTCCTTACCATCTTTGTTTTTGATCATACCCATTTTTGCCTGGAATTTACCTCCGATGTTTCTAATTTTCTGGAAGAGGTCTCTTGTCCTTCCTATTCTATTGTCTTCTTCCACTTCCGCACATTGCTTGTTTAAAAATAATTCCTTATCTCTTCTGGCTAATCTCTGGAATTCTGCATTTAACTGGGAATATCTCCCCCTATCACTGTTTCCTTTTGCTTTCCTTCTTTCTTGGGCTACTTCCAGTGTTTCAGCAGACAGCCATCTTGCCTTCTTGGTTTTCTTTTTCTTTGGGACATTTTTTGTTGCCGCCTCCTGAACAATGTTGCGAACTTCTGTCCATAGTTCTTCCGGGACCCTATCTACTAAATCTAGTCCCTTAAATCTATTCTTCACCTCCACTGCATATTCCTTAGGAATATTAGTGAGCTCATATCTAACTGATCTGTGGGTCTTCCCTATTCTCTTTAGTCTGATTCTAAATTTTGCAATAAGAAGTTCGTGATCTGAACTACAGTCAGCTCCAGGTCTTGTTTTTACTGACTGTATAGATTTCTGCCACCTTTGGCTGCAAAGGATGTAGTCAATCTGATTTCGGTGTCGACCATCTGGTGAAGTCCATGTATAAAGTCGTCTTTTAGGTTGTTGGAAGAGAGTGTTTGTTATGCACAGTGAGTTGTCTTGGCAAAATTCTATCAGCCTATGTCCTGCTTCATTTTGTTCTCCCAGACCATGCTTGCCTGTAATTCCAGGTGTCGTCTGACTACCCACCTTAGCATTCCAGTCTCCTGTAATGAAAATAACATCTCTTTCTGGTGTATTATCCAGGAGGTGCTGCAGATCCTCATAGAACTGATCTACTTCTGCTTCTTCAGCATCTGTGGTTGGGGCGTATATTTGGATCACTGTGATGTTAAATGGCTTACCCTGAATTCGAATTGAGATCATTCTATCGTTTTTTGGATTGTATCCAAGCACTGCTTTAGCCACTTTATTATTAATTATGAAGGCTACTCCATTTCTTCTGTGGTCCTCTTGTCCACAGTAGTAGATCTGGTGGTCATCTGATGTGAAGTGGCCCATTCCAGTCCATTTCAGTTCACTGACACCTAAAATGTACTGATCCATTTAGTTTTCACGGCAAGAATACTGGGGTGGGTTGCCATTACCTTCCCCAGGGATCGTATTTAGTCTGACCTCTCTGCCACGACCTTCCCGTCTTGGGTGTCCCTTCACAGTTAGGTCATGGTTTCATTGAGGTGCTCAAGCTCCAGCACCACGACAAGGTAACGATCTCCTTTGCTGGAGTTTACTGATATAAAGCCAGTTTATTCTATTCAGTTCAAGATCAGGATCTCAATAGGTGATAATACCTGGCTGAAGTGGTCTAGGCTAGAAAGCTAAGTGGGGTTGGAACTAGTTATTACCTGGATGGCAGACCATCAAGAAACACTAGGGCTAAAAACTAGAAGAGGAAATTAAAAAAAAAATCCTGGAAGACAGTAGTAAACCACTTTAATTGCTATCAAGAAAGCTATTTTGACATTTTCCAGAAATATCTAAGCGTTGAGGTCAACTTCAAGGAAGCTTTATCTTACAGAGTCAAGAATCTATAGGTCTCACCCATGACAGGAAACGGATTGAAAATTAATGATGTTTACATATTCAGAATAGGCAGACATAATTCTTTATGTCCATGGATCTCTGGCTATGACTGCATTTTGGCTTTGGGTTCAGGTTTCCCATAACTGTTCATTTATTAAGTTATTTCTTTTTCTATAACAATAACAATTAACAATTGTTAGAAATAATAACATCTTCAGAAATGCAGTTATCTCCTTTCTTTGAACCAAATACCTATTTGGAACAAAAATTCCTTTTAAACTATTAACACATATCTCTGATTCCACGTTAAGTTTTGCATGTTATAGCAAATTGATATTTTGGAAGACTCTAACTTGTCCTGAATGACCTGGTGTGCCTGTGCATTCTTTTCAAACTCTCATGCTTTACTCCTCTTCCCACCAGGAGCAGATAAACACATCACAGAGGCTCTATCATAATTTATTGTGCTGTCTGAATTGGGGTCCCTGGCTTAGTTCTCCCCATATCAAGAAACAAAAATCAAACTGTGGCTTACAGCTCCAGGGTCTTAGTTCAGATGCCATAAAAAGACCATGAAATAAATGTCTGTGTTCTGTTCACCTGTTTCTCTTGGCAGGAAAAGCCAAGTGGAAGCGTATGACCAGTATGCTCTCTCAACTGTCTCATTCATGATATGCCAGAATTGTTTCACATATGGTCAGTTTGGGCTCCTGCAGTGCTACTGGCTCAAACAAGCAGGAGGATTAGACTGAAAGATGCCATTAAATCAAACCCTGGGTGTTCAAGATATCTGTAGTTTATAAAATGCAATGAGTATTTAACACTGTGGCCTGTGTGTCACCCATCATGATGTAAACTTGACTGTCACTGATTCTGTGCTAGAATCCTACTTCAAGACATGCATGGGAAGCCATTCATGTTTTCCTTACCAAACACATCTTTGTATGGCAGGACATTCTGTAATGGCATGTGATTTCAGACCCAAAATTTGAAGTGATACTTCACAGATACTGTTTATTAACCCCAAATATAGCTAGTGCTTAGTAATGCAAATCAAAAAGCACATTAATCAACAAGACCTACAATTTCCAATCAGAAGTAGACATTCTTTAGGATTGCAGCCTTAATTTATTTGCCTAATATCTTCCCTAGCACTTTGAAAAACCCAGGACAAGAAAACACTTTCTTAGGAATTCATCACGAAGAGATTATGGCAGATAACAGCTTGCCTGCCAACAGTGTTTAAGTCTGGAAAGGCTAATATCAGCATTTTCCATTTCCTTAGCATTTGGTTTAAGAGGCTGGAGTTAGAGACAATATGTGAAAGACAGAGATTAATTTGCCTTGACTAAAAAAGAAAGATGATAGGCAGATAGCAATTGAAAGAGAAGCAGATGGGCATGCTAGAGCTTAAAATGTCAAGGATACTGATGCTACATGACAGGACAGGATGTGGCAGGCAGAATGGGAACCTGCTCCTGCCTCTCTGCCCTCAGGAACAGATGTAGCACATAATGGACAGTGGAAAGCAAATGCTCCAACAGGCTTCATATACCTGATTCCCACAATCCTGTGTTCTTGACAATTCAGCATTAGGATGCTAAAGGAGAAGGAAGTAAAACATGTTAAATCACAAAGCCTTGGTAAAGCTCTTCAGAGTGGGGAAAATAATAGGCACTTGAAGGCGTCCTTTGGAATTCAATCTTTCGAAGAGTTGTTTTGAAAGGTTATTCATGGGATTGAGCAAGCATATATTGGGGATTTCATTTCAGCATTGAACCAAAAATCAGCACTGAATTATATACTAATTAAAAAGACTGGATAACCCACTCTTCAAATAAATAACAAATGACAAAATCATTACGGTGGACAGTTCAACAGAAACGGGTAACAGAATCCTAAATATTAAATCCTAAATCTAGAACATCGACCCGCCCCACCCGGTCATTCAGAGAGGGCTTGCTACGGACCCAAAAGAATTCCATCTAGCAGGGTCCAGGAGGCGGGCCTTCTCTGCAGTGGCGCCCGCCATTTGGAACATCTTGCCCCCAGAGCTGAAGCGGGTTTCCTCACCCCCGACCTTCCGGAAAAATTTGAAGACCTGGTTCTGCCGCCTTGCTTGGGATGGGAACGCCAACAGTTCCTCCTGGGGGTGGCTGGTGCCATAACGCCCTCCCTATTATTAAGATCTATTGCCCTTGGATTTTATATTTATTCTATTCTATTCTATTGATATTGTAATTTTATATTTATATTTTTAACTTTGCTTTTTTTTTGTAAACTGCCCAGAGTCCCCTGATTGGGGGAGATGGGCAGTGATATAAATTTAAATAATAAATAATAAATAAATAAATATATCTACACTGAAGTTATTCCATAGTAGCCAGTGGGGCTTGGCCCCATGTAGGTCTCCACGATTTCAGTTTTAAAGTTTTAAGAGGCTATGCTAATAATGATAACAATAGTAGTAGAGATGATGATGATGATGATGATGATGATGATGATGATGATGATGGGCTAGGAAAGCTGAAGATCTACTTTGGAAATACTTTCCCAAGGAATGCAAGTTTAAATCTTTAATAAAACAAAGATGAAATCTTTCAATACTCTCTCCTTAGAATGATCAGAAATGCCTCGTTGGTTCCAATATCTTTAAATAAGCAGCATAATTTAGTAATCTAAAACAAGGTGGAACACTCAGACACCTGATCAAATTTGAAATATTAAAATATTAGACCTTGCCTGATTCATGATAAGGACAAATTTCTTCAGATTAGACAGAAAATCCTATTAATTACTTATTCTGATTCTTGACATATTGGCTGCCATAGCTAATTACTGAATATTGATTTGTTTTTAATAATGGTTTTTAAATGCTACATTGTTATAAAATCATTTTATGTGCAGTACTAATCTATTCTTACTTTGAAAATTCTTATTCAATTTGTTTATCTTGTAAGTCACTTTTCCCTGATGTCTTAACATGTCCAGTCTCTCATATCCTTTGCTAGAAACCAGGAGAGTGTGAGTTCTAGTCCCGCCTTAGGCATGAAAGCCGGCTGGGTGACCTTGGGCCAGTCACTCTCTCTCAGCCCAACTCACCTCACAGGGTTGTTGCTGTGGGGAAAATAGGAGGAGGAAGGAGTATTAGGTATGTTCCCCACCTTGAGTTATTTATAAAAATAATAAAGGCAGGATAAATTTTTAAAAAAAATCTCTGGTAGTTAATTTATTTAGAAATTTATAAGACCACCCAACTCTACAATGGCTCTGGGCAGCATATAGTAAAAGAAATTAGACAATACAGTTTTAAAAAACCAAAACACCGGCCACCCCATTTCTAAATCACCCTATTTATATTTCTTTTAAGTATGCGTACCCTAAGAGAGGCTTTCTACAGCGAGGAGAAGCAGGTTCTCTTGGTGTTTATCGTTATTTTTGGGATTAATTTTTAAAAAATTCTTTTTAAGTTTTGGACTTTGTTTTCCATCCAAATATTAAGGAGGATTGAGAGTAAATAACTCTCTCCCTGTTATTATTTTTGTACTAAATTTGAAGATATTAGCATTTTCCTACACGTTGAATCGGCTGTTTTGAACTTTCAGTTTTCTGCTTCTACTTTCCCTGGGGAACTGTCTGTTATCTCACTTTCGCTTGTGTAAACACATTCCGGAATTCTTTAATATCTTCGACTTTCGCTGGTTAAGCTCCTAGGGGATGCCATAATCTACTGCTTCAGACATGGAGGAGTTTAAGCAGACTTTCTCTGACTTTCACCAAGATTTTAAACAGATTCTTTCTGATTCCTGTCAAGTTTTTATGCAAGGCGTTCAGGACATTGTGGAAAATATGAGGTCTAAAATGTGTCATCTGGTTGGGGATGTTGTGGAGGAAACTGAGGAATTTAACAGTGACAGAAATGTTTCTTCTAAGAGTGAGATCGGTACTTCTGTTGAAATGCTGGATGAAGATTGGACAGACAAGTTGAAGAAATTAAAGGGAGAGATTGAGTTGCAAGCCATAAGTGAAATTGATCTTCTGATGGAACACCATGGAAAAGAAGGGGTTATTATGTATGGGAGGTCTCCTGAAGAGAAGTCGGAGTTTTTGAGGGGGGCAGTTGGGCTGTTCGATTTTTTAAATAAAAAAGCTCTGTGTGTATTGTGGGGATATGTAAATGCTCTGGTTTCTTTTGAAGTGGGATAAGGGTTTAAGAATATTTATCTGGATTGCTTTAGGGTTTGGCTGATTTCATTTATCTTTAACAATTTGGATTAAGATTATTAAGGTATAATAAAGATGATAATAAATGTTTGGTTTTGGGTTTAATATGATTAAGATTATTAAAATTATTCTATTATCAAGTACAATGGCAGACAATTTATATGTTTTTTAGTTTGATCTTTATTATAGTAGACAGGAATAAATAGAATAGTAGTAGGAAGGAAATAAATAAATAAATAAATAAATAAATGTTATCTTTGGGGGGGGAGTTGATTAGGAGGTTTATATATAGATATATTTTTCTTTTAATATAAGGGGAGGGAGCAACTGTATTTAGTGATTTTTATAATGTGCCAATGGAATGATTTATAGAAATAATGTGATTTTGGTTTAATATAGAGTAAGGGACTAAACAACAACAACAACAACAACAAGGGATTGATTATGGAAAATTGTTGTATATTCTTGCTGTTAAACGTTGGAAGTCACCTTTTTTTGTAATTTTGAAGATTTTCTCTTGTGTTCCTACACTTCTTTAGTTTTTTTCTTTGTAGTTTTTTGTTTTTCTGTAGCTTTTATTTTTGCCTGAAACTTAATAAAATTCTTATACAAAAAAACAAACAAACCCAAAACACCAGAATAAAAACAACCATTACAAGACAATCAAACGTGCAAGACCTGCCACCCACTCTAACCCAAGGCCTGGGGAAAGAGCCTTCATTTGCTCTTTTGAACATGGCCAAAGTGGGGACTAGAAGTATCGGGAGCGGGGGGGGGGGCATGTTCCAGAGGGCAGGTGCTGTGACACTTCTTAGGTCCCATCAGGTGGCACTGCTTAATCGATGGGACCTTGAGCATGCCAACTGATGCTCCAGGCCTCCCCATCTAATTCCCTACAGCCTCCAGACACTTGGACAAGTGTCAGCATCATCTAGTCAGTCTGAAGTTATACTGTGTATCATCTGCATATTGATTATATCTGACCCCAAACCAGCAGATTTATAGTGGCCTCAAGTAGATGTTAAACAGAAGGGGTGAGAGTGTAGTGCCCAGAGGTGCCCCACAGACCAGGGGCCTTGGAGCTCAATCTTTTCTCTCCTGTCAACACTGACTGGACCTAATCACAGAGAAAGGAGGAGAACCACTGCAACACTGTGCCTTCCACTCCAAATCCCTGCAGGCAGACCAGAAGGATACCATGGCTGATGATACTGAAAGCCCCTGAGAGATCAAGAACAACCATGATGATTGTACTATCTTGGTCCCAGCTCCACTAGAGGTCATTAACAGATGCAACCACTGCTGTCCCTGTACTATGCCTGGGCCTGAAATCTGACTGAAAGGTGTCCAGATAATCAGTTCACTCCAGGACCCTCTGTAGTTGCAGTCTACCACTTTTCAACAACTTTCCCTAAAAAGGAAAAGTTGGAGACTGAATAAATATTCCCTGGTACAGTTGGGTCCAGTGAAGGCCTCTTAAGGAAGTGGTGTACCACTGCCCTCTTCAAGATTGCAGGAACAACACCTCCTCAGTGAAGCCATGATTACAGCATGGACTCAACCATCTATCACCTCCCAGACAGCCTTCACCAAGCAAGAGGGGCAGGGTTCTAAAAAAAAGGTACTCAGCAGACCTGAGGATACTGACCACCTCCTCAGGATTTACAAGTTCAAACCTGTCCCAGTTAACCAAACAAGACCTTGCTTCTATCATCTCAAAAGGACTGTCCAGTCAGAGTCCAACTCTGAGTCATTTTATCTGCTAGATGCCTAGACTATTCCTCACAGAGGCCCTGTGGATGATCCTGCCACTCATCCCTCCCAAACAAGGAATGGGTCACTTTAAATAGGCTGCCAGATAGCTATCTGTGCAGTAAGAGCAGAAAAATAGCTATGTTTTGCTGCTCTTATCACCACAATGTACTCCCAATATGGGCTCTTACTTGTGTTCAGTTGGACTTATTCTTTATTTTCCTCCAACAGCACTCTATACGTCTCTTTTCTGTTTTATCGCCTGGAGTTCCTCAGAAAACCAAGGTGCACCCCAGGACTCAGGGGTAGTGAGACGAAACGTAGGAGCAATCCAGTCTAAGGCCCTCATCACCTGGTTCATTTGGGAGGTGGGGGGGCATTCAGCATCTAGCACTCTGTAATTGTGGACTAAATATCAAAAGGGGGAATACTGAACATCCATCCCTTAGGGCAGGGCTTTCCAAACTGTGTGTCGCAACACAATACTGTGTCGCCTGGGGGCCCCAGGTGTGTCGCGTGACAACCCAAAAGCACTGATGAAAATGCCCTCGGTTCCGGCAGGGAGGCGAAAATCACGCGCGCACGCTGCTGGGCGCTCGGGGTGAAAATTCTCCGCGCCGATCAGCTGTGCGCCGGGAAGCCCAGCAGCATGCGCATGTGATTTTAGCCTCCCTGCCTGAACCGAGGGCATTTTCGGGGTCCCCGGAGCCTGCCCTTTCGAAGGGGCAGCGGCAACGGGCCATCAGCGCTTTTGGGTCCCAGGACGCCACTGCCCCTTCGAAAGGGCAGGCTCCGGGGACCCCGAAAATGCCCTCGGTTCCGGCAGGGAGGCGAAAATCACACGTGCACGCTGCCGGGCTTCCCGGCGCACAGCTGATCGACACGGAGAATTTTCACCCCGGCCCCCACGCACTGATCAGCTGTGCGCCAGGAATTCCGACAGCGTGCGCACACACGCGTGCGGCGAGGCTTTTCGCCACCCTGCCGGAACCGAGGGCATTTTCAGAGTACCCGGAGCCTGCCCTATCGAAGGGGCAGCCGCTGCCACCGCAGCAGCAACCCAGAAGCACCGCTGCCGGCGCTTCCGGGTTTTTGCGTGCTGCATTGGCGGCGGTGCTTCCGGGTTTTTGTGGGCTGGCCTTTTCGCCAACAGCAAAAGTTTGGAAAGCCCTGCCTTAGGGATTTAGTCTAAGGAATCTGAACATAGGTTGGAGTCAGATTCTCCTGAATACGTTCCAAATACGGATGAAATGAAATAAGGTAATCTATCTATTAGTCAGGAGATCAGTTTTCTTTTGTCAGTGCACTGCTGTTCCCATCCTGACAAAATATCATTAATGAAGAAAAAAATCACAAAACTTAATTACGCTGTCCAATAGAATATACAACTGTATTCATGGCTTTACTCTGCACACTTATGAGAACATGTTTCCTATTGCCTATGTCTTTAAAAGCTGATCCCAAGGATACTACTTGAGCCTTACCCTCCTAAAAATATTATATCCAAAAAGAGCCTGTCTTGCCAGGAGTGATAACAATTTATATGCAAAGGTTAAATAGCAGCTTTGAAGTCTGATGGTGTAAATTGTAGGCTGCTAGACTCAAACAGCAATGAAATGCTGTGGGGCACCAATAAAGGGGCATTGGGAAACCTGCCAATAGCCAAGGGTTAGACTCCTCATTAAGTTTGTTGCTCAGCCTACACAGTCAACCAGTCACAATACTTGCCAGAGACTTTGCTTTTCGGAGTTTGTACGTTCCACTGCCTGGTTTCCTCTTTTTCTGAAAGGCTGACTGATTGAGGTCTGGGGTGAGACCTCCTCCTCTTCTTCTACTGCTAGAGTGGAGAAAATGAATATATTAAACAAAGCTTCTTAAGACAGAGAAGAGGGAAAAGTTGTATTTGTGTATCAAATGATACCCAGGCCTGCAATAAGACTGGTTAGGACAAAAGCCCCAGCTCTGACATGAGAGTAGCCTGACCTCAATGAAATTGACAAAGGATGCACACAGCTGAGTTGCATGAGAGCTTAAGAGAGGATATGCAGATGGTTCAGCACTCTGTAGTTTCTATAATTTTAAATATCAGTTTTGTAATCCATAACCTGGAGTTGGTTTGTTTTGAAAATGACCACAGTATGTGATAAACTATGACTTCTGGATTTTCCAAACAGGAAATACATTCACGTAATAGAAAAACCACTGCATAGTGTCAGCATACAAATGTGACCACTGAATTAACCCTAATCCTAACCCTTTCAATATGGATTTAACCCAGCCATCACCCACAATGGCATGGAACAATCTGTTAGATCCATCTAAATGCCTAAGTAATTAGATGCCTAAATAAAAAGCAAGACAAAATAGTGTTTTATCCTGTTGAGAATTGACTTTAATCATCCAAAGAAGGAAGTATACAGTATATTTTCAAAGTTCATTCCATGAAAACTTCAGCTGGCAGTGCTAGTATCAGTTGGATGCAGAATGATTTCTTATTATGCTCATTCTTATCTGAAAATATCAGACAATCTTGGTGACACCCTTGGGCTATTCTAGGCCTTGCTGCATCATAGATTCATAGCAATGCTCAGTGTCAGAGACACGAAGATAGATCTAGCACAACTGGGGAATTTACTCAATGCTCAGAACTGCTCTATGCATATCTGAAGAAGACAACACAATTCTTCTATGACCTTCTCCAGAATTCTGGTGGAGTCCAGGCTTAGCCAAAACGTCTGAGCAGCCACAAGAACCTCTGCTCATGTTCTACCTGACTGAAAGTAGAGTCCAACTAGGGTGTGCCATTAATCATGAAGGGACATACATGGGGAAATAGTGATAAAAGTTTAGCTTCGGGGGATAAATAGGAGAATCTTTGCACCAGCTCCTATGCAGACGGCAATGTAACATCAAACATAACAAAGTTAGTTTTGTTGCGAGAGAGAGACAGACACAGAATAAAATTACTGTAGGAAAAAGGTGTCTTACGCCTGCCTTGCCTGCTCAATGGGATCAAAGTTATCCAAGTAGTTGAAACGAATTATATCTGTTGGATGCTTATCTGATGAACGCCAAGGTGGGAGCTCTCTCTTCTCCTTGTTTATCTTCCTTCTTAATAGAGATGCTGACTGGAGGACTGACAACAAAGACTGTTTCATTTCTGGGACATCTTTTGTTATTGGCTGAACATCAGCCACCACAAAATCATCTTTTGGTGGGGTCTAAGGGGAGGAAAAATAAGCGAAGTAAGCCCCATGCCGTTACAGATATTCCATACTATGCTGAGTCTCTCCCCTAATGTCCCCCACAGTATTTCTATTCATTGCTTGAAAACTGTAGTGCACTGGTTCAGCATAAGTCACAGTCTCTCTGTTACAGATTCTGAAGGCACAAAAGAACTAGACAAAGTGGCTCTGTTTATTTAGTCCACTGTCCTGTTTCTATCAATGGTCAGTCCAAGATTCTCCCTCCCCAACTAGAGATGAAATTCTTTACATATTGTGTATGCCCAGAACCTCTGGCCATTCTATTTAACTGTCCTGGTTCAGCCTCTGCCTCAAGGCTCCAGTGAGGAGTCAGAAGACGAGCTGCCCCTGGCAAACCTCCAGGGGACTGAGCCAGGCGAGGCCCCAGACACAGGCACGGCCCCAGACGGAGATCCAGCACCGCAGGAGTTGGCAATACCCGAGGCTACAGGGGAACAAGCTGGGGATTGTGGTTTGTCCCCACCCTCTGGCCAGCAGCCAATAACTGAGGCTACAGCCGAGCAAGCCGGGGATTATGGTTTGTCCCCACCCTCTGGCCAGCAGCCAATAACTGAGGCTACAGGGGAGCAAGCCAGGGATGGTGGTTTGTCCCCACCCTCTAGCCAGCAGCCAGCTGGAGCCCATCAGCCTCCCAGCTCACCTGAATCTCCCAAAGGGCAGAGGCGGAGGCGTGTGCGTCTCGCCTTAAAGGATAGAAGGAGGAGTGCTCGGCTTGCTGCTAGAGATTTATGCAGAGGTCAGGGAGAGTCTTTGCAGGACCCAGATGACAGCTCCTGAGCTCCTGATAAATTACCAGCAGAGCGATGAGGGAGTTGTGGGAGCAACGTTGCATTTTGGCTTCGCGACCACTTTGGTATCCTGTCTTGTTTCCTGCGTTCCTGACCCTGTTTGGACTATCGTTACTCTGCCTTCTAGACTCCTTGACCCGGCTTTGGATTTACGACTACCTCTTGGCTCCACCCTTTGACCATTGGCACACAGATTACTGGTTTGTCTCTCTCTTGGCTATTCTTGCAAAGTGACTCTGGGCTGCATTCCTCACCTCTGGCTGACTGCCAAGACTCCTTGTAACCTGATCAGGAGGCTAGCCAGCACATTAACTGGATAATCTCAAATTATATCATTAGGAATAAAACTGAGTTATATTGAATCAAACCTTTGCTCCAGCTATTTCAACATCATCTGACAACAGTTCTTTCCAATACTACATAGATTTGCTGGGGAATACACATGCGGCCATCTCTATGCAAACAATGTGCTCTACCATCATGCCATAGACCTTCACCATGCCTTTATATAAAACCTCTGAAGCACCAGCTCAGATATCCGTACATGAGTTTTCAGGAGATTAGATATCTTGTGAGAAAGTTCATAATTTAAGAACAGCATGTGGTACAGTCCTATGAAACTGCTCCACTTCAGTATGGGATTAAAACAAATCTGCACATGGAAATTTCAAACATCCAATATAAACATTCAAATTTATTTCCCAAAATACCCATCTTCCAGAGGTTCCACAAAATACCTTAGGTCTGGTGACTCGAAATTCTTCTACCTTCTTAATATAGTGTTTCTTCCAGATTCCTTCCTCAAATGGAGTTGGAGAGAAATTGATGTACCACCCAAAGCGCAGACATTTTGGCATCCAGAGCTGATCAAGCTGGGTTAAGTAGTTCCAGTGCCAATTTACCTGAAAATGCCAAAAGCACCTTTATTGTGTTTCAAAGGGCTGTATCATAACAAAAACCCATGAGCAATGGAGCATATAATCCAAATACAAAACATATTTTGACATTTTTAAAACACAATGCTGCTTTAACTCAAATTGGTAATTCTAAGGAAGTATTTATTTGAATACATATTCTTTGATATAACCTAGACTCTGGACTGTTGAAATGTTTCAGTGCTACATTTCATAGTTGCGTATCTTCCAAATTGCAGTATGTGGGTACATGTATTTCCTGCAATTATTTTGGTCAGTGCTGCTCTAAAGAGGATCTTACAGTATAACTGCATCAATAAGAAAAAAGAATTATTGTTGAGTATTTACATCTGATTTTACACACAAAGCTGTCTAGCACTGCATCAGGTCATTTGTCTGACTGAACAAATACTGTCTGTTCTCACAAGCAGTGATCTCAAAGTTGTTTTCCAGACTTGATCACCCAAGTCTCTTTTAATAAGAAAGCCCAGTGACTGAACCTGAAATCTTCTGTACATAGAGCAGGTGTTCTATAAGGGAGCTAAGAGTCTTCCTGGTCACCAATAAAAGCTACCTTATAACCCAATCTGGTCCCCTCTAGATTACAATTGCCATGATCCTAAGGTAGCACAATTAGCAGTCATTCTGGCCAGCCATTACTAGAATTGTATCCATCCAGAGGACTTTAAGATAGGGAAGGCTATAACCCTAGCCCAGTATTGTTTATTCTGACATCAAATGGGTCTCCAAGGTCATAACTGAAACATATATTTTGAGAACCTTTTAATTGGACTTGCCAGACATTAGATCCATGAACTTTGGAACATAAATTACGTATGCTGATGAGCCTGAACAATGAGTTGGAAATTCATCAATGCCACAGTATCTCTAAACTGATCTTCCAATTATGTTCAAGTGTTGTAAAATCACTAGCTGGAAAAGACCCAAATAATTAATCTAGTTCCCATGTCCCCCATCAAGGCATGTACAGTAGGAGTTGACCAACCTTAGTATGAAAAGCTACTCAAAAGAAATTCCTTTGAACTTCCTTACTCATCTCATCTCATTGACAAAGTGTTTTTCCAGTAGGAACTATTTCCTAAACTATAATCAATATCTATTAACTGAGGACATTTCTTTGTGTCTTATTCTTAGGAAGTAGCATAGGTAACTGCTGTTTTGCCTCAGCTCCTTTAAAAATGTGAAGTCTGTTAACATAATCCCCTTAGCTTTCCCCTCTCTAGGCTAAACCTACCCAGTGATTTCAGCTTTGTATCTCTCCGCTGCATCCTTTCCAACATGCTGAGTTTTACCTGGGCACATCGGGAGAGACTTCGAGGATCCAGGAAAGAAAAGATGTACAAAGTTAACACTCGGGGAAGCTGGGTGGTGAAATCCAGTGCTTCAACTGGCACTCGATCCTGCAGTAGTTTGAAACAGAATTTCAGCTGTGAAAGGGAGCAACGCTCCAAGAAGTCTGTCAGGATTCTTCGCCTTTGACTGTCTGTCCATTTGTCAAACTGTGGGGAAAGAGGTGAGTTGTGATTTTCATGACATCTGGGGACAGCTATTCACAAATGACTTTCCCATCATTATAGTTTGCAAGCAATAAACTGCAGAACCAATTATGCACTTAAGCAAATTCCAAAAGCAAAAGAGATCTCTGCACATTTCCTTGCTGCTGTAAAGGGCAAGAATGTCTGCCAAGAATTCATTTAGACCACATCCTGCCTCAAATAGAGGTTGTCTAGGTGTTTATGGGCAGCTCATAAGCATGATAAAAAAGAATGCATTTTGCTCTGTCCTCAACATTATTATTCAAAAGTAGACTGCACTTTTTGACTGAAATCAGCATCACAGAATCATAAGAGTTGAAATGGACTGTTTAGGTCAAGCTACTAAGCATTCCTCACAAATGACTGTCCAGACTGTGCTAGAACACATCCAGCTAAGGAAAGCCCACCACTTCCCCCCATAATTGGTTCCACTTTTAAACTGGTCTTAATATCAATATATTCTTAACATTCAGTCAGAATACGCCTTCCTGTAACAAGACCATTATTCTGCATTCTGTCTTCCGATGGAGAACAGGCCATCTTATGTAAGACACCCCTTCAGGTACTTGAAGACTGCTATGACAACCTCCCTCAGTCACCTTGGTTATAATATATTTTATATATTTTATGTATCTTATTGTAAGCAGCCTAAAGTCATGTATGGGTGGTTATATAAATTGATTGATTGATTGATTGATTGATTGATTAAATAAATAAATAAATAAATAAATAAAATGCTATTGAGAGATATGAAAGTTCTCTACTAGATCACTAGTCACCTATTTCAAACTCTGTTCCTAAGAGAAGAAAATCAGGTGCTTTGGAGAATTTCACAGAAATGGCATGATGTAAACACTGTTATATACTGTATACACATTGAGAAACTTATATGTTTGAAGACCTAAAACATTGTTTATGTATAAGGGATAAATGACTTCTAAATCAGCTTTCCCAAATGAGTGCCCTTCAGACAATTCCTTTAATCAAAGAACTGTAGAACTATAGGAGTAAAAATCCTTTAGACCACTCTTAAGGGGGACGTGAAGGGGCGTGGTGGCTCAGCGGGTAAGACGCCAGGCTTGTCAATCGGAAGATCGCAAGTTCAGAGGTTCGAATCCCCAGCCCCGCGTGACAGAGTGAGCTCCTGCACTAGCCCCAGCTCTTGCCAACCTAGCAATTCGAAAGCATGCAAATGCAAGTAGATTAATAGGTACCACTTCGGTGGGATGGTAACAGCGTTCCGCGCGCATCATGCTGGCCACATGACTGTGGAAGCATCTTCGGACAACGCTGGCTCTTCGGCTAACAAACGGAGATGAGCACCGACCCCTAGAGTCCGACACAACTGCACAAATGTGCGGGGGGAACCTTTTTAAGGGGGAATTCTCTTAAATAAATGACATGCTCTTTTAAAAACAAACCATATACCAGGTCTATGGTAAAAAAAGCTAATTGTAAGCATTTTGGAATGTGTTTACATTTCCCAGCATGGTCTAGTCATTGCACAGTAAGTATTGAAGCCTGTGAGATTGACAGAACAATTGAGAAAGGAAAGATTATTACCCATTTCCCCAACAAGTTTCTTCTTTCTTCAAATACCTTTAAAGAAATAAAAGTAATTTTAACATTACTTTTTGTTAGATCCAACAAGGAATGACTCATCACACTATTAGAAACAATTAAGTAGATGAAGCTGTCAGAGGAACATGACTGAAAAGGCAATTCTAATTTAGGAAATAATCAGAATCCTGCCTGCATTTTTCAATAGACGACTTCAGACAATATATAAGGCCAAGTTTTGGTATGTGTGTTTGAAAAGGCCCACTTTTCCTGTTAAATACTCTGAAAAGTAATGTCCAAAAATCCATCCTATCCAGCCTCCTGGACCAAAGGTCCATCAAGTTCATCATCCCTAGCTAATCAGATGGTCCCCAGATGCCCACAGTTAGGGTATAAAGACAACAGGTCTCCCACTCTGAATGTTCAGCAGCAACTAACATTTAGAGGTACACCAGTATGAACATGGAGGTACCATGTAACTATTCCATAGCCCAGAGCTTTCCAAACTGTGTGTCGGGACATGTTAGTGTGTCGGCTTCAGTGTCTGGGTGTGTCGCGGCTGCGGCTGCCTCCAAGCCCTGCCAGGATTCCACACAGGTCCTAGTGCCTGCCTTGTGCCTTGCTGCCTCCAAACCTGCTGTGATTCCGCGCAGGTCCTAGTGCCTGCCTTGTGCCCTGCTGTAAGAGTGTGTCACGAAATGATGCCCTGCTGTAAGAGTGTGTCGCGAAATCATGCGTGTCTAAAAAGTGTGTCACCAACATGAAAAGTTTGGAAAGCTCTGCCATAGCCACTTGTAGCCTCTGTGAATCTGCCTAATCTTTGTATATAGGCAAAATACATTTAAGACTTATAAAAATCAATTTGAAGTTTATAAAATATTGTAGTATTTGGAGTTTCCAGCATGTTTTCAGTAGACAAAGTGGGTTTATAAGTCCAGAAAAATGAAGAGGGAGGAATGATAAATGGAAAAATGTGGTTAAGGTATGTTCAACCATGTCTGGTAAGAAACTTAGATGGGATGACAGAGAATCTCCTGACCTGCAGGCAGGCAGGCAGGCAGGCAGGCAGGCAGGCAGGCAGGCAGGCAGACTGACTGACTGACTGACTGGACTGACTGACTGGACTGACTGACTGACTCATTCATTCATTCATTCATTCATTCATTCATTCATTCATTCAGTTTGTATGGCTGAACCATCTCACCTAAGTGACTCTGGGAGGCTCACATCAGGTAAAAACAACAATCCAATTAAAAAAAGCAAGTTCAAACCAATATGCAAAAATATAAAACCATCAATAACCACTTGAAAGCAATGAGATTGGTCTTATCAGATACAGAAGTGGTCAATGTTGCGAAAGGTGTTTTCCTAGAGCTTGCTGGGAAGAAGTAACAAACTAAAAAAACCCAGCTATTAAGCTCAAAACTGTTTTCAAAGTTTGACATACCCAGTACCCTTGTATGTAGAAAGTAGATTAACTAGGTAGTCACTTAAATTTTGTTAACAGTTAAAACACAGTTTTAAAAACACAACTGGCAGCATCTAGTTGACCCTGCCTGATTCCAAATAGCTAAACAGAGCTAGACCTGGTTAGCATGTGGATGAGAGACCATCAAGAAATCCCACGGCTATAGGCTAGATTGGGAAATTAAAAAAATACAGGTACTGTAGTCTTTGTATAGTCAAAGGCTGTAGTCTTTGTTTAGCAACCACAATTGGTACCAGCAACTCAGTTGTTAAGAGAAGCGGTCACTAAGTGAAACCATGACTGTGCTTATGATCTTACTTCAGCTTTTCTTTGCCTTACAGACCTGCGAAGGTCATAAATGTAAGAATTGGTTGCAAAGTTACTTTTTCATCACCATCATAACTGCAAACAGTTGCCATACAAGGCAGTCGCTAAACAAGGACTACAAGTAATCCTTGGGTTATGACGGCAATTGGGACCAGGATCGCTGTCGCTATGCGATACGGTTGTAAAGCACATCACATGACCACATCGCTTAGCGACAGCTAACCCTAACTGGGGCAGTCCAGGTTGCTGTCGTAATCCCAAACCACATCATTAAGCGGGAAGAGGTAGGAGTCCCAGGTAAGGAGTGCAGGGGTGCCACGGGGGTGCCACGGGAGGGTGGGGGAGAGCTTGGGAAGCTTGGGAAGTCTGGCACAGGCCGCGCACAAGTCACGGAAGGCCAGGGGAGGGCCAGTGGAGGCTGTGTGTGGGTGGGGGGGTGCTGCGGGCAGGAGAAAAAGTGGGAGTGAGTTACCAGAGCGACTTGCAAACTTCTCTGCCAGCTTCCCCATTGAGTTTGCTTGTGGGAAGCTGGCAGGGGAGGTCACAAATTGCGATCACGTGACCATGGCTCCCTGAGACATCATAATTGTGAGTTGGGCAATTACAATTTATAGTTCCAATGTACAGTATGTGAAGTGTATCAAGTTTGGAAAGGCTGGGGACTTCCGGTAAAGATGGACGACGGCTGGAGTGAAAACGAAGATGCTCCGTGAAGAAAAAATCTGAGATCGCGCAGAACCAAGCCGTGCTTTAAAAAGAAATAGCGAGAAGCGGCTCCAGAAAGTGCGGGAGAATTGGCACCTTCGGAAGGAGAGAATCTTCGGCGGCTTCGGAAAGCTTGGGAAAGAAAAGCGAATCTAAAGTCGTCTTGTCTTGTCAGCGTGTTGGTGTGGATTCGCGGATAAAGATCAAGCTGAGAAGCCTAAATCGAAGGTCGGTTCTGCGAGAAAGAGTCTTGAAATAGACAAACGTCGTTGTCTACTTTACTAAATTGTTTAAAAGAACTACAAGATAAGAAGAAAATTGTTTCTGAACGAAGAAGCAAGTAAAGAGGAGGGTGAGCAAACATAAAATAACCAGAGAGTGAATAGACAGTGAATGTACATCTGGACTGGTATATTTAATTAATTAATAAGTTGAAGAAGACATTTTGCCTTAATAGAATTATATAACGCAATATCTCTGTTCAAATTTAGTACACAAACTTGTTAAATATAAGAGAGCAATATATTAACCTCATCTTCACTTTTTGTTAGAAAATTTAAGAAATATATTTGTTTATATATGTATAGATATAGATAAGTCTAACATAAGTTTATTACAAGTTAAAGTTAAGTATTTATATATTTATATCTTAGTAAATATAAAAAGCTAAGAATTTGATTAAAGGGTAAAGAGTGGATAAAGAGGAGACAAAGAAAAATACCTTTTATCTTCCTTTTTTAAGTATCTGGTATATCTTTTGGAAATGAGTATGACCACGAGAAGACAGGAATTACAAGGAAGAAGAAATTCAGACCCTGGGGGAGGAGAATGGCTGAAAGCTATAATGGAGGATTTTACAGTTAAAACCACACAAACAATCACCCAAACCATAACAAAAGTTCTGGAGGAAAAAATAGAAGGGTTAGAAAAAAGATTAGAATTGAAATTAGGACAAATAGAGGAAAAATTAAAAGGAGATATAGGGGAAATGAAAAAAAAATAGAATGTTGTGAAGAAACTTTGGACAAAGAAGAAGAGCGTATTACATTACTGGAATTAAAAGAGAAAGAATACTGTATAAGATTGAGAGGGATACCAGAAGAAAAAGAATATAAGGGATACTGTTATTCCAATGTTGGCCAATCTAATAGAATGGGAAGAAGAAAAATTAGATGAGGAAATAGAAAGAATATTTAGAATCAACTCAAAGTTCGCAACTATGTATAACAAACCTAGGGACATCTTGGTAGAATTTGCAAGAAAAAAACCTAGAAATATTATAATAAGGGCTTCATATAATAAAAAAATTGAAATAAGAGGAAAACATGTCCTTATCTTTAAAGAAATACCGGTGAAAATTCTAAAAAGAAGAAAGGAGTACAGATTTTTGACAGATTTTTTGGTGAAAAATAATATTAATTTTAGATGGGAAATTCCAGAGGGAGTAAGCCTAACATTTAAAGGTGAAAGATATAAGTTGAATTCAATTCCAAAAGCAAAAGATTTTCAGAAGAGACTTGAGAAAGATATATCTCAACCAAAAGATCAGAGACAGGAAGGAAAAAGTAAAACTCAACATCAAAAAGAAAGAGAAACCACCAATACTAAAGAATTTACCTCTCTCTTGACAAATGAGTGACTTAAGAATTATTACATGGAATATAAATGGACTTAATTCACCAGTGAAAAGAAAACGTACATTTCAAATATTAAATAGTTTAAAATTAGACATAGTTTGTCTTCAAGAAACACACATTAGGAAAGCAGATCTAAAATATTTAAAAAATAAAAAATTAGGAACAGAATTTATTACAGCAAATAAAAAAAATGGAATAGTAATATATATAAAACCATATTTGAAACCTAAATTACTTAAAGAAGATGAAAATGGAAGATATATTATCATTGAAACTGAAATATATAATTCTAAAATGTTGTTAATGGGTATATATGCTCCTAATAAAAACCAAAAACTTTTTTATAAAATAAACAAATAAACAAAAACCATGGTAAATTACCAAAAGAATTCTTTAACATAGTTAAAAACTTATCATTAATTGATACATGGAGAACAGTAAATGAAAATGAAAGAGACTATACATTCTATTCAAACAGACACAAATCATTTTCGAGATTGGATATGATATGGATGTCAAATAAGTTACAAAATAAAATTAAAGAGTCTACAATTCTGGCTAAAACACTATCTGACCATAACCCAGTACAAATTAATATAAAAACAGGGCCCAGAAATTTTAGATGGAGACTTAATGAAAATATTTTGAAAAATGAACAAAATTTGATGGATCTTAAAAAAAAAATGCAAGAGTTTTTCCTTTGGAACATAGACACAGGAGTGAAAATAGAAACAATATGGGATGCAAGTAAGGCATACATGAGAGGTCATTTTATATCAATAAATAGTTATAAAAAAAAAAAAGAATATTAAAAAATTACAGATAATTATGGACCAAATTAAAGAAAAAGAAAAAGAACTACAAAATAACAACAATAAGGAAGATTTATTAAATCAAATCAAACTATTACAAATCCAAGTCCAAATTTTAATGACAGAGGATATGGAAAAAAAATTGAAATATAGTAAACAGAAAAATTTTGAAAATGCAAATAAGCCAGGCAGATGGCTGGCTTATAAATTAAGAAAAGAAAGGGAGAAAAAAATAATTTCAAAAATTGGAGAAAATGACACGTATTTAATTCAAAATGATAAAATTAAAAATGCCTTTCATTTTTATTATACAAATTTATATAAAAAACAGGAAGTATCATTAGAAAAAATAGAACAGTATATACAAAATTGCAATTTAAGGAAACTAACAAAAGAACAGAAAGATCTAACTAATAATATAATTACAACTCAAGAGATATCAGATGCAATTGACAAGCTAAAAACAGGTAAAACACCGGGACAAGACGGACTATCGACAGGCTATATATTTTTAAGAACAATATTTTAAAGAACAATTGGTTGAACCGTTAAAAATATTGTTTAACTCGATTCTGGAAGGAAACAAAATACCAAAATCATGGACTCAGGCCAAAATAGTCTTGATTCCAAAGGAAAACCAAGATCCAACAAAATGCCAAAATTATAGGCCAATTTCATTATTAAATAATGATTACAAACTATTCACTATTGTATTGGCGGAAAGATTAAAATTTTTTTTTACAAAATTTGATAAATGGGGACCAAAACGGATTTTTACCAAATAGACAAATTAAAGATAATTTAAGAACAGTAATAAATTTAATAGAGTATGCTAACATACATAATGAAAAACAGATAATGTTACTATTCTTGGATGCGGAAAAAGCTTTTGATAATGTAAATTGGGATTTCATATTTAAAATTTTAGAATATAGAAATTTTGGAAATAATTTTATAAAAGCAATTAAAGAGATTTATAATGTACAAAAAGCCAATATAATAGTGAATGAAGAAGAAACAAAAGAAATAAACATAGAAAAGGGAACACACCAGGGATGTCCAATGTTTCCACTGATATTCATACTGGTGTTGGAAACTATATTGGAAAAAATTAGAAAGGACGATAATATTGAAGGAATAAAAATTAAAGGAGAAATATATAAATTAAAAGCATTTGCGGACGACTTAGTGATAACAATTCAAAATCCATTGAAATCAATAGAAAATTTAAATGAAAAATTAAAGGAATTTGGAGAATTGGCAGGTTTTAAAATTAATAAGCAAAAGACAAAAATGATAAATTTAAATATGAAGAAAGAAGATAAGATGAAATTGGAAGAGAAAACTGGATTTCAAAACGTTAAACAAATTAAATATTTGGGAGTACAAATAACAGGTAAAAATATAGATCTATTTAAAAATAATTATAGTAAAGTATGGAATGACATTAAAAAAGATTTAGAAAAGTGGAAAAATTTACAATTATCATTACTAGGGAAGATTGCCACAGTAAAAATGAATGTATTGCCCAAAATCTTATATCTGTTCCAGACGATACCTATAGAAATCACAGATCAAACATTTTCAAAATGGCAAAAAGACATTACAAAATTTATATGGAATGGAAAAAAAAACAGAATAAAATTAAGATATCTACAAGATTCAAAGGAAAGAGGAGGACTGGGATTACCAAATTTAAAATTATATTATGAATCTTCTGTTTTGGTCTGGCTAAAAGATTGGATAAAATTAGATAATTCAAATATATTAAACTTAGAGGGCCACGATAATAGATTTGGATGGCACGGATATATGTATTATAATAAAAGCAAAAGCAATAAGGCATTCACTAATCATAGAATTCGGAAATCAATTTTAAGAATTTGGAACAGATATAAAAAATATTTATTGCCGGTATTACCATTGTGGATATCTCCTCAGGAGGCAAATGCCAAAATAGAAATTCCAAAAGATAAAAAATGGATAAGGTATAAGAACTTATTGAAATTTAATGGGAATAATTATGAAATCAAAACGAGAGAGGAACTAGAAAGAGAAGGATTTGAATGTTATTGGTTTAAATATTTACAATTAAAAGAACAATTTAAATTAGATCAAAAGATGTTCAAATTCACGGAAACAACAGAAAATTGGGATAATATATTATGGAAAGAAAACGATCATTTAATATCTAAATTATATAAAAAATTATTGGAACTAAAAAGTAAAGATATAAAAATTAAAAAATATATGATAAAATGGGAAGAAAACCTGAATAGAGAAATTAATTATGAAGATTGGCAAAGAATTTGGACGAAAAATATAAAATTTTCCTTAAGTAATAATCTAAGAGAAAATAATTACAAAATGATATTTAGATGGTATTTGCCTCCTGAGAGACTATATAAAATGAAATGTATAAGATCAAACACATGTTGGAAATGTAAAATAAATGTGGGAACTTTCTATCATATTTGGTGGACATGTCAAAAGACTAAAAAATACTGGGAGAAAATTCATGGTAATATATGTAAAATATTCAAAATTGATAGGGAAAAAAAATCAGAAATTTATTTACTGGGATTTATGGACACAAAGATGAACAAGGAACAAAAAAAAATATTATACCATTTGACTACAGCGGCGAGGATTATATTCACAAAACATTGGAAAGAAGAAGTTACCCCCTCAATAGAAGAATGGATAATCAAAACGATGGAAATAGCACAGATGGACAGACTGACGATTCTAATGAAACAAAAAGAACTGGGAGATTATGAACTTATATGGAACCCATTTATAGAGTTTTTGCAAGAAGAATATAAAATAAAACTATTGTAATGGGAAAAATACTAAAAGGGATAAATAAGATAATATATTAGAATATATGTATTAGAATACAAGATGTATATATATTAAAGGAACATTAATAAAAAGAGGAATATAATAGAAATATAGTAAAAATTAAAAGTAAGAAACTATCTTCAAAGAAGAAACAGGAAGTCGTTTTTAAATTAATTGTTTCATGTGATGTGATGTTATAAGGGGTTTGTTATGTAGGGTTATTTAGATTTGAATGTATGTTTATTAAGTTTGCTATGTACTTTGTTTTTCATTTTTATGTTGTTGTTGTTGTTTTTTGTTTTTTAATAATAAAATTAAATATTTTAAAAAAAAAGTTTGGAAAGGCTGAAGTATTGCTATAACTTGAACTATCTGGGTTTTATCTAGGGCAAAACAGCTCTCCAAGCAGAACTGGGGCTTATTAGAATCACACAAGAACGATCTTGATACTGTTGCTGCATGACATGCTGGAGGCCTGCATACTTGTTAAGAAATGCATGAGGACACAAATGATTTATAATTTATAAAGTTCAGAAAACTTACCTTATCATTCATGAGCTGATGATTCAGTGGTGTCCAGGTGCTCATCTTTGTTTGCATCTTGGGACCTTCCAGGTTTTTGGGAGGTGCAAATGCCATGCCTTTTTTACCTGGAAAAGGAGCAAATATAATTAAAGTGCCGATAACTACATATATTTGAGGTATTTGGCAAATGTTAAAGCTGTGTATTACAATTAATTTTACAATCTTATATGTATACTTTAAACAATCTTTAAAAACAGAAACATGATGGCAGCTTAAACTAAATCTCAAGTATTCAATATGGCTATTAGGCAACTGTTCTTCTAACACTTAGGAGTGCATAAAAATACAATGCAGCATCATCAAATTAATTAAAACGAAAGTAAAAATTCTGTTTTTAGAGGGAAAAGTGTGAATACAAAGATTTATCAAGCTGGCTACCAGCTTGGCAGGCCTCAAAAATGGGTTGGACCAATTCATGGAGGACAGGGGGATCAGAGGCTACTAGCCTTGCTGGCAGTGTGAGTGCCTCTGAAGGCCATCTGCTGGGAGACTAGTGGGCTTCCTTGTGCAGTTGTTTGGCCACTGTGAGAACAGCCTGCTGGACTAGATGGGCCAGGGGTCCTATCCAGCAGGGCAATGCTTATGTTGTTTTTAGCAGTGCCAAATATGAGTTTTGGTTTTCTTGTGTAATTTGGGGCATTTAAACAGATATGTATGTTACACACACACCAATTGGTACCACTTGAAATATCCTTACTTTTACTAGTGGTTTCTGGTCCGTAGGCTAAAACCTATTGCACTAAACCAAGGGTCGGAAATGGCGGCTCGCGAGCCAGATGCGGCTCTTTGGCCCCTTGAGTGTGGCTCTTCCGCAGCTGAACTCACCCCCGCCCCTCCCACGCGATTGGCCCCCGCCCGCAAACCCCGCCCCCTGGCTCTCGCACTGAGCGAGGCCCGGCGCGGCAGGGAGGCGCTGCTGGCCCGGGACGCGGCGCTGTCGGAGGCGGCGCAGGAGCGGCTACAGGGGCTGCTGCGGCTGGAGATGGCGCTGCTCTGCGGCATCCAGGTGCTGGGCGCGGGCCCGGGACGCGAGCGGCAAGGCGGCGCAGGGGGCCTGGCTGGGGCGGTGGCCAGGTTTTGAGCCGGGCAGAGCGGAGAAGTTGCCCGCGGCAGCCGCTCTAGGAGCCGGCCAACCTCCACCGCTGGTTCCCAGCGCTTCCCCTTGGACAGGGAGTTCCCTCCCGCCGCCCCCCTCGGAGAGACAGGCCTGAAGGGGCGCAGAGGCCGGAGAGGGAGCCCCTCTGTCTCCCCTTCTCTCCCTGCCTCGCCCGCCCGCAGGGAAGGAGACGCGGTCCCGCCCGGTGAAGAGGGCGCAGCCTTCCGCTCTCCCGCGCCCCAGGCTTTGAGCCGGACAGAGCAGAGAAGTTGCCCGCGGCAGCCGCTCTAGGAGCCGGCCAACCTCCGCCGCTGGTTCCCAGCGCTTCCCCTTGGCGCGGGTCCCGCCCGGTGAAGAGGGCGCAGCCTTCCGCTCTCCCGCGCCCCAGGTTTTGAGCCGGGCAGAGCAGAGAAGTTGCCCGCGGCAGCCGCTCTAGGAGCCGGCCAACCTCCGCCGCTGGTTCCCAGCGCTTCCCCTTGGACAGGGAGTTCCCTCCCGCCGCCCCCCTCGGAGAGACGGGCCTGAAGGGGCGCAGAGGCCGGAGAGGGAGCCCCTCCGTCTCCCCTTCTCTCCCTGCCTCGCCCGCCCGCAGGGAAGGTCCCGCCCGGTGAAGAGGGCGCAGCCTTCCGCTCTCCCGCGCCCCAGATTTTGAGCCGGACAGAGTAGAGAAGTTGCCCGCGGCAGCCGCTCTAGGAGCCGGCCAACCTCCGCCGCTGGTTCCCAGCGCTTCCCCTTGGTGCGGGTCCCGCCCGGTGAAGAGGGCGCAGCCTTCCGCTCTCCCGCGCCCCAGGTTTTGAGCCGGGCAGAGCAGAGAAGTTGCCCGCGGCAGCCGCTCTAGGAGCCGGCCAACCTCCGCCGCTGGTTCCCAGCGCTTCCCCTTGGACAGGGAGTTCCCTCCTGCCACCCCCCTCAGAGAGACGGGCCTGAAGGGGCGCAGAGGCCGGAGAGGGAGCCCCTCCGACTCCCCTTCTCTCCCTGCCTCGCCCGCCCGCAGGTAAGGAGGCGCGGTCCCGCCCGGTGAAGAGGGCGCAGCCTTCCGCTCTCCCGCGCCCCAGATTTTGAGCCGGACAGAGTAGAGAAGTTGCCCGCGGCAGCCGCTCTAGGAGCCGGCCAACCTCCGCCGCTGGTTCCCAGCGCTTCCCCTTGGCGCGGGTCCCGCCCGGTGAAGAGGGCGCAGCCTTCCGTTCTACCGCGCCCCAGGTTTTGAGCCGGGCAGAGCGGAGAAGTTGCCCGCGGCAGCCGCTCTAGGAGCCGGCCAACCTCCGCCGCTGGTTCCCAGCGCTTCCCTTGGACAGGGAGTTCCCTCCCGCCGCCCCCCTCGGAGAGACGGGCCTGAAAGGGCGCAATACTGTGTTGCCTGGGGGCCCCAAGTGTGTTGTGCAAGAATGCAGAAGCACTGATGCCGCACCAGTACACTGGCGGCGGCGGGCCATCAGCGCTTCCGGTTTCCAGAAGCGCCGCCGCCAGCTCGCAAAAAAGCCTCGGATCACTGCAAAAAGTGACGGGGGGGGCGCCCAGGGGTGGAAAATATCCGCGCCGATGAGCTGTGCGGCCGGGAGGTGGAGGCGCACCTCCTCCCCGCCGCACAGTTGATCGGCATGGATATTTTCCACCCCAGGGCACCCTCCCCACCGTCACTTTTTGCAGTGATCCTACAGCGGCTGCCGCGGGCAACTTCTCTGCTCTGGCTCAAAATCTGGGGCGCGGGAGAACAGAAGGCTGCGCCCTCTTCACCGGGCGGGACCTTCCCTGCGGGCGGGCGAGGCAGGGAGAGAAGGGGAGTCGGAGGGGCTCCCTCTCCGGCCTCTGCGCCCCTTCAGGCCCGTCTCTCCGAGGGGGGCGGCGGGAGGGAACTCCCTGTCCAAGGGGAAGCGCTGGGAACCAGCGGCGGAGGTTGGCCGGCTTCTAGAGCGGCTGCCGCGGGCAACTTCTCCGCTCTGCCCGGCTCAAAACCTGGGGCGCGGTAGAACGGAAGGCTGCGCCCTCTTCACCGGGCGGGACCCGCGCCAAGGGGAAGCGCTGGGAACCAGCGGCGGAGGTTGGCCGGCTCCTAGAGCGGCTGCCGCGGGCAACATCTCTACTCTGTCCGGCTCAAAATCTGGGGCGCGGGAGAGCGGAAGGCTGCGCCCTCTTCACCGGGCGGGACCTTCCCTGCAGGCGGGCGAGGCAGGGAGAGAAGGGGAGACGGAGGGGCTCCCTCTCCGGCCTCTGCGCCCCTTCAGGCCCGTCTCTCCGAGGGGGGCGGCGGGAGGGAACTCCCTGTCCAAGGGGAAGCGCTGGGAACCAGCGGCGGAGGTTGGCCGGCTCCTAGAGCGGCTGCCGCGGGCAACTTCTCTGCTCTGCCCGGCTCAAAACCTGGGGCGCGGGAGAGCGGAAGGCTGCGCCCTCTTCACCGGGCGGGACCCGCGCCAAGGGGAAGTGCTGGGAACCAGTGGCGGAGGTTGGCCGGCTCCTAGAGCGGCTGCCGCGGGCAACTTCTCTACTCTGTCCAGCTCAAAATCTGGGGCGCGGGAGAGCGGAAGGCTGCGCCCTCTTCACCGGGCGGGACCTTCCCTGCAGGCGGGCAAGGCAGGGAGAGAAGGGGAGACGGAGGGGCTTCCTCTCCGGCCTCTGCGTCCCTTCAGGCCAGTCTCTCCGAGGGGGGCGGCGGGAGGGAACTCCCTGTCCAAGGGGAAGCGCTGGGAACCAGCGGCGGAGGTTGGCCGGCTCCTAGAGCGGCTGCCGCGGGCAACTTCTCTGCTCTGCCCGGCTCAAAACCTGGGGCGCGGGAGAGCGGAAGGCTGCGCCCTCTTCACCGGGCGGGACCTTCCCTGCAGGCGGGCAAGGCAGGGAGAGAAGGGGAGACGGAGGGGCTCCCTCTCCGGCCTCTGCGTCCCTTCAGGCCAGTCTCTCCGAGGGGGGCGGCGGGAGGGAACTCCCTGTCCAAGGGGAAGCGCTGGGAACCAGCGGCGGAGGTTGGCCGGCTCCTAGAGCGGCTGCCGCGGGCAACTTCTCCGCTCTGCCCGGCTCAAAACCTGGGGCGCGGGAGAGCGGAAGGCTGCGCCCTCTTCACCGGGCGGGACCCGTGCCTCTAGGAGCCGGCCAACCTCCGCTGCTGGTTCCCAGCGCTTCCCCTTGGCGCGGGTCCCGCCCGGTGGAGAGGGCGCAGCCTTCCGCTCTCCCGCACCCGTCCTGCCGGCCGGAGGGTGGCAGCTCTTTCTCCGCCACTCCCGGTGGGGCGGCCGGGCTGGGTTCGCGGTGCCGCTGGCTGCGCTCCCTCCCTCCGTGAGCCCTCCGTGAGCCCCCCGCCCCCTTCCACGTGATTGGCTCCCGCCCGCAAACCCCGCCCCCTTCCACGCGATTGGTCACGCCCGCAAACCCCGCCCCCTTCAATGCGATTGGCCCCCGCCCGCAAACCCCGCCCCCTGGCTCTCGAGCATTTCAAAATGTGCACGAGCATGCCAAAATGGCTCCCGGGGTAAAAAGTTTGCCGACCCCTGCACTAAACTATCAAGAACTACCGAGCCTATTATTTTGGACTGGATCCAGGCTAAGCTATATACATACAACATACCAGTTTCTTAAATTGCCAAAGAAAACAACTGGCAACCTGTGCAGGTTTTTCAACATGAGCCTCAGTTAGCAGCATAACTGATGTATTTGAAACTAACTGAACATTAGTTTCATCAGATTAGCCCTACATTAAGTGCATTGCAATAGTAGAATTGTGGTATAAACAGGACACAGATCACTGTTGCACATCCATTTGGCTCAACCTTCCCCAACCTGTCAACTTTTAGATGTGTTGCACTTGTGACTGCAACTCCCAGAATTCCCAGCCAGCATGCTAACTTAGAATTCTGGCAACTATAGTTCCAATATCTGAGGAGTGCCAGATTGGGGAATGCTCATTTATAATCATAGAGCTGGAAAGTAACTTATTGATCATCCAGTGTTACTCCCTGCTCAATGCAGGAATTCTATACTACAGCATCCCCAAAAGATGGCCATCTAGCCTGTGGCTAAACACCTCCAACAAATGAGTGTCTATCATCTCCCACTTTAAACAGCTTTTATCATTATGAAATTTATGATGCCCAACTGAAATTTATTTATTTGTTTGTTTGTTTGTTTATCACATTTCTTCACCGCCCATCTCAACAAATCTATTTCCTTGTAATTTAAACCTATTGTTTCTTGACTTCTGGAATAGTTCTTAATGGTGGCCCATCTTACACATAATAGCCTTGCATATCTGAAGATAACATTCATTCCTTTGAGTTTTCCTATCCAAATGTAGGACTTTGTAGGCATTTGTCTTGCTGGTTTCTCTCCATTTTTTCTGGTAGTCAAGACCTTCCTGAATCTAAATATTGCCCTCTGTGGTGTTTGGAATCTTCCTATGTTCATGTTTGTGTTATCTGTAAATCTGATAATTATATTTGTAATCCGTCAGTCATCATTTATTTATTTGATTTCTATAGCCGCCCATCTCAACAAATGACTCTATGTTGAACAAATATACAAATATGTTGAGCAGCACAAGACTTAGTTCTGCAATATAACACTCAACGCTTCCTTCCACTGTGATGTCATACCCTGAGTACCATTGTTCAACTAGCTCTGTATCCATCTGATGATAGCATAGACCAGCCCATATTTTGCCATTTTCTCTATTAGAATATCATCTGACTCAAAGATCTTGCTTACCACTCTTTACAAAAAAGAATCACAAGATTTACTATTCAGGAGCATCTGTCGTGGGGCATCAAAATCTGCAAGGCAGCAGGATTCCCACCCCTTTTGTTCCTCTGTGACACAGGTACAAAAGAGGTAGGGCTTGTATTGTGACACTACACCTGCTGTCTTACAGATTTTGACCTCTCTGCAGAGGCTGCTGTTACCATTCCTTTAACAAACCCTGCTTACTATCTCTTATCTCTGCCAAGACCTCACCCTCACAAAAACACGTAGCAGTCAGCTTTCAGTGTTACAGCTGGTTGAGAACTGTTCCTGTCCAGGAACAGGAATATAGTGAGGCACTACTGCTGCAAACTGTCCTGGTATTCATGTTCTCTCCTTGAGGAATATAAATCAAGAGTATTCTCTTTGAAGAGTGGTTGAGTCATTAGGTTTATAGATTTTTTTTCTATGAGTTATCTGTATTCCCTAAAACACTTTGACAAATATTATCTCTGATTCCTTTAAAAACAGTCAATGTACACTAAAGCACAAACATTGTTATCAATGATTATATACCTAAGGATTTTGAGTACACACTTTTTACATTGTGTATTTTAACAGCCCTTACAATATTCATTCCTCTGGCTAATGCAGAATTGGTTTACTGGCTTATTTATTTATACATTTATATGCTTCCCACTTAAATAGTTGTAGGCAGTTTACAATACTTATATAACATGCAACTATAAGCCTTTCTAAGATTCTAAAAACCCTAAATAAGCCTCCTCCTAAATTACAATATTCATTCATTTATACAATATTTATAATCTGCCCCAATCTCCAAAACTCTAGAAGGTTAGCCACAAAAAATATAGTTAAAAAACAAAAATAGAACAATATAAAGTAGCAACAGAAGAAGAGTATAAATTCAGCTAGTTCTGTGCCTGGGGCCCCGAGTGTGTCCAGGGACCCACTTCCTGGTTGTGTTAGTGATTTGGGCTGTTGTTTCTCAGCTGCCTGTATTTTAATTTTTATAATGTTTGTTATAGTTTTTATTCTATTTTAATTCTGTTTGCTGCCCAGAGTCACTTGTTGAGATAGGCAGCCATATAAATTGGATAAATAAATAATCTATATGGCCACCAATAATGTTCTGATTCAGGTTGCAGACACACACGCAGACACAGTTGCTAAGGAGTTGAGTTATTTACTACAGCTAGGCAGATTAGAGTAGACAAGATCATAAATCAGGGTCTTTGCAAAGAATGTTTGCCTGAATAATTCCGTTTGAAGTTCAAGTAGCAAGAGAATGGTCCAAACAAGGCAAAGTTTCTGAGGATAGCATTGATGGAAACATTGAACTAAACGTGAAGCATGCACTTGGGATGCATCCTCCCAAGACTGCTCCTTAGGTCCATAGCCTTTCCAGTCAATAAAGTACTGGAGGCAACCTTGACACCACCCAGAGTCCAAGATGCGAGCAACTTCATATTCAGGCTCGCGATCAACTGAAATGGGAGGCAGAGGTGGAATGGAAGGATGAAGAGAACTTGCTGGAGCATCAGAAACCAGGAGGGAATGATGGAATCTGGGGTGCACTTTGATAGAGGCAGGCAGTTTGACTTGGTACGTGACTGGGTTGATTATAGCTTCGATGGTGAAGGGGCGAATAAATTTGTGATCTAATTTTTTGCAGGGATGTGGCATGGTTGAATGTCGAGTAGATATCAAAACTTCATCTCCCACTTTAAAAATGGGTCCAGGTTGACAATGTCTTTTCGCAAATTCTTTAGTTTTCCTGCGTTGATCCTGCAAGATTTGATGAATCGCTACCAATTCTTGTTGGAAGTGCTCCGCCACTGGAATTGAAGAAGTTTGTGGGAATGAAAGGAACCAAGGATGGACACCATAGTTGGCAAAGAAGGGAGACATCTGAATTGCTGTCTGTTATACATGGTTGTATGCAAATTCTGCAACTGGCAAAAGCCCCACCCAGTTATCTTGATGAAAATTTATAAAACAACATATTGTTCTAGAATACCATTCAGACATTCTCTCTGTCCATCAGACTGGGGGTGGTGCACAGAAGACAGGTAAATCTACATACCCAAACCTTAAAAGACCTCCCACCAGAACTTGGCTGGAAATTGAGGGCCTCAATCTGAAACTATGTGTTCAGGTAAACCATGTAATCAGAAGATAGTTTGTATAAACAGTTATGCTGTGTCTTTGGCATTTGGAAAACCAGTACAAGGGATGAAATGTGCCTTATATGTACCCACAATAACCAAATAGTGGTGGCACCTTCTCATTCTGGTAAATCTGTGATGAAATCCAAAGATACTGTTCCCCATAGTCGATTTGGCACAGGCAAATGTAATAATACGCCTTAGGGCTTGCCAGGAATGTGATTAGCTCAATGGCAAGTAGAACAGGAAGCCATGTAACAGTTGACATCATCACGAACCCGTGGCCACCAAAAGTCTCTCAAAACGAGTTGCAGAGTTTTATATTGTCCAAAATGGCCAGCAGCCAGAGCATCATGACATAAAGAACCTTTCCCCGCAAGGGTCCAGCAGGAACATAGTAGAACCCCTGAAAATGCATTTGGCCCTGATCAAATGACCAGTTGCTGGGTTGATTCTGGGGTAAATTTTGAACTTCCCAAATGCAGTCTTGAGCATAAGGATCCTTATGCCATGGTTCTTGCAAGTCCTTTAACCAGTCATCTGATACTATAATGGCTGAAAGCTTCTCCAATGGGATAAGACTTTTAAGGGGAGCAGCATATCAGCTTGGTTATATTCATGTTTCCAGGACAAAGTGTTGGCTCACTTATTATGATTGCTTGGTATGTAAGTCACTCGAAAGTCAAACCGAGAGGGACCATCGGATCAGTTGTTGATTGAGTTTGCAGGTGTTCTAAATTTCTATGGTCAGTGCGCACTTCTACAGGTTGACAAGTTCCCTTTAAATGATGACACCATCTTTCCAAAGCTACTTTGATGGCTAAAAGTTCCTTATCTCAAATAGTATAGTTGTATTCAGCAGGAGTTAATTTTCTCAGCAGGAGTTAAATTTCTCAAGTAATACACCAGGGCTTTCCAAAGTTTTCCCGCGGCGACACACCAACCGCCGTTGGTGTGTCGCTGCGGGAAAACCCAGAAGTGCCGCCGTTGCAGCAGCGCGCAAAAACCCGGAAGCGCTGCTGCCGCTTTCGGGTTTTTGCGCGCCGCCATTGGTGTGTCGCCGCGGGAAAACCCAGAAGCGCTGATCATCATCAGCGCTTCCGGGTTGTGTGGCGACACACCAGACTGTGTGTGGCGACACACTTTTGTGTCGCCACACACAGTTTGAAAAGCTATGTAATACACACAAGGAAAGAGTACGGAAGAAGCAGGATTAGCTTGAAGGACATCCCCAATTGCAACATCAGACACATCTGTCTCTACTATAAAGGGTTTCAGAGGATCCAGGTGGTGTGTCAGGATTGAGTCGATGAAGGTTCTCAGTCATCCAGGTGGAACAGTCTGTGGCTTGAATCATATCAACTGGATTTCTATTTTCTCAGTAGAAACGTTTCACTCCTTATCCAAGGAGCTTCTTCAGTCTGAGGGTGGCTGTGTGACCTTGCACCTGGGGCTAGGTCATGGTTATTTTGAGATGTTTATTTCTAAGTCCCATTATCATCTAAAGGAGGATCGTTAAGATTACCCTGCTGCTGTTGAGCTTGCGAAATGGTCTTAATCTTCCTAGGCACAGAAGACAAAGCAGGAAGGAAGATAGGGGAAAGGTTGTGCCTGAGGCCCCCACCTCTATTCAAGAAAGGATTTTCCAAGTTGGCATAAATGGATTCCTTGACCCCTCTCTCAAACCACCTATCTTCTCTGTCTAAAATGTGAACATTAATGTCCTCAAATGAGTGTCCTTTTTCTTTTAGATGAAGATAAACTGCTGACTCTGGTCCTGTGGTGTTACTTCTCCTGTGTTGGGCCATCCTCCTGTACAAAGGTGGTTTGGTTTCTCCAATGTAGAGTTCAGAGCACTCCTCACTGCACTGGATTGCATACACTACATTGCTTTCCTTGTGTTTTGGAGTTTGATCTTTGGGGTGTACAAGTCTCTGTCTCAGTGTGTTGGTGGGTTTGAAATATACAGGTATGTGGTGTTTGCCAAATATCCGTTTTATCTTTTCAGACACGCCAGCCATGTAAGGAATGACCAGGTTCTTCCGTTTACTCTGAGTCTCAGCCCTATCTGTCGCTGTTTTAGGTCTGGTAGACTTAGATTTAGTGAAGGCCCAATTTGGATATCCACAGGCCTTCAGAGCTGTTCTCAAGTGCTGCTTTTCATTCTTTTTGGAATCCATGGAGGTGGGGATGGTTTCTGCTCTGTGTGATAATGTCCTGATGACTCCTAGTTTGTGCTGCAGTGGATGGTGGGAGTCAAACATCAGGTATTGATCTGTGTGTGTGGGTTTCCTGTAGATCCCTATTTCTAGCTTGCCACCGGTCCCAATGAGGACTTCACAGTCTAGGAATGCCAGTCTGTTGTCCTTGGTGTCTTCTCTGGTGAAGCTAATGTTGGCATCTATAGTGTTTATATGGTCCGTGAAGGCCTGTACTTCCTGGGCCTTGATTTTGACCCAGGTGTCATCCACATACCTAAACCAGTGGGTGGGCACCGTTCCCTGGAAAGTGTTGAGTGCTTTCTTCTCCACTTCTTCCATGTATAAATTGGCCACAATGGGTGATACAGGAGAACCCATGGCACAGCCATGTTTTTGTCTGTAAAAATCACCTCTGTATGAGAAATAAGTGGTGTTAAGACACAGATCCAGAAGATGGCAGATCTGGTTTGGGTTGAGATGGTTTCTCCTTTCAAGGGTGCTGTCCTCTTCTAGTCTCTTCCTGACAGCGGATAGAGCATGAGTGGTGGGGATGCTGGTGAAAAGGGAGGACACATCGAAGGAGACCATAGTTTCATCTGTATCCAGTTTCAGGATCTTTGCTTTGGAAACAAATTCTTCCGAATTTTGGATGTGGTGTTCAGAGTGTCCAACTAGAGCTTTAGTCTGAACACCACATCCAAAATTCGGAAGAATTTGTTTCCAAAGCAAAGATCCTGAAACTAGATACAGATGAAACTATGGTCACGCCAGAGCCCTACCTTGCTGCCCAGTTGCGCTTCGAGCCAGAATCCTGCCTTGCTGTGTCGCCACGCCTCGCACTGAAGCCACGCCATCGTGCCCAGCCTCGCACCGTCGCCTTGCCCTGTTGCTGCACCAAGCCTTGAGTGGAACTCTTGCCCCTGAACCTGTAATGGGTTGGGAACTGCCGCCTTGCTCTGCGGCCACATGGTGACTTCCACGTGCACGCCAACCAGGAGTTAGCCATGTGGTGCCTCACATCCCATAAGCAGCCCATGTCCTCCGTATCTCCGTACTTTATTCCACCCCTTCCCGCTTCGAGTCTTAGTTGGAACAGGACATGGCGTAGGATTGGTTTAGAGACAAAAGCAGACTTTATAGCCTTAAAAGCTTCTTGGGCCTTTTGATCCCAATTAAATAGTTTTTTCTTTCTTAAAAGATGCGTCAGAGGCACTGAGAGGTTGGAATGCAAAGTGTGGAAAGTTTGATAATAGTTTGCAAATCCCAGGAACTGTCGCACATACTTGACTCTTCATGGAGCCTGCAAGGACCATGGAGATGCCAGCTGGGGAAATGCGATGACCCAGAGATTCAATTGTGGTTTGATCAAACTCACATTTTTCCAACTTGGTGAATAACTGATGTGCACGAAGCACTGTACACCAAATGAACATGTTGGGAGTGCTCAGCAGGGGAGTCTGAATATATGAGAATATCATCAAGATAATGACGCATTTGTCCAAAAGATTTCAAAAAACATTGTTCATCAAATGCTGGAAGACCCCAGGAACGTTAGATAATCTGAAGGGTATGACTGTATACTCAACGTGGCCATAGTGAGTGCGAAAGGCGGTCTTCCATTCATCTCCTTCACAAATTCATATCACGTTGCAAACACCCTGCAAGCCCAGTTTGGTGAATATCTTGGCTGTACAAAGGCATTCCAAAAGTTCTGAGATGAGAGGTAGCAGATAATGGTTCTTTACAGTGATCTGGTTGAGGCCCCCAAAATCACTGCAGACTCAGAGTTCCCCCAATTTCTTTTTTACAAATAACACCGGAGCACAGACGTAGATGGACAGATAAACCCTGTTTTCAAGTTTTTATCTCTGAAGTCTCAAAGAACAGCTAGGTCGGGTTCTGAAAGTGAATACACCCAACTGTAATGTTTGCCCCTGGAACAAAATCATTGGACAGTCATAGGATTGATGAGGAAGCAGTTTATCCGTTTCCTTTTCACTGAATACATCTTGATATTCAGCATACTTGATGGGTAAGGCTGGGCAAAATTCCTTGGTGATTTCAGCCACTAAAGTCTCTGTAGACAATTTCACATGAGTTCTGCAACCTTAAAGATGGAGCCTTCAGGCCAGGTGATCTGTGGATCATGAACTTGAAGCCATTCAAGCCCTAAAACCACCAGGAAATGGGGTGCTGATGCTAGGTAGAATTCCACCAGTTCTTGCTGCTGACCTAAGCACATGTGAAGCTTAGGTGTGGACCTGACTACTGGTCCTGAACGTAAAGGTCACCCATCAATAGTTTCAACCTCCAGCGAGGGTTGAATGGCATGGCTGAGTATTCCTTGGTCTTTGGCAAATTTTAAATGCATGAAGTTGGCAGTTGCTCCTGAGTCAATCATAGCTTGAGTATTCCTGGCTTCCCAGGGAGGTGCAGGGTAATGGTGGCTAACAGATGTTTAGAAGGAATGCTACACTGTATTTGGGCTTGATCTATTACCATTTTTCCCTGATTCAATAGCGCTTCTGAATCGGGCGGGATCTGTTTCCCGAACTTCCTGGAGATAGTTTCTTGACAGGGCATGTGGCAGCCAGGTGTCCTTGGCCTCCACAGTATAAGCATAGCCCCTCTTGACGCCTCCTGGTTTTATTCTGAATCAGATAAATGTGGGTATGCACCCCCAACCTGCATGGGTTCCTCTGTCAAAATCCTCTTGGGTTTGGGTTTTGGCAAAGGAGCAGTTTCATTCCAAGCTAAATCTTGAGCAATCAACTTGAAGTCATTTACATATTCAGCCACAGAGCAGCACCCTTGTCTCAGTTCCCGAAGGTGACAGTTAGCTGTTTGTGCTTTCACTGGATCCAAGTATATGGCTTGTTTTTTTTTAAATCAAACTTTATTAATTTTCAAAATATAGGTAAAAACTAAAAAGCATGAAAGAAAAATCTACAAAGAAAGAAGAAAAAACTAAAAAAAAGTGTGAAAATACAAGAGAAACTACATAGAGAGTGACTTCTGACTTTCTACAACAAAGATATACAAAAAAACCCATATCAATCTCTTGCTCCCAGTTAAACCATAATAAACATTCTTTCTATAGGTCGTTTCAATTTATAACAAAACAAGCCCATCCAAACCAATTTTTATCTCCCCCGCTTTTTTTAAAGAAATGTTGTAGAACCACCCCTTCCAACCTAGTTTCCCCCCCCAAAAAAAACCAAATGAGTAAATAATATCCCTCCTCACTTTAATTTTACCCCCTTCTGTCTACTATAATAAAAAACTAAAATAAAATACAATAACATAAACTGTCTACATTTTAATCCTAATATACATACAAAAAAGTAACTTAGTTAATATATCTTTAATAAACATAAGAATAGGTAAAGGTAAAGGTTTTCTCCTGCACAGTCGTGTCCAACTTTAGGGGGCAGTGCTCATCTCCATTTCTTAGCCGAAGAGCCAGCGCTGTCCAAAGATGCTTCTGCAGTCATGTGGCCGGCATGACGTGTGTGGAACGCTGTTACCATCCCACCGAAGTGGTACCTATTTATCTACTTGCACTTGCATGCTTTCGAATTGCTAGGTTGGCAAGAGCTGGGGCAAGTGAGGGAGCTCACTCCATCACATGGCGCTCAGGTCTTGAACCGCCAACCTTCCGATCGACAAGCCTGGCGTCTTAACCACTGAGCCATCGTAGTGTTCAAAAAAACCAGCAATATCAATCCAAATCCTTAAAAGACCATCCAAACAAAGATACTTAGCCATTATCTCACTTCAAAGTAAACCAGAGCATTTACATATCTCCACATAATACAGAGAGCTTTCCCCTTAAAAATCTCCAACTTTTCTATAGCCCCCTTCAAAACGTCCAAATTTTCTTCAAAGATATTCCAATTTTCAAAACCTAGTTCTCTTTCTTGTTATTCCATCAACACAGTGTATCCAGATTCTCTTTTTAAATACAAATCTCTCTCACCATCAAGATTCTCCAATTCAGTTCCCCATTGACCTTTTAGCTCCAGATCCAAATCCAAATCTTCTTCCTTGAAATGACATCTTTATAATTGTTGTATTTTTCAACTTTGTCAGTTTTTCCCCCCAATTGCTGGCACAGTTTAGTATTCACAAATTCTGAGAGACGTTCAAAGGCTTGAATAACTTCTTGGTAGAAATCAGTGAAAATCTGTTTGAATTCCTCCATGTTCTCACCGCAGTAGATTATGGCACCCTCTAGTGACGTAACCAAACAGAGGCCAGGATATTGACAAAATCCTCCATCTCGTTGTTTACAGATACATCTAATCAATGTCGCAAAAAGTGAAAGCAGAGACAGTTTCCCAAGGGAAAGTAAAAACAAAAAGATAAAAATTCAACTCTGCAGATTCATCAAGTAAGGGAAATGGTCTATAATCCTCAAAATTCAGTTTAAAAAAAAGCAGTAGAAAAACAATTATTTAAACTCTCAGCCTTACACTTAATATATGAAGAAAAAATCAAGTTTCAAAATCTAAAAAAAAATTAAAAATCCCAAAAATAATGCAAATCACCAAGAGACCCAGCATCTCCTTGCTGTAAAAAGCCTCTCTTAGGTTACACATAAACAACAACAACAACAACAACAACAACAAAATGGTGTTTTAGAAATGGGGTGGACAGTTTTAGTGTCCGTTTACGGCTTTGGAAAAGATGACAGCCCCGCCTCCCAGCTGTTCACTCACCGATCAAACGGAAAATCAGTTTTGTGATCTGTCTACAATCAACCATCTGAAGGACATATGGGGTATTTCCTGGGGTTCTCCTTAATCCGAAGAACACTTCTGGGCTCCAAGGAAGCCTGCCTGAGTCCCCTCTGTGAGGGGAGATGGGCGGTGATATAAGTATGATAAATAAATAAAATAAAAAAATAAAAAAAAATACATTGTCAGATCAGTCCGCGGAGCTCGTGGAAAAAACCTGTTCAGACCGCCATGGTCCCCACCAGAAGTCCCAAGTACATGGCTTGTAAATGCTGACTAAATTCAACGAAGTTCTCTTATAAGGGTCTCTGATGCGCTAACAATGGTGTTGCCCATTTAGCAGCTGCTTATTATGAACCCAACTAGAAATCAATCTATTGGGAAGTCTTCAGGTCACAAACTCATGTATAAATTGCATTAGGCCCAGAAGGTAGGGAATTGAGATAATGTGGAGTCCTTGGTGCTCTCTGAGCCTTGTTGTTTCCTTGCAGACGTTTCATTGCCAGGCTAGGCAACATCTTCAGTGCGAAAAGGGAGTGGGACTTGCTCTCTGTTTATATACCATGGCTTGTCCTGCTTGTGTTGGTGGGGGTGTTGTTCTCTCCTTGGCAGTTCTTTGATTGGGCTGTTGTTTGCTGCTTTGTTGATTGACTGAGTTAATAGTTCCTTGATTAGGGTATATTGTGCTGTTTGATTGTTCCTCTGGTGCTAATCCTGGTGTTAATCTTTGCATATCTGGGTGATGATTGCTGGCAAGGAGGTGTTCTGGTCTTCTGGCTTTTCTATTGTCTCTTATGAATGCTATGTAAATGTTGTTTACATGTTTAAGATAATGTTCCATCAAACTTTTCTGGGCAAGCAACAGGACATTTACGGTGTGGGGGGTATGCTGCTGCCTGTTCTGGCTGAGCCTGCATTGTTTGCAGTTGAGCAGTGAGTAAAGCAACCTGCTGAGTTAGTTGAGCACTTTCAGTAGCAAGCTGCTCCATACTGGCTTTTTGCAACATGTTCAAAGACAAAAAAATTTACTCTCAGTGAGCTGAGAGTTAAAGGATTGGAATCAAACTCTTCTGACTCAGATTGCAGACACACACAGACACAGTTGCTAAGGAGTTGAGTTATTTACCACACCTAGGCAGATAACAGGAGACAAGATCGTAAATCAGGGTCTTTGCAAAGAGTGTTTGCCTGAATAATTCCGTTCCAAGTTCAAGTCTTCAAGTTCAAGTTCAGAGTCTACCATGGTAGAGATGGGCGGGGATAAATTCAAATAATAAATAAATAATAAATAAATAAGTAGCAAGAGAATGGTCCAAATTCCTTCGAGGAGTCAAAGAGCTGAGTTGGGTAGTCAGCCAGTCCAATAGGGAAGGATTCAAGAGCAAGGAAACACAGGAACAAGAATCACAAGCTAGAATTCCAAATGGTTAATTACAACGAAGGCTGAAGGCAAAGCGGCTACATAAATCTATCTGCAGGCAGCTGGCCATGAAACTTCAGAGGGAACCAGCTACTAGATGGTTTGATTAGTCTTTCGCCCCTATACCCAGGTTGGACGACTAATTTGAACATCAGGACCACTATGGACCTCCACCAGTTTCCTCTGGCTACGCCCTGCCCAGGCATAGTTCACCATCTTTCAGGTCCTAGCACGTGCCCTCACGCTCCACCTCCCCAACGTGGCGGGAGAGACGGGCTGGTGGTGCGCCCTCCGCTCGGAGGCCTCGGGATCCCACCTCAGCCAGCATGCACCAACCCTCACCTTCATTGTGCCACAGGGCTTTCGGCTTCAGCCTCTGACTCGCGCGCGTGTTAGACTCCTTGGTCCGTGTTACTTGCCTAGCAAGGAGCCTCGCTGAGTAGCATTGCTCTGCTCACCGCTACATGTGTCGATACCTGGGGCTTGGGGGTCGTTCCTCATCATACGCCTGCTCCAACTGATCAGCAGATGCCTGTGGTTAATCAGCCTCAGATGAATCGTGGCCTGATGTTTCTTGAGGCTGAAATCCACAGACTCAGCTGGAGCAATGTCATCAGAGTTGGAGTCAGATTCTGAATCGTGGCCCATGACACATAATAAGATAGGACCAAAGGCATATTGATGTTTGTTGTCTAAAACTTTGTTAAATAGTGTTCTCCATTTAGTACCAGTGGTGACCAGGGGGATTTTGGGAGTTGTAGTCTTGAGGGCACTTGGTTGAAGAAGGCTTCTTGTGGGTAAGGGAAAATACCAGCCTCCTTTTGAATAAACCACAGCAGTAGAGTACGAGTGCCTGAGTGTCTGCTGAGCACAAAGACTGATCTGATGAAGGAGCAGGAATTCAGGAGAATGGTTGATATTAGAGGATAGTAATGAGAAACCTACAGAGTTTAGATTGCTTACACTTCAAAAAGTCTCTTTTTGTTTTCAAATCCTATCCCTGAATGCTCACAGTACTGGGGGATATAAACTTCAGCAGGTCCTCTACACCAGGGCTTTCCAAACTGTGTGTCGCAACACAGTACTGTTTCGCCTGGGGGCCCCAGGTGTGTCACGCAACAAACCGGAAGCGCTGATGGCGCGACGCTGCCATGCGCTGCAGTCGTGGGCCATCAGCACTTCCAGGTTGTCACGCGACAAACCAGGATGCCGACGCCGCCACGGTGCACAAAAACCTGAAAGCGTGACGGCACCAACCTGGAAGCGCCGCCACTGGCACTTCCGGGGTTTTGCGCGCCACAGCGGCAGCACTTCCGGGGTTTTGCACACTGTGGAGGCGGCACTTCTGGGGTTTTGCGCGCCGGCCGTTGGTGTGTCGCCAACGGCAAAAGTTTGGAAAGCCCTGCTCTACACCTTTGGAAAGTTCAGTGTTTGCTTTCTATTACTTGCTAATCAGCTCCCCACCTACAAGGGTTTCTGCCACACTCCTCTGAAGCATATTTTTTGGAAATGCAAGAAATCAAGAATACACATTACAACATCAAAATAATAACAGAATTAGACTGTGATTCATAGAAACCTGAAAATATCATACATGTTACAAATTGTAATTATTTTATTATGTCATGTCAAACTAGCTATAATTGGGCTGGTATACTATAGCCTTTGTTAGGAATCCTTCGGTATTTGCTTGTGCTTCTCTACCTGTAAATAGTAGGGTTGTGCAAAACCTTAGAAAGAGATGTTTTGCAACACACAAGTATACATATAAAACACTTTTCTTCAAATTCTTAAAGCAGCCATGTCTATCTCCTGGCTAGCATGGCTGCTCAATAAGCAGCTTGCAGATACCTCTATGTAAGGCTGCTTTAACAATTCAAAATGTACTCCCATGTGTTGTGAAGTACGTCTTTTGAAGGATTAGCACAGCCATAATTAGGGAATGGAACAACAAGGTTTCCACAGTATTTTAGCTGGGTCACTTTACAATACCAAAAGACTGGAATCTGAAGTCCCAATAAACCCTATAGAAAGGCAAGGAGCCAAGGAAAGCTGTTCACAGACATAATTTAATCATGTTTAAGGAAGATTGATTACTGTAATGCTTGTATCATATTAACTAAGGTCATTAGACTGATTTTCTCTATTGTGTTAATCCCGGTTTAATTCAGCAGAAATGTTAAACTAGGGCTTCCAAGACACACAGGCTTTACAAGTAAGAGTCTGTATTTTGAATGATTGGATAAATCAGTGCATTTAATTCAAGGCAGTACAATTCATCAGTTAATATGTAATCCTGGGATTGATTCCATTCCTTTGTTTTTCCTACACATTGTCTTTTATGGGTTATGACTTCAAAATACAGGGAAGAAAAATATACATCAAGATAGGATACAGTATGTAAACAAAAGGGGGGTAGTTTCCCCTTGCATGTGGGTAGAGTAATTTTGCCTATATAAAGATTGGCACTAAGAAAAGAGGGAGGGAGGGCTGGCTTCAAGATAAGGCTTTCTTCAGCAATCACTTTGGCCCTTTAATATAACTTTATGTGTTATATATACAGGACGTTGTCTTCTATTGTAACCTTTCTCAATTTCCTCACTCCTTCCATTAGTGGGTGGCCATATACTTTAAACAATCAAACCTTTTGTTCTCTCCATAAAAATCCATTAAGAAGGAAAAAACAGGATCTAACTAGGAGCCTTCCATCTGGGAGAAACCTGAATTCACTATAAGCTATATTATGATGGTAATTGGAGAGCATGCATTTTCTTACAGCAGCTGAAATCAAGAATAATGTAAGAAAAAATATTGAAACTTATTTGAAAACAAGCAGAAATCTCTGCATCACAGATTTGCAAACTAACTCTGAATTAGGAAAGTAGAGAATGCAGCCTTGCAGCACCTTCTTGCAAACGTTCTCCCTAAAACAACAATTTTGTGATTTTATTTGTAATTTGTACCCTGTTATTTTAGCCTTCAGCGTTTATGTTCCTAAGTTCTCTAATATATAAATTGGGCATTTATAAAATAGAAAAGTTTAGATTGGATGCAACTGGGTACTAACAACACTAATGAAGTATTAAAGACTTGGGAGGGTTGGTAGTATCCAGAATATTTTGTTTATCTTACATTAGAGTCCCTAAAGAATTTTCAAATATGGTTAATTCAAATTTATCCCACCTTGTGTATACATGAAGCATGATTTAAACAGGTGACTTTCCTTCAGAATTTGTTGCATAATAAAAACAATTGGTAATATAGATTAATTACCAATTGTATTTATTATGCAACAAATTTTAAGGGATCACTCTAATCTTTCTATCTTTGTTATTTCATTAAAGCTTGTAAACTATTCAGTAATTTTTCTTGACCCAGAAACTCAGATTTTAATTACAAAAAATTGTAATGACTTATAAGGAAATGTGAGTTAATCTTTCACATTTCCATTGGGAATGGAACTTTGATTCTTTTATAGACTAGAAAGAAATAGCTTAGAATTCAATTCACTTCTGGGCTCAACTTGAGAATTATTACTTAACTGTGGAAATCTTGGCAAACACAAGGATCTTTATTTGTTTGGAATTTTTTTTAAACAGCACTTAATTTTTCCATATACTGTATATTGCAGTATATGGAAAAATGGATTAAAGATACTGATTTCTTTATTCATGGAAAAATGTATATTGTGGGAGAATCTTAAGTTGAAACACCTGCTAAACTTTTTTATAAGAATTTTATTAAGTTTTAAGTAAAGATAAAAGCTACAGAAAAACAAAAAACTACAAAGAAAAAAAGAAAAAACTAAAGAAGTGTAGAAACACAAGAGAATTTTTTTTAAAAATTACAAAAAGAGGTGACTTTCGACTTTTAACAGCAAGGATATACAATATTCCATAATCAATCCCTTACTCTATATTAAACCAAAATATCACATTATTTCTATAAATCATTCCATTGGCACATTATAAAAATCACTAAATACAGTTGCTCCCTCCCCTTATATTAAAAGAATACATATACATATACATCATATACATATACATATACATATACATACCTCCTAATCAACTTTCCCCTAAAGATAACATTTATTTAATTATTCCCTTCCTACTACTATACTACACATTCCTGTCTACTATAATAAAGATCAAACTAAAAAACATATAAATTGTCTGCCATTGTACTTGATAATACAACAATTTTAATAATCTTAATCATATTAAAACCAAAACCATCCAAATAGACATTATTTTTATTATACCTTAATAATATTAATCCAAATCATTAAAGATAAATGAAATCAGCCAAACCCTAAAAGCAATCCAGATAAATATTCTTAAACCCTTATCCCACTTCAAAAGAAACCAGAGCATTTACATATCCCCACAATACGCACAGAGCTTTTTTATTTAAAAAATCGAACAGCCCAACTGCCCCCCTCAAAAACTCCGACTTCTCTTCAAGAGACCTCCCATACATAATAACCCCTTCTTTTCCATGGCGTTCCATCAGAAAATCAATTTCACTTATGGCTTGCAACTTGATCTCTCCCTTTAATTTCTTCAACTCGTCTGTCCAATCTTCATCCAGCATTTCAACAGAAGTCCCGATCTCACTCTTAGAAGAAACATTTCTGTCACTGTTAAATTCCTCAGTTTCCTTAATTTGAATAGCCATGCTGAGTAATTATCTTCAGTCAATTTTGGTATGGGGGGAGCCCCCTCCTCTTTCTCCATTGTTTAGAGAGAGGAAAATAAATTTCTGAACTTAGCCTTTTAAATGTGCAAAGCAGCTTCCCTTTTTGTGGCTGTGAGGCCAACTGGTCTTGTACTGATCTTGTACTGGGCCCATAACCCTTGATGGAGTCTTGAAGGTTAATAAAAGAACTCCAAGCAGCTAACAACAATCTTGCAGAGTAGAAGTGTGAACCAGCAGGGAACTTGCACTTTAAGCTTAATTGCATTCAGAAATAAATTCAGTCTTCACACATTAGTTAGATGAAGAAAAATAGAGATAGCTTACATTTATTCAGTAGATCTGGATACAAGAAGACCAAAATCAGAGGATGGGGAGGAAGCCAATAAACAATGGAAGAAAAAGGATAAGAGAGCTAAACTTCTCATTGCTAGATCTCTTCCAGATCACAGATTAGCAGAGATTAAAAATATTTCTACTGCTAAGGAAATGATTGAGAATTTATGCACCCTATATTCAGAAGCTGATGATCAAAAAGTGATTTCTTTGTTGCAAGAACTGCATGCATGTAATATGGAAGACAGTGGAAATGTAAATGATCAGAATACAGGGAATCTTTGATCAGATGAGCACAGTTGAGAATCTCATGAACTTTTTCATTCATGAGATTCTCAACTGTGCTTAAGATGTCTTTTTTGCTAAGCATGTTACCAAATAGATTTTTTCCTTTCATTGCTGGTTTGAATTTAGAAAGGAAAATTTTTTCTCAGCTGCTAAAATCAATTTAGATCGGAATGTCAGAGGCAAGATAATTTGCATAACAATAGATTGCCTAGCAGAGACATTGGTTACTTAGCAACAAAGGGTAAACATGAGCTAGAGCCATTAGTGACTCATCAGAATACCAAAAAGACTATTGTTTGTAAAGATTGCAAGAAACCAGGACATTTTGCCAAGTTTTGCAGAAGCAGGGACAAGAAGGATTTTTCCAAGGGAAATTCTTTTAAAAGTGAAAAAGCTTTACACACTGTTTATAAAGCTGATACTGGTCTTAAAGCTGATACCAATAAATGCCCCAGACGATAGGTAATTGATTCGGGGACCAGCAGGCATCTATGTGGGAATAAAAGTGACTTTTGTGAGCTAAGTGAAAAACCAGAAGGAAGCATAACATTAGCAGATGGCAATTCAATTTTGATTCAAGGAAAAGGAAGTGTGCCATTGCGATGCTTCAATGGAAGTGAACACAAAGATCTTATGGCAATAGATGTCTTTTATGTACCGGACTTGGAAGCCAATTTACTGAGTGTCTCAACATTGAACGACAAATGTTTTAATGTGATTTTTGATGTTAATGGACAATGTAAAGTCACCAGTGGAGAAAAGATTTGTTACAGGTTTTCAAAAGGATGGCGTTTACCAGGTGCACTGCGAACAACTGCCACCAGATGTCAGCCTCGCCTATCGGCAGCAAAAGGAGGACAACAGCACCACCACCTGGCACAGGCATTTTGCACACCGTGATTTTAACACAATTTTAAGAATGAAAACTGAAGGCATGGTAAGAAATTTTGAAATAAGCAACCATGATAAATGCCAATCAAAATGTGTGATATGTATCAAAGGAAAAGCAACAAGACCAGCCATACCCAAACAAAGGGAAAGTCGGGCAACTAAGCCATTCGAACCTATCCACAATTATTTGTATGGACCTCTTCAAGCATCAGCGGGCAGAAATAAATATGTTTTATGCTTTATAGACAATTTTTCCAGATATTGTGTGACCTACCTAATGAAGGAGAAATCCCAAACAGCGGACATGCTGAAAGCGTATGTAGCCATGGTGACCAACAAATTCAACAGAACCCCTCAAACCCTTCAAAGCGATCAAGGAGGTGAGTTCATTTCACAAACCATGCAAACATACCTAACACAGCTAGGCACAGAACACAGACTAACCACACCATACACGCATGAACAAACTGGAGTTGCTGAAAGGAAAAATCACTCACTAATGGACATGGTAAGATGTATGCTTTTAGAAGCAGATATGCCTGACAAATACTGGGTAGATGCTGTTTTAACAGCTACATACTGCCAACAAAAGCCAATGAGGTAACACCTTTTGAGCTATGGGATGAATGCAAACCAAGTGTAAAGCATCTGAGAGTGTTTGGATCCAAAGCTTATCCACACATACCAAAAGAAAAGAGATCCAAACTAGACCCCAGAGCTGAAGAAGGCATCCGAAGACACAACCACCACACTAACCCAGAGGGAGATAGAAGCCCAGGCAGAAACTCCACCAGAGTCAGATGACGAGGCCAAGGATGCAGAAGGGGTTGAACCACCAAGTGCCACTCCTGAACCTGCTCCAAGATGCTCATCATGACCCAACAAAGGAGTTCCAGTCAAGAGACTCACCTACCTCGCAAGGTCATCGTTACCGAAAGAATCTGCATTGTGGAATTAAGTGCAGCAAATGCCACCAAATGATGCAAGCAAATGGAAGAAAGCAGCACAAGAAGAGCTAGAAGCTCTACACAAGTACAAAACATGGACTTTGACAAAACTACTAAAAGGCAAGAAAGCCATAGGATGCAAATGGGTTTTCAAAGCCAAACAAGATGAAAATGGAGAAGTACAAAGATACAAAGCTAGACTAGTCGCAAAAGGCTATTCACAAAAATATGGACTTGATTACGATGAGTGTTTTGCTCCTGTTGTAAAACATACCACAATCTGAATGATCCTGAGTCTAACAGCTTCCAGGAACATGAGTGTTGAGCACCTGGATGTAAAAACTGCATTTCTGCATGGAGAGATAGAGGAAGAACTGTACATGCTACAACCTCCAGGTTTTGCCAATCCCAAGACACAGCAACTCGTTTGCAAACTTCAGAAGGGGATTTATGGCCTGAAGCAAGCAGCAAGAGCACGGAATAAGAAGTTGAACCAAGTACTTCTTAACCAAGGTTTTGTTCAAGGCCAAGCTGATCCCTGTCTCTACACAAGACGCAGAAATGGCAGAGAGGTGTACATTCTTTGTTATGTGGATGATTTGATGATCTGCCATAATAACAAAAGAGACTTTGATGAAATCGTGTCCAACCTGAACAAAGAAGTAGAAGTCAAGCATCTGGGCAATGCCAGCTACTACTTGGGGATACAGATTGAAAAGGAAGAAGATGGAAGCTTTCTTCTAAGCCAGAAGCAAAAGATCCTAGAACTGTTGGAAAGTTTAGGATTGCAAAATGCTAATCCTATGCCAACACCAATGGAAACAGGCTTCCACAAGCATCAGGAACCTAGTGAAGTCTTACCAGAGAACAACAACTATAAAAGCGTGATATGTAAGCTATTGTATCTAGCCACTACCACTAGGCCAGACATAGCAGCTGCAGTAAACATTCTATGTAGAAAGGCTAGCACACCCAGAAAGAGACTGGACTGGTATTAAGCGGGTGGGAAGGTACCTGAAGGGGATTATACACCTAAAACTAAAGCTACCAGCTACTGACAATCCAAAACTAGTGGGGTTTACAGATGCGGATTGGGCAGAAGACATTACTGACCGTAAATCCACTAGTGGGCATGTATTTTTCTATGGGGGTGGAGCAGTAAGCTGGGGAAGCCGTAAGCAAGATACAGTTGAACATTCATCCACAGAGGCGGAATATGTGTCAGCAGCAGAAATATGCAAAGAGGTTTCATGGCTCAAGCTACTGCTTGAAGACATGGGGATAGAGGAATCTACCCCTATTCAGGTCTACAAAGACAACCAAAGTTGTATTAGGCTCTCACGGTCAGAAAAGATTAATGGGAGAACTAAACACATTGAAGTTAAGTATCATGCAGTAAGAAACTTGCAAGAGCAAGGAATAGTCAGACTAGACTATTGTCCCACAAGGAACATGACTGCAGACATTCTCACGAAGCCGTTGCCGAGGAGCAGTTACCAAGAACTGCAGAAGTTGAACCTTGTGGACTCTGAGACATGCTAACTTGAGAAGGGGTGTTGGGATTATCAGGAGTCAACTCAGAATTCTCTCATAAGCATAATAGGGGGTCTTTCTAGTAAATGCATCTCTATTGTGCTTGTGGGATGTCACATGGGTCACTTGATTTCCTTTTCCTCCTCCTCCTTGGTTTGGGGGATTAACATTCTCCATTACGCTTTGGGCACACCTGCAAGCAAGAGGGCTACACCATGCAGCTCTCGTCCATTACATCTCGCTTGCACGCAGATTGACTATGAATCTACTCGTATCCAGATCTACTGAATAAATGTAATCTATCTCTATTTTTCTTCATCTAAGTAATGTGTGAAGACTGAATTTATTTCTGAATGCAATTAAGCTTAAAGTGCAAGCTCCCTGCTGTTTCATGCTTCTACTCTGCAAGATTGTTGCTAGCTGCTTGGAGTTCTTTTATTAACCTTCAAGACTCCATCAGTGGGAATGGAGTCCCACACGGCAGCAAGGCGAGACTTGGATACTGGGCTGATGCAGCAGTATGGCCAGAAGACTCTGGGGCTGTGAGGGGAAAGATTCATGGATGGAACCCATAGTTGGCCATAAACGGGGACATCTTGGTCGATGTGTGCAGCGCATTGTTTTAGGCAAACTCCGCTACTGCCAATAGCTCCGCAAACTCCGCTACTGCCAATAGGTCCACCCAATTGTCCTGCTGAAAGTTTACGTAGCAACACAGGTACTGTTCCAAGATGGCGTTCACCCGCTCATTCCCCCATCTGATTCCAGGTGGTAGGCCAATGATAGATGGCCTTGGAAGTTCAAGTTCCACAGGAGTGCTCTCCAGAACCGGGCAGTGAACTGCGAACCTCGATCGGAGACCACAGTCTTAGCTAGCCCAGGTAATCTAAAAACATGTTTAATATACAACCGCACAGTCTTTTGAGCGGTGGGCAGGCCTGCACAGGTGATGAAGTGTGCCATTTTGGTCATTGTATCGTGGTGCCTTGGGATTTTGGAAGGTCCGTGATAAAGTCCATGGATATGGCCTCCCAGGGTTGCCCTGGGGTGGGCAGTGGCATTAGGAGGCCTGGAGGCTTTCCTATCTGGTTCTTGGCTCTGCGACACTCAGGACAGGACGCCACATACTCTTTTACATTGTCCTGTATGCGCAGCCACCAGAACTCCCGGAAAATCAAGTCCAGTGTCTTAAAATATCCAAAATGGCTAACTGCAGGGCCAATGCTCGTAGCTTCCCTGCTGGTATATAATAGCGCCCCCGAAAACAGAGTGCATCATGGTTCCAGGCCCAAGGGGTGGCTTGATCTGTGGAAAGCAACAAGATTTCTTGTTTCTGCTTCCTTACAAAAGGGTTGTTCTGTTGCTGATCACGGATCTGCTGCAGAAGGTTGCGAGGCGTGTTTGTCACGGCGAACCGCTCGAGGGGGATGATGGGTTGGGCCGGCAATGGCGACTCTAGATGGTCGTATTCCGGTTTTCAGGAGAGAGCATCAGCCCGTTGATTCTGCCCCCACGGGATGTATGTCACCTGGAAGTTGAAGCGTGAGAAAAACAGGGAGCAACAGATCTGATGCTGGTTCAGGTTTCTTGCGGTCTTCAGATGCTCCAAGTTCCGGTGGTCCGCTCAGAGAGAAGGAGTAGATCAAGATGTCGGATGTCCAGCGAGGCGGCAAGGCACGACATGCAGCTGTAATCCGGTGCGGCGGCAAGGCAAGGTTCACGGCTGTGGTCCAGCGTGGCGGCAAGGCAAGGTTCATGGCTGTGGTCTGGCATGGCGACAAGGCAAGGCTTGCGGCTGTGGTCCAGCACGGCAGCAAGGTAAGGATGGAGGTCAGCTTCTGGTATGGCAGTAGGGCAGGGCCATGGACCAGATTCCAGTGCGGTCGCAAGGCAAGGCTGAGGAACAGGATCCAGTGTGAAGTCTCGAGGCGTCAATGTCAAGGTGTTAGAACGGTTGTCTCCAGCAATCTGCTCTTGCATTTTCCCCCTTTTATTCACGTGATTTTCCTGTTTACGGGTGGGAGCCAATTGTGCTTCCTTCTGCTTAGCCCGCCTCACTACCCTCCTTTCGCGTGTGCTGATAGGTGGTAGTGAAACCGCCCGATTGTCACAAATAGGCGCCCTGATCTCGGATTCAAATTTCGCGCCTTCTACATCATTTCCCGCCTTTTCTACCATCGGCTCACCTTCCTCCTCCTCGGAGTCAGCCTCCATCCTGACACCCGGCTAGCTGTTACCAGTCGAGCGCGAACACTGTTTGCAATCTTCTGGCTACAAGCAGCCATCCGGAGGACAGATGGGGTGATTCCAGGTGTTTTCCTTTTTCTGGAAAAACACTCCTGGGCTTCAGGTAAAACCTGCCTGAGCCCAAAAAAACTGCCGCATTGTCAGTTCTGCCTGCTGAGCCCGTGGGCACAGCTGTTCAGTCCGCCATGTCCCCACCGGAAGACTGCTAAACTTTTTTTTTGAAGGGAGGCAAATTGAGCATCCACTAATAAACCTATTTATCTTTTTTTGTGCTGCTGATTTATCTTTAGGGAGATTGTGTGCAGGTTATAAGCTTAACCATGTCATCCCAGCTTTTAGATCCTAATGTGGCAAGGCTACAGATGGCTGGATCTAATATTAACATGAACAGATGAAGCAGAACACTTCCCTGTCCCCTCAAATCTGCTCCAACAGGTTCCCCAACCCAGCAGAGCAGTCTGAAGTATGTGTAAGAGAAATCCATTCCACTGGTAGATGTCATAGACAAATATGCTCTCTCTTACGAGTATTGCTAGTATTATGAATTTCTTAATCTAGACAAAAGTTTTCCCTTTTGGGAGGTTATCACATTGGCTTTGAAACTAAAGATTGGGCTCTTGCCCAATTCATGCAGCACCATTTCAGGCCTACCTGATACCAGTTTTCTATTGTCAAGAAAAGTGGCCTTGAAAGTTGACAGCAGGGATGTTCTGGCATTGGGTTTCCCCTCCCAGGTCAGGCCTCTGAAAACAAGTAAAAAATGACCTATTAATTTAGATATTGTCATTATTTGTTCAAGTTGGTATCTGTATTTATTGTCCCCTCCCCTTTGGGGGGGATTCCAACAAAGAGAAAATGAGGTCTGCATCTCATTGTACAATGACCTTCTCATATACTCAAAGTCAACAAAGATGTCCCAGCATAATTAACAATAGTAAAGATAGTATTTTAATACATGCAGTTACAATACTGCAGATTAGAAACATAAATCCTCAAATATAAGGTGAAAAACCCCTTCTAGATCAGGATTTCTCAACCAGGGTTCCGTGGAACCCTAGGGTTCTGTGAGAGGTCACTAGGGGTTCCCTGGGAGATCATGATTTATTTTAAAAAATATTTCAAATTTGGGCAACTTCACATTAAAGAGGCAAGTTTCATTCTTTATTTTAAGTTTAAAAATACTGTTAGTGCATATATACAGGCCTACAGGCCTACAGATGAAATGAAAGTAATAATTTTGTAACTTCTGGCCTATATTTGAGCCTGAATGTGCAGGGGTCCCCCGAGGCCTGAAAAATATTTCAAGGGTTCCTCCAGGGTCAAAAGGTTGAGAAAGGCTGTTCTAGATGATGTCTAATACACATTTAGATTACTTTCAAATAAAGAAAATGTACTTTTTGCTCCAAAAATATAGTTTGTGTTCTTTATAAATTGGAGATGTAATAAAAGTAAATAATTAAAACTCTATACTTACTATCTTTTGTTCCTTGATGCATATAGTACTGAATTTAAATTTGAGGAAGCATTGGATAGTTCTCATATATGAGCTTGTATATATCAAACTGAAGAAATAAAATGCCCCTGCTTCTCTTTCCTCCCCTGGTTTTGTTTTACATTAAAAAAAAATGGAGGATATACAGATCTCTTTTCTCAATGTTTGTAAGCAATATGTGGATAATGCTACTGTTTTTTTAAAAAAACCTGATATTGCTAATACTACTAATAATTATTATTTTAAATAGTGACTACCCTAACAACTATCTATATAAATATTTCTAAATGTGCTTCAGAAGGTAATTATCCCACTCTCCATTTTCTATTCCATCTTTTCTTCAAGATGCTCAGAGCAGCAGACTTTAACCCACCTACACATCGAAAGTTTCAAACAGATAAGGATGTAAGAGAAAAGGCTTTCCAAGATCACCAGCACTTGAACCTAAGGTCCTAATCTGATTACTTTTTTCTATTCAATATCTCATATTTCCTTTTTCTATAAAATATGTCCAAAGCAGCTTACAAAGGAAAAAAAGTAATATAAATCATTACTTATACATATTTCCCCAACATAAAAGCAGGCGTAACAAGCACCTTTTAAACATAGGCTATAATGAGGTCACGAAGAGTCGGACACGACTAAACGACTGAACAACAACAAAAAATAATTTCAAACAAAGCAAAACAAAGAATTAGCAGCATTGAATTAAAAATTGTATCACATATGCTAAGACAGTGGAGGGAACCATGTGTCATCTACATGTACTGCTGGACATAACTCTCATAATCTTTTACCAAGTTTGCTGTGGCTGATGGCAGTTGGAGTCCAACAACTTTCAGAAGGTTAACTACTTCTTCACACTTTAAGTACTACTACTTCTGTCTGATACAACACCAGCCCCGGCTCTCACTGATACTTCTGGCTCCACATGAAAGCCATTACCAGCTATATACATCACCATAGATTACAAAAGGCACACACACCGACTGCCATCTGGAGATAGTGGAAGCTACAGTCATGCTGATTGAGGGTGATGGGGATTGTAATCCAAGCCATTTGGAAGATACAAAGATGCTGACAAGGGATAAGGAGAACTATACAGTCCCATGTAAAGCACCAAGGTTTGGATGACTGGCTTGCCACCACACAAGCTCACCTGTTGTATTTGAACCTTTAAGGCTTCAGCACGATTAACGACGTGGTTGCCTTCTTCCACAACTCCCCCACCACTCACACTCCACAACGGCCTAGTCACTTGTACAGTACTTCTTCCTCCACCGCCGCCTGCGAGTTGATTCTGTTCGCCATAGAAACCGTTGCCTAGTTGCAGAGGCCCATCGGAAGCACAGTGTCCTCCCCCCTTCTTTTGTTCTACCTAGCAACCAAGCGAGAGTGGCGGCAGTGATCGGGATTTCATTGGCTACTTTTTTCTCTTCTTTCTTCGCCCCCCCCCCCCCCCCCGCATTCAAGACTCGTGAGGGGGCGGGGCAGAGTGTGAGGAGAAAAGGCGCGGCGGCGGCCGTTGAGGAAGTTGTTCTTCGGGATATTGTACTCGATGGACCTGGAGCGGCGGACGCACCTGGAGGAGGAGGAAAAGGATCCGGAGGCAGGTAAACGGTGGCGGGGAAAAGGGACAGGGGTCTTGCATCCTCCTCCTCGTTCCTGAGCCGGTAGTAAAGGAGGAGCCTCTAATTGTCTTCCAAGAAGAGGTGTGAGCGCCCGGCTTTCTTTTTCTTTTGTGTGGAGACCAGTTTCTCTCGCCCTGTAGTAACTGTCTTCCAGCCTAGGCCAGTTGTGTTGGACTACAGTGCCTAGCATCCTCAACCTCAGTAATCAAGGGCGGGTTGCCTTCTCCCGAGCGCCTGTTAGGACAATGAAAACCTGATTTAGCCTCTCCTTTCATGACAGAGGTTAGAGAAAGAGGCTGCAGGTATCTCCCCCTTTCCCTTCCGACCCCCCCCCCCTCCTCCGGCCCTTCTCTGTCTCTCCCATACTCTCGTATGTCTTCAGGTCAAAGTGGGCTTGGGACTGAAAGACGAGAAAAATGAAGTAAATACCTGATTATGCTCTTTGTAGATGGGGAAAGAAAGGGGAGGATTAGTGGAGTCTTTTTGTCTCTGTTTTCTCCAGTCGTATTTCACCCCCCCCCCCCCCATAGTGGATAGGACTGAGCAGATACATACATCGTGAAATAATAATAGTTATTGTTTAATGTCGCCAGTAATTTTACTTAAAGCTTTTTATATCTGGCTATTTTGTCTGAGCGTTGGCCTCCAAAGTGGCTGTCCAAAAATTAATGCAAAATGTGTGTAATAAGATTTTTAAAGTGATATTTGATTAAAGGTCAAACCTTTTATTAATTAATGTAACTGAGCTTGCTTGTGCTGAACCTCGATCCTCACCAGGAGAAAAATAGCAATTAAAGAAAACCTCCCGTCTTCACAATCTTCTTTTTGATTTTCCACCTTGCCTCTCAAATGCAGATACTGAAATAAGGAGGAATGTCCACTGAATTCTTTTCAACATTTTGCAGGGGCTAGAAGAAATCCTGGGGCAGAGTTGTTTTAGAATAACCTTTTCAGATAAAGTGGAAAATAACTTAATAGTTTCTGTTGAGAAATTGATATTCCAAATCATCACTAGTACACAAAGAAAAACAATGAGTTACAACAACTAATGCGAAGGAGAACCCTTGGCTTCTTGCTCTTTCCCTAAGAAAGACAAATGGGGAATAGATGAAGATGCCCTTTCTGTGGATTGCCTTTCAGTCTGAATTGTGGAGTGAGGGGGTCCTCTGATCCAGAAATACAGTTTTCCTATTCTTATGACTCCTTAATACTGCAGAAATGCTTCCTCCGTTGTCCCTACCATAATTCTAGCAGCTAATGTATTTTACATAACCTATCCACTTTTGTCCTACTTTAATTCCTCCCCCATAATGATAGAGGAAAGTTCTTGCTTCATAGGAAAACTAAAATATGAAATATGCAAAGAAATAGAGGTAGGTTAGCATTCTAATGCAGAAGGAGAAAATTATTAGATAGTTAAATTTAACTGACTTCCATAGGAGGCATTGATTGAGTACTAAGGAACATGTATGGGAAAGTTTTTTCACTTCAGTAAATGTCAGCATACAGAATGAATTTCGTTTTTTAGTTTATGAGATAATTCCCTGGAAGAGATTATAGGAGAGCCCTATAAAGATTAATTAATGTGAATTATTTTTTCATTCCAGTGATGCAATGAAAGATTCCTAAATCACTATTTTTCAAACTTTCTGCAGTTGTGGACTACTAAATAAATATTTGGAAATCAAGGACTGCCCAATTAAACACCACCTCTCTATATTTTCATCTATAAAAGTAAGAGTAATTTTTAAGTGAATAAAATCATGACTATAGTCGCATTTGTGTATGCCTCCCTGCCCTCTCTGTTTAAAAGCCATTTTAAACTAAATTTTCAACCAAAAAAATATCCAAAATTAAGTATGCCTTTAACTCTTGGATTATTTTGTACAGTATATTCTATGCCATAATAATTTTTAGAACAAACATGATGGAATGTTCTTCTGTAGAAATCTCTGAGTACTAAGGGATTCGGGGCAAGTAGATCTCCACCCTAAGTCCTTTATTAACATATTCATCTATGTATTTCCTATTTGTATTTTTCTTTTTGCCTTGCTTGTGCAAGATCACAGTTCCAGTTCGCATCCACTTATAGACTCACAGTCAGTAACTGTACTTGAGATCTATTAGCTGTTGTCAGTTTTCTGAATTCTGGTGTTCATGTTGCTACTTTTATCACCTGCATGCTTCAATGAACTTTTTTTCAGCCACTGATTCATTGTCAAGAACTAGCTGACTTGCAGGGAATCTAGGGAGGTGGGCACTGAGGTGGTTTGCAGACTTTGGTTTAGGCTTTTGACTGGCACTGAGCATGGTGGAGAAGCTGTCGTTGACAACCTGGTAGATCTCTGCAGACCACTGATTATTTGAGGACCACAATATGAGAATCACTGGTCTAGGTTTTTTGGTCCTTTTAAGAGATTATACTCCACTCTGTGCTTCGGTTTTCTTTTAGAAGCAAGACAATAGATATAAGAATAGAATAAACCTGCAGTTAATATATTACTTTTTGCACAGTGAGAATTAGGATAATGGAGATAGGGAAAGTATGTACCTTCAGGGATAGATTAGTTTGACAAGAGATCTGATCTCTCTTTCCTACTTATGTCACTGGATTATTTGTTCTTTCATACTTAAATTGAAATTGAAATAATTGTCACAACTAGCACTTTACTGTTGAAACATTAAAATATTGTACCACTAACAACTGATAGAATGCATCTTCCTCTAAGTTCCAGAGATTTGTTATGTTATCATCATCATTGTTAGTGAGTATATGAATCATCTCAATAATATACAGGAATATTGAGTTAATTTTTTCTATAGTCAGATGATCTATATTAACTATCATATATGATCTAAGTTAGCATATACAGTACATGATTATGCTGTAGATGGGGTAAAATATTGTGAGTGGTAATACTGTTTAAATGATTGTGAAGAGATTAAGAAGCTGCTGGCACTCTTGGAAATTGAAGTAGGAAAGTTTCATATTAGCTGTCAATTCATATGATTTATTGGGGCCAGGTGGTTGTTGGCCCCCTGTGGGATTTTGGGTCAATTTCCAGGATGTAATCTTAAGACCAAATATAGTGGCCAAAACAAAATGAAAACACTCTTGTTATAGAAAAATGAATAGGAATAGTAGTAAATTACAGAAATGTTACTCTAATATTTATGGCTTAAATACCTCCTCCTTTTTCTGAAATGCTGTGAATTTAAAGTTAACTGCTCAAACTTCATCAATTTCAAATTATACTTGTCCACTTGAAATGTCTTACAGTATTTCCCTACTGTATGCCAGAATCCCAAAGAAGTAAAATTGTAAAAATTGCATAAACTGTTAATGAGACCTGCAAACTTTCCCACAGAAGGCACAAGTGTGTAGTTTGGGAGTCGATACAGTCATTACTCTTAACTGGAAGCCCAAATGACTGTCACTGTGAGGAGTGTCAACCATATTCTTTCCTGGACATGGCTGCCCAAATATTGTTACTCACACATGAGTAACTTTGAGTTTAGACTTTAATAACATGCTCTATGTAAGGCTATTGTTGAACTTGATTTGGAAGCTGCAACTGGCACAGAATGCAGCAGGCAGGTGGCTGAGTGGGAACATCTGGACATACACAGACTATGCCTGGTTACTAAGCCAGGTTCAAGGTTTTCCTTACATAGGACCTAAACAACGTGAGATTAGTATATCTAAGCACCTGCCTTCACCATTGTAGACCTGATTAATCTCTAAGATTTAGCAGAGAGGTCCTGCTGGTGACATCCTCACAGTTATTCACAGGCAGGCCTTCTCAGTGATTGTTCTGACACTCTGGAATCCTAGGTTCATCTCTTCTTCCAAGCCTCTGCTAAGTGAATGTTGAATTAATATTTCATTCACTCTTTTTTGTCTTCCCATATCTTTAATTAATATAATTTTATATTGTTTTAATTTATTTTTATTTCATTTTCTATTATGACAGGTGCTTTGAGGTATATTTGCATATGAAGTGGTATTAAAATATGTTTAGAAAATAAATGAAGTTTTAATATCAGATTAAAATTGGTGTCTGCCCCTTTTAATCATTGAGATTGAGACTCAGCACACTGTTATACAGATGACATAGATTTGCCAGCCAGTCTGTATGAATGTGCCAACTTCCATCATCTTATGCCAGATTTGTTTTCTAGGCAGAACTTAATTTCCTTTTGGAGGAAAGAACCTTCATAAGTAAAGTTGAGTTTTGAGAGGGATGGTGAAAGTAAATGCAACTAGAAAGTGAAGACTGGACTATTCCATTAACTATGATTTATTGGATGTTTCTGTGTATTGGTGGAAGGCAATTGGTACATTATCTTGAATTCACAATATATAATCCAGCAGTTTTCCTCCATATATAGAACTTTATATTATGCTTGTTATTTATCATTATGGCTAGTAGCCATTGATATAACCACCTATTCCAGACACATTATGCTCTTGAATACAACTTCCTGGGAAGAAACTTTGGAAGTAAGCATATTCTTGGCTTCTCTGAATCATAGGATGGTAGATTAGATAGGCCTTTTTTGAATTACATGAGAGTTCTTATATCACTTATATCAATATATTAAGCTGTCCACAGGATTGAGGTTCTAACCATAGATTCCATTCCATCCTTATCTGCAGTCTGAAAAATCCACAAACAGCTTTACTATTCCTGCAAAAACCATTATGAGAGGATATCTGATCTCATCCTTAAATTTTTACATTATAATTAGAACGATCATGTATTGTTCTTTACAGATAAGTCCTTTATGTCGCAGTACACTCTACTTAAAGAGCAATCCAATACAAGTGCAGCTTAGATATTTGTTGTTTATTCGTTCAGTCGCTTCCGACTCTTCGTGACTTCATGGACCAGCCCACGCCAGAGCTTCCTGTCGGCCATCACCATCCCCAGCTCCCCCATGGTTAAGTCTGTCACCTCCAGAATACCATCCATCCATCTTGCCCTTGGTCGGCCCCTCTTCCTTTTGCCTTCCACTTTCCCTAGCATCAGCTTCTTCTCCAGGGTATCCTGTCTTCTCATTATGTGGCCAAAGTACTTCAGTTTTGCCTTTAATATCATTCCCTCAAGTGAGCAGTCTGGCTTGATTTCCTGGAGTATGGACTGGTTTGATCTTCTTGCAGTCCAAGGCACTCTCAGAATTTTCCTCCAACACCACAGTTCAAAAGCATCTATCTTCCTTCGCTCAGCCTTCCTTATGGTCCAGCTCTCACAGCCATAGGTTACTACAGGGAATACCATTGCTTTAACTATGCGGACCTTTGTTGTCAGTGTGATGTCTCTGCTCTTAACTATTTTATCAAGATTTGCCATTGCTCTCCTCCCAAGAAGTAGACGTCTTCTGATTTCCTGGCTGCAGTCAGCATCTGCAGTAATCTTTGCGCCTAGAAATACAAAGTCTGTCACTGCCTCCACTTTTTCTCCCTCTATTTGCCAGTGATCAATCAAGCTGGTTGCCATAATCTTGTTTTTTTTTAGGTTTAACTGCAACCCAGCTTTTGCACTTTCTTCTTTCACCTTTGTCATAAGGCTCCTCAACTCCTCCTCGCTTTCAGCCATCAAAGTGGTATCATCTGCATATCTGAGATTGTTAATGTTTCTTCCAGCGATTTTAACTCCAGCCTTGGATTCCTCAAGCCCAGCATGTCGCATGATGTGTTCTGCGTACAGGTTGAATAGGTAGGGTGAGAGTATACAGCCCCGCCGTACTCCTTTCCCAATCTTAAACCAGTCCGTTGTTCTGTACTCTGTTCTTACCGTTGCTACTTGGTCGTTATACAGATTCCTCAGGAGGCAGACAAGATGACTTGGTATCCCCATACCACCAAGAACTTGCCACAATTTGTTATGATCCACACAGTCAAAGGCTTTAGAATAGTCAATAAAACAAAAATAGATGTTTTTCTGAAACTCCCTGGCTTTCTCCATTATCCAGCGGATATTGGCAATTTGGTCTCTAGTTCCTCTGCCTTTTCTAAACCCAGCTTGTACATCTGGCAATTCTCGCTCCACGAATTGCTGGAGTCTACCTTGCAAGATCTTGAGCATTACCTTACTGGCATGTGAAATAAGTGCCACTGTGTGATAGTTTGAACATTCTTTAGTGCTTCCCGTTTTTGGTATGGGGATATAAGTTGATTTTTTCCAATCTGATGGCCATTCTTGCGTTTTCCAAATTTGCTGGCATATGGCATGCATCACCTTGACAGCATCATCTTGCAAGATTTTAAACAGTTCAGCTGGGATACCATCGTCTCCTGCTGCCTTGTTATTAGCAATGCTTCTTAAGGCCCATTCAATCTCACTCTTCAGGATGTCTGGCTCTAACTCACTGACCACACAGTCAAAGCTATCTCCAATATTATTATCCTTCCTATACAGATCTTCCGTATATTCTTGCCACCTTTTCTTGATCTCTTCTGCTTCTGTTAGGTCCTTACCATCTTTGTTTTTGATCATACCCATTTTTGCCTGGAATTTACCTCCGATGTTTCTAATTTTCTGGAAGAGGTCTCTTGTCCTTCCTATTCTATTGTCTTCTTCCACTTCCGCACATTGCTTCTTTAAAAATAATTCCTTATCTCTTCTGGCTAACCTCTGGAATTTTGCATTTAATTGGGCATATCTCCCCCTATCACTGTTGCCTTTTGCTTTCCTTCTTTCTTGGGCTACTTCCAGTGTCTCAGCAGACAGCCATCTTGCCTTCTTGGTTTTCTTTTTCTTTGGGATGTTTTTTGTTGCCGCCTCCTGAACAATGTTGCGAACTTCTGTCCATAGTTCTTCTGGGACCCTATCTACTAAATCTAGTCCCTTAAATCTATTCTTCACCACTGCATATTCCTTAGGAATATTAGTGAGCTCATATCTAACTGATCTGTGAGTCTTCCCTATTCTCTTTAGTCTGATTCTAAATTTTGCAATAAGAAGTTCGTGATCTGAACTACAATCAGCTCCAGGTCTTGTTTTTACTGACTTTATAGATGTCCGCCACCTTTGGCTGCAAAGGATGTAGTCAATCTGATTTCGGTGTCGACCATCTGGTGAAGTCCATGTATAAAGTCGTCTTTTAGGTTGTTGGAAGAGAGTGTTTGTTATGCACAGTGAGTTGTCTTGGCAAAATTCTGTCAGCCTATGTCCTGCTTCATTTTGTTTTCCCAGACCATGCTTGCCTGTAATTCCAGGTGTCGTCTGACTACCCACCTTAGCATTCCAGTCTCCTGTAATGAAAATAACATCTCTTTCTGGTGTATTATCCAGTAGGTGCTGCAGATCCTCATAGAACTGATCTACTTCTGCTTTTTCAGCATCTGTGGTTGGGGCGTATATTTGGATCACTTTGATGTTAAATGGCTTACCCTGAATTCGAATTGAGATCATTCTATCGTTTTTTGGATTGTATCCAAGCACTGCTTTAGCCACTTTATTATTAATTATGAAGGCTACTCCATTTCTTCTGTGGTCCTCTTGTCCACAGTAGTAGATCTGCTGGTCATCTGATGTGAAGTGGCCCATTCCAGTCCATTTCAGTTCACTGACACCTAAAATGTCTATATTTAATCTTGACATCTCACCAATAACCACATCCAATTTGCCCTGGCTCATAGATCTTACATTCCAGGTTCCTATGGTGTGTTGATCTTTAGAACATCGGATTCGTCGTTCACCACCAGCACCGTCGGCCGCTAGCCGTCCTTTCGGCTTTGAGCTAGCTGCATCATCACATCTGGGGCTAGTTGAAGTTATCCTCTGTTCCTCCCCAGTAGCATTTTGACCATCTTCCGACCTGGGAGTCCCATCTTCCGACGGTATACTGACATATCTCTGGTTGTACTGATCCATTTAGTTTTCATGGCAAGAATACTGGGGTGGGTTGCCATTACCTTCCCCAGGGATCGTATTTAGTCTGACCTCTCTGCCACAACCTTCCCGTCTTGGGTGTCCCTTCACGGTTTAGCTCATGGTTTCATTGAAGTGCTCAAGCTCCAGCACCACAACAAGGTAACGATCTCCTTTGCTGGAGCAGCTTAGATATAAGGATCCCTAAAAAGAAGGAATGAGTGTCTGACCTTACTGATAAGTATTTAATAACAGAACAATATTCTGAACTGGCACAAAAATCCAGATATATCCAAATATATCTATGTATAGATACTGGGGGTGCGGTGGCTCAGCAGTTAAGACACCAGGCTTGTTGATCAGAAGGTCGCAAGCTCGGCGGTTTGAGACCCTAGCCCCGTGTGACGGAGTGAGCTCCTGCACTCACCCCAGCTCTTGCCAACCTAGCAATTTCAAAGCATGCACATGCAAGTAGATTAATAGATACCACTTTGGTGGGATGATAACAGTGTTCCGCGTGCGTCATGCCGGCCACATGACCGTGGAAGCGTCTTCGGACAATGCTGGCTCTTTGGCTAACAAACGGAGATGAGCACCGGCCACTAGAGTCGGACACGACTGTGTGGGGGAACCTTTACCTTTATATATAGATACTAGTTTTCTATTTAAACTGTACTGATTATGTCTGAACATGCACCTGTATCTGAAAATGAAATTATTGGTTTTTCCACTTACTACTATATTTAAAGCATAGGTTTTTTAAATATCCATCTTTATGTGATTAGATATGAAAGTTGTATACTTACAAAATAAGAAAATTAAGATATAACTCCTATGTCCTGAACCTTCTACTAGTAAATTCTATTGGATGATCACTAATTCTAATAATGTGAAAGGCCCAGTATATATCTCTGAAAGAAAGATGTTCCTGAATTTAAGTCACCCCTACTCCCAAATTATATTCAAGAGAAGATTCTTATGTGTTGATTATATTTTCTCAGTGAATCTGAAACAAACTTCTTGCTTTAATGGTAAATTATTAATGGAAAAAAACCCTAGTTTACCTTGTTAGGTAAATATAGTAGATAACTATATTAATTGTCTGTAGCTTGAATCATGTCAACTGGATTTCTATTTTCTCAGTGGAAACGTTTCGCTCCTTATCCAAGGAGCTTCTTCAGTCTGAGCAAAGTTAGTAAGGGAATCCTTAAATATGTTTCTAGGTGGCTGTGTGACCTTGCACCTGGGGCTAGGTCATGGTTATTTTGAGATGTTATTTCTAAGTCCCTTTATCATCTAAAGGAAGATTGTTAAGATTACCATGCTGCTGTTGAGCTTGCGAAATGGTCTTAATCTTCCTAGGCACAGAAGACAAAGCAGGAAGGAAAATAGGGGAAAGATTGTGCCTGAGGCCCCCACCTCTATTCAAGGAAGGATTTTCCAAGTTGGCATAAATGGACTCCTTGACCCCTCTCTCAAACCACCTATCTTCTCTGTCTAAAATGTGAACATTAATGTCCTCAAATGAGTGTCCTTTTTCCTTTAGATGAAGATAAACTGCTGACTCTGGTCCTGTGGTGTTACTTCTCCTGTGTTGGGCCATCCTCCTGTACAAAGGTGGTTTGGTTTCTCCAATGTAGAGTTCAGAGCACTCCTCACTGCACTGGATTGCATACACTACATTGCTTTCCTTGTGTTTTGGAGTTTGATCTTTGGGGTGTACAAGCCTCTGTCTCAGTGTGTTGGTGGGTTTGAAATATACAGGTATGTTGTGTTTGCCAAATATCCGTTTTATCTTTTCAGACACGCCAGCCATGTAAGGAATGACCAGGTTCTTCCGTTTACTCTGAGTCTCAGCCCTATCTGTCGCTGTTTTAGGTCTGGTAGACTTAGATTTAGTGAAGGCCCAATTTGGATATCCACAGGCCTTCAGAGCTGTTCTCAGGTGCTGCTTTTCATTCTTTTTGGAATCCATGGAGGTGGGGATGGTTTCTGCTCTGTGTGACAATGTCCTGATGACTCCTAGTTTGTGCTGCAGTGGATGGTGGGAGTCAAACATCAGATATTGATCTGTGTGTGTGGGTTTCCTGTAGAAACCCACACACACATCTATGCGGCCTCTCTTGTTCCAGCGAACCCAATACTCCCCGTGGTTTACGGGAGAGTTAAGGGTTCTGAAGAGGATTAAGAGAAGCCTAGAGCACCGCTGGAGGAAGACAAAGACCGAATCCGACCGAACACAGGCTAGAGCCGCTGTTAAGGCCTACCTTGTGGCGGTAAGAGCGGCGAAACGTCAATACTTCTCCGCTCTTATTGCATCCGCGGAGAGCCGCCTGACGACCCTGTTCAAGATTACCCAATCCCTTTTAGGGAAAGGGGAGTCAGAGATCCACCTACAGGGTTGAGCCAAGGAATTTTCTGAGCATCTGCAAGATAAAATCGCTCGGATTCGCTCTAAGTTGGACTCTCAGCGTGAGGCAGAGTCTGGGGAGACACCCGGGGAACGTACTCACCTTATCTGGGAGCAGTTTGATCTAGTTGGTCCTGAGGAAGTGGACAGAGTCCTCCGGACTGTGAATGCCACCACCTGCCAATTAGATCCTTGTCCCTCCTGGCTGGTGAAAGCAGCCCGGGAGGTGACTTGTGGTTGGGTCCAAGCGATGGTAAATACATCCTTGAGAGAGGGGGTGTTTCCGGCAGCTTTTAAGGAAGCACTGGTGCACCCCCTCCTCAAGAAGCCATCACTGGACCCCACTATACTGGATAATTTTCGTCCAGTCTCCTACCTCCCCTTTTTGGGGAAGGTGGTTGAGAAGGTGGTGGCGTCGCAACTCCAGAGGATTCTGGAGGAAACAGATTATCTGGACCCCCTTCAGTCAGGTTTCAGGCCGGGTCATGGGATGGAAACTGCATTGGTCGCGCTTATGGATGATCTTTGGCGGGAGCGAGATGGAGGCAGTGCATCCATTCTCACTCTTCTTGACCTCTCAGCGGTGTTCGATACCGTCGACCACGGTATCCTCCTGGGACGTCTCAGGGAGTTGCGGGTGGGCGGTGCGGTTTTGCGCTGGTTCACCTCCTTCCTCCAGGGCCGATCCCAGTCGGTGTTAATAGGGAGTGAGAGATTCAACCCACAGGCCCTTCTTTGTGGGGTGCCACAGGGTTCGATGCTCTCGCCGCTCCTTTTTAACATCTACATGAAACCGCTGGGTGAGATCATCCGTCACCACGGGCTGAAGTATCATCAATATGCAGATGATACTCAGTTATATATCTCCATCCCGGGTGAAGTAAGTGATGCAGTGACCACCCTGTCCAAGTGCCTGGGGGCTGTAGGGGTCTGGATGGGGAAAAATGGGCTTCAGCTGAACCCTGGTAAGACAGAGTGGCTGTGGATTAATGGCCCCTCGGTTTCTGGGAATTTGTCATCTTTAGTTCTGGATGGGGTTGCACTACCCCAGACAGACCCGGTGCGTAACTTGGGGGTCCTCCTGGACTCACGACTCCTGCTCGAAGAGCAGGTGGCAGTCGTGGCCAGGAAGGCCTTTGCTCAACTTCATGTTGTGCGCCAGTTACGCCCTTTCCTGGACCGAGAGGCCCTTCGAACAGTCACACATGCCCTGGTTGTCTCCCATATAGATTACTGTAATGCACTCTACATGGGGCTACCCTTGAAGAATATCCGGAAGCTACAGCTGGTACAGAATGCGGCCGCGCAGGCAGTTTTAAGTGTACCAAAATCGACACATGTAACACCTCTGCTCCGTGAGCTGCATTGGGTGCCAGTTTGCTTCCGGGTCCAATTCAAGGTGTTGGTCATTACCTTTAAAGCCCTACATGGCATGGGCCCAGGTTATCTGAGGGACCGCCTCATCCCCATTACAACATCCCGTCCTACCCGATCTTGCAGAGAGGGCATGCTACGGACCCCCTCTATGAAAGAATTCCATCTAGCGGGGTCTAGGAGGCGAGCCTTCTCTGCAGTGGCATCTGCCCTATGGAACATTCTTCCCCCAGAGATAAGACAGATCCCTTCACTCCTGGACTTCAGAAAAAAATTGAAAACCTGGCTCTGTGATCTCGCCTGGGGCAAGAGGGAAAGTGGTCAGGCTTGGGGATGGCTGATCACTTAGAGCCACCCCAAATATTTTAAATAGTCTTCAGCAGCACTGCAAACCATCAACCACTTGGTTTTAATTTAAATTATATTTATTATATTTAACGTATTGTATTTTATCGTGTCTTTATTGAACTGTATTATTGTTATAGCTGTGAACCGCCCAGAGTCCCTCCTTGAGAGGGAGATGGGCAGTCATAGAAATTTAATAATAAATAAATAAATGAATAGTTTTAATTTAAACATACAATGTACACACAAATTTAGGGTAAGGTATATGTAACATGGGAGATTGATAATGATTAGAATTGCTGGCTTGTGTCCTTCTCTTTTTTAATAATATCACAGGCAGAGTGGTTGAATCCAGTCAAGTCAGTGAGACTATGGAAGTTTCCTTGCTTCCTACGCTGTTTTCCAGTTGAAGTCTCATATCTGATATACAATAGTACATAATGTGCAGAAGGTAGATAGAATTTTTACTACCTCTCAGTATTAGAAGGACTCCTATAATACAGCTGAATGGTGAGGGATTCAGGACAGATAAGCATTGCATCACATTACATTAAATTATGGAATTTAATGCCACATGATATAGATGGCTTCCTCTAACCAAATACTATATTCTCATCATTTAGTTATGCTTCATACTTCCCCTGTCTTCAAAATTCTATGCTTAGTGTTCTCATTGTGTTTCTTCTGCTTTTAGATAAGCTTTCAAAGGGAAAAGTAGTAGTAGTAGTAGTTGTTGTTATATGCTGGTCCTACAATGTTTAACTCATGTTGATTTTTACATGTAATGAAATTAGTTCATTTTTAATATATACTTTTATTAAAACTTTTTAAAAAGAAGATAACAAACTAATAGAAACTAATATAAAGTAATACAAAGTAAGAGAAAAAGAAAAAGGAGATAAAAGAAAGAGCTAAAAGTGCAAACGTAAAGAAGAAAATACAAAGATGTAGCTTTCAATTTTCTTTACAGCAGTTAAAGTACAACTAAGCAACCCATGACCTGTTGGGTCATCATTTCAGAGATATTTCCTTACCAGATTCATCAATGTGTTCAGCAGTGGTAGAGCTTCTAATATACTGGAAAAGTTCTTAAAAATTCAGGGAGACACTCAGAGATGTATCTGCCTTGAAAGTAGCCAATGTTGAACTGAATAGCACAGTCAAACATCAGGAGCTGACCACAGGAAATGTTTTATGACATTTTGCATTATGTCATAACATGTTTTATGATCATTTTTATGTGATAAAATGTTTTATAAAAATTGCCAAATTTCAATTCCACAGGAGTGATGGGTCCCGGATTTTGGACGCATTCTGTAAGTTAGTCCATTTGAGGTATCTTAGTTGACCTTAACTATATTGTACCACAAATATCCATGCCACCCAAATCTCAGGTTATGTCCTTCTAACTCCAAAAGTCTTCTATTTCTCAGCAACACCCACTCTTTCATCCAAACCAAGCAACAAGCTGCAAAATACAATTTCAAATCAGGTAAACCCAATCCTCCTCTTTCCTTTGCGTCTTGTAACACCTTATATTTAACTCGTGTTTTTTTCCTCTGCCACACAAATTTAGATATAACTTTCTGCCATTGTTTAAATGGTGCATCAGTTGTCAAAACAGGTATTGTCTGAAACAAAAACAACATTCTAAGCAAAACATTAATCTTAATCACAGAAATTCTCCCCAGGGAAGACAATTGTACTTTCTCCCATCTTAACATATCTTTTTAAACTTCATTCCATGTCTTAATATAATTATTTTGAAATAACATACAATTCATGTTTGTCATAGTAATACCCAAGTATTTTACTTTCTTCTCAATCTTAAAACCCATTTTGTTCATCAATTCTGTTTGATCTTGTATTTTCATATTTTTGTTAACATCTTCGTCTTCTGTTTATTAATCTTAAACCCTGCTAATGCACCTGCTAATTCTTTTAATTTACCCATTAATGTTTCAATTCCCTTTAAAGGATCTTTCAAAACTAACACCAAGTCATCTGCAAAAGCTCTTAATTTATAAGTCTCTTTTAAAATCTCTATTCCCACAATCCTCTCATCTTGTCTTATATCTCTATTCAGTATTTCAAGAACCCAAATAAACAAGAGGGGACAATGTGCAACCTTGTCTTGTTCCTTTTTGTATCTCACATGGTTTTGTTAGATCTCCATTAACAATTATTTGTGCTTTCTGTGAAGTGTAAATCAATCTTACCCATTTTATAAAATTCTCTCCAAAATTTATATCTTCCAATACTTTAAACAAGAAAGCCCAGTTCAAATTGTCAAAGGCGTTCTCTGCATCTAAGAAGATCAGTGCAGCTTGTTTTTCATTATATTGTTCCAAATATTCTAAAATGTCCAACACATTTCTAACATTGTCCTTTAACTGTCTTCTAGGTAAAAACCCACATTGATCCTCATGAATAAATTCTTGCAAAATTATTTTCAATATCAGCTAGAATCATTGTGAACAACTTGTAGTCATTCTTCAATAGAGATATCGGTCTATAGTTTCTTGTTAAAGTCAAATCTTGTCCCTTTTTAGGTATTAGTGCTATATTAGCCTCTTTCCAAAAGGGGCGTGGTGGCTCAGTGGGTAAGATGCCAGGCTTGTCGATCGGAAGATCGCAAGTTTGGAGGTTCGAATCCCTAGCCCCGCGTGACGGAGTGAGCTCCCGCACTAGCTCCAGCTCTTGCCAACCTAGCAATTCGAAAGAATGCAAATGCAAGTAGATGAATAGGTACCACATCAGTGGGTAGGTAACAGCGTTCCGCGCACATCATGCCGGCCACATGACCATGGAAGCGTCTTCGGACAACGCTGGCTCTTTGGCTAACAAACGGATATGTGCACCGGCCCCTAGATTCGGACACAACTGCACAAATGTGCAGGGGGAACCTTTACCTTTTTACCTTTAGCCTCTTTCCAACCCTCTGGCATTTTCCCTCCCTGTAAGATAGAATTCATTATGTTTTGTAGAGGTTGTAAAAGTTCATCCTCAAAACATTTATAATAAACATCTGATAATCCGTCTGGTCCAGGCATCTTTCCTGGTTTAATTTTTTTTATAGCTTCAGAAGCTTCCCTTATTGTTATATGTCCATTCATAATTTGTCTCTGTTCCTCTGTAATCTTCAGTAAATTTTGTTTCCTTAATGGCTGTTGTGGGTCTTCCGGGCTGTGTGGCCGTGTTCTGGAAGTTGTGGTTCCTAACGTTTCGCCAGCATCTGTGGCCAGCATCTTCAGAGGGCAGGAGCACAGATAGAAGCAAAATCTCTGTGCCCAGGTAGAGTGGCAATGTTCTATTTATAGAGCTAAATTATAGGAGATTAGGTGGGGTTTTTTGTTGTGTTGAAATGTTAACGAGTGGCTGATGAGCGTGATTAGCATGTTCATTGTGAGAAGTATTCCCATGTCCTGGTGGTTGGACTGAGTTCGTTGACCTTTTGCAGGCTGTGTTTTTCAGGACTGGTAGCCAGGTTTTGCTAATTTTTAAACTTTCTTCTTTTTTTATTGTAACTGTGCTGGTGTTTGTAAATTTCAATGGCTTCTCTGTATAATCTGGTGTAGTGGCTTTTGGTGTTGTCCAGTATTTCTGTGTTTTCAAATAGGATTTTGTGTCCCGTTTGCTTGAGAGCATGTTCAGCTACTGAAGATTTTTCCGGTTGCTGTAGTCTGCAGTGTCTTTCATGTTCTTTTATCCTGGTGTGAATGCTTCGTTTTGTGGTTCCGATGTATACTTGTCCACAGCTGCATGGTATGCGGTATACTCCTGCAGCGGTGCGGGGGTCCCTTTTGTCTTTAGCTGATTTTAGCATTTGTTGTATTTTTCTGGTGGGTCTGAAGACTGTTTGAAAGTTGTGTTTTTCCATCAGTTTTCCCATGCGGTCAGTGACTCCTTTGATGTAGGGCAGGAATACTTTGTTTGTGGGGGGCTGTTTTTCTTCAGTTGGATGTTGTTTTCTTGGTTTGATGGCTCTTTTTATTTCATTCTTGGAATAGCCATTTGCCTGTAGGACCCAATTCAGATGGTTAAGTTCATTGTTGAGAAATTGGGTTTCACAGTTTCGATTAGCACGATCCACCAAGGTTTTGATCATGCCTCTCTTTTGTCGTGGGTGGTGATTGGAATTTTTGTGTAGATATCGGTCCGTATGGGTGGGTTTTCTGTATACTTTGTGTCCTAGTTTGAGGTCCGGATTGCGTATGACCAGCGTATCTAAAAATGGAAGTTTGCCATCAGTTTCTTTTTCCATAGTGAATTGTATATTGGGGTGGATGCCGTTTAGGTGGTCCAGAAATTTCTCCAGTTCTTCTTCAGTATGACTCCAAATTGCGAAGGTGTCATCCACGAACCGGAACCAGACTGTTGGTGTAATGGGTGCCGATTCCAAAGCCTGTTTTTCAAAGTGTTCCATGTAAAAGTTTGCTATGACTGGGCTCAGGGGGCTTCCCATGGCAACGCCATCCATCTGTTCGTAGAACTCATTCTCCCATTGAAAGTAACTAGTTGTTAGGCAGTGTTGAAATAAAGCTGTAATGTCTTCTGGGAAGATTTGCTTGATGAGTGCCAGGGTGTCCCTTACTGGCACCTTGGTAAACAGGGAGACCACGTCAAAGCTGACCAGTTTGTCCGTGTGGTTGAGTTTTAGGGTGCTGATTTTGTTGATGAAGTGTCCTGAGTCTTTGATGTGGGATGGAGTCTGTCCGATGTGGGTCTGTAAAAGGGTTGCCAAATGTTTGGATAATTCATATGTCGGGGAGCCAATGGCACTTACAATGGGTCTGAGTGGGATCGAGTCTTTGTGGATTTTGGGGAGTCCGTATAGTCTAGGTGAGAGAGCTTCTGTCTTGCAAATACGTTGTAGTACGTTGGGATGCAGGGAGGAGCTCTTTATCAGTGTGTTGGTTTGCTTCATGATTTTGCTGGTCGGATCCCGTCTTATTGTTCTGTATGTGCAGCCCCCCACAAACAAAGTATTCCTGCCGTACATCAAAGGAGTCACTGACCGCATGGGAAAACTGATGGAAAAACACAACTTTCAAACAGTCTTCAGACCCACCAGAAAAATACAACAAATGCTAAAATCAGCTAAAGACAAAAGCCATTGAACTCCGGACGTGAAAGCCTTCGACAATACACTTTGTTTCCTTAAATATTCATCTATTTTCTCTAAAGAGATGTCACTTCCTTTATACAAATTAGAATAATATTGATAAAATGCTTTCTGTATGACCACATTGTCCATAAATACAGTATCTTCTTGTAATTTCAGTATCATTTTTCTTTCTTTTTCTTTTCGTAATTTATATGCCAGCCACTTCCTTGGTTTATTTGCAAACTCAATTTTTTTTTGCTTTGCATAAGTCATTTTTATTTCCATTTCTCTTACTGTTAACATAGATAACTGTCATTGTAATAGCTTGATCTGTTGGGAAATACTAATCATCTCTGGGAATTTCTTTAATTCTTATTCTTTTTTCTTTATCTCATCCAAAATAGTTTGTGTTTTCTCATGACTCTTCTTTTTGAGTTCACTATTATATTGTATAAAATGACCTCTGATTAAAGCTTTACTTGCATCCCAAACCATTCTTAAATCAGTGCGTTTGCCTAAATTATCTTCAAAAAATTATTTTACTTTCTTTTTACTATCCTCCACAACAACCCTCTGTAACAGCATTTCATTTAATCTCCATCTAAAGGAACTGGATTTCCTTTTATAAACCAAATTTACAGGATTATGATCTGAAAAAGTCTGGTAATATCTCTACTTTAGAAACCTTAATAGCCAAGTTATTTGAAATCCAAATTATATCTATTCTTGAAAAGGATCTATGTCTTTCTGAAAAATAGGTATTCTCTCTTGAGTTGCCATTTTTCTATCTCCGTATATCAACCAGCCCTAAATTGTCCATCGAATTAAAAAAAATATATGGTAATTTGCCTTGAGTGATTTTGAAGTTTTTCTCAGAAGTTCTATCCAGTGGTGGGGAAATCACTCCATTCCAATCTCCCATCAAACACCAATTTTTATAAGAAAAACCTATTAGTCTCTCCATAAATTGTTTATAAAACAGTACTTTATCTTCATTTGGAGCATAAATTCCCAAAACCCATATAGCAGGGCTTTCCAAAGTTTTCCCGCAGCGACACACCAACCGCCGTTGGTGTGTCGCCACGGGAAAACCCGGAAGCGCTGCTGCCACTTTCGGGTTTTTGCACGCCGCCATTGGTGTGTCGCCGCGGGAAAACCCGGAAGCGCTGGTGATGATCAGCGCTTCCAGGTTGTGTGGCGACACACCAGACTCTGTATGGTGACACACTTTTGTGTCGCGACACACAGTTTGGAAAGCTCTGCCATATAGTCTTAGTCCCATATACTGTAAATTAATTTCTACCCCAACAAATCTACCATACTCATCAGTCAGTACAGGTTTTGGTTTTAGTTGGGGATTAATATAAGGTACCAGGGGCGTGGTGGCTCAGCGGGTAAGACGCCAGGCTTGTTGATCGGAAGATTGCAAGTTCGGAGGTTCGAATCCCTAGCCCTGCGTGCGGAGTGAGCTCCTGCACTAGCTCCAGCTCTTGCCAACCTAGCAATTCGAAAGCATGCAAATGCAAGTAGATTAATAGGTACCACTTCGGTGGGTAGGTAACAGCGTTCCGCGCGTGTCATGCGGCCACATGACCGTGGAAGCGTCTTCGGACAACGCTGGCTCTTTGGCTAACAAACGGAGATGAGCACCGGCCCCTAGAGTCGGACACGACTGCACAAATGTGCGGGGGGTACCTTTACCTTTACCTTAATATAAGGTATAAAACAATTATGTTTCTTTTCTTTCCTTTTTTTTTTGTTACTGCTGAAACAAATTCTTCACCCAAATTTTTATAAATCAAATATTTTATATCCTTTTTTCTAATATGTGTCTCTTGTAGGCAGATTATATCTTGTTTCAACATTTTCAAATAATGAAATATTTTTCCCTTTTGAGGAGTGTTTGCTCATTTATATTCCATGTTAGACATTTGTAATCCATAATCAAGCCAAAAATTTAGAAAAATCAATACCAGTAGCTCCTAGTTCAGTATCATCCCTTTCAGTTTCCTGTTGCATCTGTTGGATTTTTTGTGTAGTCTCCTCTAATTCTTCCCTGAATTTTTTTAGAAATTCTCTCGCCTTCTGGACAGAATTCAATCAAAACCTCTGCTGTTTAAATGTAAAAATCACACCTTCCAGTTTGTCCCAACGAAATGGGATCTTTCTTGCTTTAATCTTGCAGTAAAAAAAATACTCTTTTCTCTTACTCAAGATTCTGATAGGGATTTCTGTAAGAACAATTATATTTGTATTTTCTGTCTTCAGTCTGGTATTAAATGCTGCTGCAAAACTTGATCCTTGTTTTCTTCCTGACAAAGTACACCAAAACATCCCTTGGAGCGGCTGGGAGGTGAGGGATTCCATCTAAACTCATAACCGTGGTGTAGCCTATATGGACATAAAGCTCATCCGCCTCATTTCTTAATCACTTTGGATTTAATTAATTTATAGCTAAAGAGGGATTTTTCCGAATGGCAGGAAAAGACCCCACTTGGTGAGTTATCATTTTTTCTGGATTACAAAGTAATAAGGGGAAAAAACGGCTTTAAAGACTTAAGAACTTCTGGCAAAAAGCTTAACAAGGAATTGAAGTAAGAAAATTTAAAACAGTTGAAGGGGACAGTTATTCTGAAAGTTTAATTTTTAGTGAAAGTGCTTTTGAACAATTTGAACTAAATTAAATTAGATAAAAGAACCGGACCTTCGTGGGAATGGTTTTTTTAATGTTAAAGAGCATAGACAATTGGTGGATTTTAAAAAATAAAAGGTAAGCATAATATGAGCCAGACTGTGATGTTGATTGTAACTATGCAGACATGGGTTGTGATGTTGACTGCAGCTATAGAGTGCCATTAGAGATGAAAGTATTAAAGGCACATGAAGACAAAAGACGGAAAAAAGGGGGGAGCTTGCTTTTCCCTTTTCCCTTGAGACTCTTTCATAATGGCAACCACTCGAAAAGTGGCAAGAATGGAGGGGAGGAGGGGATTCCTTTCTCTGCAGAGAAAGGAATTATGTAGATTTGCTGCAGAAATTATTTGAACAAATGGGTAATAAGTTAGAAGAACTTGATACTAAATTGACAGCTTTTGAAAAAAGAATGGATGAAAGACTTGTAAAGATGAAAGAGGAGATGAAAGAAGAAGTTAGGAAGATGGAAAGCTCTGTAAAACAAATGTTCAGAGGTAAAACAAATTAATGACAAAGTAGAAATTTTGGAGAGCAAGATTGGAAGAGAGAGCTGGAAAGAGAATTAGATAATTTGGTTCTATTGGAATTGAGAGAGAAGGAATTTTGCTTGAGACTTGGACCAATCCCAGAGACTTCTGATGAAGATATTAGAGAAAAGATTATTAGAGTCTTGGCAAATTTGTTGGATTGGGAAGAGGAGGATACAGAGGCAGAAACTGATAAAGTTCATCTAATGAAAATAGTTCTAATCATCTAATACCTTCTCCAACTCTTTAGTGAAAGAGCACATTGTCATACCAGAATTCTGTGTGTTTGCACATTAAAGGAGAAAATAGAAAGTCTTGGAAAATCCATATAACATTACACAGAGATTAGCATATAAGATAAACTGTAACAAAACAGTATGGAATTAGATTTGGCAGTAGTTTGTACTGAAATATATATTTGTGTGTGTGTGTATAGACACATACGTACACAAACACAAACAACGGAATTTCATGAGTAAATCCACAAGATGGCCCTGGAAATTTATTCTCATTTCACTTTTGAGTTTTGTGATGGTGTACAATGGTCTATATATCCATTTTTCCTAGCTTCCAGAAGAACAGGTGATTGATTGATTGATTGATTGATTGGCACAATTCAATACTAGGACTCAGAAGTATTGGACTATATGAAATATTCTAATGCTTTATGAAGTAATTGAAGTGCCCATCTGAATATACTGCTTAAAGCATCAAGCTGCTCTGTCCTCTTGAAGACTTAATGCCATTGCTTCAGGGGTGCTAATAACATGTGAACCTGTATGTGCACACACAGAAGACAATTCTACCAGGATTGCCAGTAATGCACCTTCCAAATATTTTGCATAGATCTAATAAGTAACGAAGTATTTTATTTGTTGCATTTGTATCCCCTGTTTATTTAGAAGATCACAACAGTATACATAGGAATTTCTCTCAATTATATCCCTATGACAACCCTGCAAGGTAGGTTGGGCTACAAAAGAATGACTGATCTAAAGTCACTCAGTGAACTCCATGTTTGAGCAGGGACTTGAGCCTGTGTCTTTCTAGTCCACATCCAGTACTTTAAGTAATATACTACGTTGAACTTTAATACTGTATTTATGTTCTTATCCTAGATTATTGATATAAGAAGAGAGACTGTCAACATGGAGTCTGTTTGGGAATGCGGTTAGTCAATATGTTATGATGATACAGTACAACTTGCATGGTGGTATGGAAGAAAAAACAAGATGAAGTACCTTATTAGTGCTTTGGAAATAAAAGTATTCTACTGGACTATGCTAAGATCTATTAGAGTGAAGAGTTATTCAGTCTCTGGAGAACTTTAGGATGAAAAGTTGAAATCCAGCAATGTCTGATAAATAATTGGGGACCCTCATAACTGTTGCAGAAGAATGGCTGTAAACTGGGTGATCCATTATCTTTGGCTTTTGGCAGTACTGGCAAGATGCACTGGTGGCCACAGCCTATTCTCATGTGAACCCATAATCCTGAGGATGTGCCAAGATCTTCCATACAATACCACATTTATGCCTAACCTTTTGAATCATTATGATCAACAAACAGCAGCTTTAGCAATGGAGGTAAGTATTTTCATTCAAAATATAAATAATCAAGATCTTCACTACAGTTGTTCACAATTATCAAAACAGAGAAGAACATAAATGTATGTATGTATTTATTTATTTATTTATTTATTTTTCAAATTTATTCCCCGCCCATCTCCTATGCAAGGGACTCTGGGCAGGTTACAATAAATAAAATTTAAAAACTATACAAAATATCTCACATTCATAAAATAAATAAAATAAAATCCAAGATGGATTAGGACCCGCAGAATGGATCATGGGGCTACGGGGCCAGCCAACCCCAGGAGGCACTACCACCTCCGTCGTCCCAGGCCAGGTGGCAGAGCCAGGTCTTAAGGGCCTTCCGAAAGGCCAGGAGGGAGGGGGCCAGTCTCACCTCCGTGGGCAAGATATTCCATAAGGCGGGCACTATCGCAGAGAAGGCACGCCTCGACCCCGCTAGATGGAATTCTCTTGTTGAGGGGGTCCGAAGCATGCCCTCTCTGCATGCACGGGTGGGGCGGGCCGACGTTATCGGGACGAGACGGTCCCTCAGGTACCCTGGCCCTATGCCATGTAGGGCTTTAAAGGTAATCACCAACATCTTGAATTGGACTCGGAAGCAAACTGGCACCCAATGCAGCTCGCGTAGCAGAGGTGTCACGTGTGCCGATCTCCTGGCACCCATAACTGCTCGCGCCGCCGCATTCTGCACCAGCTGAAGCTTCCGGATACTCTTCAAGGGTAGCCCCACGTAGAGCGCATTACAATAGTCTATACGGGAGATGACAAGGGCATGAGTGATTGTTCGGAGGGCCTCCCGATCCAGGAAAGGGCGTAACTGGCGCACAACTCGAAGCTGTGCAAAGGCCCTCCTGGCCACGACTGCCACCTGCTCTTCGAGCAGGAGTCGCGAGTCCAGGAGGACCCCCAGATTCCGCACTGGATCTGACTGGGGTAGTGCAACCCCACCCAGAACCAAAGATGACAACTTCCCGGATCCAGGGGGGCCATCAATCCACAGCCACTCCGTCTTACCAGGGTTCAGTTGAAGCCTGTTGTTCCCCATCCAGACCCCCACAGCCTCCAGGCACTGAGATAAGGCATTTGCTACCTTTATGCTATTTGGGGTTATTCACAAAGCATGAAACCTTTATGAGGGGTCATCACATTTCATTATGTGTACTCTGGATCCAGGGGGATTTTTTTTTGTATAAAATTGCTTTTTATACAGTGAATGATGAGAATTCCTTAAAATGAAAATATATAACGTGTGGATAAATGTGGCTGTCGTGGATTAGTGCTGTAACAGTAGATCTGGAACCAGCTTTACTCATACTTACTTTTAGTAAACATGGTAGTTCTGCTCATAAGCAGTTTTTGATCTTGAGGAATTGTAAAGAGTTGAATAAGTACTCCCTGTGCTTTGATGGACTACATGTAACTGATAAAGTTGTTGGTGATCTTTACAAAACAAATAGTTCTATTCTTAATAGAATCTATTTGCAACTGGAATGGAGGCTTTTTAGAAGGGAATATATTTTCATATGGGGTTGTAACTGAGGCTGCAAAGATTCTTCTGGAGATGTTGACTTCTAAGATTATGAAAGTGCTGATGGGGAAGAATGTAGGGGAAGCATTGTTGCACGTCGTGAGAGAAAAGAAAACATTGAGATGCACCAGATGGAAAATGAAGGAGGTGTGGCTAGTGCCTTACACCCTTTTTATAGTTCACTAATCACATCTGCACTGTTTCCAAGAAGGGAGGGGAAATGAAAGAATCCAATTTCATTTCTTGTTTTTTCTGATACCCATCTATAGCTGTTGTAAGTAAAGGTAAAGGTACCCCCCGCACATTTGTGCAGTCGTGTCCGACTCTAGGGGCCGGTGCTCATCTCCGTTTGTTAGCCGAAGAGCCAGCGTTGTCCGAAGACGCTTCCACGGTCATGTGGCCGCATGACGCACGCGGAACGCTGTTACCTACCCACCGAAGTGGTACCTATTCATCTACTTGCATTTGCATGCTTTCGAATTGCTAGGTTGGCAAGAGCTGGAGCTAGTGCGGGAGCTCACTCCGCACGCAGGGCTAGGGATTCGAACCTCCGAACTTGCAATCTTCCGATCGACAAGCCTGGCGTCTTACCCACTGAGCCACCACGCCCCACAAATAGCTGTTGTAATGTAGACCAATTCCATAAGCATGCTTTCTACCCAAAATGAAGGGTGCAATCTGTAAGAGGTAAGGCAGGAACTACTTGTTTCCAAGCTAAAGAAAACAAGTAAACATATCCACTTCCCAAAGCTATCAGACACCTGCCAAATATATATTAATTTGTAAAGACGGCTGGAAGAAGCCTAGTTTTTAAATTCTACAGCATAGATGTATAAAGTCTCTGATTTCTTTGACTTGCAGTAGCCAGTTCAGTGTAATGTTCAGGGCTTTATTCTTGCCTGCTATACTTCCAAATACTGTCTGGGTATCTTCTGCCAAGTCTAGTCAGGAGCTGAATTAAAAGTTGCAAGTGTGGAGATCTGTGGTTTACTTCTGGCACTAGGTGTGAACCCTGATAGAATTTAACTTCAGTAAAATGATGTCTGCCCTCCAGTGATACTTTCTTTTGCCCTTCCTCCTCTAAGTCCCATGTGTATTCTCAGAATCAGTTCTGGAAGTTCAAAAGACACTCTAAAGCAGAATTTAAGAATATTCAGTGGAGAAATACACTACTGGGTTCTGTTTAAAGTTTTTCTGGTACTTGGCCTATAGAAGGCTGATGACTGCACTTCGCTTGTTTGTCCTCACCCTTACAGGATCGATCTCTCTCTCTCTCTCTCTCTCTCGGGTCTATGCTATGTAGTATATCGAGCAGTAAGGGTTTTCCAGCTCTTTCGGTCTTGGGCAATTGTTTCGGCGTCTTTCCATGTGATATGCAATGCCTTCAGGTCTTCTATCAGCATTCATCGCCATGTTATTTGAGGGCGTCCTCATTGTCGTTTAGCGTTAGGAGGGATCCAACTCATTGCCACTTTAGGGAGCCAATTGTTCTCCATGCGGAAGATGTGGCCAGCCAGTTGAAGTCTTTTACATGCAACGATGTTATGGAGTTTACATGAGTTGCTCCTACGAAGCACCTCTTCATTTGTGATGTAATCAAAATATTGAATCTTTAGAATTCGACAGAGGCATCTCTGTTGAAAGACGTCAAGCCTCTTGTTGATACTTGCTGATGCCTTCCAAGTCTCGCTGGCATAAGTAACTGTCGGGATCACGATAGAATTGAACAGATGAAAATCTTCAGTGATATGGACAATGAGGACCAGAACTTATTCATCCTCTGAAAAACGGCTATCGCCTTCCCAATGCGGCACTTAACGTCCACCTCTGCATCTCCATTCCGGGCGATCACACTACCCAGATAGGTGAACCTCTCCACTTCTTCTAACTGCTGCAGTCCGAGTACAATTCCCCATGCTGGGTCCATGGAGCTCACATGCATGATCTTCGATTTTTCGGCGCTTATCCTAAGGCCAATTTTATTTGCCTCGTCTTCCACGACAGTCGTGGCATGTTGTAATTTTAGTTCATCTTCCTCAAACAAGGTGATATTGTCAGTGAAATCCAAGTTGCCAAGGTGACTTCGATCATTCCAATAGATGCCTGTCCCAGTGCGTACTTCAGCTCGCCAATGACATAATCAAGGGCCACAAGGAAGAGAAGTGGAGACAGGATACAACCTTGTCTGACCCCAGTGGTAATCTCAAAAAAGTCTGTATGGCCATTCTTGGTCTTAACACAACAGCTTGATCGCTGGTATAAGTTCTTAAAGATGGTAACGAAGACTGCCGGCATGCCATATAAACGCAGGATTTGCCAAAGAGACTCTCGGTGGACGCTATCGAAAGCTTTTTTAAAATCAATGAAGTTTATGGCTAACAGGTGCTGATACTCAATACGCTGTTCTATGATATTTCTTAAGGTAAAGATTTGCTCGTTGCAGGACCTTTCACAACGGAATCTAGCTTTTTTTCTCTCTCAGGCATTGATCAATGACGTTTCGCAGTCATCTTAAGAGGACTGCACAAAATGCCTTCCCGGGTACTGGGAGAAGGGTAATGCCCCTCCAGTTAGTACATTCAGAGATGTTACCTTTCTTGGTGTCAGGGAGATAACGGGCGGAGAAGGAGGGGGCTCCCTCCAGGAAGGGAAACGCATGCATAGTACTGAATCTCTATGTTTCCCTCCCAAGAGGTTGAAGAAAGCCCCGCCCTAAGTTTGTGGACTTATTCTTTGGGCATCGCCACTTCATGTTAGTTAAGATGGATTCTGTTGGGGTAGTAGGATAATAAATCACTAGAGCTTGATTCCAGCCTCAGCGTGTTATTTCTACGCCCAAAGTCAGGACACTTGGGGACTTTAACAATAATGCCTCTTTGCCAGTCTTCCAGGATTGTACCACTTTGCCAACACTTATTGAACAGCTTAGTCAGCTCTTTCAGCATAGCCTGACCACCATACTTTAAGATCTCTGCAGGTATCTCGTCCAAACCAGCTGCCTTATTGTTTTTCAGGTTTCTAGTCACAATCTCAACTTCTTCAATAGTAATCTCACCAGTGTTCACCTGGAACTCTTGTTAGGCATTTTCTTCGTTGAAATTATATGTACTGGTCGGATCTGGTTGATTGAGGGTCTCTTGGAAATATTCGGCCCATCTTCTGCTTTGCTCTTCCTGGGCGACTAGAAGTTTCCCTTTCTTATCCTTGATCAGGACACTGATGCTTTTCTTCATTCCGGTCAGTTCCTTAATAATGCAGTAAAGCAGGGCTTTCCAAAGTTTTCCCGCAGCGACACACCAACCGCCGTTGGTGTGTCGCCGCGGGAAAACCCGGAAATGCCGCCGTTGCGGCAGCATGCAAAAACCCGGAAGCGCTGCTGCCGCTTTCGGATTTTTGCGCGCCACCGTTGGTGTGTCGCCGCGGGAAAACCCGGAAGCGCTGATGATGATCAGCGCTTCCGGGTTGTGTGGCAACATACCAGACTGTGTGTGGCGACACACTTTTGTGTCGCGACACACAGTTTGGAAAGCTCTGCAGTAAAGGGTCTTGGAGTCGTTTTGGTCAGCTGCTTCTTGTGCTTCAATGCTTTTCCGCTCCAACCATTCATTCTTATCTTTCCTGCAGCTTTTCTTCACCAGCTGGTCGAGTTCTATGTATCTCCGGCTCATTTCTTCCACCTCATCCATATTTTTGGCTTGATCCCGTTTTAACTTTATGACTTTCCTTTCGTCGACCAGCTTCCATGATCTATCTTGGATCCACTGTTTCTTCAGTCTACCACGACATCTCCCTATGATGTTTTTAGCACATTTTGTGATTGTGTCTCTAAGATTGTTCCAGAGACCTTCCACATCAGCCGTGTCCTTAAGGCCAAAACAATTGCATAGTTCTCAATCAAAGGAATCAGCAACTGTAGGATTCTTAAGTTTCTCCATTGCAAATGGTCTTTTTGATATAAACTTCCTTGAGTTTTGAAGCTTTAATTTAATTTCTGCCCTAAGTAATGGTCCGATCCAATGTCCACCCCTCTATAGGCCATTGTATCACGTAATGATGACCTCCATTTCCGACTGATGCAAATGAAATTGATCTAATTAAAAGGGCGCCCATATGGTGATCGCCATGTCGCCTTATGTATACATCAATGTCGAAAGTATGTATTACCGACGCATAGTCCGTTGTGTTTGCAAAAAGACAACAGTTGTTCGCCGTTGTTGCTGAGGCGAGTTGAGGACATGTAGGCTCCAATCACGTTCTCTAGTCCACATCAGTCACCACTTAATTGAGCATTGAAGTCTCCAATAAGGATCTTTAAATTGTAATTTGGGATACTATCAAAGGCATCCTGAAGTTGCTCGTAAAATTAGTCTTTCACCGCATCATCCGCATTATCTGTGGGTGCATAGGCTTGTATAATAGTTGTTTTGGCATGCCCATGGGCGAAACGGGCTGTGATTATTCAATCACTAACCGGTTTCCACCCAATGAGCGCTCTTATTGCCCGTTCACTCGAAATGAGGGCAATCCCATGTTCATGTCATTCTTTGTGACCTGCATAAAGGATGGTCTTACCATTACTGTTGATCTGGCCACTCTCTATCCACCTGACCTCACTGATGCCCAAGATGTCTAACCTGTAATCATCAAAGACCCGTAGGAGTTGGGCAAGTCGTCCAGTCTGATGCAGTGTTCATACGTTCCATGTTCCAATTCTTGTGATGTTCTTGGCTGAAAAGACCATTTTGGCCTTCAGACACCGGGCCCCGTTGCCGGTTTGTTCCGAATGTCATCATATAAGTCATATGATTCGAAAGCAAAACTCTCGTCTACTTGTCCAGAAAATCTCCTTACTGTTTCTGTAGCGGTTATACCCTTACAGGATACAGGCCAATATTATCTGCTGCATGGTACCATGAGAATTACTACATTAGATCAAAATGAGGGCACTCAGATGTAGATTAGATAAAATTATAAATGGCATTCTTCTATAAAAATGTCCCAAACAATTTACAATATATAAACAGTAAAAATAAACATTCTGAAAGAATATGTATATTATCACCTACTCATCTAAGTTATGGAAAATTTTCTGACTTTGCACTAACAGAATATAGAAACTTTTTTGGGGGAAAATGTGCCTGAAGAATATGTATTTTTTTTGTTTTTTCCCATATTTAATTCTTTTTTTAAAAAAGTTCTCATCCCATCTTCAAAATGAAATGTCACTGAAATTTGGGAATTTTACAAGAGGTAAGTACTAGGATTTGCCACAATAGTACTGTCATTTCATGTCAAATAGTCAATTTTGGCTGTATGAAGTACCTTATTAGTGCTTTGGAAATCAAAGTCAATATTGGCTGGTATTAAAAATGTACTGTCCACACTCACTGCAAAGCACTTTGTCACACTGTATCAGCACCCCTTTAACTCATTTGCATTTTTGCCTGGGATTGTATTTTCTGCAGGCTCAGGAAATGATGCAGCATCTTTAAGGAGGTACTGATAGGTATGGCATGTACAGTATACCCACATCTACTCTGAAGCAGCTTTTTGGCTTTTAATCCAAAGCAATTTACAGGATATGATTTTATTATTTCAGTACAGACTGAAGTTTGATTGCTTGTTATATCCTGCAATTTAGACAGACTTCCCCCCCACCAAAGGTTCAGATTTATTTCTAATTTTTTACTCATACTCCTTAAGCTTTGACTGATGTACATTTACTATCTACTGACAGGGTACAGTTTATTTTCCATCTTGTACACTTTTGTAGGTTTGTGTTTGCTTGTTGTCCCTTAAATTTTAATGATTATTTGAGGCTGCCAAAAAGCACCTCATTGCTTGAGAAAGGTAAGATGCTTTGTGGCTTCTTTATATAAAATGTTAGGGTTCCAGTATTGGTCCATTTGAGCTATCCAGTTTGTATAAGCAGAATAACTAGGAGCTGTCCAGCTGAAGAGCTGTCCAGCTGCAGTTAGTACTGTGAACTGTTAATTTACCAAAAAAATAAAAAAAATACATCCAAGCATTGTCTTTATTAGGAATGTGTGTTAATTGGTTGATACAGCTGCTTTGCTTCTATTCTTTTTAGTATTTTTATTATTTCTGGAACAGTTGGTTCCTTCCTCAATCATTACTCATGTTGTTTGCTTGTCTTATGCTTTTATCAACTTTCTGAATCATGCCCTCAAGATATGTTGTTATTCCATCTTTCATCTCCCTCAGCAAGCTGATTGGAAGATGGTAAATAAAATATGGAGGTTTTATTCCAATAATATATATTTTTGAAGCAATTTTATATTTGAATATTCGCTTTGTTTTAGGGTCAACCAGTCAGATGTCTTAGTATTGTACTAATTAATACTAAGGCATCTCTCCAATTCAAAATGTAGGAGAGACTTCATAACAGTATAATTATTTTGTTGAAAATCATGAAAAATATGCACTGTAATTTTTAAGTAACTCAATATAGTCCTCCATACACAAAAAATACTATATTTTTTCAGTTCAAAGTGCTGATCTGAAATTATGATAAAGTATGGTTACGATGTCCAGTAAAATTTGAATAAAGGTGCTCCCATATCTTTTCTCAGTTTTAACAAAATACGATACAAAATATAGTACAAAAGGAATACATATAAGGTATTGGTAAAAGAAAAGTATTGAGTGCTTGACAGACTTGAAACTGGAAGCCTGTTGAGTAGGAAGTACAGCCGCATTGCTTAGCAACTGTAATCCCTGCAGTCCCGGTTGCTGTTGTTAACCAAATCCCATGGTGGTTAGGTGAGGCAACTTCCTGCCAGCTTCCCACAATCAGTTGGGAAGCTGGCAGGAAGTTGCAAGTCTAGGCTGACAGGCAGGTAAGTGGCTGCTGCCAGGTGGGGGAGTGAGGGAGTGCGTGGGGGAGGGTTGGGGAGGGTGTGCGAGGGTGCGAGGGAGGATTGGCAAGAGTGCCAGAGGGTGCACAAGAGGCGCGGCACATGTCGGGGAGAGGGTCCGCAAGGGTGTGAGGGGGTACACGAGAGGTGCAGGTCAGGTGTGCGAGGGGGTGTGCAACAGGCATGACACAGGTGGGAGGGAGGGTGCGACGAGATGCAGGAGAGGCGTGAAACAGGTCGGAAAGGGTGAGTGAGCGTGTGAGGGAAGTACAGCAAGGGTCAGGGAGGGTGCGTGGAGGTGGGCAATGGTCAGCATGGTGTGAGTGCAGAGGGGCTGGAGGAGGGTGCACGGATGGGGAGACTTACCCCAGCAACCTTCCCTGCCAGAAAGTCAATGGGGAAGCCGGCAGGGAAGGTCGCAAATGGCAATCCCATGATTGCAGGGTGCTGCAACCGGTCATAAGTATGAACTGGTTACCAAGCGCCCAAATCACAATCATGTGACCGCAGGGGTGCTGGGATGGCCAGAATTCCGAGGGTCGGTCATAACCACCATTCGTTCAGTGCCGTCATAACTTCGAACAGTCACTGAACAAATGGTCGTAGGTCAAGGATTACCTGTACATGCATTGTGCAGCCACAAATCCTTTTGTGGCTCTCAGAAATCATACTGCTGAATCTCAACAGCAAACAATTGAGAAATGCAGATATAATTTTCCATTGTTTTTCTTTTAAGCTTTACATACACACCTGAAATATCCTTAACTCCCAAAAATACCCACAAAGCTTCCAGGATAACTGGCTCTGCTCACTTAAATGATCAACCTGCTCACTCTGAGCTTCAGTACCAGAGAAAAAGAGAACTTTGCCCCCAGCTGTTCTCTAGGAACTGTAGACCGAATACACAGGATAGTGAGCACTTACCTTTATTCAGACTCTGATCTGCTCAGTAGCTGATTAAAAGAGAGCATAATTGTTTCATGTGGGCTCCTTAAGCCTGCAAATGCCAGATTTCTGTCTGTTGCAGCAGTGGCAGCTCTGCCTCTTGAGCGTATAATTATTATTGCTGGTGGGACGAAACAACTGCATTCAGTATTCTGTACCACTTTACAGGAGGAAGCCAACATAAAACATATTACAATTACTTTTTAGGTGACAAAAATACTCTCAATGGGTCTTCATCATAGCTTTTTTAATTTCCAGAGTTCTTGTTTCAGATTGAAGTGAAAAATAGGCTAAATGTGGTAGGTGAGATAAGACCTTTTTTTTTATCCCTTGCCGTTTAACATCACAGATACTAGAGTTCCTGATCTGAAGGCCCCCACATTTGAACAGCTTGCTTATCTCTTAAGACTACTTCCACATGGAGAGCTACCAGCGCTACAAATAAAAAATACTAGACAATCCGTGACCCATTGGGTCATCATTTCAGAGATATTTCCTTACCAGATTCATCAATGTGTTCAGCAGTGGTAGAGCTTCTAATATACTGGAAAAGTTCTTAAAAATTCAGGGAGACACTCAGAGATGTATCTGCCTTGAAAGTAGCCAATGTTGATCTGAATAGCACAGTCAAACATCAGGAGCTGACCACAGGAAATGTTTTATGACATTTTGCATTATGTCATAACATGTTTTATGATAATTTTTATGTGATAAAATGTTTTATAAAATTTGCCAAATTTCAATTCCACAGGAGTGATGGGTCCCGGATTTTGGACGCATTCTGTAAGTTAGCCCATTTGAAGTACCTTGGTTGAAAAGGTTTTGCCCTATGATGCATTGTTTTTCCCAGTTAAAGGTTACAGTCATGAGAGTAGTATATAGATTGTGCATCTCTTCCATCTTTTCCCTGTTAGGATAGAAATGGGAAAATGTGGAAGTTTCAGTGGAAGACTTTTAAATCATCTGGAACTACAGTGAAACTCTGTGAATGAAAAACAGCAATGTTATAATAAAAGCCTCACCTAGATTTTTCCTTAGTTATTAATCTCTTTAAAGCTCCAACCATATGACTTACCGCAGAGCTTTCCAAACTGTGTGTCGCGACACAAAAGTGTGTCGCCACACACAGTCTGGTGTGTCGCCACACAACCCGGAAGCGCTGATCATCATCAGTGCTTCCGGGTTTTCCCGCAGCGACACACCAACTGCAGTGCGCAAAACCCGAAAGCGGCAGCAGCGCTTCTGGGTTTTTGCTTGCTACCGCAAGGAGGGCACTTCTGGGTTTTCCCGCGGCGACACACCAACGCCGGTTGGTGTGTCGCCATGGGAAAAACTTTGGAAAGCTCTGACTTACCGGAATGGCAGGAAAAAAAAAGTAGTAACATCAGGACAAACTGTTTAAAGTGTTGCTGTAGATTTGAGGGGCAACATTGCTATTTCATAGTGTGCAGATCAGTTATATGAAGAAGCAAGTTTTTTTAAAAATTATACCAGCGTAACTCCCTGATAAATCAGGGTAAAATTGATTTGTGTGTGTATTTGTCATGATTGTATATTTCATGGTATCTTTGCCTCTGTTTCCCATATCATGTCTGTGTATATGATATTAGCAAGACCTTTTCTCTGTTCTGTAAAGAACTGTTCCTATGGATACCAGCCTTTTGTGGTGTGACAAAAGGTGGTGTTCTGATTCTCATGAGCCAAATTATACCCTTTGACTCTACCCTTTTCACACTTTAGGCTAAGCTTGGCCTGTAGTAGGCTTGAAATCCTGTGAGTGCAGTGTTCCCATGGTAATGGGTATGGAACTCTGAAAGGAGGGGGCAGACTGTGAATAGAACATGCCAGCCTTATTAATTTGAATGTGAATAAAAGAGGAAGATTCCTTGGAGCTTTATCTCCCTGTGTTGCAAGGCTCTATAATTGGTTAGTGGAAAGGAACTTTTTCCAGGTTATAAACTTGCTTATATTTTCTGTTTATTGATTTGGATGAAATGAAATTGTTCATGTCAAAGGCAGTGATCAACAACAACAACACAACAACAACAAAGGCTTTAGATTAAACTGTGTTTCTATTCAGTTTCTGGTCTTGCAAAGAAGCTTCCAGCTGAAGTTCAGAATACATGCAGTTGAAAGGAGGGAGGAGGGAAGTTTTGCTTGCCTAGACATGAGCAGTTGCTATGCATTCAAGAGGAATTATCTATGAGAAAATTGAATTAATTTATATTTTATATATTACATAATTGATTGTGAGCTAAAGAAATATGTATCCCATGTGAGAAAAGTGGGGGGTTGTGATTCTTAGGACTCTTTATATTTTGAAGTTTTCTCTTTTTCACTGAGGGAAAGAGGAAGGGTAAAGGAAGTAGAATATCATGCTATTGGAATCCAGAATATGAATATTCAGTCTAATCTGTTTAATAGGATTCTTGCCTATGCTTATATTAATTTTAAATACAATTCATATTTATTAAAAGAGCAGAACAGGTACATAAACTCTATCCTGACACTAATTATAATGGAGCATAGTAATTAAAAATTAAAAGAGAAAAGCTGTTTTGCTCTGAATAAAGCTCCCTTTGCCCTGTTATAGAAGCATCCTTTTCCTGCTAGCTGCCTGCCTGCCCCCCCTCTCTCTCCCTCTCTCTCTCTCTCTCTCTCTCTCTCTCTCCTCGCATGATTTTTTTTAATTTCAAGCTAAAAAAAAGTTGTTATTAAAACATTTCTTCTTTTTCTCTCCCTTACCCTCCAGTATTTCATAGTGTTGATCCTCTCCCCCCATGAAACTTAAAAGATTTTGTGGACCCATGCTGCTTCTATAAGAATTCTGTACTGTAACAATTTTTAAATATTTAGTACACAGTAAGGGGCGTGGTGGCTCAGCGGGTAAGACGCCAGGCTTGTCGATCAGAAGATCGCAAGTTCGGAGGTTCGAATCCCTAGCCCTGTGTGCGGAGTGAGCTCCCGCACTAGCCCCAGCTCTTGCCAACCTAGCAATTCGAAAGCATGCAAATGCAAGTAGATGAATAGGTACCACTTCGGTGGGTAGGTAACAGCGTTCCGCGTGCATCATGCCGGCCACATGACCGCGGAAGCGTCTTTGGACAACGCTGGCTCTTCGGCTAAGAAACGGAGATGAGCACCGGCCCCTAGAGTCGGACACGACTGCACAAATGTGCGGGGGGAACCTTTACCTTTACCTTTTTAATATTGCCCGTGGCTCCAAGTTAAAATCTGGTCATTGATTTAATCCTTCTGCTATCACCTGCATTTAAAGTACTGAAAGGGAAAGAGACTGATAAAATGACTTTCTGCGAATAGGTAGCTGCTAATTCAGAATTTGCATACTCTAATAATATGCATTCACTGGCAGTATTGGCAGTATTGGGACTGCTGACAGCTTGTTTTCCAGTACTTCTTATGTCTAGACAGTGTATAATAATATTGGAGTATGGGATTGAGATATTGCCTCACATCTGATTTGCATCCTTCCTCCAAGTAATTCTAAGTGCCATACGTGTTATCGCATCCTCTCAAAAATTCTGAAAAAGAATGAGCTAAGAGGTAATGTTTCTCTTAAAGATTTTTTATCCTGCCTTTATTATTTTTACAAATAACTCAAGGCAGGGAACATACCCAATACTCCTTCCTCCTCCTATTTTCCCCACAACAACAACCACCATGTGGGCTCAAGGCCACCCAGTGAGTTTTTTTGTTAGTCATTTCAGTCAAGAGTTTCCTTCTAACCCAGTATTGTCACTACAATATTTTCTTTGGTTATGTGTGCAATGTATCTCATGAAAACATATTGTTTTAGATAGGTATTACAAAATGCAGATCACCAGCAATATATAGTAGGCATCATGAAACTGATTAATTTATAAGTATTATTATATACCTAAAATTACAAATTGGGAGAGGGTGTATCATGCTCTTGGCAGATGGGCAACATTCAGCTTGATGTCACAAGTTGCATAGGTTACATTAGTCAGAAATAGCCCAGTAAAAGGAGTTAATGTTAATGAACAAATTTTTAGGTAGGATTTCTCTGCTGTTTTTTGTCTGACATGTATAATATTTTACCTATTTTCCCAAAGCTTTGCAAAGATTCTGAGGTCTTTGATTTTGATAAGTACAGTTCATCACAGTACACAGCATAGAATTTGGCTGTTTAAATATTGGCCCAGAGCTACTTACTTTTGTTTTCTTTTTATAGCCATTTCATCCTATGGTAAACCTTGACTGCTCCCGAGACTTTCGACCATTCCTGTGTGCTCTCTATGCTCCCGTTTGCATGGAATATGGTAGAGTCACCCTCCCATGTCGCAGAATTTGTCAACGAGCATACAGTGAATGTTCAAAACTCATGGAGATGTTTGGTGTGTCTTGGCCTGAAGACATGGAATGCAACAGGTGAGCGAATCCTCAGGATCTATATTCATTAAAATTACCACCTACATATGTAATGTTTTCAAGATTTATTTTCAGACTACCCCTCCCATATTTTCTTTTGATTGTGATGTTTTCTTCGGAGTGAAATCAACTCTTGAGCTCCCTGCTCTCATTATAAATATTCAGATCTATATTTTTCTTACTCACTTGGAGAGTTTTAAATTTGTTTTGAATCAAGAATCATACAGCCCCTCCTAAGCACAGTTTTGTCAGAGGGCTCACCACAAGCTCTGGTGAACGCTTTTGGAGGACATTGATAGCATGCCCTTGCCAAAATTGAAAGCAACTTCTGCACAGGTGTACCACTTGCATAGAAGCCTTTCTGACTTTGGTAAATGACAGGTAGGAGTCAGGTATAAGCTTGAAACAAATTATGTCACCTTTTTATTTCAATGAAAAGAAACATATAACTTCCACAGTACAAATCTCTTTTCGAGGGAAATCTAAATCCTTTCAACCATGCCTACAGACTATTGCAGTCCAGTTAGACTCTGGAATTAGAGTCTGAAATAATATGGTGTAGAATATTTGGTAGAGTAGAAAGTTATGTTGTATGAATACTAAGACAAAAAGTCTTAAAAGAATGCAAATAAATTCTGAATGAAAAATACAGGAGCAAAAGTATAGGAATGCATCTTCCTGTGTTATTTTGTATGTTTAAGTCAGGAAAAGTATATCTTGGCTAGATATCATTGGATAAACAATGCAATATTAGTATTCCAGATTTATTATTTTTTACATTGTGCTGGCTTTTAACAACAATGCCTTTTGGCTAAAGGACCCTATGATATAAATTGTGTAAGACAAGGGATTGCAGATTTGATTTTGAAGCTCTTGTACTCTAAAATTGACTGTTTCCAAGAAGACAGAGAAAACTGCAGTGGACATGGCAAACCCCAAAGGCTTACCTGACTACAAAAATAGACACTTTCTAACCAAACAGACAAAGCAACACAATTTTTTCTATTATTAATTCAAATGTTTTTAAGATGTTTGTTTGTTTGTTTTTCTAGGTTAGTTGCAAAAATCTCTTAGATTACTTACACAATAGATGCAGTTGACTAAATCTCATATTTTAACATGAAATAATCGGGCAAATCTTCAGCTGCAAGCCTCTGAAAAGAATAGTTGGTGAAGCTGGTGCTGATAGTTGGATATATGAAATTATCAGACTAGAATTTGTATAAGAGTTTGATTTCTATACATAGAATCTTATGATTTAATTTGATTTCTTATCATTTTTAACACTTGACTATTCCTCCAAATTAATTCTTTTTTTAAAGAACCAGAACAGGCAAAACAATACTTGCTTATATTTAAAAAAATTATTACAAGTCTTTTGATCTTACTATTCTAGGTTCCCAGACTGTGATGAGCCTTATCCTCGTCTTGTTGACCTCAATGTAGTTGGAGAACCAACAGAAAAAGCACCAGTGGAAGTGCAAAGAGACTATGGTTTTTGGTGCCCTCGAGAACTGAAAATAGACCCTGATCTGGGTTACACATTCCTGCGGGTACGGGACTGCTCCCCTCCTTGTCCAAATATGTACTTTAGACAAGAAGAGCTCTCTTTTGCACGATACTTCATTGGTGTGATCTCCATTGTCTGCCTTTCTGCTACCTTGTTCACTTTCTTGACTTTCCTGATTGATGTCACAAGATTTCGCTATCCAGAAAGACCCATAATCTTCTATGCTGTTTGTTACATGATGGTGTCCCTAATTTTCTTCATTGGCTTTTTGCTAGAAGACCGGGTTGCCTGCAATGCCTCTGGCCCTGCCACATACAAGGCTTCCACAGTGACTCAGGGCTCTCACAATAAAGCATGCACCATGCTTTTCATGGTACTGTATTTCTTTACCATGGCTGGGAGTGTCTGGTGGGTAATTCTTACCATCACTTGGTTTTTGGCAGCTGTCCCAAAATGGGGTAGTGAAGCCATTGAGAAGAAGGCCCTCCTCTTCCATGCTAGTGCATGGGGCATCCCTGGAACCCTTACCATCATTCTCCTAGCTATGAATAAAATAGAAGGTGACAATATCAGTGGCGTATGTTTTGTTGGCCTTTATGATGTGGATGCCTTGAGATACTTTGTTCTTGCTCCTCTCTGCCTGTATGTGGTGGTTGGAGTTTCTTTGCTACTTGCTGGCATCATTTCTTTAAATCGGGTTCGTATTGAAATTCCTTTAGAGAAGGAAAACCAGGACAAGTTGGTGAAATTCATGATTCGGATTGGCGTCTTCAGTGTACTGTATCTTGTGCCACTCTTGGTTGTCATTGGCTGCTATTTCTATGAGCAAGCTTACCGAAGTGTGTGGGAGACAACATGGATTCAAGAACGGTGCAAGGAATATCACATACCTTGCCCTTATCAGGTAAGTGAGCCTATCTCTTAAACCATTTCCTCATGGTCAATTCTTTTTATTTCCCTCAAGGCAGAAAGCACATGGTTTTTTCTATAACTTTGGTACCAGTCTCCTGAAATATATTTATCAAGAAGAAACACACTACCTGGCATAATTGTATAGGTGACTAGAAATAAGACTTCGAAGAAACCCAGTTTTAAAAAATGAAATATGAAAATGTGAATGTGAATTTTTAGGAAGTGTGACCTTCAAAGGAAATAGAATCAATTGGCATTTTTTTTTAAAAATATTTGTATTACTTTAAATGCACTGAAATAAAAAGCCCTACAGTTAAAAAATGGGGATAAGTATCATTTCCCTTATTAAAACAACTTAAATTCACTAGGCACTAAACATGCCCATATATGGAATCGCACACAATACTTGCCTGTGGGTTTACAGTGAGAAGATATGACACCAAAGCACTTGCCAAACATGAAAAATGAACAAAAGAACACATTGAACATGCCAAATGACTGTTCGGTGGCTGAGGGAATTGCACACCAGTATGAAATGGAGGGGGTGGTTTACCGAACAGAAGCCATCTTTATTATAGTATCTTGAATGGAGCCCATTCAGAGGGGATGAACTGCAATTGCTTTGCTGTTAAATTCCTCTTCTTTTAAGCCTATAAAATGCTGTTATGAGATGCTAGATAAGATTCAGAAACAGTAGCTCTTTCTTTTTGTGTGTATCTCACAAGGCCATATTTAAAAAAGGTCATGTGTGATAGATTTCCAACTTTGACATTCCAGTCTCCAACCAACCAGCACATCTTGCTTGCATGTTCTGTCAATTTCAGATTGAAGGAAGGAAAGGTTCCCCTGTGCAAGCACCGAGTCATGCGACCCCTGGGGAGACGCCGCTTGTGCGACATTTTCCTGGCAGACTATAGAGCAGGGTGGTTTGCCATTGCCTTCCCCAGTCGTAATTACCTTTCCCCCAGCAAGCTGGGTACACATTTTACCGACCTCGGAAGGATGGAAGGCTGAGTCAACCCGAGCCGGCTACCTGAGAACCAGCTTCCTCTGGGATCGAACTCAGGTCATGGGGAGAGTTTCAGTTTCAGTTGCAATACTGCCACCTACCACTCTGCGCCACACGAGGCTCAGATTGAACTTGACCATAACACTTATCAACCTCCTCTTCTAGTTTAGTATACCAATGTAATAAGTTGTATATCGTGATGTTGTAGCCTTTTGTGGCTGGAATTTGTGGGAAATGGTGTCAAAAAGATACTTTTGACATGGTCAAAAGGAATTGTATTCAGCCAGTAGTAGTCGGTAATCTATATATGTGGTTGCTATGAGTCGGAAACAACTTGATGGCTCATCATCATCATCAGTCAGTATTATTCCCTGTCCCTTTCTTTAGTGGCGGCTTCTGTTGAACTTTAATTCTTATGCCAATAATTCTTGGCAAATTATTGAAGTTTCTACAGCAGCAACTGCCTCTTAGCTGACACATGAGAGCAGTTGTTTTGCAAAAGCACAAATACCAATTAGATCAATTATCTATCTTCAGAATTACATAATACTCATTTTATTCTTTGACATTGTGGGAGGAGAGTCACATTAATCTATGGTAGTCAAAAATCAGAAGGAGTCTAGTGGCACCTTTTCAGAGTAACACATTTTTTTAAAAGCCATAATTTTTATGAGCTAGAGTCACTTCAGCAGATGCATAAAGTGACTAAACCCTTTCTTTGCTTTCAAAAGAGCTGCTGTGATTTACCTCAGGTATATACAGGTCTACCTGTAAGCAGTGGTTGAAAATTAGCAAGAATACGTTCACTGTTAATATTCAATTTAAATAGGGGAAATGGTAGAAAAATGTAAATGTACAAAATCAAGTATTGTTTAGTAGACAATAATTGGCTGGCTTCGCATAACATGTTAAGCAAGGAACCATGTCTTACAAACCACACATTGTCAAACCACATACTAAGCCGAAACCAAACAAACCACATTATGGCTTAGGATAGTGTATATGAGCCCAGTATGTGTCTTGCTTAAAATGTAGATTATATTGGCCTATTTTGTGTATTCCCATCACTAGATCTGTGGTGGTCCTTGGGCATACTCCTTTTAACTATGGAATAGCACACAGGTGAACAAGGGTCCTATGAATTGAATTTGAATTACTTTATTATCATATTTATATAACCACCCATCTCACAATAAAGTGAATTTAGGAGGCTTACAATAAAAACAAGGGGCGTGGTGGCTCAACGGATAAGACGCCAGGCTTGTCTATCAGAAGATCACAAGTTCGGAGGTTCGAATCCCTAGTCCCGCATGACGGAGTGAGCTCCCGCACTCGCCCCAGCTCTTGCCAACCTAGCAATTCGAAAGAATGCAAATGCAAGTAGATTAATAGGTACCACTTCGGTGGGTAGGTAACAGCGTTCCGCGTGCATCATGCTGGCCACATGACCGTGGAAGTGTCTTCGGACAACGCTGGCTCTTCGGCTAACAGACAGAGATGAGCACCGGCCCCTAGAGTCAGACACGACTGTGTGGGGGAACCTTTACCTTTACAATAAAAAGAATTATAAAATCCAAATGTTAAAAACTACAATTAAGAGACATAAACAATATTATTAATAACAAGATAGTAGAGATAATTGATGTTAAAAAAACAATGCAGCCATCTCATAAAGTCACTATTTCCTGGAGATCCCCAGACCTCCTGACACAACTGCCCAGAGTCCCCTTCGGGGGAGATGGAGCGGCAGTAGAAATTGAAAGAATGAATAAATAAATGTTTTAAGGGATTTCTGGAGGGATGTCAGGGATGTTCCGTAGGGTGGGTGCCATGACAGAAAAGGCCCGTCTTCTGTGTCCTGCCAGATGAAACTCTTTCATAGACAGGACTCACAGCATACCTCTTCTGCCGGACCTGATGTGATGGGCAGATATAATTGGGTGGAGGCGGTCCCTCAAATAACCCAGCCCCATGCCATGAAAGGCTTTAAAGTTTAAAACCAGCACCTTGAATTGGACCCAGAAACAAACTGGCAACCACTGCAGCTCGTGGAGCAGAGGTGTAACGTGCTGTTCTAGGGGCACATGTAACTGCCCACACCGCTGCATTTTGCACCAGATGAAGCTTCTGGATACTCTTCAAGGGCAGCCCCATGTAGAGTGTATTACAGTAGTCCGTTTGGGAGGTGACCAGGGCATGAGTGACTGTAAGCAGAGCCTCCCGGTCCAGGAACAGGCGCAACTGGCACACAACATGAAGCTGTACAAAAGCCGTCCTAGCCATGACTGCCACCTGTTCTTTGAGCAGGAGTCGCGAGTCTAGGAGGACCCCCAAGTTGCACACCATGTCTGTTTGGGGCAGTCCAACCCCATCCAGTACTAAAGATGGCATAGTCCCTGAGCCGGAGGGCCCAAAAACCCAAAGCCACTCAGTCTTGCCAGGGTTCATCCAAGCCCCCACAGCCTCCAGGCACCAGGATAGGACATCAACAGTGTCACTTAAATTGCCAGGGGCAGAAAGGTAAAATTTGGTATCAGCAGCATACTGATGATACCTCATCCCATGGCAATGGATGATCTCACCCAACGGCTTCATGTAGATGATTGTCCTGCACATTACTTTTGATCTTGAGAATTAAACTTTCTAGGCTGGCGGGCAGATGGTTTTTCTCTTGAAATGGAGCATCTTGGTCTAAACAAGGCAACCTATTTGACTCCAAAGACCATTCTTTTTTTCTGTATGGAGGCATTATCCAGGGATAAATATTTAAAGAATCTCATATTATAGTTGTTCACTTTCTCTCGCCATCTGGTCTGTTCTATTATGTCATTTAAATTATTGATAAGGGGCTAAAGGAAGCAGCTGCAATTTGAAATTCGAGAAATCAAAAGTTCTCCACAAACAACCCTAGTTTTTAATGGCTACACAGAGTGTTTGTCTCTTGCATGCTGCACAGCATCAATTGCGAAAATAGAGGTCAAAGCAGCACTGCATTTTTAGGTGAGTTTCTATCCCATCATGTCAACAGGGGTCAACAGTCACTTCATTATCTAACCATTGCTTGGCACCCCTCTCTAATATCTTCAGTACCACATTGTCTTGGAGCCATAAGTGATTCAGATGACATTTGACCACACCATAAAAGCCTCCAGATTTAACTTCTCTGAAAGCTTTATGCTGACAGTCCAGCTCCCTCTATTTCAAGAACAGGAATGATGTTTACCAACTTTGTGCTTAAGCACAAGAATAATGCATTATAAATGAGAAGCTTGCCAACAAGGTATCCATGTAGGTCTTTTTGTAGTACCACGTGAACAACTGCCTTTTCCTTACTAATTTGATACCATCTCAATCCAGCAACAATTGCTAAATTAATTGTACAAATTAATAATGAAGGTGTTGGGAACATCACTTCAGGAGAACAAACCTTTTCCTTATGCCTTTCATAGAGGGATTCTGAGATGATTCTGTATATGGTGCTATTGCCAAAGATGGAAACCATCCAGCCAACTCTTGCTACGTAACCTTGTATTTGAAATTGATTAAATGCAATCCCACTTCCAGCCTCTGCTCCACAGTATTTTCTATCTTTTGTTAGCAAATTATTATGTTTATCAATACTGCATTCCCAGAACAGTTTGTAAGAGAATTTATTTATTTATTTAATCTTTATCCCGCCTTTATTATTTTTATAAATAACTCAAGGTGGAAAACATACCTAATACTCCTTCCTCCTCCTATTTTCCCCACAACAACCACCCTGTGAGGTGAGTTGGGCTGAGAGAGAGTGACTGGCCCAAGGTCACCCAGCCAGCTTTCATGCCTAAGGTGGGACTAGAACTCACAGTCTCCTGGTTTCTAGCCCAGCACCTTAACCACTAGACCAAACTGGCTCTAAAAATAGTCTTAAATAAAACCATCGCAGTTAAACCATCAATGCTTAAAATAATAAATACAAAAATTAAAGTTCATTTTAAAAGTAAAAAAGGCAAAATGACATACAATATTGTAAATGGGCAGGAAGTATTTTTCTTTGGCATCATCGTATTTACCATTCCATCCACTTCGGCTCATAGGCCTGTTAGAGTGGACCTGATTTTCACATCTGAGAATGAAATTTGCAGCGGTGAGCGTAAAAGTGCACTTTTCCAACATATGATAAAAGGACTCTTTTAAAGTTGTTTATCTCAGATTGTGTCCCTGTAAAATTAACAGCTTTTCAACAAATAATTATCATAGGGAGCATCTTATTCATTATTAGATCTATATTCCATCTTTCATCTGGGAGTTTAAAATGATGTCCATGAATATCTCCCTTTATTTTATTCTTTAAGAGCTTTGTGAGGTAGGTTAGGTTGAGGGACAGTGATTGGTTCAAAGTGAGTTCCATGCGTGAGTAGGAACTTGAGCCCCAGTGTCCCTGGTTGCAATCCAAAACCTTATCCTGTATAATAAATTGCCTCTTGTGTTTTCAGATCATCAAAGAGAATATCTGGTGGTAATATAAAATCACTGTGTCTTTTCTCCAGAATGTTATATATTCGAAGCATAACCTCACTATGCTCATAATTGTGCATAAACTAGTAGTAGAACCCTGTTGGTAACCTTTTGGGGATTCCACGCCTGAAAACCCCTGTAATAAAACGGGTGGGATATGCCACAAAACTCTATATATGCACATCCATTTTCAATGCATGAGCTATATCCTTCAATCCTTCAAATATGTGCATTCCAATGATTAACAAGAACATTACCCCCTTCCCCTCCATTCAGCAACCAGGGCTGAAAAAAGCCTACTGGTATCAGTGGAAAACTTTTTCAAGCCTAATTCTGGGCTGGATTGCTGATTTAAGGATATAGTGCTGGGGGAGTTTAGTTCTTCCATCCCAAGCTGTGACTCCTAAACTGTCCTCATATTACAATCTAGCCTGGAAAAAAAGCAGTTTTTAGATGCCAGATTTGATCTTGTGACTGTACACTTCTTGTCTGTTTATTCTGAATATCTTTATAGTGTCTTTCTACTGGTGTTGGAGAGGAGGTCTGGAGCAACGTGATCTGGCTACTCCCAGCCACCCATGACTAAACAGAATCAGCTGTTTCTGCATGATTATTCACATATTATTCCAGTAAAAGCTGACAGAAGCAGTTTCTGGGTACAGAATTTGAGATTCTCTTGCTGATACTGCCTATTTTAATGGTTTTACTGGCATGCTCTATTTATGAAAGTTATTTGAGGAACATGAGGAAATTCTGTTTTACACTGATGTTTCTCTGTGGTCTGGTCTGCACATCATGCTAAGCTGTAATGAGTTTGGGCTTTGGCTTAGCAGCAAAATGTGCTATATGCTACTCAGGCCACCATGGTATGTTTTAAAAAAAAAGGCTTGGTTTAAGTTTTGTTCACACATAATGCAATATATTATTGCACTGATTTAAAATCAATCCATTTGGATTTTGTAGCTATGGAAGTCAAATGCCTTTGTGTTTGTCTATAGCAATTATTTTTAAATGACTTAGTACCTGGAATTGTGTCTGTGCAGCACTTTGCCTCCTTGTTATTCTTGCCTCTTCTCTACAGGTTACCCAGATGAGTCGGCCAGACTTGATTCTCTTCCTTATGAAGTATCTGATGGCTCTCGTAGTGGGAATCCCATCAGTGTTTTGGGTTGGAAGTAAAAAGACTTGCTTTGAATGGGCCAGCTTTTTTCATGGGCGTAGGAAAAAAGAGTGAGTTGAAGTCCATATACTTGGAAGGTGGCTATGCTGGGGAAGGCTGAAATATAGGAGAGGCCAAATCTGCTTTTTCTAGTTGGTATGTCAGCCAAAGTCCATTAATGTCATTCGTGGCTACTGCTGCCGCCTGTGCTTTCAGAATTATAAATGCATCCAGAAACACCTCCTAAATATAAACTTGATTTTTAGGAGGTATGCAACTTTACCCAATATTAGTTGAATCCCTCTGTCTAGGACACAGATTTTCCATTGAGTTTACTTCCTGAATTTTCAGCTTGTTTCCCCTCCTCAGTTCCAAAATTACCTGTTTGGGATTTATGGGTTAAAAACAGAGATCAGGTTGCCATACATAGATGACATTGCAGCCCCAAACTGAAGGTGACTTCCCGTGGCAATTTTATGTACTGTAAATGTTAATGGTATGGGGAACAAAGCAGAATTTAGTGGGACCCCATAAACCAAATAATATGTTGCAAAGTAAACTTGTCCCTGCATCACTTGCCAGAACCGATTAGTCAGGTACAATTAAAGGCCCCATAATACCATGACTCCCCAAAGCTGCTTATTATATTGGTTAGGTGCAGTAAATAAGATGGCAGAAACTATCAGCTAGTCTACAGTTATGCCGAAGGACATAATAGCTTATACCTCTATGTCTTTGGTAGTAGCAATATTCTGAGAATGATGCTATGCATCTGCTTTAATTGTAGTGGTTGTTTTTAACCATTTTCAACCTGCCTGCCATGCATTCTCTTAATTGAATGATACAGATACAACAGAAATGTGCACTTCTGAATTCATGCAATATGTTCAGAGCTTTTTTGTTGCCTAGCTTCTTCTACATGCTGCTGCTTCCATTTGTCTTTCGATGTTAAACTGATTGTTATTCACCAGGGTTGTTAATGAGAGCCGGCAAGTGCTTCAAGAACCGGACTTTGCTCAGTCTCTCTTGAGAGATCCAAATACACCCATAATTCGCAAATCCAGAGGCACTTCCACCCAAGGGACTTCTACTCATGCCTCCTCTACACAATTGGCTATGATGGATGACCAGCGAAGCAAAGCAGGCAGTGTGCATAGCAAAGTCAGTAGCTACCATGGCAGCTTGCATAGGTCACGAGATGGCAGGTGAGGAGATTAAAATATTATCCTGCAAAGTGCAAATTCATATTAAACCCAGGACAGGATGAATTCAAGATAAATGATTGAGTAGAAGTTCCTAATGATAACAGTTGTATGCAATTGTTCTCCTTTCCACCTACCCTCATTTGAAATAAAGTCTAGCAAGTTGTTGGTTTTCTAGGGGTTAAGCTAACTTTCCCTAGCCTGGTATGTTCCTAATGTAATAATATGACAAAACCTGGAACCAATTCATGTGCATGTCTGAAATATATCTAGAGGACATCATATTGGGGAAGTCAGCCTTTGAGCTTCTGTTACAAGATCTCTCCTCTTTGAGAGAAATTCAGTGCAGATTAAAGCTCTAACTCTTGGCAATTCCATTCTATAGTATATTCAGTGATACATAACTATACACTATTTAATAAGGGCATTGGTGCATAGAACATTTTATCACCATTCCAAAATGCATGTTTTATTTCTTTTATGTATCCCTTCTAGCCAGTTGGTTACTAAATATGAACTAATTCCAGATTTAATCATACAGCAGTAGAACACCCTCCAGCATAGTTCATGCAGAAAATTCTGGGATTGCAGATTGAAATCTACACTTCTGGAGGGCAACCAGGTAGTGAAAAGCTGGAATGGACTAAACCGTTGATGAAATGGCTGTCAATGGTGTGTTTTGAAGAAGCTATTTCTCAGTCCAGCCATATTTGTGAACTACGGTATCATCCTGTCTCTTACCTCTACTTTTCAGGGAAGTTTGCAGAGAAGATAGTGGTGGCTCAGCTACAAAGGGCCCTAGAGGAAATGGATATTTAGATCCCTTTCAGTTAGGCTCAGACTCAGGCAAGTGACAGGACAGTGTTGGTCACTCTGTGGATGACCTGTGTTGGGACCTTGAAGGAGGCTCTCTTAGTTCTATTAGACAGATCATGGTATTTTACTGGACTACCTATAGGGGCTGAGGGTTGAAGATTTCACTTCTACCACAGTAGGCAGTTCCAGTCAGTATTGTTGGGGGAGAAGCAGTTGGGCTGATGGGTGCTGTAGCATGAGTTACTGCAGGGCTCATCTCTTCCTACTCTACTTTTTAACACCTATAAGAAGTTGCTGGAAGAAGTCATCTATCAGTTTCTCAATATACTGATGATACTCAACTTTACATTGTACCCCAGACTGAATGGGAGATGTGGTAGTAATCTTAACCCTGTATTTGGAGAGATGGAAACAAAGAGTTGGTATTTGCCCAGGAATGTTTGCATGATGGTTCCATCTACAACTATGGGTGGGGTAGCCCTTCTCCTAAAGGAGCTGGTTCTCAACTTGGAGGTGGAATCCATGGCCAGGCAGGCATTCACCCAGCTAAAATTGGTGCACCAATTTCTGTCTTATTTGGACCAAGCTGCTCTGGCAACAGTGACTCATGTGCTGGTCACAATACAATTAGACTATTATAACATGCTTTACATAAGGCAGTCTTTGAAAATGATTCAGAAGCTTTAATTGATACAAAATGCAGTGACCAGGCTGCTAGCAGGTAACTGCTACTATCTTGGTATTACACCAATTCTTTGGTCACTGTACTGGTTGCCAATAGGCTTCTGGGTCTAGTTCAAAGTGCTGATTTGGCCTTTAAAGCTCCATATGGCTTGGCTCCAGAGTACCTTAGGGACCATCTCCCCCAAACAGCATTTGCCTTGTCCAAGCATGCACGCAGGGAAGGGATGTTGAGAGTTTTGTCCCCTTGAGAATTCAGGCAATCATTTCCTGTTACGACCCTTGTGCTTTGGAATATTTTGCCCATGAGTTTTCTGGAAGAGAAAAGAGTGTTTATTTGGGTGGTCAGTATACATGAGCACTGTTATTTTCATTTTTGTTTTTATTTGTATTTGTATTACTCATTCTGTTTTATATTTTTATCTTATGTAAACCGCCAGGAGTCATGATTGAGCTGGGCAGTATTAAAGTATTTGAATGAATAAATAAAATAACAGGAGAGTATAACTGAAATGGTTTTAAAAGGGAAAGAGATAAATTCATGGAGAATATGGTTATCAGTGATCACCAATTCTGCTGGCTATGTTATATTCAGAGTAAGGGTCAGCATTCCTTTGTTAGGGAGCAGAAGTGGAAAAAAACTGTTGCCCTCATATTCTCATTATGGGCTTATATGACACATCTGATAGATCATTGTGAAATACAGAATGATGACCTAGATAGGCATTTGGCCTCATCCAGCAGGCTTCTTACAGTTAGATTATCCATAGTTAACTTGTCCCTCAGTGAATATAAAGTAACCATGCTTAAAACTGGAACCAACATATTACATACAAGTAAAAAGTAATAAACTATGTTAAGATATTTTTACTGAAAACTGATAGTCCTACAAATGGAAATGCTTGATTAAACTGGGGGACATCTGAGTTTTGCTTTTCTATTTTATATATTTGGGGGATTATTAGATAATATTTGAATGTTTTCAATGCATACATGTCTGTGTTACTAAAACAGATAAGTCTTTATGAATTAGATATACCCCCTGCAGTTACCGTGGCATTGAAGATCGACTACCTCATGGCAGTATGTCCCGACTGACTGACCACTCCAGGCATAGCAGTTCCCACCGGCTCAATGATCAGTCACGTCACAGCAGCACCAGGGACCTCAGTGGAAACCCAGTAACTCACATAACTCATGGCACCAGCATGAACCGAGTTATTGAAGAGGATGGGACCAGCGCTTGATCTGCATTTCTTTTCCCATCTCACACATAATTTTAAATGAACAGTATTCATTTCTTATCAGAATAATGTATCAGTTTTTATCCCTCTTATCAGTCAGAATGGCACCCAGTTTGGTCACTGCCTTTTCCTGTAGCTCAACGTTTCTTAGAAAGATTGCCTCCAAGCAAGTATGATGTTGATCAAGTCTACAAGCTAACTGTTGATGCATTTGGGATTGCTTAGTATATTTATTTGTTGATGTTTTCCCCCAAATCTCTTTTAAAAATCCTTATGCATCTATAACAGTCATACTATGAAGGCCCTATGAAAAGATCCCCAAATTAGAAAACTGGGTTTCCTTTTTTGTGGGGGGGAGGGGGAGAATCTGTTTTGCATTTTTCCCCCATTCTAATTAAATAATAATCTAGTTAGTTATTCTCCTGCAGCACAGAGGGTAGGCTGCATATTAAAAACTGTACAGAGGGCATCGGTAGGCAATTGCCAAGAGATTGTAAGTGAGTACACTGGAAATGCAGCAAAAGGGAAAATGAGCAGAAGTCCTACAGAATGGCTTTGGCTCTTAAGTTAAATTGCTGATCTTGATGGGGAGGGGAGGGGAGGGGATCAACATTTGGTGTAAAGTTTCTTGTGTTGTTTGTGCTTTGGTAGAAAATATTCCAATTTCCTACTTGTTTTCAAAGAAAGAAGGGAAGTGGGGTTGGTTCTTGATTACCAAACTGAATTCAACACCTTCAAAATCCTCACTGGACAGGAGAGAAATTGATTTCTTAATATAGCTACTTTTGCAGTCCCTAGAAATATTAGAAAAATTCCCCCATGCCTCAACCCTTTCAGCATCAGTGTCTTGAACAGTTCTTGCTGTATCTAGGGCATTTTGGGGAAGAAAGGGTTAAGGGCCTCTATTAGCATCAAGGAGTCTGAGATTTTTTTTGAGAGAGGAAGGGCAAGAAGATCCATAGGTTAATATGTACTTTAAATAATCTGTTAGCCTGTTTATAAAGAATATTTGCTGAGGCCAGCAGACAGCCACTGAGGAGAAAAGGTTAAATTTGCTGGTTTTCAGATCCAAACTCAAGATATGCATATGGAGACCAGAGGAACAAATACAGCTTTTTTCATTCCCTTCTTTAAGCCTGGATTCAAAATAAGGGTGTTATTTGGAATCTTTTAAAAATAGTAGCTTGGGATAAGGGAAGGAAGGCTGATTTAATAAGGTGGCTGGGTTCACATATAATTCAGTTGAGTAAACCACACCAGCTTGAAGTAAGCTGAAACAGAACAAACTGCATCATGGTTTAGCCTTATTTATAAGACCAGCCACTGGCACACCAAACCCTTCAGTATATTGTAAAAAGCTTTTTGAATTCTGCCCAACTGTGAAGCACTAGCTCTCAATTTATTATTTCAAAGCTCTTCAGTATTTAGAGACCAACTCAAGGTTAGCAGCAGTGGAGATTGTAATTCCAGATTTTTCTCATTTGAAGATGCAACTCAAAATATAATTTACAAGACAGTAAGACCAACTAAACAGAATGGGCTTTACCTCCAAGTTAAGATACAAAGGATCAGTTCTTAAGTGCAACGTAGTAACCAGCTATGGTTTTGTATTCATTCACACTTATGGATGATATGCAAATGAGCAACTCAAATATGCAAATCTACAGTTCTTAATTAAAACATTGCCCATGCTTGTCTTAGACAGTGAACTTGATTTTTCTAAGGCAGCTATTGGCATGAGTTAAGGAAGCACTTGTTTGTGTTTAAACCTACCTCATCTATTGCTCTAATACTACTGCTGGGAAATGACTATTCTGCTTCTTTTTTTCTCTCTTAATATGCACCCTCCCTTTTATCAACTTTTTTATGTATAATGGAAAACAAATATGCCAGGTATCTAAAATTTCATGACAAACCATTTCATTCTTTCTTGGTTCCTCAAGAAAATAACTCGTGCTGAATATGTCGATGAAGATTCTCAGTCATCCAGGTGGAATTGTCTGTAGGTTGAGTCATGGCAACTGGATTTCTTTCTTTTGGTTGAAATGTTTCAACCACTTCAGTCTGAAGAAGCTACTTGGATAAGCAGCGAAACGTTTCAACCAAAAGAAAGAAATCCAGTTGCCATGACTCAACCTACAGACAACTGGTGCTGAAATACTTTGGAGCTACAAGAATTAGTATTATTTTAAATTCAAATTTAAAAATTGTGAAGTGCCAGATCAGTTGCTTTGTAACTTAAATCAGGTGCTTTAAGTCAGCTGGCATCAAGCTAATGTCAATTGTGAGAATATAATTATGAGGAAGCCTGAACAGCCTCTGAACCTGCAATTGTTCTGGAAAAAATTGCAGGTATTGCATTTCAGGAGAAACCTACATTAGTATCAAGGGAGTTTTCAGTAAAATTTAAATATAAGTCGTCCTTGTTATTTGTGGTGATTCTATTCCAGTCTAACAGCCAGAGATAGCAGATTTGTGCATAACAAGACCTTGAAAAGGTATACTTTATTCATGAGCAAAGCCCACCGTTATTTTGCACATGCTTAAAATACCTTCACCGGCCCCTAGAGTTGGACACGACTGCACAAATGTGCGGGGGGAACCTTTACCTTTTTAAAAATACTTTCCCCCACTTAAAAAAATACCGTAGAAATCTTCCAAACAACAATATATCAAAAATTGAAGCTATCCCAAACCTTTTGCAGATAATAAAATCTGATCTGTATTTACCAACCATGAATAATGGAATTGCAGATAACAAGGGCCACCTGTACCAACTTCAGAGAAGTGGGACTGTTAGGTCAGAACTGGGGAAAGACCAGTTAAATCTCCAGTCCACAGGCTGCGTGGGGGTTTTGCACAATTCCTGTTACATGATAAATGTACGTAATTCAATTAATGGAACAAATATCTAGTTTAGCTCTAAGGCACCACAACTATTAAATGTCCAGCAGTGTTTTTCTTTGTTCTTGGCATACAGCAGTCTCCAAATTTCACTTAGTTCAAAATAGGCAAACACAGAAATCTCTAGTAGGAGAAAATATCTGTAGAATTTTGAAGGAAATTTAAAAAGGTCTAATGAGATATCTCAAGTTTTTTTTCTAACATCTTTACAATTTGAGTCAGCATGGATTCCCATAGGAATCTATTTGAACCTACATACTCAGAAAAAAATTCTCCCAGAAAACAGCAGCATTGTTTGCTTCTACGTCAAAGCTCATTTGTCAGCTGCCTATTTCTATTACTGTAACGTAGAATGGAACCAGAAGAGCCCCTGTAGCTATGTATCAAAGCTGGTTGCAAGAAAGAAGCAGGTAGGCGACTGCCTCATTCTCTTTTCTATTAACTGCATGTTAAGATACCTACCTGTTAAAGTATGAGATTTATAAGACATACCAGTGCTGCTTCATGAAAACCTGCATTTGCTTAGGGTATCTCCACTCCTCAAATAAAATTGCTGAAATTGGGGCAGGTGCATGTAGACTAATTTATTTCCACCTTCATTGCTCAATGAGGCATGCAGTTTTCCAAATCAGTCTCTCTTCTTCATCCTGCCTGCCTGCCTGCCTTTTCAGGCAGCTTGCCTGATCCTCCCAGCCCACAAATTCTGTTTATTTTCCTTCAGTTAAACATATTTAAGTAGTGCTGAATAAAACATTGATATGGTGTTTTTTGTTGTTGTTAAAATGCTCTACTAGAAGTGTATGCAGGAGATTATATATTGTGAGCATCCAGTCAATCTACAACTTCTCAAAACTAGAATGGTTTTTTCATTGGGACTGATATGGCCAAATTAGAAAAATCCTGGCTTAGTACAGGCTAACCGTATACCAACCAGTAGAAACGAATATGCAATCTCAAGTACTTTTTGAGAATATTGATAAAACACATGCAAATCACAGTGGCTCTAGAAATTCCAAGGCACTCCTGCCACTTTTGCCTCCATCTTGCATGCCTGAAACTGCTAGACCCAAGTCATCTGTTATTTGTCCTTTTTTCCCCTCGCAGCAACTGGGGAAGTAGATTAATTAGACCAGTTCTTCAGTTTACTTTCTGATGCACAATAAAAAGTGTCCTGTGTTAGCAGTGCTGCCACAATAAACCAAACAATTTGAGGGTTTATTGTCAGTGGAGATTATGAGCAGAGGGCTTTTTTTGTAATGGCAAAGGAATTAATTAATCTTTGGTTTTACAAAGATTTGTTTTCCTCTTTTGCAAAATGGCACCAAGCAAAAAATTAGGATATGGTGTCTAGCATTAGCAGTTACTTAGAATTTTTTTTTAACTGACTAGGACAAGCAGTCTTGGAATGGCGTTATGTATTTGCAATTTTGATAACAAGTTATACAGATCACTCTTGTGGCTTTTCTGTAACAAACATGGAATATTGAACTATTTAGCAATCAAGCTGGTTTCTGTCAGATCTGACATAGTTAGACAGAGAAGTTAAGTTTTCGTTCTAGAAAAAAATAGTTCAGCCTTCTCAGCACTAATCACCCGTGTTTAATGCTGTAATTGGTGTAAAATGACATGGTGGGTATAGGGTACTTTTTGTCAGTGCAGAAGAACCAAAATGAAGTAGCAGATAAAAGAAAATTGTTTACTTCCTCTGTTTTCAAACATGGTTTTTTTCTTATATAACACATACTAGGAAAATTCTTCCAAAATTGTAGTACTTCTAATCAATCCTGTTATTTCCAATTATTTTTTGGGTCTGTTGATGTTTCTGAAAAAAATCAGGTTTACTACCTTTATCTGAAATTGTGATTATAGGAGATAGATTTGAATACACCAGCATGGTACCTGATCTCCAATGCTAACAGTTCAACTTGCACTAAACTCCTTGTAGATTTGACCCCTCATGTACAATATGCCAGTGTCCTACTCAGTTTTGTGTTGTTTTAGCACCTTAACTGTGCATGTACAAATGGATACCATAGCATTGATTAAGCATTTTGTTTTTGTTTTTTAAAGACTACTTAGAATTTTTAATAAAATGACTAAAATGAAATCTTTGAAGTGTTTGTTGCTCCTTTAAACATTTAGGGAGAAGAATAAAATACATATGTATATGTAGAACATGCAAGCATTTAGGGGGGAGTGCAGAATGCTGCCATATCCCAGAAGACACATCAAGACTAGCTTTATTTCATGGTAGATTGGGTTCCAAAACTCTGAAAATACAGGCTTCCCCTGCCTTGTAAATAGGTTTCCCACTAATGCCAATACTTGCTTGACATATTTCCATGAACCCAATGAAGCTTTAGAGTAGCTGTGCACCAGAAACCGAGCCCCTTTCTATTCCAAGTAAGAATTGCAGTATCAAATTTATAACCATGAAATTTGTTTCTATTGTTTATTTAAATCAGCTATGCGTCTTAAGAATATCTGCTGAATATTGGCAATAAAAATCTCCATACCAGGCTTTTCACTGCAAACAGAATGATTGTTCACCCACTGTACTAAGCCCTGAGTTTACTCAAGCATGGTTTGTTGAATAATCCAATAACTAAACTAAAACCAAGGAAACCATATTGTGACTTAACACAAGAGCAGTTAGTCTTTCTCAGGCTGCAGGTGGCATTTTCTTTTTCTTTTCTTTTTTTACAAAATTCAGTTCCTGAAGGCCACAAGGAGTGTGTCTTGAGACACAAATGAAAATGTTCAACCTTTGGGGAGGGAAAAAAGAAAAATAGGTCTGTTAAGCCTCAGTTTAACACACCAATTTCTTATCTTTGGGAACAAAAAAAATATCCCTGAATATTAGTAGGTTTGCTGCCAAATTTCAATGCCGCAACCTTGGCATGGTCTGGGGCAACATGTCACATGTGGACTGTGGATTGTCTATCTCAAGGCTTAGTAGAGTGTTTGAACCCAGGTTATATCTCCTTAGAATAGTCTTGGTATTGGACTAATAACCATCACATTTGTGGTCAATACATCTGTAAGTAACTGCACTAAAGTAGGTGACTTAAGGTAAGCTTCAGAAATGTTTTTATTGCTTTTGGTTACTACAGCTATAACAGGCTTCTGTTTGAGTAGAGTTGAATCTTCAAAGTTGCGGTCTGCACTTAGGAAAATAAATTTGGTTTGGGGAATTAAAAGTACACAAAAGTATTTTGGAAATTTGCCACAATTTCTATAAAATGTATTGGTAGAGACATAAGAGTGCTAGCACTTTCATTATCTCTGTTTGAAATGATGCACAAAATATTGACCTTATTCCTCTGCTGCACTTGTACGACTTGCTTCTTGTTGTAGGCATGGCTCTCTCCCCCTTGGTTTCAGTGTTCATGAGTTTCTCCCAAATACCTTGAGGCATTGAATTGCAGGATAATCCAGCTACAAATCCCACCTGAAAGCTGCCAAAACTAACAAGTCTGAACAATATGTGAATTCCACTGATAACTATCCCTTCGAAGCACTTTAACTGATGAATTCTTTTTGTGACAAAATGTTCCAAAACTACTTATTGAGACAAAAGGGGGAATAGTCATCATGCTAGTGCTTTTCTTTAAAAACATGTAAAAAATCCAGTTGTGTTACTAGCTATTAATGTTCAGACATAGTTAATTCCTAGCCCAAAATGGAGAATGGGATCAACCTTTGGACTGCTGTTATCCCAATTGGACAAATGAAAAAAGGTCCATTTTAGAAGTCCATTTTGTGCAAATGCTGCTCAGCTCTAAATCGAGCAGGCTTAGCATAAGTAAACTGAAGCCAAAGCAAACATTCTACATTACAGGAGTTTCCAGATGGTTCATAAAAGCTTGTGCTATAATAAATGGGTTGTTCTTTAGGAGAGACATAACTTTTTGTTGCTGTTTTGCTTTATCTTGTAAAGATCTACCCATAGCTGATGTGTTAGATCAAGGTGTTTGACCAACTCCCATAACCTCCCAACTAGCGCTGCCTCTGAATACACTTTGGTTGGGGAATATGGGAGCTCAGAGCAGAGCAGGGAAATAACTATGTCTGCAGCTTCTATGGAACCATTATTTTCATTTCTGGGCTCTAGATATTTCTCTACCTATATATATTCATATACTGTATATTATAAGACTTTTAATCTTGTGAATAGTTTCATTATACATTGGAAAAGGAGGGCTAAAGAAAGGTAATAGTTTACACTTGAAGGTGTTACTGTAATTATACACACACACACACACACACACACACACACACACACACACCACTTTTATCCACCATTATTTCTGGTTGTAACAACTGATTTAGGGCATAAGAGACGCAAAACCGCCCAGAGTCCCTCTTCTGCAGGGAGATGGGCGGTGGCAAATTTTGAAAAATAAATAAAATACATTTACTGTCCAATATCTGAAGTGCATTTCAAAGATCTATGGAAAAATCAGATACATGACATCTTTGAAAAAATGTATGTTTTCATTTCACTTTTACCAGCTCCAGGATCAGAGTTCTGTTTGCAGGATTTGTCAGCTCAGTCTAAAATTTCTAATAAAACTATCCACCCTAGAAGCCTCGTTTAATTGGCTAATTGCAGCTTAGCCAGCGTGGAATGATTGCTGCTTTGCTGTCCTCTTTCAACAATTGCAAATTCAGTCCTGCTAAATTGTATTAGCAAATGAGCAAGGACTGGAGGGAGTGGTGGTACTTTCTGCCAAGGAAGTCCATCAAAATGTTAAGACAGAATTGGTACCTGTGTTGCTTTTTACCATAAACTGCTAAAATATCACCTTAAAACTGAGCACAACTAAGCTGAGCTGTTCTCTCTCCTCCCTGCCTCCTCTGTCTTATTGTGCAGAGGAATTAGGTAAAATAAAGGACTATTGATTTTCTGAATAACTCAGATTTATTTTGATTTGTGGCCATATTTAATCTCAATCCACCCTCATTCTGTAATTTAGAGTACTATAATTTGTGCTTGGCCTCACATCCCCTTTCATTTTAATGTTCCCTTCATTGCTGCAAGAGTTTTCATTTATTCTAGTATCTAGTGAATTCTGGAGCATTCTGAAAACTCTGGAGTTTTCAGGCAACGCATATAAGTAAATGATCCATATTGTGCACACAATATGGGAGGGAAAGGGGGAGGAAGGGAAAAAAAGATTGGTAGAGGAGGGGAGGAAGGGGAGGAGGGAGGGAAGGGAAGGAGGGAGGGAAGGGAAGAAAAAAGGAAGGGAAGGAAAGGAAAGGAAAGGAAAGGAAAGGAAAGGAAAAAATAAAAAGAGGAAGAGGGCCAGGGCACTAAAGATGAAAGTGATCAGAGAGATGGGAAGAGAAGAAGGGAAATCAGAAAAGAAAGTTGGAGAAACAGGAAAATGAGGAAAAGATGGAGAAAGAGGAAAGGGGGGAAGAATGAATTATGGAAAGAGGACAGAAGGCAGCAGGGGAGGGAACAGGGATAAAGTCAAGGGGTGAAAGGAAGGAAAAGGAATTCTGAACAGCAGATAAGATTATGCTCTACAGCTGTAATTCTCTGCCCACTTAACTGGGAATAAAACTTGCTCATTTGCATTTTTATTCCATACTTACTATAATAAGTCCACAAGGAAGTTCACCAATAAAGAAAGCAGTTTAAAATTAGCAGCAGATGGCTTCAAATCATCCACTATCCCCAGCAGGCAAGAATGCAATCAGATGACAGACCAAATCCCTGGATCTAAACCCAAAATGAAGGTTATCGTACAGAGGCTTAATGGGCATAACTAAGGAGCGACTTCCAGATTCAGGGCAGCCATTCAAAAGGCCCTCTTTTGTGACCTTACCAAATTCACCTCTAATATTGATGAACACAATGGAACTGGCTTCTGAAGATCTTGCAGACTTACAGAATAGAGAAGAATCCTGCTGGACCAACAGATCATCTACAAGTAGTCCTCGACTTACAACCATTCGTTCAGCGACCGTTCAAAGTTACGATGGTGCTGAACGAAGGGACTTACGACGGGTCCCCAAAATTACAGCTGTTGCAGCAACCCCGCAATCACATGATCAAAATTCGGGCGCTTGGCAACCAGCTCACACGATGGCAGGGGTGTTTTAACTCTCACCTATCTCACCCCCATCTATGCCCTTTTGACCCCTGCACTCTGCAGCCCCTGCCGCCCCAGCTGACCTTCGCCATCTTCTTGCTCCCGCTGCCAAGCATGCCCAGCCTGGCCCTTTGCAAGGCAGTTGTTGGCCGCATGAGGCTTTCTGCACGGCAGTTTCCTCATGCGACCTGGGGAAGATGGCCTCACGTGGCCAGCGGCTGCTTTGCAAAGGGCCAGGGCGGGCACGTCTTGTCAGCAGAGGGAGCAAGATGTCGAAGGTCAGCAGGGGTGGTGGAGTGCATGGTGGCAGGGGCCTCGGAGTGCAGGGTGGCGAGGGCGACTGCGGCTGGGGCAACTGGGCTTTTGGGGGTGCGGCAGCTTTGCGCCCCACTGCTGGGCCGGGCTGAGTTTTGCACGGCCCAAAGGGTTTTCCTTCCAAAGGCAAGCTCAGGAAAGCCAGGGAAAGAAGACGCTGTGGCTCGGAGGCTGCTTGGTGCACCGCAGCTCTGGGACTGCAAGCTTTTTGCAGCCCCAGAGCCATGGCACGCTAGGAAGCCTCTTTGCATCGCACTGCTGGGCTAGGCTGGGGCTGAGCTTCACACGGTGCAAAGGGGCTTCTTGGTGTGCTGTGGCTCTGGGGCTGCAAAAAGTTGCCAAGAAGCCTCTGAGCCAGTGTCTTCTTTCCCTGGCCTTCCTGAGCTCGTGCCACACCACAGCACCCCCTCCCCCAACTCATGTATGGCCTGCACTGGCCCTCCCAGACCTCCTCCACCCCCCGCGGCACCTCCATGCTCCTTACCTGGGAGTCCCACCTCTTCCCGCTTAAAGACCTGCATGTCTTGGGGTTACGACAGCAATTGGGACTGCCTGGGATTGCCGTTGCTAAGAGATGCGGTCATGTGACATTGTGCTTTACAACCGCATCGCTTAGCAATGGAAATTCTGGTCCCAACTGTGGTCGTAAGTCTAGGACTACCTGTATCCATCATTCTCTGTTACTGAGCGGTCAGTCCAGATCATGCAATTTAAGTCCTGCCCCTGCAGATACCCCTGGCTATCACCACATCTTATGGATATATAATTTAGCTATCCATTTCGTAAAAAAGTAATTCATTTCATTATTCCATGTTTAGCTTTAAGTTCTACCCCCAAGGGAAGGGAGATAAATGTGTTCTTAACCCACATTATCCACACCATGCATACTTTCATATACCTCTATTATGTCTCCTCTTACTTGAGTTCACCTCAAGCTAAAAAGCCCAAGGTACTGATTGGAAGGACAGATACTGAAGCTGAAGCTCAAATACTTTGGCCACCTAATGCGAAGAGAGGACTCACTGGAAAAGACCCTGATGCTGGGAAAGACTGAAGGCAAAAGGAGAAGGGGATGGCAGAGGATGAGATGGTTAGATCGCATCACCGATGTAACGGAAATGAATTTGAGTAAACTCCGGGGGACAGTGGAGGACAGGAAGGCCTGGCATGCTATGGTCCGTGAGGTCACGACGAGTCGGACACGACTGAACAACAAACTGGTCTTTGCCTGTAGGGGAGCTGCTTTGGTCCCCCCGTCAATCTGCCTTTTTTCCCCACTTTTGCCAACTCTACAGTATCCTTTTCCAAGTATCGTTAATGTAATTGTGCCCAGTATCGTCAATACAGCCTAACCATGGATGTGTACAAGGACATCACTATATTGGTAGTTTTATTTTCTATTCCCTTCCTAATGATTCCAAGCATGGAATTTGCCTTTTTTACAGCAGTAGCACATAGGCGTAGCTATCATGACTCCAACATCATTTTCTGATAGTTATGGCCAGCTAAGGTCCTATTAATATATGGGTGAACTTGGACATTTTATGCTAATGGGCATCCTTTTGCATTTGCTTCCACTGAGATACATCTGCTATTTTGAGGTCCATTTGGCATCCTGGCTGATTTTGCTTTAGTAGCCTTTGGAATATATTGTAACTTGATGTTGCTATGTGTCTATTAAACTTTTTTTCTGATATAGTTTGTAAACTTATTTTATTACTGTGTGGATTAATACATGAATTAATGTCATCTTTCACTACTGCATTTGAATACACTTTTATTAAAGAATGAAATCACTTATATCCACTGTCTCACCAGTACTGGAACAAGATTTTTGTCCACAGAATGCAGTAAGTCCCCAGTTGCTCAGTTATAAAAATGAGACCTGGAGAATGCTGCAGCGGCTGCGTCATCAGACACGCTCCATTGATCTGCTGAGTAAGTACCATTGTGACCTCCAGACTGAGAGGAAAGATGACTGGCTGAGATTATTCCCATTCAGATGAGCTTTGTGCAAGCACCTCATTAGCCTAACTAAACAGCTATTTTGGGGTCTTTTCCAGAGGAACATTTTTGATGCAAACTAGGAACAGAAGTACATTGCACAGGAATAAAATTGCACTCATCTAAGAACTAGATGCTTGCCTTCCAAACAATCTCGTTTGAATCTTGGGTTTGATGAATAAGCCACCATACTTGGGTTTCTGCAACACATTAAGCCAGAACTAAACAAACTATATTATGACTTAGTATGATAAGACAACCGAGTCACAAGAGGCAATTCTTGGATGTTTCAGCCAACCACTGTTGAGTATTAGCAAACCAGCCAATTGGGCTAGTAGCATAGTGAGGAGCCTTACAGAGCAAAGTTATGCAGGCATCCTAGAACAGCGGTCCCCAACCTTTCTGGCACCAGGGACCAGTCATGGAAGAAAATTTTTCCACGGACCGGGGGGGCGGAGTTTGAAGGCAGGAGCCAATTGTGCGCACCGGGGGGGGTGTTTCCAGGTGGGAGCCAATTGCATGCACAGGGGGCGGGGTTTGCAGGCGGGAGCCAATTTCACGCACCGGGGGCGGGGTTTGCAGGCGGGAGCCAATTGCATGCACCGGGGGCGGGGTAATTGTGCACACCGGGGGGGCAGGGTTTGCAGGAGGGAGCCCCGCGGCCCACTTCCTAACAGGCCGCGGCCCACAGGTTGGGGACCCCTGTCCTAGAAGACAGGAACAGTGACATGTACTCTTTGTGTGCAAAATGTTCAAGACTAGCCATCTCCAAAAAGCAGGCAATGGAAACACCTTGCGTGAGACCTTGAGAATTTCTGCCACTCATCAGAAAAGTCAGTAGAAGCTTTAGATGTCCAAACTCTCTTTGGCCTCCTTGGCTGTGGGACACATACTGCATCCCTGTGTCCTCACAAAGTTGTAGGGCTTGCAAACTGAGATTATCTTTGAGTTCAGCTGCTACTCCAACAAAAATGCCACAACAACAGTTTTGGAATGCTTCCTTTAAACCTGGGTAATTTCCTCTTGACTGAAATTCCCATCTAGTCCTACTTTCCATCTCCTCAGAGTGTATGTATTAATTTACATTTATTATGGTTGCCCACTCCAGAAGACCCTGGGCGGCTTATAATATCTAAATATACAACTAAGACAGTTAAAAACATGAAACTGCTGCTTTTTCCGTCTTCAAGACTTCAGAGCAATTCCTGATGTTCTTCTTGAAAATTAAGGGTATATGCTCAAAATCGTATCATGGAAATTGGTTGGCTTTACTTTTCTGCATTAGCTGGACTTGGAGCTTGCACATGAGCAGTTCATGATCTGTTCCATAATCAGCCCTGAACACACCTTTGCTATTCCACCTCCCTGTACCAATAATATAGTTGATTTGATTTCTGTGTGACATCCATATATATAGGTGTTGCTTTGGTTGTTGGAAGACTATGTTAGCAATGAAGAAATCATTGGATTGGCAGAAACTGATAGGTTGTTGTCCTGCTTCATTTCTGTTTCCTAGGCTATTCAGTCCAAATGTTTTTCTCCTTAAGATTTCCAACTTTGGCATTACAGTCTCCAACCATAAGCGGCATATCTTGCTTGCATGTTCTGCCAATTTCAGATCGAAGTTGACCGCAAAACCATCAACCTCCTCTTCTGCATCAGAGGTTGGAGCATAAACGTAGATTATTGCCTTATTAAAGGATTATCTGCAAAGTCTAATTGATATTACTCAGCCATTGACTTCATTGGACCCAAGTACTGTCATTGCTCTGACAAAACGTGGTCCACTGGAGAAGGAAATGGCAATCCACTCCAGTATCCTTGCCAAGAAAACCCCATGGACAGTATCAAAAGGCTAAAAGATATGACGCCGGAAGATGAGCCCCTCAGGTCAGAAGGTGCCCAATATGCTACTGGGGAAGAGTGGAGGGAAATTCCAAATAGCTCCAGAAAGAGTGAAGCGGCTGGGCCAAAGCCGAAAGGACGCTCAGTTGTGGATGTGTCTGTAAGTGAAAGGAAAGTCCGATGCTGTAAAGAACAATATTGCATAGGAACCTGGAATGTAAGATCAATGAATCAAGGTAAGCTGGAGGTGGTCAAACATGAGATGGCAAGATTGAACATCGACATCTTGGGAATCAGCGAACTAAAATGGACAGGAATGGGCGAATTTAATTCAGGTGACCATTATATCTACTACTGTGGGCAAGAATCCCTTAGAAGAAATAGAGTAGTCCTCATAGTCATTAAATAGTGGGAAAAGCAGTATTGGGGTACAACCTCAAAAACGATAGAATGATCTCAGTTTGAATCCAAGGCAAACCATTCAACATCACAGTAATCCAAGTCTATGCCCCAACCACTGATGCTGAAGAAGCTGAAGTTGACCGGTCGACAACACCTTCTAGAACTAACACCAAAAAAAAGATGTCCTTTTCATCATAGGGGATTGAAATGCTAAAGTAGGAAGTCAAGAAATAAGTGGAATAACAGGCAAGTTTGGCCTTGGAGTACAAAATGAAGCAGGGCAAAGGCTAATAGAGTTTTGTCAAGAGAACACGCTGGTCATAGTAAACACTCTTTTCCAACAACACAAGAAATGACTCTACACATGGACATCACCAGATCGTCAATACTGAAATCAGATTGATTATGTACTTTGCAGCCAAAGATGGAGAAGCTCTATACAGTCAGTAAAAACAAGACCTGGAGCTGACTGTGGCTCAGATCATGAGCTTCTTATTGCAAAATTTCGGCTTAAATTGAAGAACGTAGTGAAATCTACTGGACCATTCAGGTATGACCTAAATCATATCCCTTATAAATATACAGTGGAGGTGATAAATACATTTAAGGGATTAGATCTAGTAGACAGAGTGCCTGAAGAACTATGGACGGAAGTTTGTAACATTGTACAGGAGGCAGCAACTAAAACCATCCCAAAGAAAAAGAAATGCAAGAAAGCAAAGTGGCTGTCTGATGAGGCTTTACAAATAGCTGAGGAAAGAAGGGAAGCGAAAAGCAAGGGAGAAAGGGAAAGATATAACCAACTAAATGCAGATTTCCAGAGAATAGCAAGGAGAGATAAGAAGGCCTTCTTAAATGAACAATGCAAAGAAATCGAGGAAAACAATAGAATGGGGAAAACTAGAGATCTCTAATTGGAGATAATCGGAGATATCAAGGGAACGTTTTGTGCAAAGATGGGCATGATAAAGGACAAAAAAGGCAGGGACCTAACAGAAGCAGAAGAGATTAAGAAGAGGTGGCAAGAATACACAGAAGAACTATACAAGAAAGATCTTAATATCCCTGATAAATACGATGGTGTGGTCACTGACCTTGAGCCGGACATCCTAGAGAGTGAAGTCAAGTGGGCCTTAGGAAGCATTACTAACAACAAAGCTAGCGGAGAAGACAGTATCCCAGCTGAGCTATTTAAAATCCTAAAAGATGATGCTGTTAAAGTGCTGCACTCAATATGCCAACAAATTTGGAAAACTCGACAGTGGCCACAGGATTGGAAAAGGTCAGTTTACGTTCCAATTCCAAAGAAGGGCAATGCCAAAGAATGTTCAAACTACCATACAATTGCGCTCGTTTCACATGCTAGCAAGGTTATGCTCAAAATCCTACAAGCTAGGCTTCAGCAGTATGTGAACCAAGAACTACCAGAAGTGCAAGCTGGGTTTCGAAGAGGCAGAGGAACTAGAGATCAGATTGCCAACATTCGCTGGATCATGGAAAAAGCAAGAGAGTTCCAGAAAAACATCTACTTCTGCTTCATTGACTACACTAATGGCAGAAAGCGAAGAGGAACTAAAGAGCCTCTTGATGAGGGTGAAAGAGGAGAGTGCAAAGGCTAGCTGGCTTGAAACTCAACATTAAAAAAACTCAGATCATGGCATCTGGTCCCATCACTTCCTGGCAAATAGAAGGGGAAGAAATGGAAGCAGTGACAGATTTTATTTTCTTGGGCTCCAAGATCACCGCAGACGGTGACTGCAGCCATGAAATTAAAAGACGCTTGCTCCTTGGGAGGAAAGCTATGGCAAACCTAGACAGCATATTAAAAAGCAGAGACATCACCTTGCCGACAAAGGTCTGTATAATTAAAGTATGGTTTTCCCAGTAGTAATGTATGGCTGTGAGAGTTGGACCATAAAGAAGGCTGAGTGCCGAAGAATTGATGCTTTTAAACTGTGGTGCTGGAGAAGACTCTTGAGAGTCCCTTGGACTGCAAGGAGGTCAAATCAGTCAATCCTAAAGGAAATCAACCCTGACTGCTCATTGGAAGGACAGATACTGAAGCTGAAGCTCAAATACTTTGGCCACCTAATGCGAAGAGAGGACTCACTGGAAAAGACCCTGATGCTGGGAAAGACTGAAGGCAAAAGGAGAAGGGGACGGCAGAAAATGAGATGGTTAGATAGCATCACCGATGCAATGAACATTAACTTGAGCAAACTCCGGGACACAGTGGAGGACAGGAAGGCCTGGTGTGCTATGGTCCATGGGGTCACGAAGAGTCGGACACGACTTAACGACTGAACAACAACTGTCATTGCTATATCCTTTCTGACTATGAAAGCAATGCTTTCTTCTTTATGTGTCGAGTAGTAAACAGTATGACCTTCTGACTGACAGTATCCACTTCTAGTCTGTTTCAATTTGCTAACGCTTTCCGTGTTCATGCTTCCTTTGTTCCATGTTCCTGCTATAATTCTGTCTTTGTAGTTTCGGATTTTGCTTTCCTTTCCTGCATGGCCACATCAGCAACTAGAGATCCGGAAATTTTTATTCTAGCCGTGTCATAAATACCATTAGTACTTCAAAAGATCCCCAGTCTTCCTGAATAGCATGAGTGCCATCTGACCTGAGGGGCCCAACTTCCAGCACTATTATCAATCACTTCATATTTTTATCCACATGGCTTTTTGGTAAAATATAGGAGTGGTTTACCATTGGCTTCTCCTGCAGTATGACATGACTTTGTCATCATTTGTCATTGTCATTAAAATGATCATCTGCCTTCAGCACCTTTCTATATCACTGCTGCCCAATATAGGTGCCTGCTTGCTCTAGCTGGGCAGCTGGGGTGCCCTTCATGCTTCGTGACCCTACTGGGATTATATATACTCTTGGCATACATCCCAAGCATTCTTTACTCAGCCCTGACAGGATGAGGACCACCACTACCACCACCTCGAGGCAGTGCAGCAGGACTTATTAAATGCTTGTTGGTCATACATTACTACAGGGCTTTCCAAAGTTTTTCCCACGGCGACACACCAACCGGCGTTGGTGTGTCACCGCGGGAAAACCCGGAAGTGCGGCAGCGCGCAAAAACCCGGAAGCACTGCTGCTGCTTTCAGGTTTTGCACACTGCAGTTGGTGTGTCACCGCGGGAAAACCCGGAAGCGCTGATGAGGATCAGTGCTTCTGGGTTGTGTGGCGACACACCAGACTGTGTGTGGCGACACACTTTTGTGTCGCGACACACAGTTTGGAAAGCTCTGCATTACTATGATGAGAATCCCAACCACTGGATTTTTAGTAAGGAATGGCTAAATAAAACATGCAAACTTATTGTGACAGTAAACTGTGTCTACTGAAATGTAATGAACCAATGGCCTTACTGGAAAGAAAGCAGCCTCCTGTGATCGTACAAGTTAATATCTTTAAAGGCAAGGATCACCTAAAACGGCGGCTCTGTACATGCGTACGCGAAAAGTCTAATAGGACTGAACTACTTTGAAACAATGATCATCCAACATCAACTTCGTTGGACCGGCCATGTTGTTCGAATGGCTGACCATCGGCTACTTTACTCCCAACTTAAGAATGGAAAACGGAATATTGGTGGACAGCAAAAGAGATTCAAAGATACTCTCAAAGCTAATTTAAAAAAATGTAATATCAGCATTGAGAACTGGGAAGCCCTGATGACTCCAAGCCTGGCTGGCAGCTCGACAAGTCAGAGTTTCTCAGAGCTCTGAGACCTGGCTAACTTTCTATCTTGTTTGCAGGGGTCTACAGACCACTGAAGTTTCCCCCTGGAGAAGGGGGAACCAGAGGATTGCTCACAGAGCCATTGTAATTGCCCACTCCTGTTTTTCTTTGTTGTTTCCACCGCGGAGAAGAACGGGGGTGAATGCAGTGAAATGGCCGAAGGAGGATCCTAGCTCTGCAGAGAACGTAAGTCTCTCGGGAGACACAAGAGTGACAGCCAGCTTTTAGACCACTTTATATTAGTTTTCTTTTTTAGATTAGTACATTTTTATTATCTAAAATTTATCTTTGGACTTCGTTCAAAATGTTGGCTAATTTTGTGTTTTCTTTGCTATAATTAATTTTGGTGGAAGTTTGATAGATTTTATTTTGGCAACATAGTGAACAAGTTTGTATTTTTCTGCCTTTCTTTTGTATCAGAGAAATTGGGACTTAAGAGACTTTGTTGGTATTTCTCACTCGACAAACTAACTGACTTTTGAGAAATTGTTTGTTTGGGTTAAGCAGCTTGCAGCCTGAAGAATAAAGAAGAATAAAGAATAAAGTATAGAGAATGTGTGCCTCTTTACCTTTTTTTTTTCTACTTTTTTTTAGAAAGGACTATCTTTCATTTGGAATATATTTTCATCTTTCCTTTTACAAACTGTTTGAAATACTGCTCTGTGGAATTTTTTCATCTTTTACTTTAAAAGCTTTTCTCACTTAAAGAAATAGACATTATTGATAAATAATAGAACAGCTGTTCCCTGCTCCCTGAGAAAATTCTTTGTTTTGGCTACGGCAGCTGATTACGGTTTGAATAACAAATAATGGCATTTCTCACAGCACTTCAGGATTTTAAGGAAGAAACCAGCAAAAAATTTTTGCAAATTAAGAAATCCATAGAACGTATATTAATAGTTTTGGTGGCTCAGGAACAGAAGATACAAGGGACAGATTTAGAAACAGAGGAAAGACCTTTCGAACCAGTAGAGAAACAGGGAAAGAGGACTTTGAATGTATTGGTACAGAAGAAGATTATGATATTTTACAGGAAGTGGTCTATTAAACGTTTGGGCATAAATACATTGTGGCAGCTGAGACAGAAAGATTTTAATATGCAAATTGATAGATATGGCAAAATAAACATTTTGACATCCCACATGAGTTATAGAAATAAACAAGTTGCATATTGTGATATTGGCATAACCTAAACAGGAGATTTATTGATATTGATTTGGAATGCAAGGTTAATGAAAATGCGGATTTGGTATTGTACACAGAGTAAGCGCAGATATGAGAAACTGTACAGATGCATAAAAACATGATATTTTAAGTGTAAGATACAAGATTATAAATAAATATGTTGATATTATATATTACTCTTTCTGGAGACACATTTATGAGAAGACAATGAGATGATGAGATGGAATTAGAATGTAGGTTATTACAAGAATATGTTGTATGTATTAGGTTATATGTTATGTTAGGTTTTGTATTTTTGTTATATTATGTATTATGTTATGTAATATGTTAGATTATGTATTAATGGAATATATAGTCATAACATGAACAGAATATACTGTATTTTATTAGACGTAGATAAGGCCTTTATTTGTTATACTAATTGGACTTTATTGAAGATATAAATATAGATGTAAAAATGGAAAGAGCAAATGGAAAACATTTAATTGATGCAACAATGAACATTTGATTACTACTCTAAGGAGTAGAAACCAGAGATGGATTGTTGGAAGATATCAAGAAAGGCGAAACCTATATGAAGAACAGAAGATTGGATTATAGAAATCATAGGGTATATGACAAAGAAAAGTTTCTGTGTATTGTATGAAGGACTAACATTTAAAGTTAATTGTTGTACTTAAAGTTCAAGGATAAATTGGAGGACATCTATTTTCTATATTTTCTTTGTTTGTTATTTTTTGACTTCACTTTTTCTTTTCCTTTTTCTTACTTTGTATTTCTATTTCTTTTTTTTTTGTATTAGCTCTTAATATGTATTTTAAAATTTAATAAAACTTATGGAAAAAAAAAAAAAAAAGAGAACTGGGAAGCCCTAACTCATGAGCGTTTCAATTGGAGGTCATCCTTTATTAATGGCCCTACGGACTTTGAAGAAGCACGAGTACAGGGCAAAAGGGAGAAAAGAGCTAAAAGGAAGACACGTCAGGCAAACCCTCATTGTGACCGTCTCCCACCCGGAAACCTATGCCCTCATTGTGGGAGGCTGTGCGGATCCAGAATTGGCCTTTATAGCCACTTACGGATCCACCGTTAAAATTTTACCTTTGGAAGACAATCTTACTCGGCTACGAGTGATCGCCAATGACTTTTTAAATATATATAACACACAGTTTATGCAAACTTGCCAATCGTCTTTTAGAATTTCAGAAATAACCTATTTCCTCTAAGGATGAACGCCCAACAGAAGAGCTACCAGATCCGGACTGCAAAAGCCCTGAAGATTCCTAGATGGCAGCAAGTTACAGTTTTCTGTGTCGTCTTCCCGCCATCTGGCGTCCGGATTTTGCCATTCGTAGCCGTACGCAAACTCCATAAAGCAGTAATACTACGAGGGAGGCGCGCCTTGACTCCGCCTGTAGCGAAACACCATGAGTTCGAAGAGGCGGGACGTCTCGCGATCTACCAATCCCCTCTCCTCGTGCGCGCGCTCGACCCTGGCAACATCTCGCCACAAAAAACTGCCTTCTGCGCCCGCTCGGTTTCCGTCTTTCCTTTTGTTTTGCGGCACTGTCGTGAAGAAAAGGAGACTGCCCTAGAGCGGCTTGGCAGAAGCTCCTGCTTGACGGCCGGAGAGAAGAAACAGGGAGGGGAGGGGGTTGAGAAATCGCTTCGTTGTCGCGAGGGGCGTCTTTGCCATGAGGCAGAAGAAGAAAGGTAGAAGCCTTAACCGGCTAGACCAAACTGGCTCTCTTCTTACCTGGTTTCTAATTTTCTGATCATCCTTGCTGCTTTTCTCTAATCGGTTCCACTTTGTCTTAATCCATACTATGTGGTGCCCCAAACTGGACACAGTATCGATGGTGGGATCTGACCAAAGCAAAGTAGAACAATTAATTTCTATGGTTTGGAAATTATACTTCTGTTATGTTGATGCAGCCTAAAATTGCATTTGTATTTTTTTGCAGCTCAATCACATTGTTGGTTTAGTTTGTAATCTATTCCATAGCCCTTTTCACAAACAACATTGCTAAGACAAGTATCCCCCTTGCTATATATGTGCATTTGATTTTTTTCCCCTAAGTGAAGAACTTTGAACTTGCCTCTGTTAAACTTAATTCTGTAACTTTTGGTCTACTTCTCTAACATATCAAGGCCATTTTGGAATTTCCTTTCTGTCCTCTAGGTATTATTCCACCCCCCTCAAATTTGATATGCATTTCCTGCATCTTCTCACCCAAGGCATTATTGAAAGTATTGAAGAGCATAAGGTCCAAGATTAACCCCATGGCACCCCACTCATATCTCAGTTCAATTTGATAAAACATTAATAAGCGCTTTTTGGGTATGATTTTCAAATAAGCTACGTATCAGCCTAATTGTCATGTCCTCCAACCTCTGATTATTCTGTGTGAATAGTTGTCACATAGAAAAGAACAAATTATTGCTTTAGGGGAAAAAATAGTCCTTCCAGGAACTCTTCTGCTATTACCTTCCTTCTTGGAGTCTTCAGACATCCTTGAGGAAAGCTAACTAGGGGAAACCTGATTATTTTCACTTCATCCTCTGCAGTATGTACTACAGTTGCCTTCCTCACTTGTAGGCAGCATTCCCTCAACTCTCACACATAATCTACAGCAGAGCAGTGCAGATGCCACATTGCTTAGTACTGAAGGCACTTTGTATTCTGTGACTCAAGTGAATAGGCTTTGGGCTTTGAGAGAAGGGAAAGGCTATATACTGCCTGAGAGAACACAAGTCAGTTTACATTTGTATGGGAGAAATAACTTTTGCACATAGTCTCTCACAACCTTTTGCTTCTGTTGTAGGAGATCTCAGCCGGGCAGAACTGATGATGATGACTATAGCTGATGTCATCAAACAGCTCATTGACGCCCATGACCAGGGCAAAGATGTGAACTTAAACAAGTGAGTTGCCTGCTATTTCTTCTTTGCTTTTCAACATTTTACTGTGTGGTTTTATCTTCCCCACCTCTTATGGGAAAGGCCACAATTTACATGTAGAAGCTCAAGACTCAGTCCTGGACCTGGACCAGGATAGCAGCCCTATAAAAGGTTTGTACCTGAGGTTTTGGAGAGCTTGTTATAGTAGGCAAAACTAGGTTGGATAGGACCTGGTCTGATGCTTTTTTAGGCATTTATCCAGTATTTAGTTCTGGTGTCAAACAACACTTGCCCACATCAGTTATAAAACACTTTAATCCACAAGTTTGGTAGAAGTTTTGTATGGCAGATCGAAGTGTATGCAGAACGATATATGTCACATCTCTGCTGTTGAGAAGGTGACATATTCTTTTAGTTTAAGGGCCTCGATTGATTCACCTTCATTGTAAAGTGGACATGCAGACAGTCATTTATAGGCAAAGGTTTCAGACAGTGCAAAAAAAGAGAAAAACTTAGCTTATTTTGAGGATTCTGACTCTTAATAAATCCCTCTTTTGAGGGAGATGGGCGGTGACGAAATTTGATAAATAAATAAATAAAATAATAAATAGGGTGGGCTCACTAAAACCTATTAATTAGATAGAAGAAACTAGTGTGTTAGGAATGTGTTACAAAGACCAAAACATTATTTATTTTTCAAATTTTTATGGCCGCCCATCTCACAAGAAGTGGCTACACCTGGTGGTTTCTGCTACTGATTCAGCAAATAAATTTGCAGAATAGGTCAGTGGTGAACCAGTCTGGAGATACTCATAACTTGGGTAGCATTGTGCAGCAGAGTAATTATATATCCATGAACTCAGAAGACAGAAAGGTTGCTGCCATCCCCTGGATTCTCCTCTAGCAAAGCAGCTAATTACTGCTACTGGGAGAGAGATTTCCTAACGGGGTGCTCAGCATGATGCCTGGAGGTGTCAAAGTGCTCATAGATATCTTCCTTGATGCCTACAAAGTTTTCTGACTCATCCTGACTTTTTAAAAACTTCTTTTCATAAAAGTAAATGGGAAGCTGGCAGGTTGCAAAGCAAAACCCCAGCCTCCAACCTCATAATAATTATTAAGAATGCCTGTGGGTGGGCAGCTGCAGCCCAGTTCTTTGTTTGGAAGTATGCTTATTGTGAAGAAAAAGGACCAAGGTTAGCCTTTAGATTTTGCAAAGGCCACAGAGGGACTTTTAGGAAACAAAAAAGCTGAGTAGCTGCAATTCAGTGCTTTATTTGTAAACGTGCCCAGGGGTGGATTTTTGCAGGAAGGGAGGTTTTTTTTAATAGTAATTTTATTAAAAATTACAATTACAAAGATAAAAACTAATACAAATTAAAAAAAAGAAAAAGAAAAAATAGAAGATGCAGAAAAGAAAAAATAGAAAGAAAAATAGAAAAGAAAAAATAAGAAAATAGTAAAGAAAAAGAAAAGAAATATAAAGAAATGACTTCCCCCTTCATCGCAACAAGTATAAACAACTTTAGTAACTTACCATTGTTGTTCAGTTGTTAAGTCGTGTCCGACTCTTCGTGACCCATGGACCATAGCATGCCAGGCCTTCCTGTCCTCCACTGCCTCCTGGAGTTTACTCCAATTCATGTTCATTACATCGGTGATGCTATCTAACCATCTCATCCTCTGCCGTCCTCTGCCGTAACTTACCTCCTTCTCTTAAAATACAACAAATGATCTCTTCTTCCTATATCCCATCTCTTATCTATACACAAATTCTTAAAGCCTCATTGTTCAGTCCTGGTTAGCAAAAGTCCATTAAGGGTTACCAGAGATGATAACACATCTATTTTAATCTTGATCAAATAAACCAACTTCATATTCCTTCCATTTACTTTTAACAATCTTGATCTTTAGTCCCTTCAAATAATGTCCTAGAACTTGATTTCTTTTCATTTTTACTTTGTCCCTTCTCACAAAATTCTTCAAAACTTTAACAAGCCTCTTTTGTAAATCCAATATAGGAAAATTATCCAGGTCACTCTCTTGGTTTGTTATTTGTATATCCCTTTTTAATTATTAAAACACCAGCTGGTTTCTTTTGTATGTCCAGCGTAGCATCTTTTTCCATATCATTCTTGTAGCCTGTCATTTTTAAATCCACTTTCAGATCAGTCTCAATCTTGTCAGGTAAAATTTGTTCCTCTTCCATAATATCTTTTAAACACAGTCTATCTACAGAAGCAGACATTCTGGGTCCATTGTTCAAAAATATCCCTCAATATGTCCAATGTTAAAATATTTTGCTTCATTCTGTATTAGTAAGTCAAATTTAAGTGTTTGTCTGCTTTAATTTTATTCTTTAGTTCCTTCTGGTTCCCTCTAGTGTCCAACCTTCTAAGTCTCATCCTATAATTTTTTTTAAAAAAAATCAAAACAAAAGCATTTTCCCATGGGAAGGATTCTTATAATTAATTCCAAAATTTTATTTCAAATCCGTCTGGATCCTTAGCCTGCTTGTAACTTTCCAAAATCAAAGTTCTCATCACCCTTTTGCTCTTTATTCCCCCCCCCCCAAATTTTCTAAGTCTTTAAACTTGTATTTTAAACTTATTTCGCTAAGGATTGAAGGAAACTCACCCAGTGTTATAAAATTTGTTGATCCAAAGGTTCCTAATAGCTGAAAAGCAGTTAACAAGCAATTTCTGAAAGTGATAAGAAAAGGAAGTATGCAAACCCAGTGTCTTTAAAGGGGCTGACCGTGGTTTGAGCACATAATTTCTGCATATAAGTTAAATAAGCAGGGTGATAATATACAGCCTTGTCGTACTCCTTTCCCAATTTTGAACCAATCGGTTGTTCCATGTCCGGTTCTAACTGTTGCTTCTTGACCCGCATACAGGTTTCTCAGGAGACAGGTAAGGTGGTCTTGTACTCCTATCTCTTTAAGAATTTGCCACAGTTTGTTGTGATCCACAGATAAGTACTATAACTGATATCTAACCCCCTGCCAATGGACAGCCTCACCCAGTGGCTTCATGTAGATGTTGAATAGGATCGGGGAGAGAATAAAACCCTAAGATACCACCCAAAAGCAAGGACATAGGGCTGGAGATCGACCCTCCTACCAGCACCAACTCATTTGTTTCTGTTCTACCATACTCCAATATAATTGTATTTGAAGAAAGACATACATAGTAAAGAGAGGCAACCTGAAACTTTCTGCTTATTACTGAGCACAGCATTAACAATCTCTTGCCATAGGCCATATTGGTGTGAACTGATGTGAGTTGAAATCCAAATCATCTGGAGAGCACCAGGTTGCCTATCCCTGTTGCATAGCCTCTAAGTTGCATGGCTTTCAATTTCAGGATAAAAACGAAGACAGCTGCCAAGTATGGCCTTTCAGCCCAGCCACGCCTGGTTGACATAATTGCTGCTGTTCCCCCTCAGTACCGCAAAGTGCTGGTTCCTAAGTTGAAAGCAAAACCCATCCGAACCGCTAGTGGGGTAAGCCTTTGTTTTTTTCATGCACAAGGTCCGAGTCAGTCATATGAATTTCCACTTGAAAAGGATCAGTACTGTGCCTGAGATCTTGGAAAAACTATTGCCAGTCGGAATAGACCAAAGGGGAAGAGATCTGAACATTGCAGAATTTGTTTGTGCTTTCTTAAAATCTGATATCCACCAGTTGGAACTGGGTGCAGGATATGCACAAACAAAGAAATACAATATACACTTAGAACTAAAGAATACAATGACTTTGAACAGCTGCTGAGCACGTGAATTTGATGAGAGTGAAAACTATTGATTTTGTGTTGCCCCAAACAAGTTTAAGGTGGAGAGAGGAAGTAATTTTGTTGTTGCAATGTTTAAAAAACATTTGTTGCTCTGTGACAAAAAAAAAAAAAAACCTACCAGGAGATCCTGATTTTGCCATCCCTGAAGTAATACTGAACTAGATAGACTAGTGGTCTAACCCTGACCTGTAGTAAGGCAACTTCTTACATTCTGCTGTAGGAATATTATGTTTCCCTAGTTTTATACTTTTCCTAGGTAAATTGTTGTTCTTTTCCAATTAGTTTAATAGCTACTGTTCTGGCTTGTCCAATAGATCTAATTGTCAAAGTATCACAGATGTACATAGAGGTATGCATGTTTTTTTTAACTCAAATCGTTTTGAATTCAAAACACCTACCACGAAATGCCCTACTTCAAGTGCAAAATTACTTGCAAGCTTGTGTTTCCATTTGGGCTCATGTTTACAGTTAAAAAAGTATCGTTGCAGTCTGTTTTGTACTTGAAGCAGCTATTCTATGGGAGAAACGTGTGTGTGTGTTTCAAACTCAAATAGATTGAACTTCTCACTATTTTTGCAAAATCATTATTGACAGACCACAACTTTGCCTGCCACACAAACAGTTGGGGAGAGAAGCCAATTTTCTTTTTCTTTTTAGGGTGAAAGTAGTGTTGTTCAAGCAGTTATGGTCACACATTGATTTTTTTCCTGGCCATTCTGTATCCCCAATATTTATATGTGTGGCTTCAGGGAAGTTTTGGAGTAGATTTGGGAAGTGCAGGAAAGAATTTCCTACGTTCTCTTGTTTTATCAGCAGAATTCGCTTCTGTCAATGGAGAATGTTTTCCAAGTATGAAAGCTATCACCCCAGGAATATTAGTTAAACACTTTATATATTTTTAAAAATGTCCTCACCAGCTGCCCAAAATCCTTTCACTGTCTTGCTGAATGTATGTCTCAGCTTGGATATTGCTTAGAAGATTAAGAGCATGACAAATACAATTAATTACTATTTGAAGATATGAGTGATTAATGTTTTGTTGCAGCATCTAGTTTGCAGCCCATCTTTGGAGAGACTGTTTCAGAAGGGTATCTGCCTATAAAGGACAAACAAGAGAAAGTTCCTTAAGTTGAACTTCACTCTTGGTCTATATAGTTTTCTTGGGAACAGTATGTAAAGGATTTCCCATTTTTATTGCCCTGGGAGTGGTGTCTCATTCAAATACTAACCAAGCCTTGTTAGCTTTACGAGATCAGTCAAGGCTTGCTAAATGCTGTAATTTGTCATCTAATAGTAAGACAGTAAATAATAAAATTAAGCTACACATGTCTGCTCAAAAATAAATTTTATTGAGACTAAGGTAACTTACTTTCAAAAACTAGTTGTAGAATTGTAGTCTTAAGTAAACGGTTACAGGGTTTTTTGGTGATTTTCAGGAAAAATTAACAAAATGAATACAGAGTAGTTTCCAGGAGTTCTGAACAGAATAGAAGTTTTAACTCTTCCTTCAAATGTTGTGGATTGATGTATCTGCTGTGTAAAATATAAGACCAGATATTTAATAACTTCTCTGCAATATTCCTTTCTTTCAGATTGCTGTTGTGGCAGTAATGTGCAAACCACACAGATGTCCACACATTAATTTCACAGGAAACATATGTGTGTGAGTATGCCTAATAATATGTCAGAATATCTTAAATACGTAGCCAAAACATAGATCTTCTTGGTGTTTCTTTTTACTTTTATCCTTCTTGTTTAGAGTCTTTTGAACTGGAATGGGAAATAAATATGAAGGAATATATTAAAGTGTTCAGCTTCCTTGAAAAATATTTAAATTCCTAATAATTGTAAATATTTTAAAATAATAGATAGGCTTTGCTGTTCCTTATCGACTCATCTAAAATGAGGCATGCATGCATATCATTATTTTTCTATAATTATGGTACCTGTTTTTTAAGAGACAGGTGCACAACTTTTTTCAGGCAAAGGGCTGTACTTGGCATTTGATAGCATAACAAGAGTACTCTAAGAAAGAGGATGTAGCCTAAATGTAACATCATTTACATGTCAATTTAAAAACAACTTTGGAGGGACTACAGCCACGATCTGTATAGGCCTGGGACTTTAGCCTATAGACCCTTGGTTTCTGGAGTTGGGAACAGTTTACACATAGATTGGGTTTGCAAATTATATTAAGCAATGTTCTAATAAATACATTAAGCCACCAACCATGGCTTATAATCACAATGACTGTTGCACATAACACCCTGAGCCAGTACCAAAGAAACCACGTTATGCTGTAGCATAATGCAGCCAGGGGCTCTTCTACCAACCCTCAGTGCCAACTTAGCCTTTAATGAAACAATTTTGGGTTTGGTTTTTCTAGTACATCTGAGGACCTAAATAACTGTGTGCATTGTTTGAACTGGAAGGTCTCTGGTTCAATTCTTTCTTCTGTCTTGGAGTTGCTTGGTAGCCTAAATCAAATTCCTTTGCCCCCACTGCTTGCCCAGGGGCTCGATCTATTCAGCCCAATAGCCTGCTTCCCACAGTGGTCATCTTGAAAGCTCATGGCAACAGCTCTTCCTTTTGCCTTCAAACATCTGATATTATGGGTTGCCAGCCCTTGCTTTTAAAGATATACTTAACCTCTAGTTAGGATTTCATTTTTCTCTTGAAAATGCAGATACTGTCCTGGAGGGCCTGATTCTGACTTTGAATATTCAACACAATCTTACACTGGATATGAGGTACTGCTTTCAAGGACCTGTTGGTCCTATTTCAGGGGAAAACAATAAATTTACTGCAAAGCACAATATCAAAAATATTGGGGAGGACAAGTTCATTTTAGATGCATAGAATAGTGATGGTTTTGGATTTTTTTTTTCTTCCTGTCAGTATGGCACAACTGTACTTCTGTCTGGTAATTATTAGTCTCAAGTGTGAGAAGCATGAGATGGTAATTCTTGAGATAATTCATGAAGTACCCAAACACAGTTAAAAATGAAGAGATGGTTGGGGGGTGCAGGTAAGCATACTTTCCACATTGTTGTACTGACACCTTTAGATTCGTGTAACAGCTTCCCCAACCTAGTCCTCTCCTGGAGTACTGTTGGATTCACCTCCCCTAATTCTCATCCAGAATGGGCAATGCATGTGGAGGACCTAAGTTCAAGAAAGCTGTAATACATGAAGAACTAAATATGTGAAGTAAAGTAATCTGTATATTCATATATCCAGAAAACCAAATTGTGTCTCCAAAAGTGTTCCATTACAACTCCCATTATCTTCAGGTAGCGTAGCCATCGAGAGTGGTGTTTGTTTTCAAAAGACAATTGGCTCTCATTAGATCGATAGCTGACTCCAGCAGGTCTGAAAGATGAGCTGACAGGAAGCCTAGAAGCAATTGTTTAAGAAATCATGCTATGTTGATCCAGGTGTCTTGCCCCATAACTGCGTGGATCTATTCATCTAGCAGATCCACATCACATACTGTTGATTGCTTTGAACATAGGGATCATACAAAATTCTTTTATAATCAGATAGACCATTAGATGGTAAAAAAGGTAAAGGTACCCCCCGCACATTTGTGCAGTCGTGTCCGACTCTAGGGGCCGGTGCTCATCTCCGTTTGTTAGCCGAAGAGCCAGTGTTGTCCGAAGACGCTTCCGTGGTCATGTGGCCGGCATGACGCGCACGGAACGCTGTTACCTTCCCACTGAAGTGGTACCTATTCATCTACTTGCATTTGCATGCTTTCAAATTGCTAGGTTGGCAAGAGCTGGGGCTAGTGCGGGAGCTCACTCCGTCACGCAGGGCTAGGGATTTGAACCTCCGAACTTGCGATCTTCCGATCGACAAGCCTGGCGTCTTACCCGCTGAGCCACCCACGCCCCACTATTAGATGGAGACTTATTTATAATCCCATTTGGATAGTATCTGTGAAATTGATAGCAATAACTTGCATGTATCATATTAAAATTAATTCAGCTCCTAGAGTTCCTAAGTTTAAATCAGGTATGTACAACACATGCTGTTCTCCAAAGCCAAGGGTGAGGTTTCTAGAACTCTTCTGGACATTACTACTTAAGTGTCAAATTTAATGTGATAGAATTAATTATTAAATAGAAGAAGAGTCATCTTGTTAACAGCATTTAATTAATATACATTTACATTACATACATTTTACTTTATATACTGAGCCTGTTCACTTTTGAACTGAGCACTATTTTAAGCAAGGCTGAGTGATCCTCAGTCCAATAAAAGCTATGTACTCCTGATCTAGGTAGAATAAAATATGGCTGTACAGTGTTAGGAGTTTGGATTTGATTATGTGTCATCAAGTCAGTGTCGACTCTTAGAGATCACATAGATAGATTTTCTCCAGGACAATCTGTCTCTAACCTGGGCCTTCAAGTCTTCATGGTGTGCCGATTGCCACTGTGACTGAGTCCATCCACCTTGCTGCTGGTTGTCCTCTTCTTTTTCCTTCCACCTTTCCCAGCATTAGAGTCTTCTCCAGAGAGCTAGGTCTTCACATAATGTGTCTGAAATAGGATAATTTGAGCCTGATTATTTGTACCTCAAGTGAGAGGAGTCTGGATTATAGACACTTTAAAACAACCTTGCTATTTCTAGTTTCCTAAGGAATATTGTTTTGATTTCTTGCTTTCTTGTAGCCAACATCCATGAGAGCCATTCGTGCCAGGTACGATCCTTATCTCCAGACCAGACACCGAGTTGAACAAGTAAGGATTTTTTATGGTGGAGAATGGGATGATGGTGGGGTAAAAATAAAACAATTGAGTTCTTTGTAGCTAAATACAGGTACTGAAGCTTAGTCTTCGACTATGTCAATAATCCTAAAGAAATGTATGTATTAAAACCAAGATAGCATTCATGAAAATTAACCAGTTGGTAAAAGGTTCTTTTAAAAAGCAGAGACATCATCTTGCCGACAAAGGTCCGTATAATTAAAACTATGGTTTTCCCAGTAGTAATGTATGGCTGTGAGAGTTGGACCATAAGGAAGGCTGAGCACCGAAGAATTGATGCTTTCGAACTGTGGTGCTGGAGAAGACACTTGAGAGTCCCTTGGACTGCAAGGAGGTCAAACCAGTCAATCCTAAAGGAAATCAACCCTGACTGCTCATTGGAAGGACAGATGCTGAAGCTGAAGCTCAAATACTTTGGCCACCTAATGCGAAGAGAGGACTCACTGGAAAAGACCCTGATGCTGGGAAAGACTGAAGGCAAAAGGAGAAGGGGACGGCAGAGGATGAGATGGTTAGATAGCATCACCGATGTAATGAACATGAATTTGAGTAAACTCCCGGAGACAGTGGAGGACAGGAAGGCCTGGCATGCTATGGTCCATGGGGTCACGAAGAGTCGGACACAACGACTGAACAACAACAAAAGGTTCTTTCACACAGGAAAAACATCAGTAAAAAATGAAAACTGAACCAAAAGGAAATATGCATTTAAGCTCCTTTGGAAAGTGGGAAAATATCAACCTCAGGAAAAAAATTTATTTCGTGACCTTGGAACTGATACCAAGATTCCTGCTTCTTTGCTGTAGCACATCTTAAATTGGAAATTGCTGAGACATGGAGCTCAATATCTAAGAAAATAGATATTGGCACGGAGCCATTATGAGAAGTGCGATTTGGAACAGGAGTGGATGAATATAATTACCCTGTACTTTCTAAATTATGTTTGTGTGGCAGCCCTGTGTAAAACAGATTTCATTAGTCAAAACTAGAAGTTATAACAGCATGAATTTACTACAAGGTCCTGACTGTCCAAGAAATATAAAGGGGAAGGGGTATTAGGTATGTTCTCCACATTGAGTTATTTATAAAAATAATAAAGGCAGGATTAAAAAATTCTAAAAAAGAATAGTGGATTCAGTTTATATAGAAAAAGGAACAAATACATTTACTCTCAGCCACTGCAGCAAATTGTTTGTCCAAAGGGCTAGATTAAAAACTGCCACCAAACTCTGAACCTTTTTCATTGAGAAGATTACAACCTCTTCGAGAGGGAAAGAGATCCTGCTAATATAACCTACACTGCTTGGACTTCATAGGTCAACAACTTCTTGAATGGTGACCTGCAAACCCAGCAGCAGAGCTCTTGTGCCAGATGTTAAGCGTGATCCAACATATTGTTTCATAAGGAATTGAAAAAGTTGCCTTATACTGAGCCAGACCATTTAGTTTTTTAGCCAAATATTATTTATATTACCTGTCAACAACTCTTTACAGGTTGAGATAGTATATATTTCATATCTTGAAGTATATATTTCATATCATGAAATCCTTGGGATGGGGAAGGCAAGAGTACTCTAAATATTCTACCCTATCCCTCCATACTCCTGGTATACCCTCGGCCAGGGATCCCGAACCTTTTTGGCGCCAGGAACCGGTTTCAAAAGACGATTTTTCTGCGGGGCGGGGTTTCCGCAGACCGGGGGTGGGGTTTCCGGGGGGCGGGGTTTGCGGGTGGGAGCCAATCGCGCACACCAGGGGGCGGGGTTTGCAGGCGGGAGCCGATCACAAGCACCGGGGACGGGGTTTGCGGGCAGGAGCCAATCACGCCGAAGGGGGCGGGGTTTGCGAGCAGGAGCCCTGCGGCCCAGTTCCTAACAGGCTGCGGCCCATAGGTTGGGGACCCCTGCCCTAGGCCATTAATGATTAGAGATTAAGGAGAGGCATATAGACACAGGCATTAGCAGAACTCCAGGGAAGAGAATTCCAAATTTTAGGGACTGTTAAGAAAGAAGGCTTGGGAGTTAAATGGATAGCTCAATGTAAACCCAGTATGTTGCTTGATGTTACAATAAAACTGCTAATACCATAATGCTTGTTTTATATAAAGCTGTGAAGTAACCTCACTTGAAATGTTTTATGGTGTTCTGGTGATCACACTTAAAAATACGTAGAAGATTTTGGTATGGTTCAGAAGGCTGATCTTATTTTTACAGCTGAAGCAGCTGGGCCACAGCATAGACAAAGTGGAATTCATTGTGATGGGTGGAACATTCATGGCTCTTCCAGAAGAATACAGAGATTACTTTATCCGTAATTTGCATGATGCTTTATCAGGCCATACTTCTAACAGTGTGGCAGAGGCAGTCAGGTAGGTACCTTATGCGGCAGATATTTTGGTGTATTGATTAGTTTTGTATGTTAATCTGTTTGTTGTACCTGAGAGTTGCATCATATGGATGTCCACAATGAAAACTCCTCTGGTTTCTTAAAAATTTTCTGGTGCTGTTAATATTATAATAACAATGAATAACTATGGAAGCTGTTGAGCTGTTAATCGATCAAAGACTACTGAAGAAGGATCAAGAGCTTGCACGGGAGCTGACTGAATGTGTCTGTTCTTGCTGACTAATTCATTTTCCCTTGTCTGTACCATTGTTTATTCAAGGAGGGAGAATGAGAATCAAGGTAAAAGTTGGGGGGAAAGAGATGAAGTTTTATGGATTATCAGCAGATAAAAATTGCCAAATAATTAGGTCAGGATAGTATCTACCCAAGAGACCTTAGATATGCAGCCTTGATGATAATCTAACAAAAATATTGAACTTGCTACCAGCACTGGCCTCAACAATTAAAAAGTGGCCAATGTATTGCCCATTTTAAAATAAGACCCAGGGGAAATTGAATTAATTAGAGGCCATCTTGAATTATTTCTGTCTTGGGTAAAATGGTAGAAAGCAGTGTTAGTTTTATTAACCATAATAACATCTATAGAAGAAGGATCAATATAGGTTTTGCAGAGGTAAGGCAAACCAGCTTTCTAGAGTTCATTGAGTGTGATGTGAATGGGAATAATCCAATAAACCCTTCTAAGAGCTTTTGGTTAAATCCTTCACCAAGTGCTTCTGAATAAATGTGGCCTTCCTGGAATATTCCTGGAGGTAAGTGATGCGGTGGCTGCCCTTTCTCAGTGCCTGGGGGCTGTGGGGGTCTGGATGGGGAACAACAGGCTGAACCCTGGTAAGATGGAGTGGCTGTGGGTTGATGGCTCCTCTGGATCCAGGAAGTTGTCATCTCTGGTCCTGGATGGGGTTGCACTACCCCATTCAAACCCAGTGCAGAATCTGGGGTTCCTTCTGGACTCACGACTCCTGCTCAAAGAGCAGGTGGCAATTGTGGCCAGGAGGGCCATTGCGCAGCTCCGTGTTGTGCGCCAGTTAGCCCTTTCCTGGATCGGGAAGCCCTCTGAACAGTCACTCGTGCCCTGGTCATCTCCCATATGGACTATTGCGATGCGCTCTACATGGGGCTACCCTTGAAGAGTATCCGGAAGCTTCAGCTGGTCCAGAATGCAGCTGTGCGCGCAGTTATTGGTGCCCCAAGATTGGCACATGTGACACCTCTGCTGCGCCAGCTGCACTGGGTGCCAGTATGCTTCTGGGTGCAATTCAAGGTGTTGGTTATCACCTTTAAAGCCCTACATGGCATGGGACCAGGCTACCTGAGGGACCATCTCATCCCCATAACATTGACCTGTCCCACTCGGGCGTGCAGAGAGGGCATGCTACGGACCCCTTCGGTAAGGGAATTTCACTTGGCGGGGTACAGGAGATGGGCCTTCTCTGCAGTGGCGCCCACCCTCTGGAACATTCTACCCCCAGAGGTGAGGCAGGCCCCCTCACTCCCGGCCTTCCGGAAGAATTTGAAGACCTGGTTCTGCCGCCTCGCCTGGGATGGGAAGGGTAATAGCTCCTCCTGGGGATGGCTGGCGCCATAAAGCCTTCTTTTAAATATGATCTTATCGCCCCTTGGATCTTATATTTAACTTATTTCTTATTTGTATGGTTGTTTGTAGTGTATTTTATGCATTTTATTTGCTGATTTGATTGTAAACCACCCAGAGTCCCCCTTTTGGGGAGATGGGCGGTGATAGAAATTGGAAAAATAAATAAATAAATATGTCTGTAGGTAACTTCATGGAATAATAATAGACTGAAGTACAGGTAGCAAAGTATAGACTGAACAGGTAAAATTTACTCATTTCCATAGTTGAAGAAAATTTTTTAAAAGGGAGGGTTGTGTTTTTAACTAGTTGGTAAGTGATTTGGAGTTGGTGGTGAGTAGTGATATGGTCCAGTTTGCTAATGATATCTAATTAAGGTATAAAACAGAAAGAAATTCCAAAGAATCCCAAGAAAGTCTAAACTGGGGGAATGGACAATAAATAACAAATATGGTTCATTATAAGTAAGTATAAAGTGACACACGTTTTAAGCAAAAAATATTCCCAATTCCAGATATAGACTGATGCAGACCAGGATAAAATTTTGTGGTTATGGATAGCTCAGCCCTGGAACTTTGGCCCAGTGTTCAGGAATAATGGGTCCCAAGTTAAAGATCTTTAGGAAGAAGACTGAAAAGAAAAATCCCCAGTATTGTAAACCCTTTGTATTCATTCATGGTGCATTCAGCTCGAAAAATAATTTTATCAATCATACCACTAAATATGTCTATATCAGTATCTAGTAGAGCTGAAAACCCAGACACCTAAAGCAAATCAAGTGTGCAGCAATTCTTAAAAAGACAATGAAACATTTGTAGTGTTTTATTTAGTAAAATAGTGACCTGGAAGGCACAGTAGAAGTGTCCAAAATTGGCCATTTAATAGAGAAGGCAGATAAAGATACGTTTTTTTCTTGCTGCGGGTTATCCACTAAAGGTAATGAGCAATGGACTCGGAACAGACAAAAGAAAGTAGATCTTTGCACAGCAGAAAAATAACTTTTAAAAATTGGAGATACGATGGTGGCCGCACTTTAATAACTTTCATAGATAATCTTTTGTGAAACAGGACTGTAAAGCCATGTGAAGTAGATACAATGTTCATTCTAGAATTTAACAGCTTTTTCCTCTGGAGGGCAGCAGATACTTAAAATAGTTTGTTAGGAAAAATTTTCCATTTGATTCCCCAGAGTTGCTCTTCTGGTGTGACTTGACTGTCAAAAGTCAAGTAGAAAAAGTATTGCATGGGGAGGAATCCATATCTTTAGCTCTTTCTCAGTTTGTTGAGCTGGCACACTGCCAACAGGGGTCTCGAGTTTATGAAACTTTCTTGAAGACAGTTGCTTGAAACACTCAAGTTAGACAATTTGCTTGTGCATGTATCCAGACTCAAAAATCTTTCATAGCCATACCTGGACATACCAGAGTTTGATCATGGGAGCATACTGCACACAAAAGGCCCACCACACATCGATGGCTCTTCTCTGTAGAGCTGCTGTCACCCTTTTGAGTCTGGATACATGCACAAGCAAATTGTCTAACTTGAGTGTTTCAAGCAACTGTCTTCAAGAAAGATTCATAAACTCCAGACCCCTGTTGGCAGCATGCCAGCTCAACAAACTGAGAAAGAACCAAAGATATGGATTCCTCCCCATGCAATACTTTTTCTACTTGACTTTTGACAGTGCCTTCTCTGCAGTAGCACCCGCCCTTTGGAATATCTTGCCCCCGGAGCTGAGGTGGGTTTCCTCACTCCCGACCTTCCGGAAAAACTTGAAGACCTAGTTGTGCCACCTTGCTTGGGATGGGAATGTCAACAGTTCCTCCTGGGGCTGGCTGCTCCCATGGTGCCCTCCTTGGTATCAACACCCATTGCCCTTGGATTTTATATTTATTTATTGATGATTTTGTATTGTATTTTTAACCTTGTTTTTATTGTGAACGGCCCAGGGTCTCCCGATTGGGGGAGATGGGCGGTAATATAAGAGAAAGAAAGAAAGAAAGAAAGAAAGAAAGAAAGAAAGAAAGAAAGAAAGAAAGAAAGAAAGAAAGAAAGAAAGAGATGGATGCAAGTCAGCGAAAGGTCACTGCTGGTTAGCGTAGACCAAGGTTCTCCAATCTAGTGCCTCTAGATTTGTTGGACCACATCTCACATAATCCCTGCACAGTCTAGGTTGGCATAGCCATAAATAATAGCAAACTAGCTGGAATAGTCTGTTTCCTATATTCCTGCATTTCAATAACCAAATGATAGTTTTTATGCTATTTTACTGCTGCTTTGCTGTTGTTTTTCTTATATTTTAAAATTCATACTCTTTTGTAGAGGTATGTGCATAGGCATATATAAGAAAACCAGCAGTCAGAAACATAGTTGTCAGCTTACAGCTGAAACCTCAATGGAGGAAAGGCAGAGAGCAGGTAGTGGTGATAATAGATGAATAATGTATTAATCATGATTGACATGTCCTCTTTCAATGCAAGATATTAAGAAATATTCGCAAATACATCATGCTAAGCTATAATCTGGGTTTTTTTTAGTTTTGGTTTATTATAGAATGCAAATGTACCTAATTACAGATTAAGTCTTATGTCGTCTCTGATCCCTTCAATAAGTAGCACCTTTTCAGACTAAGGCCTTCTCATTTTATTAAGGCATAAGATTTGTGAGCTATAGCTCACTTCATCAGATGCAGTGGAGTGGCTAGATTGATGTCAGATTTAAATTGGAATAAGGCCAAGGGGTACTGCTGATCAATTGGGTGAAAAATTGCTTCTGTATTATCACCCTTTCATCATATCCCATCTGATGAAGAGAGCTAAAGCTTACAAAGGCTTATGCCTGTTAATAAAATTTGTTAATCTGAAAAGGGGCTACTAGCCTCCTCCTGATATTGGGCTACCATAGACTAACATGGCTCTCCTCCTGCAATATCTGATCCCTTCATTAATCAAAATATCCTAGCAGTACAAAGAGATTGTCAAGTTGGAAACTGCCAAGAAAGGAAGGCCCACAGCTTTTCTCAACAAGTGACTCCATAAATATACTGTTTTACTATAAATGTCACATATACAGTATTGGCTGCCAGTGTTGTATAGTGGTTAAGGCACTGGAGATGGATCAGGTTCAAGTCCCCGCTCAATTACAGAGGTCAGTGGTGACTTTGGGCTAGTCATACTCTCAGTCCAACCCATCACTGAACTGTTGCAAAGGTTAAATTTGGGGAGACCTCCCCATATATGCTGCGTTGAGTTTTCTAAAAGAAGATTTGATTTTGAAATCAAATTGAAAGAGTAATTCTGTTGGACAGAGTTGAGGAAACATCTTCTTTAAATGTCTTTAATTATTAATTTAGTTTATAAGGCTACCTGACTGAAAGTGATTCAAGATGCTTTCAGTAGGTTTGAAAGATGTGACTTGGGACCAATACAGTAACAGCAGGGAGGATTCATATATTTCCTGGAGATACTTCAAGCCCAGGTTAGATGCAGGGGTAGGATAACCAGTGAGTTTTTCCATGGGCAGGCAGTGTCTGTCTAGCTAGTACGCCTGACCTTTTTCTCCCAAAGAATCCACAGAGTGTATATAGCGATGAAATGCAATGCTCTGCTTTTTCGTTACATATTATATAAGGGCAGCAAATTTCTATTTCATCATTATCTTCTTATCTGAACTAATTGATAAAACATAAATATGTCATCCCTATTACTTGAAATGCTTTTCTGAAATACTTAAGGAAGTATAAAAGCTTAGAACTAGAATTAAGAAGAGTGGCCATTCCTTGTTAAAGGTAAAGGCTGTCTTGAATATGTGTTTTTCTTATCTATCAACAATCTCATCATTGGCGTACAATATCCTGTGCTTACCCTGAAAGGAAATTGCTTGATCAGTATATAGGTATGCATGCCTGTTAATAATAATGTATCAGACAATGTAACCTCCTCTCTCTCTCTCTCTCTCTGTTAGTTTTCATGATAATCAGTTTAAACATTCACAGATGCTTAAGTAATTTAAACAAATATTCTTCAGTATATATTCTTCAGGACACAGTATGACTTTTAGAATGGCACCAAAGAAGAGCAGCCTTTCCCCACCTCTGGACTTTCAGATGCATTGAATAACACTTCTTTCACCTTCACATTAGAACGGCAACTGGCCAAACTAGCTAGGGATGATGGGGGTTGTGAGTCAACACAGCTGGAGAGCAGCACTGAGGAGAAGACTATTCCAGAGAGCATTAAAGCAATCTCTGCCCTTTGGAAATCCTGTCTACTGCTAGTATCCAAGCCTCAAATGTACATGGTCTCCAATGAATGGCCAATCTATTGTCTACTACACTGAATGGAGCTGGAAATTATCCCGATAACCCAGCTCCTTATAGAATCAAGTTCTGTGCCTACATAAAAATGTTTTTGGTCCATGGGGTTCCTGCATGACCACATATTGCTGGCCACTACATGGAAAATTCCAACAGAAGCATGTTTTCCAGAAGGCATTGCATCAAGGAGCCTCGATATTTGGGAGAGCAGAGCTAGCCACTGACCCAATGACAAGGGGTTTTCTCATTCTAAAGACTGCCTGGCAAGGCTGATGAGAATTTTTTTAATTTTATCTCTTGAGAACATGAGGCCACTAAAGGGATTTCAGTAGGCTTTCCAGATCCCTATCAAACAAGGCCCAGGCGGGGATTTAATGATTACATGGATAAGGCAGAGGGCGGCACTTCTGTGGGAGGACAGCTGTCTGCGTGGCAATCATTATTCTGCTGTCGACTTGACTTTGTTCTTTAGAGAAATGGTTTCACTTCTAGGTGTTGAAATGCAGAATTCTGGGGGAAGTGGGTAGGAGGAGAAAAGAAAGTGATTTGAACAGGAGCACATAGATGAACTTAACTTTTTAGATGCAAATAAACTGGGTTCTCTTTATCTTACCTCTCCTTCTGACTCATTTACGGGATGGAGGAAATGCTGGCCAAAACCAGTCCAGTTCTGACTCACAATTTAAAAAACGAGTTAAGTCCAAGAAAGTTTAACTTGGCCATGAAGTTGTTAGTAACTTTTGGCAGAGAAAAGTGAAAGATAAGGCCTTCAATTATGTGTCTTTTGAACAGGCTTAAAGAATTCTAAACAAATTGGAGTGGAAACAAGCTGTCAGAAAACAGATTTTGTTTTGTTTTGTTTTATGCTTATCCTGCCAATGGAAAGAGTGCTGGCTTCTCGTTTTACCTGCCAGAGATTTATTTCCACATCATGCAACTTCATGTACATAATGCAGTCAGTTCTTTTTATTTGGAAAATACAATTCACACTATCTGTGACTTGTAGTTTGGCTGCATTTTGAAGACTTGCATTGATTTATTCTAGAGGCACCCACACTGCCAGTGGCTCTTTAAAATAGTTTTCATTCTGCTAGTTGCTCCCATTTTCATTTTTTTATGGTTATTAAATGGAAATCAGGTAATGAGATATTATAACAAACTCTAGTATCTGCCAAGCAATTTTTTAGACAATGGTGTATGCTACATTTCAGTATTTTATAAAGCAGAGCTTTCCAAACTTTTGCCGTTGGCGACACACCAACGACCGGCCCACAAAAACCTGGAAGCGCCGCCGCCAGTGCAGCACACAAAAACCCGGAAGTGCCGGTGGCGCTGCTTCTGGGTTGCTGCGGCAGCAGCTGCCCCTTCAAAAGGGCAGGCTCCGGGAACCCCGAAAATGCCCTCGGTTCCGGCAGGGAGGCGAAAAGCCTCGCCGCGCGTACGCACTGCCAGGATTTCTGGCACACAGCTGATCAGCGCGGGGGGGCTGGGGTGGAAATTCTCCGCGCCGATCAGTTGTGCACCAGGAAGCCCGGCAGCGTGCACGCGCGGCGAGGCTTTTCGCCTCCCTGCCGGAACCGAGAGCATTTTCGGGGTCCCCGGAGCCTGCCTTTTTGAATGGGCAGCGGCAGCAGCGGCACTGCCCCTTCGAAAGGGCAGGCTCCGGGGACCCCGAAAATGCCCTCGGTTCCAGCAGGGAGGCGAAAATCGCACGTGCACACTGCCAGGCTTCCCGGCGCACAGCTGATCAGCGCGGAAAATTTTCACCACGGGCGGCCGGCAGCGTGCGTGCGCGATTTTCGCCTCCCTGCCGCAACCAAGGGCATTTTCATCAGCGCTTCCGGGTTGTCATGCGACACACTTGGGGGCCCCAGGTAACACAGTATTGTGTCGCGACACACAGTTTGGAAAGCCCTGTTATAAAGTATTGATAACAGGCTGTTTTTTCCCCTGGATTAAAATTGGAGAAGTACTTCAGTATTACCGTTGTTATATTGTCTCTATATTGTCATTCAGCTCCCAAAATGATGTTTTTAGGATGGCCCACATTATATTATTACTGTGCAGAGGAATATGTACATAACCTTGAAGAAGGGATGCAGGAACAGTTAAAGCAGAATAAGAGACAAAGTCCTGGGAAAGGAGAAGGTGTGAGAAAGAAACTGAAAATAATCCCGCCTTGAGTCTGTTTGGAATAAGGGGGGGCAGAGGGAAACACTGGCAGGCTTTCAAGTTTCTATTCCAACAATAAAGTAACCATACTGTACAGTAATCCTTGTGCTGTCTGTTTCTGGCCTTGCCTACCTTGAAGGGCTGACAACTCCAACACTCCATATGTGATCAGTCACCCTGGTTTCCAGACTCTAGCTATGCTTTTGAAAATGAGACACATGAAAGCTTCCTATTCTAAGGAACATTGAATTGTTGAGGTATCCAATATCATGAGGGGATGAAGTTTCAAGGCTGTAGTCTGCTATCAGTTGTGTGTGACTAATGTCTTTGTAGTTCCCATAAAAGCTCAACACAAAGTCATAGCTTAATCTTTCTCCAAGCTTCTGCCTACAACAGGTTTTTCCAGCTCATGACCCTTCCCAAAAGCACTGGATTGCAGTTCCCATCATTCTTCAACCAATGTGGCTAACAGCCCTCTCAAAATCAGTGATTCTGAGACAATCACTGCTTGAACTCATGTCTACTTCTAATTTTTTAACATTTGGGTAAATTGAAAGAAGTTGGAGGAAGATCAGAAATCACTTGCAGGTGTAGGCTCAAGTCTCCCCTTTTTGTGTGCATGAATATATTCTTTAAAGTAACAAGCTTATCATTGATGAATTAAATTCAGTTTTCATTGTCAGAGGCAAGCAGTGTTTCCGAGTCAGTGGACCCATTTAAAATTTTGAGAACGTTTTTTAACCCTTCCAGAACGCTTACCTGTTAAATCCAGCCACGGTCTGGTAAAAAAAAAAAGCATGAAAGTATGTAGCTTGTGTTCAAATCATATATGCACTTGGTTACAGTTTAAGGTAGGTTGTGGGAGAAGTTTCCCACATGTAGATTAGATATAATGGGGTGGCCTTAGTTTGTGCTATGGATTCTCCCAAAGCTTCCTGGGGGAAAATAAGTAAAAAGGAAACTTAGTTCCCCATATTTTGGAAATACCAAATTTAGGTATCAGTTCAAATCTGTTTCTATCCCTAAATAAAACAAATAGGTCTCTTGTTAGATGAAACTCAGTAGAGAGATGAGCCTTTATTTGAATAAATGCAAGATTAATATTAAATGATGTTCTAGATTTTTCCTAAGTGTGAATCTTAGGTTTTTCATTGTCTTGTGGAATGTTTTTCAATTTGCCAACATGAATTAATGCATGGAATATTTATTTATTTATTTAATCACATTTCTTCACTGCCCATCTCAACAAACGACTCTGGGCGGTTCCAATATCTTGGGGAAAAAATGGGAATGAAAGAAAAAGCAGTGAAAGAAACAAAAGTAAAAGTATGGTGGGAAGAGAAAGCACAAGTTCTGTATGAAAAAGTATTAGAAGATTAATTTTCCAATATAATGAGTAAAAAATTGATGTCAGGATGTGTTATATATTACTCAATGGGGTAGCCATCAGGACTGGGAGCTTTTCCTCTTTTCATGATTTTAATGGTGTCCGTTATTTCCTGAAGAAATAAAGGTACAACTAGATAGGAAGTTTGATCACGTGTAATCTTTGGAAGAGCTATATTATATAAAAATTGATTGATTTCTTCATTTGAGTCAGTTTTATATAGTACTATAAAGAATAAAAGTTTTAAAAAAAGTTGATTGATGAAGTTGGAGCCATTGCATACTTTATCCTGAGCAGCCTTAATAATAAAAATAATACCACTTTGTTATAACTGGTTCAGTCAAGAGGCCAGTGGTTTATTGTGTCTTTCCCTTCACTCCCAATGCTTGCTTTATACAATTCAATTTCTATAACACTTGGCAACAGAAAACAAGATTCTCCCAAAGTCATCTTTAATCAGATATATTGAAAGGTTAGGGGAAAAGTTACAGATTTCTTGATAACTGGATATTTCACTTTAGCAAATTATCTCTAAGTTCACTAGGGTGGTGATTTCTTAATGTTCTTGCTAACAAGACAGGACGACTGTTCATATGTTCCAGGCTAACAGTGTTTTGCAAACTGTTAACTACTTCAGGCTCCAAGAAGCCCCTAACATTCATGTCTTCATGAAAGCCACTGTGGGTTGATCTGCTCTTAAGTTATAAGGAATGCTTACAAATCTTACATAATTTCTACTAAAGTTAGAGTGACCATATACTTTATCATCCAAACCAGAACACTTTTGAGAGTGAAAGGGGCACTAAAAATAATTAAAATTCCCACTGACCCAGCCGACTGGCAGCCTGGCAGCTTCCTGCACCTCAGGCCACAGCATGGGCCACAGCACAACTGGCTGGCACACCAAGTGGCTGGTAGGGGAAGCAGCATCAAATACTGAGACCAAACACCACCCAAGATCTGGAAGGAGTTAGCTGTCTTTAGTCACTTGTGTCCAGGACAAATGCCTCACCAGATGGGACACCAGGTCTGTCCAGGCAAACGGACCTATGATCACCTTACAGTTCTACTAATTATAACTATATATAACTATAATTAGTTCTACTAAGAAAGTTACTTCATCTTGCAGATCTTTGATTACTTTCAATTTTTCTACATCTATAGCATATTGTTTATAAGAATTTTTAAGATAGTTTCATATGAATGAGTCACTAGAGTGTTCAACTCTGCCGTTTTTTAATCTAAAGCATCAGATTACTGATTCAAATCTTGAAACTTCTAATTCAAGTTGTGCACTAAATTTTTAATCTACATACATTTAGTCAAATTTATATACCATGGCAGACTCTTAAACTGGTAAGAAGCTCAGCTAGGTCTTCTTTTTCTTTGGGTCTGGCCTAAATTCAGTCAAAACCTTTGGCTAATCTTTTACCAATATGGCAGACTGCTGTCACTAAAGCAAGCAGGTCAAGGGGGTGGGTGGGGTGGGAAGACATATTGGTTTTCTCTATTCTCAATTTCAGAAACACAGTAAATCAAGTGAAAAGCACTGTAAGGTAATTGAAACAGAAAAAGATAGTTTTCTTTTACCGATTAAGCTATCAAATAGTCAAAAGGTAAGGAAATTGCCACATAACTCAAGAAAGATCAAAGTTGTAAGTTCAGCACATTGCCATATATGCTGGCAAACAGGCATGAGAATCGATGGAAGTCTAGTAAATGATTGAACACTGAGCAAGGAATAAGACAAGGATGTGGGATATACCCTTGATTGTTTCATGTATTTAGGATAAGTGTATAAGGCAGAGCTTTCCAAACTGTGTGTCACGACACAAAAGTGTGTCGCCATGCACAGTCTGGTGTGTCGCCACACAACCCGGAAGCGCTGATCATCATCAGCGCTTCTGGGTTTTCCCGTGGCGACACACCAACGGCGGCGCGCAAAAACCTGAAAGCGGCAGCAGCGCTTCCAGGTTTTTGCGCGCTGCCGCAACAGCGGCACTTCCGGGTTTTCCCGCAGCGACACACCAACAGTGGTTGGTGTGTCACCGCGGGGAAACTTTGGAAAGCCCTGGTATAAGGAATGCTTGTGGTGATGTTAGAAGTGTGTTGGTTGAGGTGTGAACTGTACACTTTTGTATGCAGATGATGCCATATTGTTGGCTGAGAACCAGAATTATTTGCAGTGAATGTTAGGTAGATTGTATGATGCAATCTGGAGTAAGGGTCTGAAAATGAATGTATCAAACACCAAATTCAAATCAAAACGTTATTATGGTCATTGACCAGAAATCCAATACAGTAAATAAAACCTAATACATAATAGAACATTCAATTAACTTTTATGTGTAAGCAAGGTTATCTCTGCAGATAGTCATTCTGTCCCATGATGGTGACCATCTCATAGCTCATCCTTGTCACTGAGTAGCAGAATTTTGCTACAAAGTAGGTGACTTGGGATTTCTATCCTCTATAGGTACTGTAGTCCTTGCTTGATGACCTCGCTTGGCGACCACAATTGGTACCGGCAACTCCATCACTTAAGTGACACAGTTGCTAAGCAAAACATCATATGACTGCGACAGACTTATGATGTCACTTCCCATTTGGTCATTAAGCGAGTCACCACGGGTTGTAAAGCGAGACATCGCGTGACCACAACTTGCGATTTTACTGCTGGCTTCTCCATTGACTCCGCTTGTCTGTGGCTGGTCATAAAAGCCTGCAGGTTGCGAAGTGCCCAAATGTTGATCATGTGACCATAGGGAAGCTGCGATGATTGTAAATGCAAGGACTGGTCCTAAAGTTACTTTTCAGCGCCATCATAACTTTGAATGGTCACTAAACAGGGCAGTCGTTAAGCGAGGTCTACCTGTATAACATAACATTGTTATCTAACATAACATTGTTCAGTATGACCCAGATTTTTTTTAAATGACTGGAGTATCTATTGTGGTAAATCAGAAAAAAAAAAGGTACAGCCTGAAAACACACACTCCATTGATTCAATCCCGCCTGACCACATGGGCATGGCCTTTGTGATACTGGAATATTCTGGAACCTGCCCTCCAGAATGACTGAATGGAGAATATTAAAGCAAGCCCCAGAAAAGGCCCATATATATTGGGGATATGGGAGAGAGTACAGATAATTTGCAGGTGTAAATCTCTGCATTTTCCTCAGTGGTCAAGAGAACTTTGTCATATAGCTCAGCTCATTTTGTAATTCTGTATCTCCAATTAATTGCCTAATTATTTCCTTGGCCTTATTCAAACCCAAATCAACAGTAACTCAGGAGACAGACAGAATTTTACTTATCACATGCTTCCACCAACACAATCTAAAATCAGACACATTGGGGCCAGGTTAATCTTGAGCCATATACAGTAAATGAAGTTGATTGCCAGATCCTGGCCTCCATCCTGAAGATCCCTACCTCCAATCTCAGCTCTGCGCTGGGCACATATCTAGATGTCATAAATATCACAGAAATCGTGACTGCACTTTTTCATAGGATATGTACTAAACACCAAAGTAATTGTGTTTAATATGGAAAAGGGAGTGAATAATTGCAAGTTATGTATAAATGGTGAAAAATTAGAGGAGGGGGGTGAGTTTGTGTACCTTAGTAGAATACTTACTAAAGATGGGGAAATGGAGAAATTTTAAGCAAACGCGAATAGAAAGATAGTCGATAGTATGTGGTCTCTTGTAAGGAATGAATGTTTGTTGAAAGACAAGCATTCCGTATATTATATCTTCCATTTCTGTGACTATTTCTTACATATACTATATGCATATATGTATATACTAGAATCTATAAAAGCTAAAGCAAGTAGAACTAATGGTGGGAGGAAATATACTCTCAGAGAATAACAGCCCTGCCTTAGCATAAAATCCTCTTCCTTTAACATAGAGTCTTGCTGTTTAACAACTCCATTTAGTACGTTTCATATCTCTCAAATAATCACAGTTGCCATGAGACAAATACATAAAGACAATACCTTTATTACGTTTTTAAAATCCAACTTGTGATTAACATTTTATTATTTTGCAAAGCTTGCATACTACTGTATAAACTTGAATTTGAAATTTCCTTCCTCCATGCCAAATAAGCTTTTGTGGCTCTTTCCTGATTCTCTTCTATCCAAAAATAAAAATATCAAGCCATTTAATGTTTGGCTTGCTTGGACCAGAATAGAACAAATTCTATTCCATCCAGCTTTGGCTGAAATACTGACTGTGATTCAGGATCTGTCTCTTTAAACTATGTATTTGTGTCCCCAGACATTAGTTATAGGGATTGGATTTTATTATTTGTAAAGTATTTCTCTCCAGCAAAGGAGATCGTTACCTTGTCGTGGTGCTGGAGCTTGAGCACCTCAGTGAAACCATGAGCTAAACCGTGAAGGGACACCCAAGACGGGAAGGTCGTGGCAGAGAGGTCAGACTAAATACGATCCCTGGGGAAGGTAATGGCAACCCACCCCAGTATTCTTGCCATGAAAACTAAATGGATCAGTACAACCAAAGATATGTCGGTATACCATCGGAAGATGGGACTCCCAGGTCGGAGGATGGTCAAAATGCTACTGGGGAGGAACAGAGGATACGTTCAACTAGCCCCAGATGTGATGACGCAGCTAGCTCAAAGCCGAAAGGACGGCTAGCGGCCGATGGTGCTGGTGGTGAACGACGAATCCGATGTTCTAAAGATCAACACACCATAGGAACCTGGAATGTAAGATCTATGAGCCAGGGCAAATTGGATGTGCTTATTGGTGAGATGTCAAGATTAAATATAGACATTTTAGGTGTCAGTGAACTGAAATGGACTGGGATGGGCCACTTCACATCAGATGACCACCAGATCTACTACTGTGGACAAGAGGACCACAGAAGAAATGGAGTAGCCTTCATAATTAATAATAAAGTGGCTAAAGCAGTGCTTGGATACAATCCAAAAAACGATAGAATGATCTCAATTCGAATTCAGGGTAAGCCATTTAACATCACAGTAATCCAAATATACGCGCCAACCACAGATGCTGAAGAAGCAGAAGTAGATCAGTTCTATGAGGATCTGCAGCACCTACTAGATAATACACCAAAAAGAGATGTTATTTTCATTACAGGAGACTGGAATGCTAAGGTGGGTAGTCAGACGACACCTGGAATTACAGGCAAGCATGGTCTGGGAGAACAAAATGAAGCAGGACATAGGCTGATAGAATTTTGCCAAGACAACTCGCTGTGCATAACAAACACTCTCTTCCAACAACCTAAAAGACGACTTTATACATGGACTTCACCAGATGGTCGACACCGAAATCAGATTGACTACATCCTTTGCAGCCAAAGGTGGCGGACATCTATACAGTCGGTAAAAACAAGACCTGGAGCTGACTGTAGTTCAGATCACGAACTTCTTATTGCAAAATTTAGAATCAGACTAAAGAGAATAGGGAAGACCCACAGATCAGTTAGATATGAGCGCACTAATATTCCTAAGGAATATGCAGTGGAGGTGAAGAATAGATTTAAGGGACTAGATTTAGTAGATAGGGTCCCGGAAGAACTATGGACAGAAGTTCGCAACATTGTTCAGGAGGCGGCAACAAAAAACGTCCCAAAGGAAAAGAAAAAGAAAACCAAGAAGGCAAGATGGCTGTCTGCTGAAACACTGGAAGTAGCCCAAGAAAGAAGGAAAGCAAAAGGCAACAGTGATAGGGGGAGATATGCCCAATTAAATGCAAAATTCCAGAGGTTAGCCAGAAGAGATAAAGAATTATTTTTAAACAAGCAATGTGCGGAAGTGGAAGAAGACAATAGAATAGGAAGGACAAGAGACCTCTTCCAGAAAATTAGAAACATCGGAGGTAAATTCCAGGCAAAAATGGGTATGATCAAAAACAAAGATGGTAAGGACCTAACAGAAGCAGAAGAGATCAAGAAAAGGTGGCAAGAATATACGGAAGATCTGTATAGGAAGGATAATAATATTGGAGATAGCTTTGACGGTGTGGTCAGTGAGTTAGAGTCAGACATCCTGAAGAGTGAGGTTGAATGGGCCTTAAGAAGCATTGCTAATAACAAGGCAGCAGGAGACGACGGTATCCCAGCTGAACTGTTTAAAATCTTGCAAGATGATGCTGTCAAGGTGATGCATGCCATATGCCAGCAAATTTGGAAAACACAAGAATGGCCATCAGATTGGAAAAAATCAACTTATATCCCCATACCTAAAAAGGGAAGCACTAAAGAATGTTCAAACTATCGAACAGTGGCACTTATTTCACATGCCAGTAAGGTAATGCTCAAGATCTTGCAAGGTAGACTCCAGCAATTCATGGAGCAAGAATTGCCAGATGTACAAGCTGGGTTTAGAAAAGGCAGAGGAACTAGAGACCAAATTGCCAATATCCGCTGGATAATGGAGAAAGCCAGGGAATTTCAGAAAAACATCTATTTCTGTTTTATTGACTATTCTAAAGCCTTTGACTGTGTGGATCATAACAAATTGTGGCAAGTTCTTGGTGGTATGGGGATACCAAGTCATCTTGTCTGCCTCCTGAGGAATCTGTATAACGACCAAGTAGCAACGGTAAGAACAGAGCATGGAACAACGGACTGGTTTAAGATTGGGAAAGGAGTACGGCAGGGCTGTATACTCTCACCCTACCTATTCAACCTGTACGCAGAACACATCATGCGACATGCTGGGCTTGAGGAATCCAAGGCTGGAGTTAAAATCGCTGGAAGAAACATTAACAATCTCAGATATGCAGATGATACCACTTTGATGGCTGAAAGCGAGGAGGAATTGAGGAGCCTTATGACGAAGGTGAAAGAAGAAAGTGCAAAAGCTGGGTTGCAGTTAAACCTCAAAAAAACCAAGATTATGGCAACGAGCTTGATTGATGACTGGCAAATAGAGGGAGAAAAAGTGGAGGCAGTGACAGACTTTGTATTTCTAGGCGCAAAGATTACTGCAGACGCTGACTGCAGCCAGGAAATCAGAAGACGTCTACTTCTTGGGAGGAGAGCAATGGCAAATCTTGATAAAATAGTTAAGAGCAGAGACATCACACTGACAACAAAGGTCCGCATAGTTAAAGCAATGGTATTCCCTGTAGTAACCTATGGCTGTGAGAGCTGGACCATAAGGAAGGCTGAGCGAAGGAAGATAGATGCTTTTGAACTGTGGTGTTGGAGGAAAATTCTGAGAGTGCCTTGGACTGCAAGAAGATCAAACCAGTCCATCCTCCAGGAAATAAAGCCAGACTGCTCACTTGAGGGAATGATATTAAAGGCAAAACTCAAGTACTTTGGCCACATAATGAGAAGACAGGATACCTTGGAGAAGAAGCTGATGCTAGGGAAAGTGGAAGGCAAAAGGAAGAGGGGCCGACCAAGGGCAAGATGGATGGATGATATTCTGGAGGTGACAGACTCAACCATTGGGGAGCTGGGGATGGTGACGGCCGACAGAAAGCTCTGGCGTGGACTGGTCCATGAAGTCACGAAGAGTCGGAAACGACTGAACGAATAAACAACAACAAAAGTATTTCTAAACTGTTTATTAAAATAACCCTAAGGATAGCTTCAGGGTAAAAATATAAGATATAATAAAATATTGCAATAAGACTGAATTTATAAAAGCATCCATATAATTGATAAAAACAATAAAATGTGCCCTGGAAGGGAAAGGATGATTTGTCAGTAAGTAATTCAGTAGCAAGAATCGTTCTGCTAACAGATGGTAGCTGCAGAGCTGTTTACTGAGATCAGCCAAATGATAGCCCAGCCACTACAATATGATTTCTAACATGCTGTAGTTTGTTCAAAAATCCTATTTGTGTGGAAAAAAGAAGCCTTGAAGAATTGAGTACAGTTCAGAGTTGGCTATTCTTATTAAAGAACTAGACAACCCATGACCCATTGGGTCATTGTTTCAGAGCTATTTCCTTACCAGATTCCTCAATGCCTTCAACAGTGGCAGAGCTTCTAATGTACTGCCTTCACTGGAAAAGTTCTTAAAGATTCAGAGAGATATTCAGAGATGTATCTGCCTTGAAAATAGCCCATGTCATTCATATTGAACTGTATAGCACAGTCAAACATCAGGAGTCAACCACAGGAAATGTTTTATGACATTTTGTATTACGTCATAAAATGTTTTATGATAATTTTAATGTCATAAAATGTTTTATAAAATTTGTCGAATTTCAATTCCACGGGAGTGATGGGTCCTGGATTTTGGACACATTCTGTAAGTTAGCCCATTTGACCTTGGTTCAAAAACTGTTGTCCTATGATGCACTGTTTTGCCCAGTTAAAGGCTACAAAGTATCAATCAGACACAAGAGTTTTAGTAGTATATAGATTCAGGCTATACTATTGAAAATATGAGAAAGATACCTGATGATACCCAATTATACATCTCAGTCCTGGGCCAACCATGTGATGCTGTTGAGGTCCTGGTCCAGTATCTAAAGACTCTGCAGGTCTGAATGGGAAGGAATAGATTCAGGTTCAATCCTGAATGGCTGTAGATATTTGGTGCCCCTGGCTCTGGGGATCTTCAATCTTTGGTCTTAGATGGGATTGCACTTCCTCATTCAAGACTGATGTGCAATTTGGGGGGTCACTATGGATTCACTGCATCTGCTCAAAGACTTGAAGACTGCTCAGAAGCTACAGCTAGTCCAGAATGCAGTGGCACAAACAGTGATGGGCATTCCTTGTTCTGCCCATGTGATACTACTTCTGTGCAAGCTGCACTAGTTATTGGTTGGCTTCCAGATGCAATTTGAGATACTGGTTATCACCTATAAAGTCCTTTGTGGCATAGGGCCTCCCAGACTTGTTGGGAGTTAAGGTAAAGGTTCCCCCCGCACATTTGTGCAGTCATGTCCGACTTGGGGCCGGTGCTCATCTCCGTTTGTTAGCCGAAGAGCCAGCATTGTCCAAAGACGCTTCCACGGTCATGTGGCCGGCAAATAAATAAATAAATAAATGATGCGTGCGGGACGCTGTTACCATCCCACCGAAGTGGTACCTATTTATCTACTTGCATTTGCATGCTTTCGAATTGCTAGGTTGGCAAGAGCTGCGGCTAGTGCGGGAGCTCACTCCGTCACGCAGGGAGTTAGGTAACCTATAAATTGTATGTATGTATGTAGCAGTACAAATGGGAAGGATAGTGGGAGATAGTTGCCTAATGTTAGGGTAGAAAGGTCACCCTGAGTCCTTTTAGTACCTGTTGTACTCCCTGTTGTTGCCGTTCAGAGTGCTTATGGAAGGGACTGTTGAAGGCACCCTACTTTTCTTCAAGCTGTGGCCCTTTTCCCAAGTAGGCATGCCTGTCAGACTTACTCTAGAACATATTATCAATTCTACCATGAAAGTGGTTTTATTCCCTGCCATTAGCATTTTAACTGGTTGACTTCACCACAGTATTAAACTTGCAAAAACATTGCACCAGATCAGAGTACAGTTTGGGACAGGGAACACATCATGAACAATGCTGATGTAAAGTGGGACATTTTGACATTTGTCAGCCAAAATTCACAGTTCTGACATTTACTCTTCTCCAGTGCCAAACAGCAAGTCTGGTTGGGTTACAAGAGAAAGGATTTGCAATGAAAGTCGGGAGCAGTTAGTTTCCCCCAGTCACTTCTGTTTGCTAGTTTTAAATAGGACAATTTGGTTTGCTACAGAATATTGCAATATACCTCTTAACAGGAGTACTTAATATTCAAAACTTTTGCCAATCAGCAGTGCCTTTTCTAGGGTATTCTGCTCCATTCCCTCTCCCAGTAATCCATTTTCCTTTCTCACTGATACTCAACACCTCATGAGCTTCTGTAAAATACTGTAGCACTAAAACTCTATCCAGGTTAGGAGATGGCCCAAAAATATGCTAGCTCTGAGAAGTGATGTCCACTCTGAGAATGCTGGGGAGTGAGGTAGGGTTGGGAATGCCCCCTTTAGTAACAATTACTAGCAACAAAAGACCCACAGCCCTCCTGTAAGTTTTCTGATATCACAGGTAGAATGAGAGATATGGCATCAAAGGAGCCATTCTTTGTCACTTCTCCCCACCACCACTTCTCTCCCCCACTTTTCCTGATACCCTAGGTACAGGGGGGGAATAAGAGGCCCAATCCTGCCTTCTCTCCACCCATTCTTACCACGGGTGGCAGAAATGAGGGAGGGAAGGGGAAACAGGTATTCTCACCTTTTCCTGCAGGAATGCAAGCTGCAGAGCCTGTAGACCTTCAGACAACTTCAGGATAGTTGCACTGAAGTTACAGAAGACCTTCATGATTCAGCTTCCCACCCCCTCCAACCCCCTTTCTCCATACAACTGGCCAATCCCCCTGCAGCTTTTGTTGCACCTGGGTCAGAGTCACAGGGTATTCTTTTTATATGTCAGTAATCTGCTGGCAGAACATTGGAAACCTATATAAAAAGGCCCCCATGGCATAGGTGCTCCAGTTGTATGATAGGGAAAGAATCTCTGCAGGTAGCACACCTGTGGTGAAATGGAACTTCCATGGGAATAAGCTTGTCTGTCTGTTGCCAGTTCTCTTGGCCTCAGAAATTCCAACTTCCCCTACTTTTCCTTCCCACTGCTGCTCCTGAACCCACGGGTTGCAGAAAAAGTGGAGAAGTAGGGGGGAGGGGCTCCTTTGCTGGCAGTTCTCCAAACCCATTGAGATGGGAAAACTGACAGCAAAAGACATGCTGACTGTCCCACTGCCAAAGGGCAAATGACCCTGAAATGCAGCGTCTGGTACCAGGGGGCTGGGGGAATGTACCTGCAGTAACCTCAGGGGGCCAATAGAGCAGGACAGGTCCCCTACCCCTAAACTTACTTCAGACTCCTTTATGACAAAGACTAAGCCACTTGGCATGGCTTTTGCTGGCAGAAGTGGAGGAACACTTCTGAAGCAGAGCAACAAAAGACAGGTGGAAGTTGTGTTTGTGGTGGGCCAAGAACAGGATGAAGATAATGGTTAGTGAGGTATCTTTGCACTGGAGCAAGCAGGATGTGCAGATGAGCCCTGTGTCTACTGAATGACTCAAAACAAGGTACACCCTCCCCTGCCCCCACTTTAAGCTTTCTTTTCAAATATGTTTATAATTGTACAAGCCTTGAGGATAACCCTTTCTGATTTCTCAATGCTTTGGTTGTAATTCCATTACTGGCACTCATTATTTCAGTTCACTATTGGAAGAAATGATAAATAAATGATTCATGATTATCTCTCAAGATGGTAGATGTCATAGATATCATCCACCTAGAACACAGCTTTCCAAACTGTGTGTCGCAACACAATACTGGGTCGCCTGCGGGGCCCAGGTGTGTTGCGTCAAAACCCGGAAGCGCTGATGGCCCGCCGCCGCTGCGCACATGGCGACGGCGGGCCATCAGTGCTTCCGGGTTTTCGCATGGCACGCAAGGACACCGCTGCCACCACTGCTGCAGCGTGCAAAAATCCGGAAGCACTGCAGTGGTGGCGGTGCGCAAAAACCTGAAAGCACTGCGGTGGCGGAGGCGCTTCCGGGTTTTCTCGCGTGCTGCCGTTGGTGTGTCGCCACGGGAAAAGTTTGGAAAGCCCTGACCTAGAAGTCAGGTGAACCTGCCAAGTTCTCTGCCATGGACAAGCTGGGCCCCAGCACAATGCCTGAGTCAGAAATACCTCTCACAAGCTCAAGACTCTCCACCATGGATCCAGCCTCAATAATACATCATTAAACTCACAAGGATGGCATTGGTAGTTAGAGTATAGAAACATTAAAAGCCAAAATGAACAATTATAGAAGAAAATGTTGTAGGAGTAGACATGACGGTCTGAAAATCCATTTGGTACCCCCTGGATCACACAAATGACATTGACCACCAAGTTTTCATCCCTCTATCTCTCTTCCTCATTCTCTGTCTCTCTGTCCTGCATCTAAACATACAAACTTGGCATGTTAACAGACCATATTTAAAACATCCCCCAAAGAACTCCAGAAAGGGCCAAGAATATTCCTCTTCCCTCCAATAATGTCATGTCACTCAATATCCTTCTTGCAAGTTGTTGTTGTTACTCAGTTCCCGGCTTTGTTGTCGAGATACGCTCAGTATTGGCTGGATATACCTTAATTGCTCCTTATTTAGAATAGGTTCAATGAACACTAGTTAGCTTGGTGCAGGTGGGAGGTATGGGTGGATTGGCAACTTTCAGCATAAAATTCCCTACATAGGAATTGCACGGTGCTGGAAGGAACATTTGTCATTCTTGTTTGAACCTAAATGGCCTGATTGATTCCCTGATGGTGTCCCATACTGTGGCAGATTCCTAAACCATATCACTTGCTTTTTCACCTCCTGAAGTCACTGGTAGGAAACTGACTTGACTTCTGGACTGTCTTGCTGACTGATCTTGTTTGCCCCTCTGGTCTATGAATAGACTTTGTAATATGGGTAAATTGTGGATTATGCAACTCTATTTTGCCTATATTTTTCTAAGGTCCACTCTAGGGAGGATGCTGGTGACCTGCCTCCATTGTGAACCCTCTGATGAGCTCAGCCATTTTCTTCAAAATAGCTATTACTTAATAAGATACAGTAGTTATTCATCTATATATAGCTATATATATTGCATTAATAATACAGGATTAGTATGATGTCAAGTTATATTACAATCCTCTAATCTAGCAGCAGTATTTGAACACCTCAGCAAATACATTTCTGTAAGTTAACTTCTACATTTAACTTGCTGCATAGTATAGCCATGACAAATAGCTACTGCAATGCAGTGTTTTGGCAGTGAGCAAATGATCCCCTGAGTGTAAGTAGGAAATGTAGTTAATAACATAGTTTCTATCTCTTTTTACATTTAATTGTGTTCTTTCTCTTTAAAATACTTTTTCTACAACTTCAAAGTAGAATGGTTAGGTTAGAATCAAGTCATATTACCTTCTGATTTCATTTGCCGGGTTGTGTTTTGTAACAGTGCACTATATATTAGTCATCAGCGGAAGATTTGTGTTCCACCATTCATTCATTGAAAACAGGCATCTGGAATCTACTTTTTCCTTGCAGCGTGGGATGTGGCTGAAAGTAAAAGCATAGGTTTCACAGTAACTAGGAGGAAGTTGGCAGACCAGAGGCCTGAGGGTATGCTGAGGGCTCTCTAGTGCAGCCTTTCTCAACCTTTTGACCCTGGAGGAAACTTTGAAATATTTTTCAGGCCTTGAGGAACCCCTGCACATTTAGGCTCAAATATAGGCCAGAAGTTACAAAATTATTATATTCGTTTCATGTGTAGGCCTGTACAGTATATATGCATTAACAATGTTCTTAAACTAAAAATAAAGAATGAAACTTACCTCTTTAATGTGAAGTTGCCCGAATTTGAAATAACTTTTTAAATAAATCATGATCTCCCAGGGAAGCCCTAGTGACCTCTCATGGAACCCTAGGGTTCCACAGAACCCTGGTTGAGAAACCCTGCTCTAGAGAGTAGAATTATATTCTCACCAACAGGATCTAGTTTTTGCTTCCAGTGGATATCAGCAATGGACTCCTTTTGAGGCTGTGAAGCAGCATCTAGAGTTCAGTAGATTGGGAAAGGCTGATGTTAATGTTTATCTCTCTACCTTTCATCTTAAGGCAAGAAATTGATAAAGGGACTAAAATCCAATGAAAGTAATAAAATACAGTACAAAACATATCAACTGAATTTGATTGATTGATCATGTACCATTACATCATTCTCAATTCTTAGACATATAGATAGACCTTCTTTAGGACCATCTGTCCCCAATCTAGTCCTTCAGGTCCCCCAACTGAGCACCCTTTACCACTGTAAGTCAAGTCTATCCATCTTGACCCTGCTGGTCATCCTCTTCTTATCTTTCCTTCCATCTTTCCCAGCATTATGGACTTCTTAAGGGAGCTGGGTCTTCACATAATGTGTCCAAAATATAATAGTTTTTGTTCTATGATCCATTTGTTTGTTTTCTTTGCTATTTGTTGTATTCTCAAGAGTATTCTCCAACAACAAAGTTCAAAAGTGTCAATGCTCTTTCTATCCTGCTTCTTCAAACTCAAACTTTTTCATTGATAGAGTGTCACAGGGAAAAGTATTGCCTGCACAGCTCCGATCTTTGTAGGTATGGATGTATCACAGCATCTGAATATCTTTTCCAAGGCCTTTGTTGCTACCTTACCAAGTACTAGTCTGTGGCACAATTCTCAAACCAGCTGAAAAAGCAGCAAAATAACATGTTTAATAAAGCAATAGTGCTCCTGAAAGCTAGTATAAAATAATGATAGTTTTTCTTTTTAACTGAAAAAAGGAGGATGTCTACGAATACACACTACTATTGATTGATTTTCTCATTGATATATTCCAAATCAGTACTTCCCTAAAATGCAGTCCAAAAACATTTAACTGCTGAGACACACAAGTTTTCATTTGGGGATAGCCAGTTCTTAATTTGTGCTAGCCTTGAATGAGGTGGCTGATCTGTATATATCTGTAAATCAGTCCCATTAAACAGTAAGTTACCATGCACAGATGTGCACTGAAGTCAAGGCTGAGGTTCTTTGAAGCATAGTGGACATACACATGTCTTAGGTGAGCTTCAGGAATATTCTCAAGACATTTCACACTTTGGTTTGTCTGTCATAGAGCTGCAAAAATCTTGCATTCGTGAATACCAGAAACCCACTGACATTGTACTCTGCTTCTTTTCATCCAGAGGAAAAAGACTGCCATACTTTCTTTTCTATACTGGAAGTAGAATTAACACTTCTTTAAACTAGTCCATGTTGGAACATGTGTGAAGCAAATAGTGTACTGAAAAGAGAAAACATTCAAGCAAATGTCATCCTTCCCCAGAGCTATTACATGAGACAGCATATTGATACGTTTTTCAATGCAGTGGATAATTGCAAGTGAGATGAGCTCCAGACTGTCCTTCAGCAAAAGATCATAGTTGACAGAATAGCTCAGTGGCAGGCTGCAGGGATTTAGGGACAGTTCTGAATGCACCATTGTCATAGTTGTCATAAAAATGATTTGCTAAGATATTCTCTGAAGCCAGCGATTGCAATGAGCTATGCTAGCTTAGATAGATGTATGTTGTGGACCATAACATGAATGATCTTGCCTGAGCTAAACCCTCCTCACTTGCAGCTCCTTTTCCCCTCACTCTCCCTTCTACAGGTACTCTGAGCGAAGCCTTACAAAATGCATCGGGATTACTATAGAGACCAGGCCAGATTATTGCCTGAAACGGCATTTGAGTGACATGTTGTCCTATGGATGCACAAGGCTGGAGATTGGAGTGCAAAGCATTTATGAGGATGTGGCCAGAGACACTAACAGGTAAGACCTGGGGGCCAGAGGCAAAATGGGTTTAGAAGTTTTTAGAGTGAAATTACGCAAACTTGCAAAGGAGAGTTTGCCAGAATCTTCCATAGAAAGATGCCTATATTTTCAATGTTTCCTGCTTCCAAGATTCATGACTGGAATCTTGCATTATGTAGCACAGGATAAGCAATGTGGTGCTTATGGGCACTTTGATTAGTACGCCTACCAGATTCTCTTCACCACTAGACTTTTTTTTCTTTTGTTATCCTTTTTAAAATTAAATATAAATTAAATGGGAAGGCAAAATATAAGCCACTTTACCTTTACCTTTATTTCTAAGAATGCACTTGAGCCCCATATACCTCCCTGATATTCTATGAAAAGTAGTGGAGCTCAGTGTTGTGTGTGGAAGGCATCTACCCCTTAAATTGAGACGGTAGGGATTATCTTGGGGCACTAAAGGGTGTGGTGGGGAAGCAAACGGCAAACACGTGATTTTTAACTAGTCATGCCAGTCATTACCATCATGTTGTATGAGTATCTACTGATAGTCTGTGAAATATAATTGTCATCTCACAAATTGCAGTAACTGAAGCGCTTCTAACTAAATGCTTCTTGTAGAGGCAAGGACTTTGGGGGCTGAGTCACTCCATCTTAAAAAACATCTTCCAGAGTTGGACAAGATGTATAAGTTGCAGCCAAAATGATCAGATTGTTGCAACATTTTCACAGCAAGAACTCATTTAGGGCTTCTTAGTTTGGTGGCTATGCTGTGGCTTGGCATATATGGTGGTCATTGAGGTTTATTATGGTTTGAAATAAATAGGCAAGGAGAAAACTTCTTCCCTCCTTCCTTATAATATTAAAATTCTGTCCATAGAGCAAAACTAATTGGCAGTAGGTTCATGATAGACAAAAGAAAGGATATGCCCATGTAGTATACAAGTCATTTGTGCCATTTGGCAGCTCTAGGCAAGATATTATGTCCTCTGGCTTAGTAATTACTTTCCTTCAATTTGAGCTCAAGGCCTGGTGACTTCATGGACACATCTTTGCAGTTTTCTTGGCAGCGGCACAGAAATGGTTTGTCATTGCCTGCTTCTGGGATGTTTTATCCTGGTCTAGCTGAAAGCCCTGGTATTCCTGGAGGTCTCCCATCCAAGCGCTAACCAAGCTCAGCCCTGCTTACCTTCTGAGCCCAGAGAAGTTCAGTTAAATGCTACCCTCTGATGAGACATACTCCAGCTTACTAGATGTTAAAAGAATTAGACAAATTCATAGCCATCTGTGAATGGTTAGTTACGATAGCTAAATGAAACCTCCAGATTTAGAGGCACTGTAATTATGCATACAAGATGCTGATGGTGGGAAACATTACCTTTCTTAGAGAGCAGAATGCAAGCCTACATCGGTCCATAGCCTTATTCCAGCAATATTCTTAGTACTGGCAATATACTAACTTCCCCATCCCCTCTCTGCATTTGTGAAGCTGCCTCAGATGAACAAAAGTACAAAACAAAAGTACAACCAAGTACAACCAAGAGTCCACTGGAGTTGGGCAACCAATAAATTTAAATTAATAATAATAATAATAAACAAAGTATTTGCTGGTTTTTATCCAAGTTAATGCAAAAGAAACATGCCGATTTCATAATTGTTTGGGTGAACCAGATTTAAGGGGTTCTTATGTACAATAAAGAATTGGGTATATGTTTAAGAAAGGGAAGTACTCACATCAAAGTTTACCTTTGAGATGAGTCACTTTCCTGGACATGATAGGATTACTAATGCTAGAGACTGGGACCCAAAGTTGAAAGAAGTTCAGATTTATACCACACTATGATTGCAGAACACTCTTAGTCACCATAAATAATTCTAAATTAAACTTGTTCTGCTTCATATTTGCCCAAAATCCAGAACTAAAGCTCTCACTGGAGTGATTATGGGCAGATTAGTTCAGTAAACCATGAAAGATTGGCTTTGCATGTGTCAATTACTCTCTTTGGATGCAGGAAAGACTTGGAAATGTGGGTGGAAAAAACAAAAGAATTTCTTCACACTCTATATCCAAAAAAGAGACAATGTGCTTGATCAAGTGTAGTTGCCCTGCTCTTTGGAACTCCCTTTTGGCAGAGATTCAGTCAACCTAGTCCTTCTTGGGCTTTAGGAAAACTCTGATATATCTACATGTTCCATCTTACACAGGAGGAGGGTGTGTTCTAATTGGAAGGTGGGGTTATGGGTGCATGGCATTTTTATTTTTTGGGTTTTATCTTCCTTGATCTTTTTATTTTTACATGTATTGGGGGTTTTCTGTGACCATTATTTTCTATGCTGACATTGTTAGCCTCCTAGAGCCTTCGGGAACAGGCAGTGTACAAGCAAAATAAATAAATAAATTTTAATGCACTGGCTTGGATATAATGTTTACACACATGGAGGCAGGAATATGTTGGTTAAGTTGTAGAAGTGTGAGCTTTATTGCAGATACTTTCAAGAAATCTGAGTAACTGCGTGTAGACGAGAGAGTAACTGCATGTAACTTTCATTTTAATGTATTGCCGAAGGCTTTCACGGCCGGAGTTCGATGGTTGTTGTGGGTCTTCCGGGCTGTGTGGCTGTGTTCTGGAAGTTGTGGTTCCTAACGTTTTGCCAGCATCTGTGGCCAGCATCTTCAGAGGTTCAGAGCATCCTCTGAAGATGCTGGCGAAACGTTAGGAACCACAACTTCCAGAACACGGCCACACAGCCCGGAAGACCCACAACAACCAACTTTCATTTTGTTTTATTATTATTTTATATAAATACATATATTTATATATAGTGCCAAATGTCTGTATATGCATTTACTCTGGATAGTGCTTTCTCATGCATTTTGCAGAAACAAAATTTGATGCTGATTATTCAACAAAAAAGATGCTGCCAGTTGCTACATTCCAGTTACCATATCTGTAACTGCATTGTCATCCCATTTTGCATTCATAACTGTAGGCATTTAAGAATATCTATAAAAATCTAGTATGTGATTAGCCTTGAAGAGGTCAATTCAAGTGTTCTTAACTGATACTAACTTTTCACTTTTTAAAATGATTTCACTTTCTGCCTGCTGATATGTAATCATAATCATAAACATTTTATAGGTATGCCAGCTTTCTATTAAATGGTAAAAGGCTCAAAGACAGCAATCCTAAAAATTCACTAGAGAGCAAAATCCACAGGTATGGAATTGTTTTCCAGGTAGGTGAAAAGGACTAAGCAAGGAGCCAGTAGAGCAGTGCTTTCCAAAGTCCCGCTGTTGGCAACACACCAAAGGCGGGTGCGGCAGCGCGCGTGACGGCATGCACGGCAGCGGCGGCGGCCTCGTGCGTCGCGCTAAAACCCGGAAGTGCTGGTGGTGCGCCGCTGCCGGCGGCGGCAACACGCCATCAGCACTTCCGGGTTTTGTCGCGACACACAGTTTGGAAAACTATGCAGTAGAGGATTGCAGAGATAATGTTGGCAACAGAAATGTAAGAGCCATTAGCATATAGCTTTCCAAACTGTGTGTCGCGACACTTTAGTGTGTCGCAACACACAGTTTAGTGTGTCGTGACACAACCCGGAAGTGGACGTGCACAACGGGGGCACGCACGGCGGCGGCGGCATGCATGGCGGCGACGGCAGCGGCACGCCATCAGCGCCTCCACGTTTTAGCAGAAAACACGAGGCCGCCGCGCACACCGCTACCACTGTGCGTGCCCCCGCGCCGCTGCCATGCACACCCCCGCGCCACCGCCACTGCTGCCGTTGGTGTGTCACCAACGGTGGCAGTTTGGAAAGCACTGCATTAGCAGAACCATTAAGGATAATAGAGGAGAAAGTAAATGTCTGGTTAGCCTTGGGAAAAGAGGGAGCATGAGAAAGAGACTCAAAATAACTCCACCTTGTATGATCTAAAGAGAGGGAAGAGGGAAATTCTGGCAGGCTTTCAAGATTCTGTTATTATACATATTAGAAAAAAAGACATAAAATATTTGATTTACAAAAAATTGGGTGAAGAATTTATTCCAGCTGGACCTAAAAAAATAAATGAGTTGTTTTATATATTAACCCCAACTAAAACCAGAATTTGTATTGTCTGATGAACATGGAGATTTGTCGGGGTGGAAGTTGAACTACAAGGGGTTAAAACTATGGTATTGGAAACTTATGCCCCAAATGAGGATAAAGGAACTTTTTATAAACGACTTATGGAGCAATTGACAAGTTTTTCTTATGAAAATTGGTGTCTGATGGGAGATTGGAATGGAGTGATTTCTCCACAATTAGATAGAACATCAGAGAAGAATATTAAAATTACTCAAGGTAAATTACCAAAGGTTTTTCTTTTTAATTTGATGGATAACTTAGGTCTAGTGGATGCATGGAGACAGAAAAATGGCAACTCTAGTGAATATACTTATTTTTCAGAAAGACATAGATCTTTTTTAAGAATACTGTAAATATGATTTGGATCTCAAAAAATTTGGCTATTAAGATTTCTAAAGTTGATCTTTTACCAAAGACTTTTTCTGATCATAATCCTGTGAGTTTGGTTAATTTTCCTCTAAACTTGAGATCTTGAGTATAGTTTGGATTTTTCCAGTGATAGTTTTCATTTATGAAGCAATTTACTCTTTTCCTCTTTGTTAAGACTGCCGTTTAATCATCATACAGTATTCTGATGGAATAATCAAACAGCAATCTTAACAAGGAAGAAAAGAGATCACATTTGTGAACTCTTTAGAACTATTTGTAATCCTGCTGTTCTTTGACTTATAATATAATCAGAGCATAATCAAATTCTTTTTAAAAGAAAAAGATTCTGCTTAAACCAACAGTACCCAAAATGGTGCACTGTGTCATGTCTATTAAACAGATAGAAGTAACATCCACTGTCTTCCTTGGAAAAAGCAAATGAAGCCCTTGGACCATCAGCTTTCTTAGGGAAGGAAGTTGAGTTTCACTCAGAGAGAGAACAATCTGGCATAAGTTTGGAGGTCCTCCCCTGTAAACACACACACAGACACGTGTCACTGCCACTGTTGGAGTTGCTCTTCATGACACAGGTCATGCACTAATCAAAACAGTTTTCTGCAGATAACACAAAAGGGCTGAAGTGGGCTACAAAACCATTGCTATAAACTGGCTTCTATCAATCCAGTCGGGCAACACCATTGTTACTCTTCCCAAGAGTGGTCGTCCAATAAAAAAATAACCCCAAAATCAAGACATGCAATACTCCAGGAGGTCACAGAACCTCAGTGTAACAGCAAAGGATCTTCAGGCCACTCTTGAATTGCCTGGTGGAGTTTTCACACTGAACAACTGGAGTTCATGGAAGAATACCAAAGAAGAAACCACTGCTCTCCAGAAGGCCCATTGCTGCCCATCTCAGTTCTTTCAAAGACTACCTAGAATCCAACAGACTATTGGAACAATGTCCTGTGGACAGCTGAAACCACCCAAAATGTATTTTTGGCTTTAATCAGAAATGTTATGCTTGAAGAAAATAAAACACAGTGAATTTGTGCTCAGTGTGTTCAATAAAGTTATGACACAGTACATTATTTTGTAAAACATTGATACTGATTGTTTAACCAGAATCTCTTTATGTACTAATAGGACCTAGATGAAGCTCAGTTCAATGTAAGTCACTGTACTGCAGGATAAACATTCTAAATGGCTCACAAACTTTCTCACCAATGTAGGCATCTAAAATACAATAACTTTTGAAATTTAATTGTGTGGCAATATTATAAAACAATGTATATAAAATATATAAAGGAAGATCCTACAAAGTAAAGGGGATTAATGAAACATTTGGGAAGGAACAGAATGGGAGATGTCTTAGCCTTCATTTAAAACTCTTGAAATTGGTGATTGCAATAAATCAGTGCATCCAACATGATGCTCATGAATTTCTTCCTGTGCAATAGGAATCTCCTTCATTCTTTTTCCCCATCATGAACAACCTAGATGTATTCTAGAGGGTTCCATAATCCTGTGGGCCAGAGGGAGAATAAATTCTGCTGGCAGATGCGATTCCATATCATCATGATTAATTGGATTCAGCACAATGCTCCACTTTCCCACCCAATGTTTTCCTCCTAATATTGTGTATGTGTTTGTGTCTATATACCATTCTTGCCCCAATAATCCCAAGTCTTGTATGTGTTTATTGCCCTTCCCCCAAAGAGTTATTTCAGATGCAAAGAAGAGAGAATCTGGAAGATGAACACATTTTCATACTGTTCTTAATCCAGGTGGCTGTATGCTTTCAAGGGTCCTGCTGTCTTTTGCAGACAAATGAATTCTTGGATAGAGAGGATATTACAATAAGGAAGATAGAACTTCCTTGAATTTCAATAAATATAATCTCCTCTCTGACTTTCCCTACACTAACTAAATTGAAGTTAGAAAAATTAATAAGTATAGCAACTAATTGGATGTGGGTAGAAAATGAGGTTTGGAGAAAGAATGTTATTCAGTGCACATTCCATCCACGTTTCATTTGAATTCTTTGCCTTTTCTACCTGTAGGAAAAGAGAAATCAAAACATTATTTTCATATATTGTGCTACTCCATCTTGGGGCTAGCTGAGTCACCTACTGCGTCAGTATGTACACATATGTGTATATGGTATATTCCGATCTGGAATTGCTGGTCAGTTTGCTGGGTGTACAACCAGTCCTTTATACTGCATGCAGCAAATGTGTGAGTGAAATAATCAAACTCATGTAGTACTTGAAACTAGTATATACATTTGGAACAATGGAAATTGGAGAGACAACTCCATTCTTAGAACAGAAAGCCAGTGTGGTGTAGCGGCCAAGGTGCTGAATTAGGAGCAGAGAGACCCAGGTTCTAGTGCTCCCTTAGATATGGAAGCCAGCTGGGTGACCTTGGGCCAGTCACTCCCCTCAGCCCAAATCAGCATCAGGTTCTGCAACAAGCCAGCTGATAAACATACACACCATTGCATCATGCATTGATAGCTGTGCTATAAGAACTAGGGAAGTGCAGTGCAAAAACAAACAGGAACTGCGGATGTGCAAGACAAATGCTAAGGAAAAGAACTCCCTCCTTGGAACCTTCTCATTCTACACATTCGAATAAAAGGGGAAGCTTCCAGGAAGGGAGAGAGTTCTGCAGTGAATGAAGTTGGAGTGGCTTTTCCTTTCTACTCTGACTTCCAGCCATTTTCCAGGCTCCTAGGCTGCCTTTTCTTTCCTAGCATTTGAACCTACCTGATCCCACTAAATGGAGATTCCGGAGCCTGAAGTTGCTAATTTCTGCTTGCAAATCAAATATTCTGTTTGTTCCCCAATACTGGCCTGAACAGAACATTGTTCTATCTTCAGCTTTTATGGGGACTGACAGGCGTCTTTATAAGACTATCAATCAGTTACCATATATTAATGATATGTATGTTCTTTTTGATTGAATCCTCAGTGATTTAAATCTGTTGATATCAAGAATTATGGGTGTAGGGTTTATCTAAAAAAACTATAGAACACTAGAAGGAGAAAACTATACTGGATTTATAGCAATTGTTTTTTATATGTTGTTTATTAACATTTGAATTACCCCTTTTTTGACAAATGGGCAAAAAAGGCTTTGACCAATATTTATTTCTTTGCTTAATTTTTATCCTGCCTTTATTATTTTTATAAATAGCACAAAGCAGCAAACATACCTAGTACTCCTTCCTCCTCCTATTTTCCCCACAACAACAACCCTGTGAGGTGAGTTGGGCTGAGAGAGAGTGACTGGCCCCAGGTCACCCAGCCAGCTTTCATGCCTAAGGCGGGACTAGAACTCTCAGTCTCCTGGTTTCTAGCCCAGCACTTTAACCACTAGACCAGAGCTTTCCAAACTGTGTGTTGCGACACACACAGCGTGGTGTGTCGCCACACCACCCGGAAGCGGCGGCGTGCACGGCGGCAGCAGCGCGGCATCAGTGCTTCCGCGTTTTAGCGGAGGCTGCTGCCGCCGCCGTACACACACGCACCGCCGCACGCCCCCCGCGCTGCCACCGTGCACGCGCGCGCCGCCGCACGCCCACGTGCCGCCACTGTGCATGTGCACCCCCCTGCGCCGCCACCGTGCGCCCGCCGCCGCAAGCCCCCCCGCGCCGCCGCCCTGCACGCGTGCGCCGCCGCCGCTGGTGTGTCGCCAGCGGCGGCACCTTGGAAAGCCCTGCACTAGACCAAATATGATCAACATGTTTGGAGTTGTTTAGAACATAATTTCCAGGCCTTTCTCCCTCCTTTTTTTAATGCCACGTTGATTAATTTTGTAGTTATGTTGATCCTTTAATGTTGTTATATTTATAGATTTTTATTATTTTTCATAATATTTAAAAAGTAAAAAGTTTTGGATACAGATACTCTAAGATGCTTACTCAAGAGGTTGTCATCATGGGAAACAAAACATAATTTTTTGAATATGTCTGTGTAAGTTTCTCAACAATTTCCTTACTCCAGGGGCCATACAGTAAAGGCCGTGTGTGAATCGTTCCACTTGGCCAAAGACGCTGGGTTCAAGGTGGTAGCACATATGATGCCAGATCTCCCCAACGTGGGACTTGAGAGAGACATCAGCCAGTTTGTGGTAAGAATGGCTCTTTTTTACTTCTCTCTGATGATTGCTCCCTTGGACTCAGGCTTCTCATGACATAATCTGGCTTGCTTGCCTGGGGAAGGAGTAGGAATAAAGCAACCAATGAAAGCTTGATCTTTCCTTTGGGTTTCCTTCAATCACCAAGCCTTTTCATCAGACGCTTGACTATTTGGCACAAAAAACATTCCTAGTTCTGTCTTAAAGTCAAATGTTTAGCAAAGCTCTGATGATTACATGGACAAAGAGTCATTACAAAGCTTTTGAACTGGTTGGGTAAGCTATGCAGAAGTCTGTGTTCACCAAGATCATAGTCGAATCAGTGTTCACTTTAGCAAAAGGGGAAGAGAAAGAAAGCATAGGGTGGAGACATGGTAGCATTTGTATTTTAAGAGTGTTTCCCACAATATTATATTATTTCCCCTAATACTAATAAAACTGTTCAGGGCCATAGGTTCAAGAGAAGCCAAAGGAATATTTCACCAAACACTTACACTGCAGCTAGACAAATTAGTAAATTATTTACTACTAATACTTAGCAGCGCTGGCTGCTATGTCCAGTGGCGTTTAAAAAGCTTGATACTATAAAGGTATGACTTAGTTCACACATTTTGGTAAGCCATTGGTTGCTTATCCAATCTTTGTGGCCTAAGCCATAATTGGCAGGGTTCAAACAACATACTATACCATTAACCATCAAACAATACACTATGCCATTAAACTATCATTTACAAAAACCCTGCCTAGGTTTGCAAAACATGCCAAGGCAAACAAGCCACATTATGGCTCAGTGCAATATGTGAACCCAGCTGCATTTCATAAGCACAATTACGTAGGTATAACTGAACAAGATCTCCAATGTTGAAAGATAGCACTTCATGACTAGGTATTGAAGGCCAAGCAATCAAAGGATGACATTGCTGTTGTATTCAAATGCCTTTGAGCAACCAAGGCAATGAAAGAAGAGCCCAACACTTGCCGACAGGAGAGCAGCAGGACTGAGCAGAAACCGTGGGGAGGTTTTGCTGCTTTGCCATTGTAGACTAGGCAGACTATAAATCTTCTAATAATAGAATAGGTTGCTTCAAAGCTCTGCACCTTGTGTAAGGCTTCATTTGTTTTATTATATCTCTTGGAGATAATGAGAATCTAAAGATAGAGCTCCTTGGTACTTTCTACCTCTCTGGGTTTTTCAAGTAGATCAATAACTGTGTCAGAGATTTCACTACATCATGAGTTCTTTGAAGAGTGTGACATCCAGAGAGGTGCAAACCTTAGTGGTGTAAAAGTGCTTCTTGTCATTTCCTGAGTTACTATTAAATGGAAGCCTTCTGCTGTGTAGAGGCAGCTGACTTCTTCTCTCAGTATAAAGTTCCCTAGCTGTTGGCTACCAATCGCTTGGGATTTCTGTATGTTGGAAAGATATATAGACGACAAAAAAAAAAAAGGTGGGGGGGCGTCTTAATTTAAAACAGCCATTGCTGGAGAGAAATGGGTAGTCACAAGCACTGGATTCAAAAATCAGTGCTAAAGTAATTCCTTTATTAGGACAACTTAAAGATCGTAAATTAATAAAGTATTTTGTGATTTCTTCAGATCTCTTCATTAGTTTACATAGTAAGTAAAACAAGTGGAGTTCTAACATAGTCCACTGTTTCTCAGGCAATGGTACCTGAGATATGGATTTAGAACAGCCTCTAAAAAACTGGACACTAAGATTGCCTCTAAGACTGTCTAAGGCAAAAATTGTGGCAGAGCTTGAGAAGCAAGGACAGTTTTAAATATTCAAGGGTGGCAGAGTTCACTGTCAGCTGTTCAACTGTGATTCATTCCCCAACATGGTTTCAGTATGGATTTGGAATAAAGACTTTGCTATTGCAGATTTCTAAAGGTACATCTTAAGGGCACAGCTACTCTCGGTGCTTTTTAGTGGAAATATTTTAAATAAATAAATGCATTTAAATAAAAAATGTACAGTGTGAATGTGGCAAACTTGTGTTTCGAAAACACATCATACAATTTATTTATTTAATTTTTATCCCGCTTTTATTATTTTTATAAATAACTCAAGGCGGTGAACATACCTAATACTCCTTCCTCCTCATATTTTTCCCACAACAACAACCCTGTGAGGTGAGTTGGGCTGAGAGTGTGTGACTGGCCCAAGGTCACCCAGCTGGCTTTCATGCCTAAGGCAGGACTAGAACTCTCAGTCTCCTGGTTTGCCATTGGCTCCTTCCTAAGGCTGAGATACAAGGATTGGCCCAAGGTCACCCAGCCGGCTTTCATGCCTAAGGCGGGACTAGAACTCTCAGTCTCCTGGTTTCTAGCCCAGCACCTTAACCACTAGACCAAACTGGCTCTGTTCAATTACAATTACAATAAAAAAAAATTTAAATTACAATAACAATTACAATGTTATTCAGAGAATTTGAATTGGCAGTTATTTCTGCAAAACCTCATTTTAATGGACTGATTGGGCATTGTGCAGGAAGATCACTTGAACCAGAGTAGGTCATCATTGGGACTTACATCGTTTGTGTGGTGACATCATGTAAATTTCACATTTACAATTAATTATTACATTTGCATCATGTTGACACTACATAAATGATGTCCATTTGATGCAAATGACATCATTTGCATCATTTGGGTAATTACATCTTTATGCAAATATAAATCACAGTGGAGATTTGCTTTGCTTCATGTGAAGTCTTTTCCATTAAGATCTGATCAAATGAGGTTTCATTATATTAAAATGAAGCCAAGCCTAAGAAAAAAGGACAGTTTCTAGTTAATATCCCACAAAGCAGCAGAAGGAGGAATCCCAAGTGCGTATTTCCCACTTCTAGTACTTATTTCAATACTGTTTTGACAGCACGTGTGATTCATGACCCCCCCTTCCATTTCCCCCCCTGGTCACCTCATTTTTCTTGCATTGTGACAACACACAAGTGTGCCTTTTATTGCCTAATGTAGTCTTGAGATGCTGCCTCTGTTAAAAAACCTCATTAATTCTGGTGAGCAGTTGATTTATGCCAGCTATTAATCTGATCATGTTATAAACTCCCCTGCTGGATCTGAGGCACTTGAAGGGATGTGAGTTCTGTTTCTCTAGCTTTGGCCCTATTGATGTCAATTGTTTAGAAGTTCTGGAACAGTGTTGTAAATTATGTGCTGCTTATATGTAGCAGTTTATTATTATACTCTAAACAAAAAGTTGCTTTTGAAAATCTGTCTTCAGAATTTAGGCATCTCAATAGATGTTGCATATAACCCATGGTGCCTTCTGCATTAAATCCTCATGAAATTTAGATATACTAATCCAGGTTTATCAAGTACCATAACCTAAGAAGACTACTTAACCTACTGGATCAGTCTAAGGGCCTTTCTAGTCCAGCATTCTCTTCTCATCGTAGTAATTATGGAAATCTCTAAGCAAAACATGAGTACAATATTCATATTCCCAAAACTGGTATTGAGAGATGGGCTGACTTTGATTTTTGGGAGGGACAAGGGAGATACATTACAAAAAAAGTATCCATTAGTAACCTTATCCTTCATGACTTTGTTTAAAGGTGTCCAATTTAGTGTCCATTGCTACATCTTTTGAAAGCAGATTCCATAGTTAACTATGCAAATTGTGGAAAAAAAATTCTTTCTTCATCAGTGATTCCTATTCATTAAATGACCTGGATTCTTATACAACTTGGAGAACAAATGTAATGTAATTGTTCAAGTTCTAAACTAAGACTGGGAAAATCCAGATTCAAATTTCTGATTAGCCATGATGTCGATGAAGGTTCTCAGTCATCCAGGTGGAACAGTCTGTAGCTTGAATCATGTCAACTGGATTTCTATTTTCTCAGTGGAAACGTTTCGCTCCTTATCCAAGAAGCTTCTTCAGTCTGAGCAAAGTTAGTAAGGGAATCCTTAAATATGTTTCTAGGGTGTCTGTGTGACCTTGCACCTGGGGCTAGGTCATGGTTATTTGAGATGTTTATTTATAACCATGACCTAGCCCCAGGTGCAAGGTCACACAGACACCCTAGAAACATATTTAAGGATTCCCTTACTAACTTTGCTCAGACTGAAGAAGCTTCTTGGATAAGGAGCGAAACGTTTCCACTGAGAAAATAGAAATCCAGTTGACATGATTCAAGCTACAGATTAGCCATGATGTTCACTGGATTATTTGATCCTAGTGCTATTTCTGAGCGTAGTCAACCTCATAGGATTGTTATGAGGATAAAACTGAGAAGACCACCTACAATATCTTGAGCTCCTGTAAGAAACTGTGGTGGATGTCAGAGCTGCTGCTCTTTCCCTGGAGGGAGGGGGCGCATTCCAGGGAGATAAACGATTTCACCATCCGGATTCCGCTGGTGGGAAAGTCAAGAGGTTCAAGGTGACTCCGCCTTAGAGCCCTCGCTGAGTATTTTACCCATAGGTTAGTTAGAGTGCTTTTAGTCTGGCTAGATTCTGTCTTGTAGGGCAAGAACAATAAATAACTAGAGTTAGAATTGAGGCTCAGTGTGGTTCTTCGCCTGCTTTTCCTGACAGAAACGTAGGATAAACATAGAGTAAATAAAATATGCTGTTAAAAATTGATAGTATTATACAAGAGAGAGGAGGAATTTCACTCCATCCTGTTTTTCCAGACCATAATTAGTAATGAATACCCCTGTCATCTCCACCCCTACCCCTGTCATAAGCACCTAAGTCATGCAGGCATTTTTACTTTTCCAATAAGCCTGGAAGTACAAGAAATATCTTCATATTTCATACTACACAGCTACTTCCTATGCCACAGGACCTTAAGCTATAGGCCTCTAAAAATGTTTAAATAAGCAAATAAACAAAAGGGGTGGGGGGAGGAAAGGTATTTTTCCCATCATTGTACAAGCAGGGAAAGTCTCTTAAAGGCTTATTAAATTGGCATTAAACATCCCATCCCTTGAAAACCTGCCATTTTTGCAGAAAAAATAACTATACTAAAAATCCTTGTCCCTTTTCCACTTTTACATTAACAGGGACAGGATGTAAGGTGTTTGGCAGCAATGCCTTGAAAATATTTCCAAGCGCTTTATTCAGCACTCCATAAATGCCTGAAATAATAACTTTAATTGCAAACAAATTGCAGTCGGTTGAACTCTGAACAGTTTAATAGCTTTCGTTTTTATTGTTTCAGCCCAAAGGAATATTGGAAAGAAATGATGCAAAGGGGCTCAGCCCTGCATCTGTCCATCTGTCCGCCCATCTGTCCATCCATCCATCAGCGGAATGACTCTCCCAAACCAAAAAGAATTTGGTTTGACAGGAAAAGCCAACACAACAGAAAGGAGGGGTTTGGAAATGGGCTGCAGAGGGAAAAAAATCCCACTGTGCATCCGTATGAGCATAGCCCCTGGACCAGTGTTTCTCAACCTTGGTGGCTTGAAGATGTGTGGACTTCAACTGGCTGGGGAATTTGGGGAGTTGAAGTCCACACATCTTCAAGCCACCAAGGTTGAGAAACACTGCTGTGGACATTGGCTTAGAATGTCTCTTCAGGTCTTCTATTCCTTCTTGCCTTTGGTAAATAAGCATCTTGGTAGCAAACCACTAAATGTTTTTAGACTCCATGTTTTCCCTTGATCTTGACTCTACATTCTTTTAGAATAGAATATATGATCACACTCCAGCAAAGGAGATTGTTACCTTGTTGTGGTGCTGGAGCTTGAGCACCTCAATGAAACCATGAGCTAAACCGTGAAGGGACACCCAAAACGGGAAGGTCGTGGCAGAGAGGTCAGACTAAATACGATCCCTGGGGAAGGTAATGGCAACCCACCCCAGTATTCTTGCCGTGAAAACTAAATGGATCAGTACAACCAGAGATATGTCGGTATACCATCGGAAGATGGGACTCCCAGGTCGGAAGATGGTCAAAATGCTACTGGGGAGGAACAGAGGATAAGTTCAACTAGCCCCAGATGTGATGACGCAGCTAGCTCAAAGCCGAAAGGACGGCTAGCGGCCGACGGTGCTGGTGGTGAACGACGAATCCGATGTTCTTAAGATCAACACACACTAGGAACCTGGAATGTAAGATCTATGAGCCAGGGCAAATTGGATGTGGTTATTGGTGAGATGGCAAGATTAAATATAGACATTTTGGGTGTCAGTGAACTGAAATGGACTGGAATTGGCCACTTCACATCAGATGACCACCAAATCTACTACTGTGGACAAGAGGACCACAGAAGAAATGGAGTAGCCTTCATAATTAATAATAAAGTGGCTAAAGCAGTGCTTGGATACAATCCAAAAAATGATAGAATGATCTCTATTCAAATTCAGGGTAAGCCATTTAAAATCACAGTGATCCAAATATACGCCCCAACCACAGATGGTGAAGAAGCAGAAGTAGATCAGTTCAATGAGGATCTGCAGCACCTACTGGATAATACGCCAAAAAGAGATGTTATTTTCATTACAGGAGACTGGAATGCTAAGGTGGGTAGTCAAATGACACCTGGAATTACAGGCAAGCATGGTCTGGGAGAACAAAATGAAGCAGGACATAGGCTGATAGAATTTTGCCAAGACAACTCACTGTGCATAACAAACACTCTCTTCCAACAACCTAAAAGACGACTTTATACATGGACTTCACCAGATGGTCGACACCGAAATCAGATTGACTACATCCTTTGCAGCCAAAGGTGGCGGACATCTATAAAGTCAGTAAAAACAAGACCTGGAGCTGATTGTAGTTCAGATCACGAACTTCTTATTGCAAAATTTAGAATCAGACTAAAGAGAATAGGGAAGACCCACAGATCAGTTAGATATGAGCTCACTAATATTCCTAAGGAATATGCAGTGGAGGTGAAGAATAGATTTAAGGGACTAGATTTAGTAGATAGGGTCCCAGAAAAACTATGGACAGAAGTTCGCAAAATTGTTCAGGAGGCGGCAACAAAAAACGTCCCAAAGAAAAAGAAAACCAAGAAGGCAAGGTGGCTGTCTGTTGAGACACTGGAAGTAGCCCAAGAAAGAAAGAAAGCAAAAGGCAACAGTGATAGGGGGAGATATGCCCAATTAAATGCAAAATTCCAGAGGTTAGCCAGAAGAGATAAGGAATTATTTTTAAACAAGCAATGTGCGGAAGTGGAAGAAGACAATAGAATAGGAAGGACAAGAGACCTCTTCCAGAAAATTAGAAACATCGGAGGTAAATTCCAGGCAAAAATGGGTATGATCAAAAACAAAGATGGTAAGGACCTAACAGAAGCAGAAGAGATCAAGAAAAGGTGGCAAGAATATACGGAAGATCTGTATAGGAAGGATAATAATATTGGAGACAGCTTTGATGGTGTGGTCAGTGAGTTAGAGCCAGACATCCTGAAGAGTGAGGTTGAATGGGCCTTAAGAAGCATTGCTAATAACAAGGCAGCAGGAGACGATGGTATCCCAGCTGAACTGTTTAAAATCTTGCAAGATGATGCTGTCAAAGTGATGCATGCCATATGCCAGCAAATTTGGAAAACACAAGAATGGCCATCAGATTGGAAAAAATCAACTTATATCCCCATACCAAAAACGGGAAGCACTAAAGAATGTTCAAACTATCGAACAGTGGCACTTATTTCACATGCCAGTAAAGTAATGCTCAAGATCTTGCAAGGTAGACTCCAGCAATTCATGGAGCGAGAATTGCTAGATGTACAAGCTGGGTTTAGAAAAGGCAGAGGAACTAGAGACCAAATTGCCAATATCCGCTGGATAATGGAGAAAGCCAGGGAGTTTCAGAAAAACATCTATTTCTGTTTTATTGACTATTCTAAAGCTTTTGACTGTGTGGATCATAACAAATTGTGTCAAGTTCTTGGTGGTATGGGGATACCAAGTCATCATGTCTGCCTCCTGAGGAATCTGTATAACGACCAAGTAGCAACGGTAAGAACAGAGTACGGAACAATGGACTGTTTTAAGATTGGGAAAGGAGTACGGCAGGGTTGTATACCCGCCCCCTACCTATTCAACCAGTACGCAGAACACATCATGCGACGTGCTGGGCTTGAGGAATCCAAGGCTGGAGTTAAAATCGCTGGAAGAAACATTAACAATCTCAGATATGCGGATGATACCACTTTGATGGCTGAAAGCGAGGAGGAGTTGAGGAGCCTTATGACAAAGGTGAAAGAAGAAAGTGCAAAATCTGGGTTGCAGTTAAACCTCAAAAAAACCAAGATTATGGCAACCAGCTTGATTGATAACTGGCGAATAGAGGGAGAAAAAGTGGAGGCAGTGGCAGACTTTGTATTTCTAGGCGCAAAGATTACTGCAGACGCTGACTGCAGCCAGGAGATCAGAAGACGTCTACCTCTTGGGAGGAGAGCAATGGCAAATCTTGATAAAATAGTTAAGAGCAGAGACATCACACTGACAACAAAGGTCCGCATAGTTAAAGCAATGGTATTCCCTGTAGTAACCTATGGCTGTGAGAGCTGGACCATAAGGAAGGCTGAGCGAAGGAAAATAGATGCTTTTGAACTGTGGTGCTGGAGGAAAATTCTGAGAGTGCCTTGGACTGCAAGAAGATCAAATCAGTCCATACTCCAGGAAATAAAGCCAGACTGCTTACTTGAGGGAATGATATTAAAGGCAAAACTGAAGTACTTTGGCCACATAATGAGAAGACAGGATATCCTGGCGAAGAAGCTGATGCTAGGGAAAGTGGAAGGCAAAAGGAAGAGGGGCCGACCAAGGGCAAGATGGATGGATGATATTCTGGAGGTGACGGACTCGACCTTGGGGGAGCTGGGGATGGTGACGGCCGACAGGAAGCTCTGGCGTGGGCTGGTCCATGAAGTCACGAAGAGTCGGAAGCGAACGAATAAACAACAAAATATGATCACACTGCTAATGTTTAGACATCACATTAAGTCTTAATGTGTTTTCTTTGGCTTTGGTTTAGCATGTCAGGTGAATTGTGGCTTATATCTTAGAATGATGAGTGAGCCCAGACAGTTGTGGTTTATGCAACAAATCATCATTTAAGAAAACATGTCTTAGCATGGAGTGCAAACCCAACCTTTCCATGTACTATTGCAGGTATAGGGCTATAGGTAGAGGTTTGCTGGTTCCTTTCTTGTTTTTCAAAAATGTTACAGGCTTGGATTTTGAACCACCCGGAGTTGCTGATTGGAATGGCATCTAAATCCAATCAATCAATCAATATTTCATATAGCATGGAGAATGTATCAGTTTTTTCTATCAACAGCTAATGATGTTCTGTTCTGTTCTGTTCTATGTCTCGGATCTCTTATCTTTGGCGCTCACTGAACTGTGAACATGTGCTGGGTACATCTGCCTTTGTCATGAACTACGTGGGGCAGCCTGCTGTGTAAGAAACTCTGTGAACAACTATGAGCAGTTTGCAATTTTTCTCTTGCACCTTAATTTCTCTTACAGCTGATGAACGGTAGAACTATTCCCCCGCCTCGGGCTGCTTATGAATCATCAACTGAAAATGCGCAGGGCAATTTTGAGAGTTGAATGATAAACCTTTGCAATCCTCCCCTCTGCTCTGCCTTTGGATTAATTGTTGCTGTAACATCACTGACATTTAAAATCTCTTAAATAACTGCAGTGGAAAAAGTCAGCTGTGTCAGACTCTCTGGTTCAGGAATTCATTTGCCTTCCCAAGGAATCACACAACTTGGCTAAAGACTACTTTTTTTGCGAGCAGAGTTAATAAACAAGTAAGATAGTGCACTCTAAGTGACAGTGAAGAATTCTCAAATAATTATAACCAGATTTAAGACTGTCAGTCATGTTTCCCCCTAAGCAGTCCTCTTCTTCCAGGCTGTAGAACCTCTGCAATCTCCACATTCCTTTACACAAATGTAGGTAAAGCACTGGCTTCAGCCTGTCCTGACAATTTTTTATACAAGCCGCATCTCAAGATAATGTTAATCCTAGCCCCAAACTTGGAGTTTTTACAGTTCAAGAATATATGTGGGTGAGGAATTCTGGTGGACATTTGTCCCTCGCGTTTTCCACTTTGCATCAGCATTTAGATATACATCCTAATACCTACTTTTCTCCTACATTTGATACTGTTTGCTGCTGTTTAGAAATGTTATCCTTGCTACCAGATGGTAATCCATATGCTTCATACTGGTAGATCTTGCTGTTATTTGATGATAGCTACTGACCTAGGTAGCTGTGAAAAGGAATTTTAAAAACCACACAAAAGAAAAGAGGTATGGTGAGTTAGCCTCAGTGGTAAAGTGGTAGTTGCCTCACTAGTAAAAATCTAGAGTACTAATGAATACCAAGGAGCAAGAATAGGGGAGCATCCAGAGACTGCGTGCATTTCAGAGGTGTTTCATTGACCAATGGGAAATAGGTTCTTGCTAGATCTTCAGCCTAATACTTTTCTGATGGTTTGGTATGCTCTCCACAGTTTATTCTCTGAAGATTTTAAAACGCTACCCTAAACTAGGAACTGTAGAGGAGATGCCTTGCATACAAATTTGAAATAACCATAATTTCATGGGACAAGGATACTAAGTGATGGGAGCTTTATCACATAGATGGGGGGGGTGATTTTCTTGTTTTCCCCCAGGCTTAGTTGGAGTGTTCTGGAAACTGTGTGTGTGCGCGCACGCTCACGTGCACACACATGTTTTAACTATGTTAAATATATTGGGGGGTTGCATTACAGTTTTACAATGCTTCTCCCAAAATAGCAGGGAACGATACTTCAGCAATTTCAAAAACTATCCTTTTCAGCAATGATATTCACAGGGGTTTAGGAAGGTGCAGGTTGCTACTCTGGCTCAAAAGGTGGACCTGTCCTGGGAACCCTGTAGACAGACAGGCGTTTATGCAGGAGGCTCAGCTAGCCTGTTTTGAGTTTTAGGACTGGTTGAGAAAGATTAGGGCTGCCTGATCTGGGCTGCAAATATGCAGATGACCTCGAAGTAGCAGCAAAGAGTACAGACAATTCTATGTCTAGGTTTTTTCATCTTTTCAGTTTTGACTTTGTTGTAGTTGTTGTGTTGTAGTTATATTCCTCTCAGTGTGTTGTATTTGCATCTAAACACCTTCCTAATCTCTGAAGATACTGGTGTGCTATTCTTAGTGGCAGACCTGTTCTGTTATACCTAAAATGTAGAAGCGCTTTGAGGTGTGTGTTATATACAGTGGGGCAAAAAAGTATTTAGTCAGCCACCAATTGTGCAAGTTCTCCCACTTAAAAAGATGAGAGAGGCCTGTAATTGATATCATAGGTAGACCTCAACTATGAGAGACAAAATGAGAAAACAAATCCAGAGAATCACATTGTCTGATTTGGAAAGAATTTATTTGCAAATTATGGTGGAAAATAAGTATTTGGTCACCTACAAACAAGCAAGATTTCTGGCTCTCACAGACCTGTAACTTCTTCTTTAAGAGGCTCCTCTGTCCTCCACTCATTACCTGTATGAATGGCACCTGTTTGAACTTGTTATCAGTATAAAAGACACCTGTCCACAACCTCAAACAGTCACACTCCAAACTCCACTATGGTGAAGACCAAAGAGCTGTCGAAGGACACCAGAAACAAAATTGTAGACCTGCACCAGGCTGGGAAGACTGAATCTGCAATAGGCAAGCATCTTGGTGTGAAGAAATCAACTGTGGGAGCAATAATTAGAAAATGGAAGACATACAAGACCACTGATAATCTCCCTTGATCTGGGGCTCCACGCAAGATCTCACCCCGTGGGGTTAAAATGATCACAAGAACGGTGAGCAAAAATCCCAGAACCACACGGGGGGACCTAGTGAATGACCTGCAGAGAGCTGGGACCAACGTAACAAAGGCTACCATCAGTAACACACTACGCCGCCAGGGACTCAGATCCTGCAGTGCCAGATGTGTCCCCCTGCTTAAGCCAGTACATGTCCGGGCCCATCTGAAGTTTGCTAGAGAGCATTTGGATGATCCAGAAGAGGATTGGGAGAATGTCATATGGTCAGATGAAACCAAAGTAGAACTGTTTGGTAGAAGCACAACTCGTCGTGTTTGGAGGAGAGAGAATGCTGAGTTGCATCCAAAGAACACCATACCTACTGTGAAGCATGGGGGTGGCAACATCATGCTTTGGGGCTGTTTCTCTGCAAAGGGACCAGGACAACTGTTCCATGTACAGAAAAGAATGAATGGGGCCATGTATCGTGAGATTTTGAGTGCAAACCTCCTTCCATCAGCAAGGGCATTGAAGATGAAACGTGGCTGGGTCTTTCAGCATGACAATGATCCCAAACACACCGCCCGGGCAACGAAGGAGTGGCTTCGTAAGAAGCATTTCAAGGTCCTGGAGTGGCCTAGCCAGTCTCCAGATCTCAACCCCATAGAAAACCTTTGGAGGGAGTTGAAAGTCCGTGTTGCCCAGCGACAGCCCCAAAACATCACTGCTCTAGAGGAGATCTGCATGGAGGAATGGGCCAACATACCAGCAACAGTGTGTGCCAACCTTGTGAAGACTTACAGAAAACGTTTGACCTCTGTCATTGCCAAGAAAGGATATATAACAAAGTATTGAGATGAACTTTTGATATTGACCAAATACTTATTTTCCACCATAATTTGCAAATAAATTCTTTCCAAATCAGACAATGTGATGGTCTGGATTTGTTTTCTCATTTTGTCTCTCATAGTTGAGGTCTACCTATGATGTCAATTACAGGCCTCTCTCATCTTTTTAAGTGGGAGAACTTGCACAATTGGTGGCTGACTAAATACTTTTTTGCCCCACTGTATCTGTGATATATGCAAGCTTTGAAAAAAAAATGTTTTCGGCCTCCATATTCCAAAATGTTTCCTGTCTTTCACAATATTTCCTATAGTAATTGTTAAAGTTTTTATATACGTGCTCAGACATATATAATAAAAAGGGAACGAAACAACCTGGCCTCATAACTCAGTTTGATTTGGAGGCAAAGCACTAGTTGGGGCAGAAAAGAATTCTAACTTCTAGCAGACTTAGTATAAAGTCTCCTGAGAAAGTAAACAACTTATTACATCTGTATGTGTAAACACCAAGGGACTGTTTTTATGTCCTGGTAGCTTGGAGTCATTCAACAAAAATCAGTCTTGGTTATTTGATGTATTATTCCTAGGCCCACAGTTCATTACTTTGTCAGGAATGCAGGCATAGATAAGAATGGCTGCATGGTAGAGTATGAAATCATTGGTACTTTCATCTTCCTGAATGAGGAGCATAACATTAAACTGCTGCCTGTTATGTCTGACCTGTACAATTACCATGCAGGAATAGTTTGCTAGACAGATGCTAGACTGATTAGAGCTGAACCAAAAAATCCAACCCCCTTTGCATCATCATCATCAATATTGTTTTCTGGAAGATTTTCTGTAAAATTAAAAGGCACCCTTTTTACCTGACAATTTTTCAAGTGTTACCAATCGAAGAGACACTTTTTCAAGTGTCGTATGCACAAATGTTCTCTCACATTTTCTCTCAGTTGATCTGACCCTTATCAGAATACATTCTCAGTAACACTGACTTTTAGTCAGTTATGGTTAGCTAGTTCTTGTAGTGAATTTAACCCTTTCAATATGTGGTCCTTGATGAATTAGGATCACCCACATATCTCATCCAGAGAAGAGAAAGTAGCAGTAATTGGAGGGGAAATGATGGCAGCTCATACAACTATAGAGAGACACAGTAGCAACAGAGATAATTTTAATGTGATAAATTTTCATTCAGAGCAGACCGCACATTTTCAAGCTTTTAGGCCCATTGGTGTATTTGAGTCGCTTGCCGAGATGGGTGGTGAAGAAATGTGTTAAATAAATAAATAAATAAATAAAATTGAAATTTTGCATTGTGTCCTTGATGCCACAAAAATTGCCATGGCAATGGGTAGGGAATTCTGGGAGTTGGAGTCGACACATCTGAAAGTTGCCAAGGTTGAGAAACACTGGTTTAAGTCCTAACTCCCCTGAAAGCTGCTGCTTTTTCTAGCTGCCTGCCCAATCTCCACATAATGATGGGACAGAGATCAGTCTTCTGGAATATTGTCACTTTCTCATCCATTTCAGTTTTTCCTTGTTTGACTGTTTTTGTTCTGTCAAGTTACTTGGAGTGAGCAGTAAACCAATTCCATAGATATTTATCCTGCCAACGCAAGATAATCACCTTTTTATCTGGCCCCCCGGAAGAAAGGCTGCGGCTGCACAGCTGAGTAGCCGTCCCCTCACAATAATGGGAAAACATCAGTTTTCTGGCATCAGCATTACTAATTTGCACAATTTGCATCCTGCTTATTTATGCTAGCAGGTTTACAAGGGTGTGAATGAATGGGATCTGTGGATGCCATTAGTGGTTATAACAGTGGAAGGGGGAGGAGAGTTGGAAAAAATTAAAATAAATTGACGTGCTGGCAAAATCAATCATTGCCCTTATAGAATATCTGTCGTGGCTAGTTTGTCTGGCTCATGTCCTGAAAACATACGCTGCTGGGGTTTTTAACTGACATTTTTTCATAAAATGAGCCTTTTGGAACTGCACTGAAACTGCAGAGTTTGGAGCAGCAGGCAGACTGATTTCTTTGTTTCGTTTGCAGCAAAAAAGTCAGACTCTGATATTCAAGGGCTGCCCTCTCAGTGAACAAAAGAGAGCATTCTTAGAGGTATCTGTAAGGGTTGTTCTAAAGCAGTGTTTCTCAATCTCAGAGCCTTTAACTGTGTGGACTTCAACTCCCAGAATTCCCCAGGCAGCCATGCTGGTGGGGAATCCTGGGAGTTGAAGTTCACACATCTTAAAGTTGCCAAGTTTGAGAAACACTGTTCTAGAGCAAGAAGACACAGCAGAGCCATCTTTTTCCTATTTGTGATTCTTCAGCTTCAATTCACAAGGAAATTATCATCCTCTAAGCCAGGGCTTTCCAAACTTTTAACGTTGGTGACACACCAACGGCAGCGCATGAAAACACAGAAGTGCTGCCATGCGGCGCGCAAAAACCTGGAAGCGCCGCTGCCGCAGGGCTTCCAGGTTTTCGCACGCCACAGCGGCAGCGCTTCCGGGTTTTCGTGCTTTCGTGTCCTGGTGTGCCACGCGAAAACCCGGAAGCGCTGATGGCCTGCCGCCGCCATCAGCACCTCCGGGTTTTCGCACGACACACCTGGGCCCTGCAGGCGACACAGTATTGTGTCACGACACACAGTTTGGAAATCTATGCTCTAAGCTCTTTAATTCTCTCATTTAATTCTCTCACGGCAAAGGTGGCAAGTGGCTCTGACAATATGGGATTGGTATACCTGTTATTTTATTAACTACAGTATATCCATGGGTGTATTATGTTAACTGATCTCTTGGCTCCAGTAGAAATAGCTATCCATAAGTGTGAAAGCTGTGCAGTGTTGGAGTTGGTGGAATAAAGGGTCATATTTGCCTTCCATATCAGATGCATATATTTGGCCTGACAGCTTGGCATAAAAGTACTGCTTGCTCTGGACCAACACATTTAAAACACATTTAAAAGATCAAAATATACATTCCTTCTCCCAGAATTTTTTGTTGATAAAATGACTTTATAATTCAGAATTTGTATGCATTGGACTTTAAGTGCATTGACCTAAGCAAATGTTACATCCATATGTGGATTCTTCCAGGTATGATCAGTAGCCAGGATCCTGTTCCATTACAGTGTGAAAATTGTGATTGACTAAATATCTTTCCATCATCTTGCTTCCCATGCTTGCACACTAATGTTTGTTAGATCTGCTTGAGGACTTCCCGAAGACACTATACTCTCACTCCTGCTGTTCTTCCATAGCAACTGTTAATGTAGACACTTATGTATCTGAACATGGAGGTTTTAGATAATCATTGTGAAGAACAGTCACTGTCAAACCTCTGTTGCTCACCGAATTTTTTCAGTCCCCTTTTAAAGACATTTTGAGCTAGTAACTATCCCAGTAACTTGTGTAGCACGTTCCATCCATCAACATTGTGTGAAGAAATTGTTCTGTTGGACATGGAAGAATAACGTAAGACTCAAAACTAGACAGGTTGTGATTGGGGTTACCATCTTCACCTAGCGAGCAACCCTGAGAACACTAAACCCATGTTTAAAATCAGCTCACCTAACAGCTGTTGGGCATGGAAGAGAGGCTGCACAGTGCAGTGAGGGAGAACTCCCACTTCACAGCACCATCTACCTGTCAGCTGTTAAGCCAGGTATTTTTAAACACAGGTTTAGTACTCTTCTGAAATAGCACTAAACCCATGGTTAAAAATAGCCTTAGTACATCCCATGGGTGATGTGGTGCAGCAGGAGTTCTTCAGCTGATAGGCACATGGAGGAGGATTTTTTAGTGTGATGACAGAAAAGCTCCTAATGCATGGCTCAATGAATGCCTCTCCTTCCCACTGCAACATACAACCCTCTGATGCCTCTCTACTGGCATGGTGATGAAATCTTCCTCCCACTGCACCATGAGAACTCCCCACTCCCATCCTTATGTGCCTATCAGAATGGTGACTTGTTGAACTGTCCAGCTGTTGTGAACCATTGCACTAATCTCTCTTACATGTTACTTCTTCTGCAGGAGTTTTTTGAGAATCCTGCCTTTCGCCCAGATGGCATGAAGCTATACCCAACTCTTGTGATCCGTGGCACTGGCCTCTACGAACTCTGGAAAACTGGGAGGTACAAAAGCTACCCTCCAAGCACCCTTGTGGAATTGGTGGCAAGAATTCTTGCTCTTGTGCCTCCCTGGACTCGAGTGTACCGAGTACAAAGGTAATGTTTGCCTTGCCCGTGCTTAATAAAATATAGTAATGCAACAGTGGGGGCTGAGATAACAAAACAGCTTGATCGCATCAATTTCTGAATATATTATCCTCTCAAAATAAATTCTTAATTTAGGTTGCTTCTGGAAAGCTGGTCCTTTAACCATCCCTCACTTCCCTGAAAGTGACTGGCTATATTGTACTTGTCCTGCTCTGTCATTGTCCACTTCAAATTCTCATCACAAATATCAAGCCATTGCATGTGATTCAGGATGAATTGACACACCAGGCTAATTTTATGATAATTGTGGTTTGCGCTTGATAGCTTATCTATGCATAACTACTAGAGTCCGTCTCTGATGAGTCACCACTCTGTGGCCACTTGCATCTCGGACAGATACTTGTAAATGAGCTTTTGAAATGGGGGAAACCAAGCTGGGAAGGAGTGAGCAATGATGATCTGTAGCTATTCAGCAAATGAGGATTGGCCCCTAGGCAATAAGAAATGAAGGGCACACACAACAGAACAGCACATTGGGCAGCAGAGAATAGTATTAGTGTTTACTACTCTGTGGTGAAAGAGAGGATAAGTGAGTGCTTTTTCCTGGAGTGGTCCAGCAAAAGGAGATGTTCAGTTTCTAGAGGAAGGATGAGGAACCTGTGACCTTCCAGATGTTGCCGAATTGCAATTCCCTGCAGCCCATCCAGTGTGATCAGTAATATAAGATTATAGGAATTGCGCACTCATAATATTGGGAGGGCCATACATTGTCAGTTCCTACACTACTGTGCAATTGAATGATTGCCATTCATATGGCAGCTGGTGACCCAGAAATGGCTGTACTATTCACATAACTTGTTTTAGCCAAAAGGAGGAATGCATTGCCTTTCTTTAGTCAAGATATCAGTAAACACTGATAAACATTTCAGAATATTAAGCCCATATTTATCACCACTGTGTTTCACCGAGTGAGAGAAGGATATCCCATTTGTAATTGTCAGCACAGAACGTTTCCAATAACAGCTGGTCTGCTTAAGGGTGGGAGTTAATAATAAGAAGCAATGTAATTATCAAGTAATTTGTCTTTGCCTGTCAGATGGTTGAAACCATTTTTAGGGGACTACCAGGAATGGGTTTTCAAATATGGTCTTCAAAGCTTGGCCACCATTAAAGGAACCAGTGGGGCTCTAGACCAGTCAGAGGAGCATCCCATTGTTGGTCTTGTGGAACAATTTTCCTGAACCTGGTGCTTTCTGCTTGTGTTAGACTATACCTCATATGATGCCATTAGTAGTGATAGCTGGGAATGCATGAATAGGGAAGCATCAGTGGTGAAGATTGTCTTAGGTTGGTTTTTTTTTCCTATTTTTTTGACATAACAGCTGCCCTTTACCAGCTAAATACTCAGTTTATGCAGAGGCAGAAGGAGTGCTCTATTCTTAAATGTTCATTTGTAATATTGTCATACCCAATCAGCCTTACCTACCATATGGCTTCTGACTCAATGACTTGCCTTGTTGAAACATTATTAGAGAAATCTGTGGGCAGGTAGACATCAGCAAATTGACCTGTGACATTCCAAGCTGTCTTTGCTCTTGGAAAATCCAGGAAGGACTTCTTAACCATTGCCTTTGACATCAGCGGATCGAGAGAATGGAGATTCATCTTCACACTCTTAGAACTGACTGTATTTGCATATATGTATATGCTGATGAATCTTGCATCATATACCCTCCATACACAGAAGCTCAAATATGTTTCACAGCAGATGGGCTACTCAGTGCCTTTGGGCGCTCCAGCATACTGTGTCACTGTTCCAGAGATGATAGAGTTGCTCATTGGATACTGCTATGTAGGCTACGTGCTAGGGTGCAAGAATGGTTTTATTGACATCCCTGTGGTGAATCGTGCAACAGCCTGCCCTTCCGCAGTATTTTGGTAATTGGAAAGAAGCACAGCTCTCTGATGGCTGCCTCTGTTCTAACGTGCCTAGATGGAAATTGCATTCTCCTCCAGTGTGTCCTTTAGCTGGAGCAGGGAAGTGCTTATTGACTCTTAACTGCTACCGCCTGAAGACTGTTAATGTCTGTTGACTAGATGAGGTTGTATTTACTCCCAGGACCCAGCTGAATAAATTAATGAGAGCTAATTATTATTGTGTTCTGGGGAGAGGATAGGCTAGGTGGTTGATGTAGAAGAGAGCAGGGGGTGAGGGAATGAAGCCCCAGTGCACCAGCGGGTGAAGAATCTGTTGTGATAATCTGCCTCACCCTATTGCTATCGAGTCAGCCTCTTTTTCCTCGAACATTCCCAACTTTCATAGAGTCCCCGGATCTTTATTCTTCATTTTCCTTGCAATAAGATAGCAGCTTTCACTCAGGCATACTGGAACTTTAAGATAAAGTTTCAGAAACACCACCTTTTCTGTCTCGCTACCTCTTGAACCTACCCTCTCACATGTGTACCCCCTCTTCCCCCAAAAAACTTCTAACATCCCTCTCTTAAGTCACTTTCTTTATGAAATGTCTGGCATGACCCCAAAGTTCTCATCTCCAACCAAAAGAAAGCCAGATAGTCATAGCATTATATCCCCAAGATGATGTTTATGTCTCTGGTCCAGGTGATTTTCCTGGGAGGGTACTTTAAATGAAGTAAGGGGTAATAACTCTCCTATCTCCCACTATAATAACAAATTCTATTGCAAAAGTATAATTCCCTTCACTTTCCCCCCCACTAAACAGGCAACTGAATTGGAACATATGACCCTCTGTCAGATTTCACTGAGGGGCCTCCTCTTAGTGACTCCTCTGCCATATTTTTTCCTTTTCAATTTCCTCTCTCTGCTAAGCCAGCCACCTTCTACTTGATCAAAGCTTATACTTAGATTTCAGTTCAGCTCTTTATATTATTTATTGTATTGATACCCTGCTTTTCGTCTAAAATCTCAAAGCGGAATACCAGGGAGGGAGAGGAATTCTTCCTTCATTTGATCCTCGTAGCAATAGCCCTGTGAAGTGGGCTGAGAACAAATGGCCCAACATTACCCAGTGATTTATTTCATCAGGCTGAGGATTTGGACCTGGGTCTTGGTCTAAGCTCAACACCTGAATTATTACGCAGCAATGGTGGCTCAGCGGGTAAGACGCCAGGCTTGTTGATCGGAAGATTGCAAGTTCGGAGGTTCGAATCCCTAGCCCTGCGTGCAGAGTGAGCTCCTGCACTAGCTCCAGCTCTTGCCAACCTAGCAATTCGAAAGCATGCAAATGCAAGTAGATGAATAGGTACCACTTCGGTGGGTAGGTAACAGCGTTCCGCGTGTGTCATGCGGCCACATGACCGTGGAAGCGTCTTTGGACAACGCTGGCTCTTTGGCTAACAAACGGAGATGAGCACCGGCCCCTAGAGTCGGACACGACTGCACAAATGTGCGGGGGGTACCTTTACCTTTACCTAATGGTTCTTTAATTATCTGTGTCTCTAGCACCTGTCCAGTTGTGGATTTTTTTTGCCTCAAAATATGAAAATGGCCTCAAACTTTTTTGTAGTGGGTTAAACAAATTCTTGAATCTCAAGAATGTGAGTGGCTGTGAATGTGAATGTGAATCTCAAGAATGTGAATGGCTGCTAATAATTGTCGCAGCGTGATATTTCTATGTCCAGAGGCAGTGCCTTTCTGAAGTCTAGCTCAGTGTTTCTCAACCTTGGCAGCTTTAAGATGTGTGGACTTCAACTCCCAGAATTCCCCAGCCAGGTTTGCCAAGGTTGACAAACACTAGTCTTGCTAATGGGGATAAACAATGGGGACAGATACTTGTAACCTTTCTGGAGGCATTTAATTGGCCACTTTGGGAACCAAACTTTGATTCAATGGATCTGTGATCTAAATCAGCAGCACTATCCTTGTGTTCATAGTTAATTATTGTTGCCAGAATCAGCCTAAATAGAGTCTATGTGGACAGGAAACAGATCGCAGCAGAGGAAGTGACATAATAATTTTAGATCCTAATCCTTCTCCCAAAGAATGAATGTATCATATTTGGAATTATCCCATATTATCTAGATTATTTTAATGCAGCATTCTCTGTAGGACATTGCATTAGCTCTCAAGCAGGTCAATCTGCAAAGGTACCACCCAGAGGTGTTAAATTAGGGACAGGCCACATTTTTCTGTCAAGGATTGTGTTCCCTCAGGATACTCTGTTAAGGGCTGAAGCAAATAATGAATGGTTCCAACACAGAAGTAATTAGGGAAGGTCATTCTCCCTGTGATAGCCTCTTTTTTCTCCATCTGGCCCCCTGGTTTTCTTTCTCAACATTCCTAACTAGTAGTAAAGTGAGAGTTAGGCATGTTCCATTCTTTTCTTAAATCCAGGGTAGTATTTCTCAACTAGAAAGTATGGAAAGCTTTCACAAAGTGATTGCAAAGAATTACCCACTTGGCCATTAACGGCAGAAGAATTCCAGTTTTACTGTCTTGGGGCTACTGAGCTTAAAGGTTACAAGAAATATGTATAATCAGGATGCAAAAGTAGACATTTGCTTGATGTTGGCATGTGGCACAATATGGCCACCTGCTGTCCTCTAGAAGAGAAAAAATCTCTGACTCTCCAGATGTTCATGGACTGCAACTCCCAGCATTCCTCAATATTGGCCATGCTGTTTGAAAAAGATATAAAATTCGTGGCAAAATATTCATTTTAATTGCTGAAATGCTACCTAATAATGATAGTTGCAATTTTTCCCATTGATCCAAGTCTTTTTTAATATCTATCCAAAGTGGAATATAATTATTCTTAAACAACTTAACATTTTTAGTTGTTAAACATACTCCCAAATATTTTACTTTTTCTTCCATTGAATATCCCATTATTTCTTTCAATTTCTCTTGTTGATGATAGTCCATATTTTAGTCAAAACTTTTGTTTTCTGTAGATTCACTTTAAACCCTGCTAACGACCCAAAGTCTTTCAATTTCTGTATCAGTAATTCAATTCCATCTAGTGGATTCTCCAAAGTAAAAACTAAGTCATCAGCAAAGGCTCTTAATTTATAAACTTCTTTTTTAACTTTAATACCATAAATACCATCATCTTGTCTAATATCTCTCAATAAAACCTCTAGTACCAATATAAACAAAAGTGGAGATAATGGACAACCTTGTCTTGTACCTTTTTGAATTTCACATGGTTTCCTAAATTCTCCATTAACAATTATTTTTGCAAATTGGGGAGTATATATTGATTTAATCCACTTAGTAAAATTTCCTCCAAAATTCATATTTTCCAATACTTTAAACATAAAAGGCCAATTTAAATTGTCAAAGGCTTTTTCAGCATCTATAAATATCAAGGCAGCTTGTTTTTCATAGTGTTGTTCCAAGTATTCCAGTATATCTAATATATTTCGGATATTGTCTCGGATTTGTCTCTTAGGTAAAAATCCTGCTTGATCTTGATGGATAAAGTTCTTAAGAATATTTTTCATTCTTTCTGCCAGTAGAGTTGTAAATATCTTATAGTCATTATTCAATAAAGATATTGGTCTATAATTCTTAGTTAAAGTCAAATCTTGTTGTTCTTTAGGAATCAATGTTATATGCGCTTCTTTCCAAGTCTCTGGCATGGTTCCTGTTTCCAAAATCGAATTCATAGTCCTCTGCAAAGGTAGACATAATTCATCCTCGAAGCATTTATAATAAGCCGCTGACAGGCCATCCGGTCCGGGTGCTTTTCCACTACTAATTTTCTTAAAAGCCTTTACCATTTCCTCTGTTGTTATAGGATTATTTAGTATTAATCTTTGTTGATCATTAAGAACAGTTAATTTCTGTTTACTCAGATATTCATCAATGTCAATTAAATTAACATCTTGTTTTTTATATAGTTTTGAATAATAATCATGAAAAACTTCTTGTATATCTATATTATTCACCATAACTTTCCCTTCATGTTGTATATTAGAAATTAGATTCTTTTGTCTTTGTTTCCGCAATTTATAAGCCAACCATCTACCTGGTTTATTTGCATATTCGAAATATTTTTGCTTTGTAAATTTCATTTCAGTCTCTATCTCTTGTGTCAGTATCATTGACATTTGTTTCTGTAAGAATTTAATTTGAGTAAGCAAAGTATCATCCATTGGCTTATCTCTTAAACATGTCTCTTTACTTTTAATTTCATCTAAAATCAATTGGATTCTCTCTTGTTTCTTTCTGCTCATTTGAGCATTATATTGGATAAAGTAACCCCTCATATATGCTTTGCTGGCATCCCATACAATCTGAATATTGGTGCCTTTGTTTGAATTCAGTTGAAAATATTCCCTGAACTTTTTTTTACATGCATCAACTATATCATTTTTCCGAAATATTGACTCATTCAATCTCCATCTGAATACATTCCGTTTTCCTTTAACAGTCAACATTACTGGATTATGATCTGAGAGTGTCTTGGGTAATATTTCAACTTTACTAATGTCCATCATTAAACTTTTAGATATCAAAATCATATCTATTCTGGAATATGATTTAAATCTCTCTGAATAATACGTATATTCTCTGGAAGTCCCATTCATAAGTCTCCAAATGTCTTGTAAATCCAACATCTCTTTTAAATCAAAAAATGTTTGTGGCAATTTTCCCTGTGTATACTTCACTTCTTTTTGTGAGTGTCTATCCATCTTAGGGTAGATTACCCCATTCCAATCACCCATTGTTGTTTATTCGTTCAGTCGTCTCCGACTCCTCGTGACCTCATGGACCAGCCCACGCCAGAGCTTCCTGTCGGCCGTCACCATCCCCAGCTCCCCCATGGTTGAGTCCGTCACCTCCAGAATACCATCCATCCATCTTGCCCTTGGTCGGCCCCTCTTCCTTTTGCCTTCCACTTTCCCTAGCATCAGCTTCTTCTCCAGGGTATCCTGTCTTCTCATTATGTGGCCAAAGTACTTCAGTTTTGCCTTTAATATCATTCCCTCAAGTGAGCAGTCTGGCTTTATTTCCTGGAGTATGGACTGGTTTGATCTTCTTGCAGTCCAAGGCACTCTCAGAATTTTCCTCCAACACCACTGTTCAAAAGCATCTATCTTCCTTCGCTCAGCCTTCCTTATGGTCCAGCTCTCACAGCCATAGGTTACTACAGGGAATACCATTGCTTTAACTATGCGGACCTTTGTTGTCAGTGTGTAACCCAATCTGATGGCCATTCTTGTGTTTTCCAAATTTGCTGGCATATGGCATGCATCACCTTGACAGCATCATCTTGCAAGATTTTAAACAGTTCAGCTGGGATACCGTCGTCTCCTGCTGCCTTGTTATTAGCAATGCTTCTTAAGGCCCATTCAACCTCACTCTTCAGGATGTCTGACTCTAACTCACTGACCACACCGTCAAAGCTATCACCAATATTATTATCCTTCCTATAGAGATCTTCCGTATATTCTTGCCACCTTTTCTTGATCTCTTCTGCTTCTGTTAGGTCCTTACCATCTTTGTTTTTGATCATACCCATTTTTGCCTGGAATTTACCTCCGATGTTTCTAATTTTCTGGAAGAGGTCTCTTGTCCTTCCTATTCTATTGTCTTCTTCCACTTCCGCGCATTGCTTGTTTAAAAATAATTCCTTATCTCTTCTGGCTAACCTCTGGAATTTTGCATTTAATTGGGCATATCTCCCCCTGTCACTGTTGCCTTTTGCTTTCTTTCTTTCTTGGGCTACTTCCAGTGTCTCAGCAGACAGCCATCTTGCCTTCTTGGTTTTCATTTTCTTTGGGATGTTTTTTGTTGCCGCCTCCTGAACAGTGTTGCGAACTTCTGTCCATAGTTCTTCCGGGACCCTATCTACTAAATCTAGTCCCTTAAATCTATTCTTCACCTCCACTGCATATTCATTAGGAATATTAGTGAGCTCATATCTAACTGATCTGTGGGTCTTCCCTATTCTCTTTAGTCTGATTCTAAATTGTGCAATAAGAAGTTCGTGATCTGAACTACAGTCAGCTCCAGGTCTTGTTCTTACCGACTGTATAGATGTCTACCACCTTTGGCTGCAAAGGATATAGTCAATCTGATTTCCGTGTCGACCATCTGGTGAAGTCCATGTATAAAGTCGTCTTTTAGGTTGTTGGAAGAGAGTGTTTGTTATGCACAGTGAGTTGTCTTGGCAAAATTCTATCAGCCTATGTCCTGCTTCATTTTGTTCTCCCAGACCATGCTTGCCTGTAATTCCAGGTGTCATTTGACTACCCACCTTAGCATTCCAGTCTCCTGTAATGAAAATAACATCTCTTTTTGGCGTATTATCCAGTAGGTGCTGCAGATCCTCATTGAACTGATCTACTTCTTCAGCATCTGTGGTTGGGGCGTATATTTGGATCACTGTGATTTTAAATGGCTTACCCTGAATTTGAATTGAGATCATTCTATCATTTTTTGGATTGTATCCAAGCACTGCTTTAGCCACTTTATTATTAATTATGAAGGCTACTCCATTTCTTCTGTGGTCCTCTTGTCCACAGTAGTAGATTTGGTGGTCATCTGATGTGAAGTGGCCAATTCCAGTCCATTTCAGTTCACTGACACCCAAAATGTCTATATTTAATCTTGCCATCTCACCAATAACCACATCCAATTTGCCCTGGCACATAGATCTTACATTCCAGGTTCCTAGTGTGTGTTGATCTTAAGAACATCGGATTCGTCGTTCACCACCAGCACCGTCGGCCGCTAGCTGTCCTTTCGGCTTTGAGCTAGCTGCGTCATCACATCTGGGGCTAGTTGAACTTATCCTCTGTTCCTCCCCAGTAGCATTTTGACCAACCTCTGACCTGGGAGTCCCATCTTCCGATGGTATACCGACATATCTCTGGTTGTACTGATCCATTTAGTTTTCACAGCAAGAATACTGGGGTGGGTTGCCGTTACCTTCCCCAGAGATCGTATTTAGTCTGACCTCTCTGCCATGACCTTCCCGTCTTGGATGTCCATTCACGGTTTAGCTCATGGTGTCATTGACGTGCTCAAGCTCCAGCACCACAACAAGGTAACGATCTCCTTTGCTGGAGACATATTTCCTACTCATGCTCAATATAAATACATTGAGCCCAGCACATTTAAAACATGTCCTTTCTTTTCTTGACCAGCTTTTTTCTAATATATTCTTCAGTTTGTACTTACCTTGTGTGCCACAACATAGCCAACTGTACAAAAGCATCTCTTCTCTATCTGCCAAGCTTTCCAGCTATACGAGAGAGAGACACAATTCCTCTGCCTGTCCCAAGTGGGACCAGGGCCATCTGCAGGGAGGGTCAAATTCTGCAAGATGGCAGGTATGGTGTCACAACACAAAAACATACCAAAAGGATTCTCTCTCTCTCTCTCTCTCTCTCTCTCTCTCTCTCTCTCTCTCTCTCTGTCTCTCACTCACTCACTCACTCACTCACATACACACACGGACATGGACACCCCTGCCCTGGTTTGTCTTGCTATCATACCTGCTACTACTGTGGGTCAGCTTCCTTTTTTCCTTCAACCTCATAAGTACAGCTGGACAGACCTATAGAATGAAGCTACAGTACATTGCAGTGTAACTTTTAAGAGACCCTCAGGAGTTGCCAATTAAAGAGATTATCATATCATGTATGCAGTTCTTTGGATCATTCTTTTTTATTAGAAACACCAATAACATTAATGAATGGACTCTTGGTTCAAAGAATTTCAGAAATCCTGTCATGTTTGGATTTTCCCGACACCGATGTAACTATACTGCAGAAAAAACAGCTGCCACAAGTAAATCCATCTGAGCATAGTGGCAAACAAAGCAAACTCTTAGGCAGGTATCAAAGAATAATGAGGAACAGCACCAGAACAACATAGGGAAGTCCTGCTGAGCCTGATTCATCCAAAACTACACAAAAAACTGTTGTATTTTTATATTTAAAGTGCTGATGGTTAATGCTTTGAAGTTGTGTTTTTGTTCAATTGGGGGGGGGTCTGTTTCTTGCAGGGATATCCCAATGCCTTTAGTCACTTCTGGAGTGGAACATGGTAACTTGAGAGAACTTGCTTTGGCCAGGATGAAAGACTTAGGAACAGAGGTAAAATATATAATTTCATTCAGTGTTTCTTGTGTCTACCAGTCTTGTGTCTACTCTTATCTGCGCCCAAGTATGACTTGGTTTGCAAGATTCCCATTTTCTCCTGGCGTGGAGGCCAGAGTATAGCCATAGAGGTTCATGAAGAAGGAATAGCTACAAATGGTGGAATGATCTTATTTCTCTGGAAGGGTAGATAATAGGCAGCCTGAAGCCCATTAAAATAATCACTTCATCACAGAGCAGTTGCATTAAGATTGTTATTATCTCATCCTTGTGCTGATGGAGAACTAGGCTCCATCCTGCTGACTAATTTCAAACACACAGAACTGACATGTAGGAGAGCTATGCTCCTGATTTGGGTTTTTCTACCTAAATTAATAATCCCCATTCAGATAAGGGGGGTGGGATGAAGGGGACATAAACCATAAGGTGATGACAGTATCTGGATGCTTCATGAAAAGCCATAATGAATGGTTCATATTACATATGAAAAGGCCTGTCTGGAATCAGCCAAACACAGGAGCTGGCATGAATGTGGCAATTTCTGTCTTTATGATCTTAGGGTAGTCGTGCAGTTAATTTACAGTGGGGAAAAAAGTATTTAGTCAGCCACCAATTGTGCAAGTTCTCCCACTTAAAAAGATGAGAGAGGCCTGTAATTGACATCATAGGTAGACCTCAACTATGAGAGACAAAATGAGAAAACAAATCCAGACAATCACATTGTCTGATTCGGAAAGAATTTATTTGCAAATTATGGTGGAAAATAAGTATTTGGTCAATATCAAAAGTTCATCTCAATACTTTGTTATATATCCTTTGTTGGCAATGACAGAGGTCAAACGTTTTCTGTAAGTCTTCACAAGGTTGGCACACACTGTTGCTGGTATGTTGGCCCATTCCTCCATGCAGATCTCCTCTAGAGCAGTGATGTTTTGGGGCTGTCGCTGGGCAACACGGACTTTCAACTCCCTCCAAAGGTTTTCTGTGGGGTTGAGATCTGGAGACTGGCTAGGCCACTCCAGGACCTTGAAATGCTTCTTACAAAGCCACTCCTTCGTTGCCCGGGCGGTGTGTTTGGGATCATTGTCATGCTGAAAGACCCAGCCACGTTTCATCTTCAATGCCCTTGCTGATGGAAGGAGGTTTGCACTCAAAATCTCACGATACATGGCCCCATTCATTCTTTCCTGTACACGGAACAGTCGTCCTGGTCCCTTTGCAGAGAAACAGCCCCAAAGCATGATGTTGCCACCCCCATGCTTCACAGTAGGTATGGTGTTCTTTGGATGCAACTCAGCATTCTCTCTCCTCCAAACACGACGAGTTGTGTTTCTACCAAACAGTTCTACTTTGCTTTCATCTGACCATATGACATTCTCCCAATCCTCTTCTGGATCATCCAAATGCTCTCTAGCAAACTTCAGACGGGCCCGGACATGTACTGGCTTAAGCAGGGGGACACGTCTGGCACTGCAGGATCTGAGTCCCTGGCGGCGTAGTGTATTACTGATGGTAGCCTTTGTTACGTTGGTCCCAGCTCTCTGCAGGTCATTCACTAGGTCCCCCCGTGTGGTTCTGGGATTTTTGCTCACCGTTCTTGTGATCATTTTGACCCCACGGGGTGAGATCTTGCGTGGAGCCCCAGATCGAGGGAGATTATCAGTGGTCTTGTATGTCTTCCATTTTCTAATTATTGCTCCCACAGTTGATTTCTTCACACCAAGCTGCTTGCCTATTGCAGATTCAGTCTTCCCAGCCTGGTGCAGGTCTACAATTTTGTTTCTGGTGTCCCTCGACAGCTCTTTGGTCTTCACCATAGTGGAGTTTGGAGTGTGACTGTTTGAGGTTGTGGACAGGTGTCTTCTATACTGATAACAAGTTCAAACAGGTGCCATTACTACAGGTAATGAGTGGAGGACAGAGGAGCCTCTTAAAGAAGAAGTTACAGGTCTGTGAGAGCCAGAAATCTTGCTTGTTTGTAGGTGACCAAATACTTATTTTCCACCATAATTTGCAAATAAATTCTTTCCAAATCAGACAATGTGATTGTCTGGATTTGTTTTCTCATTTTGTCTCTCATAGTTGAGGTCTACCTATGATGTCAATTACAGGCCTCTCTCATCTTTTTAAGTGGGAGAACTTGCACAATTGGTGGCTGACTAAATACTTTTTTGCCCCACTGTATAAAGGGCTATTCTGTAGTTGCAGGTGTATTAGATAACAGTCCTGTCTGAAGATCTCCTATATTTAGATGGCTCTTCTTTAGAGCTTGAGCTACACAAAAACAATCCATAAGTTCTTAGGACTAAAGGGATTTGGGTGAAGTGCCACCAATTATATTTGTTCATGGAAAAGGGCTTTTAAATCTTTTTTTCCCCTCTGTTGAGCAGAACTCATTGTTGCTTGTTCCCCTTTGATGTATTTAATGTATTTATATAGGATAGGAATAAATAACCATTTGTGCCAGAAATACATTTGGAATGATATGAGCATATGGTGGATCCACCCTGCAAAATTGGCTATAATAGGAGACTGCTACAGTAGACATGGCCAGTCACAAAGAGGCAAGTTGTCTAACATATGAGTGGGGCCTTTGTGAAGCCCAAAGGCATTGCTTCAAATCAGTTATGTTGACAGAAGCTGGTGCTTTGCAGCATGCCAGGACCCTATTTATTTATTTTTCATTTTAAAATGTTGGGTACAATAGAGAGCCTAGAGGACATCAAGGGGAGAACTTTGGAAGTGTCTTGGTGCCTAAGAGCACTTTGGTCCTATCCCTGCTACAGAGGAATTTGTCACATTTTACCTTGTGTGCTCAGCTGAGAAGCTTGCATTTTGAGTGACTTGCAGTAACCAAAAAAAAAAAAAAACTTTGACAATTATTAGTCTAAATTAGCCAGGATTAAGGTGAATATCCTGGGTAAATCAAATAGTATTTACATGGCACCTAAAGGATATTCAGGATTCACACCAAGCTTGCTACTGTAGAAGAAGAATGATGAGTGCTGTTACTCTTACTTCCAATGAAAATCCCTTGAAGATTGTGATTGCCAAATAGATTCATTTGAGAATGGCTGAACTTAGGAGTTTTAAATGGCTTTAAGGTTAAAACCAATACCTGGTTTGTGCTTAAAAATGGATAATAGTTAGTATAGCTATTTAAGAAACGGTCTGCTGTGCTCAGATTTTTTGGTTCTTTTAACATTTCTGTCAAGTAAGCATTGGGTCAAACTTCTAGACTGTCTTCAAGGGGAAGACAGAATTCTTCCTAGCTAGGATTCACATTCTTTCCCTCCCTCTCCTTCCTCATAAAGCTGACAAGGATACTTTTTTAAAATAATATGTTTATTAAAAGTTTTAACTACAATAATAAAAGATAATACAAATGAAAATAAAAAGAAAAATAGAAAGAATAAAAGGTGCAAGAAAGCAAAAAAGAAAGAAAAAATAGAGAAAAGAAAAGAAAAACTAAGAAAGCAACTTCCCACCCTCATCACGACAAGTATAAACGTTTCACTATCTCTTCACCTCCTCTTAGTTAACAAATATAAAACTCTTCATCCCATAACTCAACTCTTAACTATAGGCAAGTTCAATTAACAATGTCTTTTCCAAACCAAGTGTCAGCAAACAGTCCAGAGCCCTAAAATAATCATATTCATTAACAAATATAAAACCCATCATCCCGTATCTCAACTCTTAATTGTAAGCAAATCCAGTACACGTCTTTTCCAGTCCAGATGTCAGCAAGTCCAGAAAGAACCCCCCAAAGAACATATCCCATTTTAACCCTGATCACATAAGCTGACTCTGTTCCTTCTTTTTACATAAAACAATCTTGCTCTTTAATCCATTCAAATGATCATTATCCCTTGACTTGAATTTCTTCAAAACTTTAACAAGCCTTTTTTGTAAGTCCAGCAGGAAGAAATTATTCCAATTACTCTCTTGAATTGGCATTTTTATTTCCTTCTTAATTTTTAGAGCCTCTTCCATTTTTTATTTTTTATTTTGGTATATCCAGTAATAAATTCTTGTTCACATTGTTCTCCATAATCATGTCAGATTTTCTATGTCTATGAAGGTTCTCAGTCATCCAGGTGGAATTGTCTGTAGCTTGAATCATGTCAACTGGATTTCTATTTTCTCAGTGGAAACGTTTCGCTCCTTATCCAAGGAGCTTCTTCAGTCTGAGCAAAGTTAGTAAGGGAATCCTAAACATATTTAGGACATATTTAGGACATAAATATTTAAACATATTTAGACATATTTAGGATTCCCTTACTAACTTTGCTCAGACTGAAGAAGCTCCTTGGATAAGGAGCAAAACGTTTCCACTGAGAAAATAGAAATCCAGTTGACATGATTCAAGCTACAGACATGTCAGATTTTGTTCCAAATCTTTTTCTGTAACAGCACCTTCTGGTGTAGCAGCTTCTTCTAGGAACAGGGTGTTCATAAAAACACACAAGATAGCTGACATTGTTGATTCAAAATCCTGTTGCCATTCCTCAACAATATCTCTGGACGCCATTATAAGTTGCTTGTCATGTCTCCAATATTTTGAAAATAATTTTTCTTTCCCACAAAAATGCATTTATTCTTTAAAATTAATTTCAGTCTTAATATTCAAAATCAAACATTCCAACTTTTTCTGAGCCCTTAATCCGTTTAAAACTTTCTATAGCCAAAACCTTGTCTTGCTTTTCGCTGTTTATTTTGAATTCTTAAAGCTTATAAAGATACAGTTTCATTTTCTTATATTAAGGATTGAAGGCACTTACCCGGTGTTTCCAGCCTTGTCATTTTGAAGGTGTCTAACTCCTTTAAAGCAGTTAATAGGCAATTTCCAAAGGTGGTTAGCAAAGGAAGTGCGAACTTAGTGTCCTTTGAAGGCTCCGACTGCAGCTGGAGCAAGAATGGCAAATTCTCTCCTCTCCCGGTTCTCCCACCCTCTGGAGACCACTGCCTTGCTGCCTCCTCATGAGGAGCAACTGTATGGAGCACAACATGGGCAGTCTCACATCCTCTCTTTCTCCAGAGAGGATTGAAGGAGCTGATCTACCCATCAGCTCCTTGTTCTGTAGCCGCAATCATTGGCTCCACGAAATGTAGAGCCATATTCAGTCCACCATTTCTTCCCCGGAAGTCCAAACTGAGCTGACAAGGATACTTTGTGCCACTGATGTCACTTGGACATCCAAAATCAGGGCCCAAACTACTTGAAACTGAGTTGTGAGCTAGATGCTTTATAGATCAGGTCACATGTGGCCTTCTAGACGTTTTTGTATTACAGTTCTCTTAAACTGTCATCAAAAGTCATCCTGCTAAGCTTGATAGGAATTAAACATATGTTTCCTGTCCTGTTTTAATGTAATCTCACCCAGAATAGACAAGGTATCTTTTATCATGTTTGAAAGTTTATTGACCCTAAGCCTTTCCTAAGAAGCACCACAAGTTTCAACCCCTAATCCTTCATGGAAAGCAAACTCTACATTTGTGGCAAATTCTTCAGGAGTATCTCTATCTACACTGCTTTAAATTAGCATGATCACCACCCCTGCTTCAGTCCTCATTTTTTTCCAGTGCAAAACACAGTTAACATTGATATCTCATATTTGATGAGAAATTTCTCCAAAACTTGGTTTTTTAAATATTAATTAGTACATTTCTTTATGAGATGCAGATTGCTCAAGGAAACCAGTGTCTGTTAATATATGCAGTGGGTGGACTTTTATTTTATATGCCAGACTTTTCTTGCTTTTTTTTCCAGAGATGTATTAGGGATAGATAAGTAAGCATTTTTATTTTGAAATCTCCCCTTCAAATTGTCCTCTTAAGTCTATTTCAACTTAATTTCAAACTCTGGAGGAAGTGATGGTGATGGTGATGGCAATATTTCTTAGCCTAAACATGCTTCCTGTTGTAATTGTTGTCTGTCTCTTCTTCTTATCTAAAGCTTTGTCTGTCTCTTACTCTTCCTATCTAGTGCCGTGATGTGAGAACAAGAGAAGTTGGAATACAAGAGATACATCATAAAGTGAGACCCTACCAGGTGTGCTTTGTTTTTTCTGAACAAGATTTGCTCTCTGTGTGTGGGTGGGTGTTCAAAAAAAGAACTTGACACCCTCTTATAGAGGTTGAGATAGGGAGAAATACTGTCTTTAACTCGGTTCCCAAAGTAACAAAAGGAAGCTGCCTTTTATCAAGCCAGATCGGTAGTCTAAACAACATTGAATGTGTCTTGAATAAAACATCTCAGCTGGTGGTACATGTACCATCAAAGGAAAGTAAAACCAAACCAATTTTGGTGGGATGCAGAGTATGTTTAAATGTCCATCTGAGGGGGAAAGGCACAACTGCATCTCCTCGCTCACTGTGCCTGACCATGGCTCACCCAGCTTTTTGTCCAGCCCATCCACTTCTACTCTTGCACATCCCAATCACTCTTACAACTCCTGGAAGAAAGAAGAAAAATAATGCTTACCTTACATCTGCCAGAACTTGAAATGATGCTGCTGTGGGTTTGCATTGGCCATGGAGCCTGTTGCTAGACTAGGAGTTGAACAATTGCCACTTGGCACCTTAGCAGCAACAGAGGCCATCAGAAGAAGTGAAAGGCAATGTGTCATTCCTCTCAGCAAGCCAACTGGGTTGTCCCATATCTATCCCATAACTCCCCCCCTTTTCTTTTGTAAGTTCTGTTAGGAACCAATCTTGGCATTGATCCATGCATGCCCATCAACAGGAACCCAAATGCTTTCCTTTCCCACAGGGCAGCTTTGACTATTGCAAAGATTCATTGGGCATTAATCCTTTCCTGTGACTTTAACAGCTGCCTTCTAGGTAGAAATTTCACTCGTAGCAGCTTATAATAAGGGAAGTAGTGCTGGCTGAACTTCTGTCTCATCCATTATCATTTTCCTAAAGCCATTTTAGTATCTGAGAAAATCCAACAGGAAAAAGTTAAGCTGGGAGACCTTTATTCAATTCTTTGTTCCCATACCTTTTTATTTCTGGTGCCAAGAAGAAGAATTTCTGGTGGGGTCCGGGTTCTTTGGCAGATGCAGTTGTAGATACAAAAGGTTGAAAACCATTGATCTAACCTACATGAGGGTCGCCTTATTAGCAAAAATGATTCAGGTTTTTTTTAAATAAAATGTTTATTTGGGGAAAAAATAAAAATAAAAAATTCACTTCAGCAAATAAAATTAACATAAGTCAAATAAACATGTTACCAAACATCTCAGCCAATTTATAGGCTTAGACAATTATTTTCCAGTTCAAAAAGCATGTTTTTCCATAATTGGGCCTGCGGTAGAAAACATTCTATTAACATTTTGTTAACATTCCAAAAAGCTGTGAAAACAGTGCTTTTCCAGAGAGCCCTTCAGGGCAGACAGTGCTATTTAATTGGAGGCAACTGCTTGGGGGGTTCTGATATATTGTGGCTACATGATGTTACTTTGTGGTATATTTTTATGAGATGAAAGCTGCCTAAAGTCTTTCAGTGAGGCAGCATACAAATACATGTTAAAAAATAAAATAAACATACTAAAGTATAATCAGCTGTGGATGATAATCAGCTTACCTTTTGTTTCTAGCTACTTATTCCAGGAAGGACCATGGAACTCTTTAATCAGTTCCTGAAAGTAGTTTGGGGGTGGATGAGATCAAACAAACCGAGGATGAATCCAGATAAGATGCTATGGCTATGGAGCTGACCTTTCTGAATGGAGGTGTGCATTCTGTGCTAACTGAGGAGGCTCAGGTGGCAGCAGAACCCTAGAATGATTCTTATTAGCTCAGGCTGATAAACCGGCTGCAGAGGGAGAGGGCTTTCAAGTTGAACGTTTCAATATGCTCATGATAGGACTGCCTTTGAAGGAGGCTTACAGAACTGCAAATACTGCAAAATGTGGCCAATTGAATATTGGTAGTACAGCCATCAGGCTATATGACAGATAGACAGTACCAGTTGAACTAGTTGCCAGTGTCTTGGCAGCTAATATAAACTACAAGTTTTAGCTTCTAATGCATTACATATTTAGACCTTTGGAAGAAGGCTAAAATCAGGGGTGGACAATTGCAGACTTCATATTGTCCCCAGAGCTGTCTAGGATGCTGCTGCAATTTGGTTACAAACTTCCAAAAAGATGCAGCTGGTACAAAATGTGGGTGGGACAGCTCCACCGGTGTACAAAACACCTGTATTAAAGTCACTGCACTGGTTACAAATAGGTGTCTGGATCCTTTGCAAAGTGCTGGTGATTATCATTAAACTCCTACATAGCACAACACCAGGATTCATCACACAACACCTTGTCAGAATTTAATCTGCCTCTCCAGTCCAATAATCTATAAAAAGCCTTTGAGAGTTCCCCCTCCATATGAGAAATACGGGGTATAGATGAGATGACAAGTCTTCTCTGTGGTATCCCTGCTTTCTCAAACAATCTTCCCCTGGAAGTATGTGTGGTCCCAAGTTCCAACCCTACTTGCATTTTGAAAGCAAATTAAAACAGTTGTATTCTATTGTGCTTTTAACTCAAGCTGATCAGGGGGTGACATCACAGGATATTATAGCAAATGGATTATATTAATTAAAAGCAGCAGGGTTATTTTCTATTAGATGTTGGTAGGAAATAAAATTAAAATCTTTAAGCCCTAGACTATGCTTAAAACATTAAAACTTTAGAAAGCCATAGCATAGTTCCAACGCTCTAGAAAATCATCCTCAATTTATATGACCTAATGCCAAGTACATCACATCATCTTCTGTACCAAGATTTACACAGTATGGCCAGATGTATAATCAGATTATCAGAAGCAACAAGAGGAATTTATAATATACTCTATCAACATAAGCAGAAGCAAGATGGAGTCTAGAGTTCAATATCCGGTATCAGTAGGTGTTCAGGAATTAGAACAAGGTGAAAAAACCTGGGCAGTCTCAGCAAGCATAGGTACAAAGCACAGGTCATTGAAGAGCAGGCTGTCACATACATACATTGTCCTAGTGTTTGAATTCTGTCAAGCAGAGGCTTATATAATGGAAGCTCTTGGCCTCTACCCAGATAAAATCACAGCTGATCAGAGCTGGATACAGAAAGAGGGCTCCTTGACCTCATGAGGAAGAGAGGATCTCCGGCAGATGGGACAAGACAGGAGTTCTTACCACTGCAAAACTCCAGAAGAGCCTCTGTGGGGCTGTTGTCTTTGAGTGTTTCCTGTAGAGCAGCAACTGAACCAGCCAGCAATTAATAGGTTCATCTTGTGAAAACCTCCAGAAACTCCACAGTATCAGGGGGTCAGAAGCATGGCACCAATCCCAGATTAGGGCTGGCGAACATGTGGAGGGGCCCGTGGTCTTCATGCCCTAGTGACTAGTCTCATTTGTTTCTACATTGCTTATAATGCCAGAAGTGTTCAAAACCTACTTTTTTTTTTTACTTCTGGAGTGCTAAGAACCTAAGAAGAGACCTGCTTGATCAGACCAGTATACTATCTTGTGTAGCATTTTGTTCCCTCACTGGCCAACCACAAGCAAGAAATGCACATATTGTAGCCAAGCACAATCCTTCTGCATATATTCCCAGCAGAAGGTATTGAGAGGCCACAAATGTTAAGGTCTCTGAGAAGTGTTCATGTGATTTTCCCAAAAAAATGTTTTCATTTAAAGTTTTTACTTCTGTGGAAAGACAATAATCACACTTTTTGGCTCTTATCTAGGGCTGCTAAAAATCCATCTATGGTGAGCTGCACATTGTGAAACCATTTCACACTCTTTTTTCCTCCTGCACAAACAATTACCTGCATCACCATGAAATTGACTTTGATCCCTTTTGCGTGTTGCACAGTTATTATTATAGTGACTGCTGTCTGATATAATTCATCAGCCTTTTAGCTCTTCTTTCTCTTTTGAGCAGGTTGAACTGGTCCGGAGAGATTATGTGGCCAATGGTGGTTGGGAGACCTTTCTTGCCTATGAAGATCCTGAGCAGGACATCCTGATTGGACTTCTACGTTTGCGGAAGTGTTCGGAGGAGACATTCAGAGCTGAGCTGAAGGGTGGTGTCTCCATTGTCCGGGAGCTCCATGTCTATGGCAGTGTGGTTCCTGTCAGCAGCCGAGATCCCTCTAAATTCCAGCATCAGGTATCTGCAGCTGATTAAGCTGTAGCAGCAGCATATAGAAATAAGTCATCTGCCTATTGATTTTTTAACTTTTGAATAGGATATCATTTTATAATAAATGTAAAAGTAAGTAAAGTCTCCTTTGAGTCAAGCTGAACTCCAGATGATCTTATAGACCTGACTAGATAATTCTCTTGGCAATAAGATGAATGTGGCTGGTCACTGCATTCTTCTAGGGATACTTTTTCAACTAATCTAGCCAGCAGCTGTGATATTTCCTGGCGGTTTCCTATCACGATACAAATTAGGTCCACTTCTCTTTAGCTTTTTGAGATCAGCCAAGATTGGCTACATACTAGCACCTAATATGGTCTTTTTAACAGTAGCATTATTTGCATTCCAGTATTCAGAAACAATGACATAGATGTTATTTCAATAATGTTTGCCTGTATCTTTCAGTGCTACTTGCAGTATCTACTAACATGCTAGTCTCCTCTGCTACAGTTTCTTTTGAATGACTGTATACTTCGATGGCTGTTGTGGGTCTTCCGGGCTGTGTGGCCGTGTTCTGGAAGTTGTGGTTCCTAACGTTTCGCCAGCATCTGTGGCCAGCATCTTCAGAGGGCAGGAGCACAGATAGAAGCAAAATCTCTGGTCACAGATGCTGGCGAAACGTTAGGAACCACAACTTCCAGAACACGGCCACACAGCCCGGAAGACCCAAAACAGCCATTGAACTCCGGCCGTGAAAGCCTTCGACTGTATACTTCCTTGCACAGTGCTTACAGGTAGAACACTAGCGGTTAGTGCCCAGCTGTAGAGAAATGGTGGCCCCTGAAGGAAAGTGAAAAAAATGGATGAAAAAAACATTTTCCTTTTTTCGTTTTGTCAAGTTTTGTGCTGGAAAAATCAGAAATTAGGTATTATGAAAAAAATTTCATAATACTTTAAAAATATAAGATTTTTTTTTCTCTTGGGTTGAGTAAAATGCCTTTTACATCAAGTTTTAAAGAGGCTACATAATATAAACGTTTCTCAGTAAGACAGTTTCTGCAACTTGAGAGAACAATGATTCCTGGATATTCTGTTCAACGTTTTCAATGCTATAAAATTTAATTTAATATCCAAATCTGGTCCTTAATAGTTAAATTGCATGTTGTACCCTTGTATAACAACTTCAGTATTAAAGTACATGGGCTTCTGTAGCAGTAACACTCGCTCTCTGCAATATTGGTACATTAGCAGTTTTGCTTCTACAGAAGTCAGAAGGCTGTTCTTTATAGGCATGTTTTGCAGCGAATCCCAGCGAACTTAAGAGGAGGCACTTAAGTTGCTAAGTAAGGCCAGACCACTGTTAGCAGTCAGTGCCAATAGCACAGAGCTAGATAGACTAATTACCTCATGCAGTATAAGACAGGAAGCTTGTAAGCTGGGGGTTGCGGTGTCCTTTAAATAACTTAAAGCACCTTTTTGACCCCAACTTCATCCCACAAGTGCTCAAAAAACCACTGAGGCTAAAATCTCATTAAAAATTAGACCAATAGCAAGATTTAAAAGCAGAGCGACTGAAACTTAAGCAGTTAGTACCACGAGTCAATAATAATAATAATACACAAATATATTAATAATACAAATCTAGGACCATGTATCTCCTGGGTGCAAGCTTCAGAAATCAGATGCCATAATGTTATTATTGCACAGCATCACCTGCTTCCCTCCAGGTGAGAACCCAGAGAGAAGTATAATTTGAAGTATTCTTTCCTCTATGGAGACTTGAAGACAAAGCATCTGAAGGCTACTAACCAACTCAAAATTTCTGCCAACTGAATAGTCCCCGTAAGTTTGCAACTCTGAGTTATCTTTGTCACCAGTGGCCAAGCACACTTGGAGTTGAAGAAAGGCTCTGTGTAAAATTATTTCCCCCCCCCCCAAGGTTTCATATAATACCCATAGAATTAATTGTTGGAACATCTGATTGATATGTGTCATTGTTTCTTATGGGTTTATTCCACTCTTTTCTAATTTGATATTCTCCAAATATCTTTGACTACAGCTGCCATAATTCTCTGCTACTGGCGAGACAAGGCTAGGTTATATGTTTTGTGTGTGTGTGTATGTGTGTGTGTGCCTTCGAGTCAGTGTTGACTCCTGGTGACTGCCTGGACAAGTCCCTGCAGTTTTCTTGGCAAGATTTTGAAAGTGGTTTGCCATTGCTTTCTTCCTAGGGCTCAAAGAAAGTGACTGGCCCAAGGTCATCCAGCTGGCTTCGTGCCTAAGGCAAGACTGGAGCTCACAGTCTCCCAGTTACTAGGATGGTGCCTTAACCACTACACCAAACTGGCTCTCATAGATATGCACCCCAGGTGCAAGGTCACACAGCCACCTAGAAACATATTTAAGGATCCCCTTACTAACTTTGCTCAGACTGAAGAAGCTCCTTGGATAAGGAGCGAAACGTTTCCACTGAGAAAATAGAAATCCAGTTGACATGATTCAAGCTACAGACAATTCCACCTGGATGAATGAGAACCTTCATAGACATATCTCATAGATATGCTTACTTGTTCTATAATTTGGCTTCACTGAGGGAACTGCTCAGCCTATCTATGTATTTCTGGATTATAGATAGACTTAGCAGGGATGGTCTTCTCTATTTACATTTTTGTTATAGCACTAAAACTAGTGTATTGGCGAGGATATTTCCTGCTTAACCCTGTCCCTGACACTCTGATTTTCTGGGCAGTGGAAAATTCTTTTTGCATGCTGGTTCATTCAACCATAGGGGAGCCTCCCTTATAGCCTGGTTATGTTGGTAAGACCTAGATTTAAAAAAAGGTAAAGGTTTCCCCCACACATTTGTGCAGTCGTGTCCGACTCCAGGGGCCGGTGCTCATCTCCGTTTGTTAGCCGAAGAGCCAGCGTTGTCCGAAGATGCTTCCACGGTCATGTGGCCGGCATGACGCACACGGAATGCTGTTACCATCCCACTGAAGTGGTACCTATTTATCTACTTGCATTTGCATGCTTTCGAATTGCTAGGTTGGCAAGAGCTGGGGCGAGTGCGGGAGCTCACTCCGTCATGCGGGACTAGGGATTCGAACCTCCGAACTTGCGATCTTCCGATCGACAAGCCTGGCATCTTACCCACTGAGCCACCACGCCCCCAATTGCCTCATGTCAAACCCAGATATGATAACATCCATGGAATAAGTTCTTGCCACATTAAATGTGTGTTTTCAAAATGCATTTATAGTGCATTTCCTTCCACTTCCTTCACCCTCAGTCATCTGCCATGTGGGCTGTGCAGCTGCCTCCCGTTATTACTTTTCTCCCCCCCCCAATAAATGGAATACAACTAAGTAAATATTAAATTAAGTGCCTCTTGAATATGATCATTAGTTGGCCACCTTTGAGCTTTTAGCCGGAATGGAGAAATTACCAGCATGTACTTTATATACCTAATGTTTTAGGTTAAAGTCGTTGTAGTTTAAAAAAAGGTGTTTTGAAGCGTTCTTTCTTGGCTGTATGTGCATTAGAATGTGACTTCTGTTTGATAGTAATAACCCTGGGCAATGAGGCAATAGCAATAGAGAATGGGGGAAGGGAGCAGAAAATGAATTCTTACTTCACGAAAGTGAAATTTCAAAAGCCAGGAGTGGAAAAGTGGTTGACGCACATGGAAGACAAGAGGGAGAAAAATCAATTGGATAAAGCTAGCACTAACAAAGCGAAATAGATTGAAACGAGGTCCTGGGTGCATGACGCACAAAGATGGGCTGGCGGAATGTAACTGCGGTACCCCAGAAATGACACTATTTTTCTTCCTCTCCCCCTCCCACACTTGGCATTCCTAGGGCACGATATAATACTTTATAACAAATAGGTCATGTAAGGCTGTATTAATTTATGGATAGATCTTGATAAAGAATGGACTGCATTCTTTCCACAAACCCTTTTCTCTGCACCAGCCAATTCCTGCTGGTACAACTAACAGAAAAACATGTTGGGCAGAATTCTTTCAACAGCACAGTTCTTCCTGGGCTGCTGGCTGCCATGGCTGGCTGTTTTGACTACTGCTCTGCTGCCAAGTCACCTCCTAAGCCAGCTGGGTGACCTTGGGCCAGTCACTTTCTCTCAGTCACTTTCTCTCCTAGGAAGGAGGCAATGGCAAACCACTTCTGAAAACCTTGCCAAGAAAACTGCAGGGACTTGTCCAGGCAGTCTCTGAGAATCAGACATGATTGAATGGATTAAAAAAAAATCTCACTGTGAAATCAACAAATATATACCAATACCAAAATGATTGGACTCTTCCCTCCCACACCCACCCCAAAACAAACTAACTAACTGTCTATCTATCTATCTTTCAGTAAACTCTCTTTTTCAGCCAGCTGAGCTGTCATGTGCTCCACGGTTTTTTAGAAAGTCAATTCCTACACGATTAGGCATTTCAGGCCACTGTTAAAGCTGGTTCAGTTTAAATAAAATAAGCCCTTTGTGAACCAAACAGTGTTTTGCTCTATTTCGTAAATTCAGTAAATAATGCAGGTAGAACTCTGATGTATCTTGATTTGGGGAGGTGGGAAATCAAGCTGTTATTAGCATTTCCAAGCATTCCTTGAAATGGAGGACAGTATCAGGAGTGTGTAATTCTCTCTAGCTGCCCTCTCCACCATTTCCCAAAAAATGACAGTTTAAGGAGCTGGAGATACAGCATCCTCAGTCCTCTGCATAACTTAATTCACCGATAGTAAGAATGGAAGACATAAGGCTCTCACCAAATATTCTAGCCCAGTATATTGGCCTATTCTCTTAGTTAATAATGGGAAATAACAATGATCAGGGAGACTTAGGTTTAAATCCACCCCAGCCACGAAAGCTTATTGGGTGACTTGGGCCAGGCCAGTCCAGTCTGTCGCACAAGGCTCTAGAGACCAAAAAAAAAAAATGGAGGATGGAGCGCTACATACATCTTCTTGAGCTCTGGAAAGAAAGATGGACACAAATGTAACTAATTTGCCTGATCCTTTTAATATTAGAAGCTGTAGAACTATGCAATTTTACCCAGAAATAGAGCCTTTCATGACCATGGATGTTCCCCTGTCATGATTTCTCATCCAGTTGACATGGTTGTCATGGTGAAAAGGCCTGAGGGAGCTTTGTAAAAATACAGTTTTATTTTTGAATCCAGATTATATGTTCATAAATGTGACATGATGATTGTAACTACATTGCCTTTTAAAAGGCTTCCGTATCTGATAAGTCAGTAGCAGAAAATAATTGACCCTATTATAACAGGTACATTTAAGAACTAAAATGTTTAGTTGGGCACAGAGAGATCGCTTCTGTCTGTGCTCCTGCCCTCTGAAGATGCCGGCCACAGATGCTGGCGAAACGTTAGGAACCACAACTTCCAGAACACGGCCACACAGCCCGGAAGACCCACAACAGCCATCGAACTCCGACCGTGAAAGCCTTCGACAATACATTAAAATGTTTTTCTACAGTGATTTTTAGATGTAATTCGTTTTGTTTTCAAGTTGGACTGCCCATCTGAAACTTGAAGATAAAACCACAAAAAATATTTCCTCAGATGCATCAAGAACTATTCTGAGAGGGAATAAAACAACAATCCTATAGGAAAATGAAATGGTGATTATGTTAATATTGGTTATGGACAAATATCAGATTTTCATGCATTCTTTTGTATGGAGAGTAGCTTGTTTGTCATATACAGAATGAATTGCATGACTGGCAGTTGAATCATATGTCATATTATGAATGAAGCAAATGAAGCCCCAATAGAGTAGATCGACATTACTGGATCCTGTAACAATGGTACCATAGTATACATTGGATGCCACCAGTTGAAATTTGGTTTTCTTATAGTGTTTGCTTCTTCTGCATCTTTCTTAGATGGCCTGTATTGCTAGTGTGTTATCTTGGAGTTGGGCAATTGTTTCTTAAGAAAGTACAGGCCAATCATTAAGATCTATGAGTGGGAAGGCTTCTTTTCCAAGCTGAGTTGGATCTCATATGTTTGAATTGGTTTTAGTTGAGCGCTAGATGGGACAAGTGATGTTCTGTCGTTGTTTTCTAAATCTCTCCTGTAGTGGGTGATTCTAGAGTACCAGCCTGGACTTGCTAATCTGCTTTTTCAATTCACTGGCTGGTTATGGCAGTTTGAGAAATACCCAATGTAAATTGCTGTGAATATCTACTTCATGGGTGGGCAGATAACAGCCCACAACACACACACATGCAAGATCATACTGCCAAAATTAAGTGGCAAACTATCCAGAGATGGAATTGGTTTGCCTCTCAGAAGTTTCCTGTCCCTACTTAAAAACCCAAAACAGCTGCCCGAAGGCCATAAAAAAACTCAGCCCCATACTTCTTCCAGTGATGTTATGACATTACCAGAGGACCTCTTATGCTCCTTCAGAAGACTAAGGGACCAAGTTGTGGTTCCCAGCCTGGAGAAATTGCTTTCTTCCTCTCCTTCTGATAAGTCTAAGTAGCTACTGCTATATTCTAGGATGTGGCTGTACGTTTTCTGATACTGTGGGCAAAAACATCTAAGTACTGTATGTATAGTTGTTGTTGTTCAGTCGGTTTAGTCTTGTCCGACTCGTCCTGACCTCACGGACCATAGCACGCCAGGCCTTCCTGTCCTCCACTGTCTCCCGGAGTTTACTCAAATTCATGTTTGTTACATCGGTGATGCTATCTAACCATCTCATCCTCTGCCGTCCCCTTCTCTTTTTGCCTTCAGTCTTTCCCAGTGAGTCCTCTCTTCGCATTAGATGGCCAAAGTATTTGAGCTTCAGCTTCAGTATCTGTCCTTCCAATGAGCAGTCAGGGTTGATTTCCTTTAGGATTGACTGGTTTGACCTCCTTGCAGTCCAAGGGACTCTCAAGAGTCTTCTCCAGCACCACAGTTCGAAAGCATCAATTCTTCGGCGCTCAGCCTTCCTTATGGTTCAACTCTCACAGCCATACATTACTACTGGGAAAACCATAGCTTTAATTATGCGGACCTTTGTCGGCAAGATGATGTCTCTGCTTTTTAAAATGCTGTGTAGGTTTGCCATAGCTTTCCTCCCAAGGAGCAAGCGTATCTTTTCCTGTGTATATGGGAAGAGTAAAGGCATTCTTCCAGTTGTCAGGCATAGTTGTAGTCTTCACAATCACATTAAACAAGTTGCACAACCACTCCATGACGAAACCATATCCATATTTTAACATTTCCCTAGTTACCCTGCAGGCTTACTGTTCTTCAGCATTTTCATTGTATTTGTTACTTCCTCTTCACCCTTCTTTCCTGGACACTGACACAACATTCACTTCAGTTCTGTACTTCAACATATTTCTTTCATTCCCATGTAGATCTCTAAAATATTCCTTCAGCATTCTCTTAATTCAACTTCCTTCCAAATCATTTGATCTCTATTGTTTTTAATTCCTTTCACTCTGCTGGAAGCTCATTGTTTAGCCCACTTCACCTAAATTATTATTTCCATTAAAACCACTCTGCCTTTTCTCTGCTTCTTAATCTTGTTCCTTGTTCTTTTACTATGTTCCTTGAAACTATATTTTATTCTCTATGGGCATGCAATAGCTTTCATTCTCATTTTTTGCATTAATTATTCCCTTATGTGCATGTCCACAACCTTTTTTTTATTTCTGCATGCCAACAAACATCCTTGTTCATAAATTTCCAGACACCTCTGTGACATTCCATAACATAATTCTTTTTACTCTGTTCCAAGCAGCTTCCATATCCTCTTTCTACATTTTGTCAGGAAATTTAAAAAGTATAATCTATACTTTTTCATAGAAGATTCATATTTTCTCTTTCTGCATGCATTCTACTTTCACTCTTTCCCCCCCCCCCACATCTTTCCTTTTCTTCCATGTCCATTTTCCCAGACATATTCCCGACTTTACCAAAAAAGATCTGTTCCATATCCAGAATTCTAGTCCCACCTTAGGCATGAAAGACAGCTGGGTGACCTTGGGCCAGTCATCTCAGCCCAACTCACCTCACAGGGTGGTTGTTGTGGGGAAAATAGGAGGAGGAGGGAGTATTTGGTATGTTCGCTGCCTTGAGTTATTTATAAAAATAATAAAGGCAGGATAGAAAATTAAATAAATATATATCACTACCCATGTAGCCTTCACAAATGTTCTGTCTTTCGTTATAAGCAAGCATATCAATAATCTTTTCTATTCTTTTATTTTCCAGATGCACGAATGAGTAGAATTATGTTTAAACCACATACAGTATTTGAAATAATATCTTTCTCTATGCAGTCACAAAACCATCACTATTCTCATCCATTCTTGTGTCTCCAGATGGCTCAATCACTTTTTCTGTATTCAACTTGTTCCCACCCATCCATTCATTTCATCTAACAAAATAATGCTTTCCCTTGGATTGCATTCATTTAGAATGTTGCCTAGTTTTTTTCCCAAAAGTCATCCTTGGTTCTTCCATTATCACATTATTCACAAAACATGCTTTCCTCAACCTATGAATTCCTACTTTCATACGCAACCACAAAATCATAGGTAATACCAATTCATACTTTCTGACATAGATTTTAGCTCTTTCATTCATAACACCTTCATTTCCTTGTGCATTTATTTTAACTTCACAAGATTGGACCACCTTCATTCAGATCTATTATATCTTTCCCTTTGCTCTTAGTTCCACAAACACGGAACATATCCACAGTCAACCTTCGATTTTATAGACTTTGGTTCAGCTGTTTTTGGATGTAACAGGCAAAATCTAAGTTTACACTTTACCCCAAATAACAGACAAAATCCATTGTTTGCAAATCAATCTGGACAATGCTCATACATTATCTAAATTTTATGTACACAGTGTATATTTTACATGCACTATGTACATTTTACTCATGCATAAAATCCCATTTAATGGACATTAGGCTTTAACAGACTTCCAATTAGTCTGTTAAATCAAGCATTTAGTCTATTTTTATTTCTTCATTTCATTTGTTAAGTCACATTCTTCACCATTTACTCTCAAGTTGTAATCTTCCATATGTCATGAACATCACAAGAGAAGCCTGTCAAAGGTTGGGGAAGGGGGCAGAAACTTTCCAGACACACACACTTACAGAAATACACACATACTGTTTTTCTCTAAACTATAGTAATGTTTATTATTACACTGCTTTTCAAGTAAATAATTTGTGCTGATTTTTAGTATATACAGTGGCCATAGCTTAACAAACTATACATATATTTTTATATGGAGATGTTTGTGATTTCTTAACCATCTTGCCCTTCCTCCCTGATACACACAGGTGTTACTTATCACAACTTTTGTACATGTACTCCATTAGACAGCTTCAATACTTTCACTTCTTGAACTTGCTTTTAGTCTAGAGAGAAGGCAGGAAAGAGAGGAAAATAACTCTTTCCTAAACTCCTTGGAATCCCAGCACCTCGGTCAAGCTTTCTTCACCGACTTTCAGTCTGCCCTTTCCAAATACTAGCCTTTTCACCAGCCAGTCCACACAACCAGATCCCTTTCTGATTCTGCTTGCGCCTGCTGGGTTGTCAGTTGCTGATTCCTCCTCCAACTCTGCCTGGATTCACATAGCACCTCCAATCCACACAGTTCAAATACAATGCCAGTAAAGTCCAAAAACTTCCTCCATATCCATATATCCATATATCCATTTATCCATAATAAACCTACCTCTTTTATACACTTTCACAAAAAGGTAGACATGCCTGCTCTCAGGCATCTTAATTAAACAAGAAGCTTCTAGGGTTGATGTGGCACTTGGGTTTTGGTAAGTAGGGAAAAAGCTTTAACTTGCAGGCTAATTCACAATTCTGCCCCAGTCACCCTGCCATACAGCCCATAGATCCTGACCTTCTGCCATCCATCATGGCTTTGTTCAGATGAGTCTTTCAGATTATAATTTTAGTAAAATAGAGAAAATATAGACTAGATTATGAGCCTTAGTCATACCCATGCTGTAGGCAGCATTATTTGCTAATGCTGAAGATTGTATCATCCATTTCAGTACATTTTTGCTAGTGTTCCACAGGTGCCCAGTGTTGCCCAAATCATGCTCTATGCAAGGTAGGATCTCTAATCTAGATATGAATTTGCAAGCCAACATAGTGGGCATCCTACCAACTCAGAGGTACATGTGTTCTACTGATAAAGAATGTTTCAACATTCTCTTTTGGGTGTTTTGTTTTGTTTTGCTTTGTTTTGCTTTGCTTTGCTTTGCTTTGCTTTGCTTTTGCTTTGCTTTGCTTTGCTTTGCTTTGCTTTGCTTTGCTTTGCTTTGCTTTGCTTTGCTTTGCTTTGCTTTGCTTTGCTTTGCTTTGCTTTGCTTTGCTTTGCTTTGCTTTGCTTTGCTATAACAGATCAACATTCTCTTTGATTGGTACAGATCAACATGCCTATCCCATAGGAACTGGTACATTTGTATTTAGTTTCCACTAGTTAGCAACAAGCAAATGTTTGAGTAATTTTTAAACATTTCTTTTTTTCCTTTTCCTCTATCATATCTGCCTCTCCATAGCCCACCTACCACCTTCTAAGTATTGAATGGTTCTGCCAGCTAATCTCTAAATCAGTGTTTCTCAAGCTTGGCAGCTTTCAGATGTGTGGACTTCAACTCCCAGAATTGAAGAGCTGGCTGGGGAATTCTGGGAGTTGAAGTCCACACATTTGAAAGCTGCCAAGGTTGGGAAACACTGCTCTAAATTATAAGCACACTGTATTCTGGAAACTTACATTTGCCTGTCTTTGTACTATTCCCTTTTCCTAGGGATTTGGGATGCTGCTCATGGAGGAGGCGGAGAGAATTGCCAAGGAAGAGCATGGCTCATGGAAGATAGTTGTCATTTCAGGTAATACTGGCAAATATGTAAGTATGTTCCCACATAGGGGACATGCTTTGTTAACTGGTGAATGGGAGAGAAAGTGTTGAACAGCTGAATATCTGAAAATTGCTAAAGAAATGGAGAAAAAGCTTTCTAGAACAGAAGTCTTAGTCTTTGGCAGAGGGAGCATTTTGCTATTTAAAAAAAGGCAGTAATGTACATAAATTTACATTGAGTACCTATGGTTTGATAAGATGTTATTTCTTATTTCTTATTGTTTCTACATATGCTCATGCTTCCAGGGAAAAGGGACTTAGCAAGATGTCATTAAATATGAGCTCCTGCACTAGCTCCAGCTCTTGCCAACCTAGCAGTTCGAAAGCATGCAAATGCAAGTAGATTAATAGGTACCACTTCGGTGGGAAGGTAACAGCGTTCCACGCGCATCATGTGGCCACATGACCGTGGAAGCGTCTTCGGACAACGCTGGATCTTCGGCTAACAAACGGAGATGAGCACCGGCCCTAGAGTCGGACACGACTGCACAAATGTGCGGGGGGAACCTTTACCTTTACCTTTTACATCAAATATAGGTCAGATAACTAGAATCAACAGCTTCTTTAATACACTTTCCATGCAATTGACTATGTGGAAATTTTGACCAGACCACAACGTCCAACTGTGTTGTTACTGGAATTTGAATGGTGAATAGTCTGTCCTTTAAATCTGCATGATATATCTAGGACACTGTTGTAAGGCTGCTCTTTCCCTCCCTCAGGTGGTCTCAGCTGATGCTCTGTCCAGCTGTGATCTGGAAATAATTATTTCTGGCTATTGACAAACACCAGCCCCAAATATTGCTCTTCTCCAAATTGTGTAAATTTGTGAAGGCTACATGGGTAGTGAGATATATATTTATTTAATTTTCTATCCTGCCTTTATTATTTTTATAAATAACTCAAGGCAGCGAACATACCAAATACTCCTTCCTCCTCCTATTTTCTAGAGATCTCTAATCGGAGATAATCGGAGATCTCTTCAAAAAATTGGAGGTATCAAGGGAACGTTTTGTGCAAAGATGGGCATGATAAAGGACAAAAAAGGCAGGGACCTAACAGAAGCAGAAGAGATTAAGAAGAGGTGGCAAGAATACACAGAAGAACTATACAAGAAAGATCTTAATGTCCCTGATAAATACGATGGTGTGGTCACTGACCTTGAGCCGGACATCCTAGAGAGTGAAGTCAAGTGGGCCTTAGGAAGCATTACTAACAACAAAGCTAGCGGAGAAGACAGTATCCCAGCTGAGCTATTTAAAATCCTAAAAGATGATGCTGTTGCTGCACTCAATATGCCAACAAATTTGGAAAACTCAACAGTGGCCACAGGATTGGAAAAGGTCAGTTTACGTTCCAATTCCAAAGAAGGGCAATGCCAAAGAATGTTCAAACTACCGTACAATTGTGCTCATTTCACACGCTAGCAAGGTTATACTCAAAATCCTACAAGCTAGGCTTCAGCAGTATGTGAACCAAGAACTACCAGAAGAGCAAGCTGGGTTTCGAAGAGGCAGAGGAACTAGAGATCAGATTGCCAACGTTCGCTGGATCATGGAAAAAGCAAGAGAGTTCCAGAAAAACATCTACTTCTGCTTCATTGACTACGCTAAAGCATTTGATTGTGTGGATCACAACAAACTGTGGCAAATTCTTAAAGGGATGGGAGTACCAGACCACCTTACCTGTCTCCTGAGAAACCTGTATGCGGGTCAAGAAGCAACAGTTAGAACCTGACATGGAACAACCAATTGGTTCAAAATTGGGAAAGGAGTACGACAAGGCTGTATATTATCACCCTGCTTATTTAACTTATATGCAGAGTACATCATGAGAAATGCCGGGCTGGATGAATCACAAGCCGGAGTTAAGATTGCCGGGAGAAATATCAACAACCTCAGATATGCAGACGATACCACCCTAATGGCAGAAAGGGAAGAGGAACTAAAGAGCCTCTTGATGAGGGTGAAAGAGGAGAGTGCAAAAGCTGGCTTGAAACTCAACATTAAAAAAACTCAGATCATGGCATCTGGTCCCATCACTTCCTGGCAAATAGAAGGAGAAGAAATGGAAGCAGTGAAAAGATTTTATTTTCTTGGGCTCCAAGATCACCGCAGACGGTGACTGCAGCCATGAAATTAAAAGACGCTTGCTCCTTGGGAGGAAAGCTATGGCAAACCTAGACAGCATATTAAAAAGCAAAGACATCACCTTGCCGACAAAGGTCTGTATAATTAAAGTATGGTTTTCCCAGTAGTAATGTATGGCTGTGAGAGTTGGACCATAAGGAAGGCTGAGCGCCGAAGAATTGATGCTTTCGAACTGTGGTGCTGGAGAAGACTCTTGAGAGTCCCTTGGACTGCAAGGAGGTCAGATCAGTCAATCCTAAAGGAAATCAACCCTGACTGCTCATTGGAAGGACAGATATTGAAGCTGAAGCTCAAATACTTTGGCCACCTAATGCGAAGAGAGGACTCACTGGAAAAGACCCTGATGCTGAGAAAGACTGAAGGCAAAAGGAGAAGGGGATGGTAGAGGATGAGATGGTTAGATAGCATCACCAATGTAATGAACATGAATTTGAGTAAACTCTGGGAGACAGTGGAAGACAGGAAGGCCTGGCATGCTATGGTCCATGAGGTTACGAAGAGTCGGACATGACTAAACGACTGAACAACAACAACAAATATCTGGTTACTATATAGCAGAGCTTTCCAAACTGTGTGTCGCGACACAAAAGTGTGTCGCCACACACAGCGTGGTGTGTCGCCACACCACCCGGAAGCGGCGGTGCACGGTGGCGGCGGTAGCAGCGCAGTATCAGTGTTTCCGCATTTTAGCGGAGGCTGTCGCCGGGCACGAGCGCCACACGCCCCCCCGCGCCACCGCCGCCGCTGGTGTGTCGCCAGCGGCGGCACTTTGGAAAGCCCTGCTATATAGAGTGGGCGTGGTGGCTCAGTGGGTAAGACGTCAGGCTTGTCGACCGGAAGATCGCAAGTTTGGAGGTTCGAATCCCTAGCCCCGCGTGACAGAGTGAGCTCCCGCACTAGCCCCAGCTCTTGCCAACCTAGCAATTCGAAAGCATGCAAATGCAAATAGGTTAATAGGTACCACTTCGGTGGGATGGTAACAGCGTTCCGCGCGCGTCATGCCAGCCACATGACTGCGGAAGCGTCTTCGGACAGCGCTGGCTCTTCGGCTAACAAACAGAGATGAGCACCGCCCCCTAGAGTCCGACATGAGTGCACAAATGTGCGGGGGGAACCTTTACCTTTAATATCTGGTTGGCTACATGTGAACATACTCCTTATGTGCATGCTTATTTTTTAAAGAGAGAAGTGCTATGGTTCAAATCTATCTAGGGAGCATATCCTATACCTTCCTAATTCTGAGGAATTCCTGCACTTTGCACAGGAATAAGATTGATATGCACTCCTAGTTCTGCACCGAAGTGAAAGTTACATCAATCTGCTGATATGATCATAGATTTACACACGGTAGCCACAGTCTGCTGGAAACTGTGGCGGACTCTTCAAAGTCAAATTGAAGAGAGGGTTGCAGAGGGAAGGAGAGGAAAGGGAAGTCCCCGTTATGTGTGCATTCTACTGTTCACCTATTAATAAATTCAGCCTAGTAGTTAATACTCTTGAGAAAAAGTATAGAATAAATTTAAACCCATCAAAGAGTAAGACAGCCAGGAGAAGGACTGAATGAAAAAGCATAGGCAATAGTACTTTTCCTTATTATTCTTCAGTTTCAGGATGTTTTAGGAGTTTAGCTTTCGGGAAGGGAAGGATATTTTTAAAATTCTGATTGCCATCCTTGTCCAAGCAACCATCCTTTCTTGCATTGCAGTAAATGAGAAAAGTGGGGGCTCACTGACACTTTCTGATGGTCCAGTAAAGAGATCAGTCAAGGAAGGAGGATGAGAAGTTTGATCCTTATTCATGGTAGTTCATATGGTATAGAGCATGTCTTGCACAATTAAAAAGCAAAAGGCAAATCTCTTCTCTTAGCGATCACTTGTAAGTAAGTAAGTAAGTAAGTAAGGGACGCGGTGGCTCAGCAGGTTAAACTGCTGAGCTGTAGGCTGCAGATCAGAAGGTCTGCAGTTCGAACCCCGCGCAATGAGGTGAGCTCTCGTTGCTAGTCCCAGCTCCTGTCAACCCAACAGTTCGAAAGCTTTGCAAGTAGATAAATGGGTACCACCTTAAGTGGGCTAATTTGCTGGCATCCTGTCAGGAAGTCGGCACCATCGGAGGAAAGGATCGGAGGAAGATCGAATGGCGGCGGTGACGACGGACCCGGATGTAACAGCTACAGGACATCAGCAGCCGGCTCAAGGCATCCTGGGAATTGTAGTCCAGAGCCTGAAAGAGTCGGTTCCCTTACCCCCTCCCCTCACGCGCGGTTAAAATGGTGAATTGTATAACTAATGTATATATATGCTTGTAAGCCGCCTAGAGTCCTCCATTAGGGAGGGCATAGGCGGGGTATAAATACCACAATAAAATAAAGATTGTCTTCCAGGGGTAAAATCTTAACAGTGGATCCGTAAGTGGCTGTAAAGGCCAATTCTGGATCCGCACAACCTCCCACAATGAGGGCATAGGTTTCCAGGTGGAAGACAGTCACGATGAGGGTTTGCTTGACGTGCCTTCCCCTTAGCTCGTTTCTCCCTTTCTCCCTGTACTCGTGCTTCTTCAAAGTCCGTAGCGCCTTTAATAAAGGCTGACCTCCAATTGAAACGCTCATGAGTTAGGGCTTCCCAGTTTTCAATGCTGATATTAATTTTTTTTAAATTAGCTTTGAGAGTATCTTTGAATCTCTTTTGCTGTCTACCAATATTCCGTTTTCCATTCTTAAGTTGGGAGTAAAGTAGCTGCTTTGGAAGACGATGATCAGGCATTCGAACAACATGGCCGGTCCAGCGAAGTTGATGTTGGATGATCATTGTTTCAATGCTGGTGGTTTTCGCTTCTTCCAATACGCTAACATTAGTCCGCCTATCTTCCCAAGAAATTTGCAGAATTTTTCGGAGGCAGCGTTGATGGAATCTTTCAAGAAGTTGGAGGTGGCGTTTGTAGAGGGTCCATGTTTCACAGGCGTACAATAGGGTCTTTAGTACAATGGCTTTGTAAACAAGCATTTTGGTCTCCCTGTGAATGTCCCGATCCTCAAACACTCTACGCTTCATTCGGGAGAAAGCTACACTCGCAGAGCTCAGGCGATGCTGAATTTCAGCGTTGATGTCGGCTTTTGTAGATAGATGGCTGCCAAGATAAGAAAAGTGGTCAACATTTTCTAGTAACACACCTTTAAGCTGGATTGATGGCGCTGCAGAGGGATTGGTTCAAACTTTCTGGTAAAGCACTTTGGTTTTTTTAATGTTAAGTGAGAGGCCGAGCTTTTCATATGCTTCTGCAAAGAAGTTTAGGATAGTTTGAAGATCTTCCTCTGAGTGTGCACAGACTACATTATCATCAGCATATTGAAGTTCTATAACAGAAGTTGTAATTACCTTATTTTTTGCTTTCAGCCTACTAAGATTAAAAAGCTTTCCATCTGTTCGATATATAATTTCTACACCAGTAGGAAGTTTCCCTTCAACAAGGTGTAGAATCATAGCAACAGCAGGGTGTTTCTCTTCTGTTGCAGTTCACTCTAATCTTGCCATTTACACTAAGAGTATTGCAAACTGGATAAAGTGTTTTTAAGGCTGCTGTTTTCAGTTTTTCAAGGAAGGCTCTGTTGTCTTCTGCAAATGCACAGTGGTGGACTGAAGTTGCTTGGAAAAAACAGAACTCTTCCTTGCTCCTTTCTGTAAGTTTATCCCTTCTGAAGTCACCCTCCATGGATAGAGAAAGCAGTAGTCATTCATCACAATCTATCCACTTTTTTCATTGTTTTCCTGAAAATGAGTTACTCTTTCACTGAAAGCATTTATTGATTTATTTCCATTTTGATGTGGCCAAATCAAATTATTTAAACTCTTAAAGACAGAAAATAATACATTAAAATATAAAAGAACATAACATAAAACAATCAATGTAATATAACATGCATAACATATCTCATGATAGCAGATTGCATGAGTTGTCAAAGGCCCTGCAAAATAACTCTGTTTTAGCAGCCTTCCTGAAAGACACCAAAGTTGATGCTAATCTGAGTTTTGGAGGGAGGCCATTCCATAACATGAGAGCTACTACATAAAAAATTGGTCCTGGGTGTCCCAAAATCTTACCTCCCATAGGTTGGAGACACTTTACTTGTTTAGTTATTTCTTTGTCAAATTTATATAGCTGCCCATCTCACAAACAAGTGACTCTGGGCGGCATACAACAAGGCTGTACAACAAGGAAATCCCAACTGGGTCAAGAAAACATGATGGATTGGTTCTGCTCACTCTAGGCAGTACTGCGAATACCAAGGAGCCAAGCCACTGAGGACTTTAGCAGCCAACACCAGCATTTTGAATTGGACTTATAAGCTTAATGGTAACCAATGCAGTGCCTACATTATGGGGGCCACATGATTGCAGTGGATGCTGGCATTTGTGAAAGTCTGTAACAAGCCTTTCCGCATGGTGATTTGTCTTTTTTAGGAAATTAAGTAGTGGGTGATGTGCAAAAGTTTAATAGTATGCCTGATTCTAGATGTGTGCAAAATATTTCATTATGAAAAGTTTTGAATGTGAAATACTGTGAAATGTTCCTTCTGCAATGCAATGCTTCCTCAGTGAGAAAAGGGATGCTTCAAGCATTCTGGGAATGATTTAAGTATGAAACAGAGCTGTTCCAAGCTTGACATATTTCCAAAATACTTAAGACTGCCTATTTGATGCTCTATCTAGGATGTTTTGTGAACTTTTGCATTCCAAAACATTTTGAGAGAAAACTTTTTGCACACTCCTGTCTAACTCTATCTCATAGCCAGGCCAACTCTTCTTTAGATGGGAACATTGCCGCTTCATTGACTAGATGAATTCTGCTATTTTAAAAGGCAATTTTAAATTACATCTTTGGTAACACTTTATGCACAATGTTTCTTATCAGTGTCATGGGTGAGTATCTGGTCTACCTGAAAAGGCGGGGTGGAGCGCTTGTGGCCCTTCAGATGTTGATCTATAGCCTCCAGCACCCATCAGCTCTTGGCTGAAGCTGCTGGGGACTGTAGCTTAACAGCATCTTGGGTGAGCCCTAGATTTCCCATCCCAATTCTATGAAATCAAGAATTTGGCTTGAAAATACATGTTGTAACAGCTTTCTCTCTGACCAAGGGCCTCATATTGCCAGATACATGCTTCCCTCCTTTCTTCTCAAGCACATTGTGCATAAAGTGTTACCAAAGATGTTTTGCTGATCTCAAGTTGGGCCACTTGAACTTCCTTTAGCAACTTCTCTCGCTTTCTTTCTGTCACACTCTCACTCACCCTCAAATTGTTTCAAATATACCAGAGATGCTAATTTTTGATTGATTATTCTCATTTTCAGTATAAAGAAGCAGAGAAGAGAAAGCACTTGAAGAGTTTAAGAGCACATTTTGAAGCAGCATGAAATGCATGAGCTGATATTGTGGTAGAAGCCTCCATGCAGTCTTTAGAAAGTTAGATGTACTTTAGGAGATACAGACTCTCACTTTCCCTCACTTGGGAATTATTCTTACTGCAAAATTGATGAATCTCTTTATATATATTCAATATATATAAAATATAGAAAGCAAACAAAAAATGATAGAAAGTAAGATAAAGAGAAAAAGAAAGGAAATTAAAAAGAAAAAAGAAACATACAGTTATGCTTTCCGCCCTTCTTTCTATCAAGTAATTATCATCTTAATCTTTTCCCTATCCTCTCCATCCCTTTTTAAATCCCCGAATCCCAAAATCATCCATTCAGTCGTCTTTGTTCAACAGAAAATCCATATACAGTAAGCTTTCCAGTCTTTCAAACAAATCTTTGTCATTTTTGCCCAATTCTCACCCTCATGTATCCCATAGCTTCCCCCACTGGACCATAAGCCCATCCTAAAGTATTGCAAGATTCGGCCCTTAACAACGTCCTCTTAAGCCCCCTTCCAATTTCAGAGCACACCCACCCACACCCTCACCATTGGAGATGGCGAGAAACCTCTCTAAAGTTTTCTCAGTCCTCCCAGGCAGGATTATCAGAGAGTAGGGGGGGGGGGAAACATTAGCAGACAAGATCTTAAGGAATCCTGCCATGAAGGAACTGAGTACATTATGGCCCTGTCACCTCACTAACAGTGCTTGAAATGAATCAAATCAGAAGATAGCTAAGAACAGGCACTCCGGTGGAAGGTTCTGGCAGTCACTGATGAAATCTAGCTGCTGTCAGTGCCACCTGCCATGCAGCTTCAGTTTGGGTTCTTAGTGTTCTGTGCTAAGAAAAAATGGGTGCTTACAATACATTGAGCAAGTCAGTGTGCTTTGATTGCCTTCCATGCGTATATCTTTTGAATGGCTGTGGACCTAAAGTGCAGCTTTCTCTGTCCACTATTGACCAATCTTTTGTGGTGGAGAAGGATCTGGCCTTTGGATGTAGGTTTGCTGTTCCCCACATTTTGTTGCTGGCATTGAAGAGGGCTGCTTTCCTTTTTACCTGCCCCAAATGAATTGGTCACAGGCAGTGGTAACCTGCCTGGTTTTACGCCTGCATGGCAGCTTTACAAAAGTTGGATTTATTTGCTACCAACTAGAGCTATTGTTTTCTTAGAGCAGCTTCTGTTTAATGGGTCCACAGATGCTACTTCTAAAGATTGGTATTTAGAAGATGTTGTGCAGTTGATGGGGACAGGAGAGTATTTAGGCTGTACTATTTCATTTGGAAAACAAATCTAGCCTGTTTTATGAGGTTGGAACTTTACATTCAAAGAAGCTAAAAACTTTGATATAGACTATCAAAGTAGTATAGATATAGATATAGATATAGTTCAATAGAATGTTGAAAGCAACAGGCAACAGGTAATAAAAAGGGTCCCTCATTGAGAGGGAGATGGGCAGGATATAAATATGATAAATTAAATAAATAAATAAATAAATAAATAAATAATAAAATGATACACAATTGCAGTGTACTTTTAGCTTCTCGGTTTGCTCTTATTCTCTTGTTTCTTGGACTCCTTCCATATCCAACTATGCCCTGGAGAATAAGGCTCATCCACACACTCTCTCTGCCCTGGTGTCAATACATCCTGCTAACCATTTGTTGAGGACATATCTTCACAATGGAACCACCATCTCAGTGCAAGACTGAAGCTGGATTAAGGTGATCTGGCAGGAAACTAGTGTTTTCCATTAGAAAACAGAACAAGCCCCCCTCTTTGCAAGCATTCTTTGTCACATGGGGGAGGAGCCTGGGGGAGGTTGTTGATCTTCAGGACACCAATTAGCTGACTGCAGCCATGGGGCTCTGAGGGTGGAATAGAACCTGGGCCTTCCCACCTCTAGTCCAGCACCTTGACTGCTACATCACCCTGACTCTGCCTTCATGCGGATTCTGACAACATATGAACTGGGCCTTTCACAGAGACAGCAACAGCTTCCTGGTGGTGATTCCTACTGAAATCATCTTCATGCAGTTTCAGTAGCTGCTATCTTAAAACTGCAGATATGTCCATAGAAACTAAAGTGATATTCCAGCATTCTCAACATTTATTCATTAAAAGTATTTATATATCCCTTCTCATCAGCAGCAATTCTGAAGCAGTTAGCACTAATCACTAAAAAGGCAACTGATTAAAAATATTAGGGGAGTTAATGAGTGATGAAAGCTGAAATAAAAATATGAGATTTTATAAGACATGTGAAACATGGAGGCTTATAATGGCTGGAGAAAAGGCTTTTTCTTCCTGTCATACAGTAATATAAAATATAGTAATAGAATTTTGGGCCCATCCAATGAAGTGATGGGCAGACATTCAGGACAGTATTATTTCTTTGCACAGCAAGTAATTATGGAACTCTCTGCTGATAGATGCAATGGATATTAACTTGGATGTCTTTGAAAAGAAAATAGTCAAATTCAGAGAAGAAAAGCTTGGTTTATTACCTTTATATCCTATCTTTTTCTGAGAGGTGAAGGTGGCATATTGGTGGTCTTCCCTAGCTTTATCCCCACAAGAACAGCTCTAAGAGAGAGGTTGAACTGAGAGAGTGTAAGGCCCCAAGTCATCTCTCTCTGATGGTGATGTGTAACCTCCACATTCTGAGAGAACATACAAGCAAAAGACAGCTGCTTGGGAGCGTCAACAGGAGAGGTGTTTTAGGAGTTCCTTTGTAGGCTTTCCAAGACTTCTGGTTGGTCCCTCTGGGAAACAGGATGCTAGACTACATCTGAAGGAATGGGAAGGGCTTGGAGATAGGTTCAATCATATCAACCCCTCATGGTTCTTCTTATGGACTAGCCTTTCTTAATCTGGTGCTGTTCAGTTATGCTATGAGCATAGTTTACAGAATCTCCAGCCAGGATGGCTAGTAAGTTTGACTGGAAACCCTTAAAATTGTGGTCCCAGCCTGCCTGGAGAGCATCAGGTTGGCAAAAGCTGTTACTGCTGTTCTTCCAGAACTTTTACAAACAGCCTTCTCTCACATACATTGCATATACACATACACATGACACAAGCTAAGTCTTGGGCAATTAATCAGCACCCTGGGCAGTAGCAGAAGCATTTGTAGGCTGTAATGGTAGGAAGAAACAGGAGAAAGCTGTTGGGGCAGCAGGCTGCTTACTGAGCAGCCCTGACTCAATTTAAACAATTTTCTAAAGTTTTTTTTCCAATTTTACATTCTAGATGCTCATTCAACCTTTCATGTTTGGCCAATCAGTCCTCTATTGTTCTCACTGGCAAAGGTGGGCTGCATGTCCTTAGCAGCAGAAAAGCAGTCCCTCCTCCTTCTGTCCCCTTTTCCCTCTCCTTCCTCAGCAGTTGTCTCCAAGAGCCAAACATAAATGGAACAGCTTACTTATTGTAAAAGTGTTGCTTGCTCTTCCAAGAGTGAGTAATGTACCAGCATGGCAGGGGGAATTGCTTTGTTTTTGACCTCTGGGGGTAGCCCCATTGGAGCTCCGCGGTGCTTTATCCACATTCTTCATTTCTGTTTCCACACGTCTATGGGTCTAAAATGAGCGTTTCTGACTTTTCATGGAAAAACAAGGGATGGTGATCAAGATCAGTGCCACTTAAATATAAAATTATTTTGTTTTAGCTATACAGAACACCTCGGAAATGTTACATAAACTGACAGGAAAAGGCAAGTTTCAGGTGGATTAGGCACACCTTTCTACTGGGAGAGCGGTTTTCTATTTGTTCCATAAATAGCTAAATAATATCTGGGAGTTTGGAGTCCATTTCCAGAATCTTAAACTGTTTTTATTGACTTTTTATCTGGAAGTAGATTCCCTCCAGCAAGTGAACTGGGGTGGGGTGGGGGAGCTTTGTAGGAGCATCCTCATTTTTTCTTGTCTCCTCACCCAATTTATCTCCCAACTCCACTTCCACCAAACCTCTGTCTTCTTGAAACGATTAAAGGTAACATTCCTCATAATAATTATTTGGCCTTCAGAGCACAAATGTATAGAACTGCATAGTAAAAAAAATATGGCCAGCCCAGGTTTCCTGTTATCAGGCAATGTTCTGCTGTCTGTTCCACCTTCACCATTGAAAGGGTGAAGGAAGGAGCATTTAGGTGCACTTCTTCTTGGGGGGGGGGGGGGGGGCTTTGAGATTTTCAACCATTTTGTAAACACCTTCATGCCCTTGTAGAGAACTCAAGGCCAACTCCGTTTAGAAGAAGTGTGCTTTTGTTGTGTGTGTATATTTGGGGGTGGGGCAAGAATACCCAAATTTTACACTTCCTACGTTATGACGACACCTTACCTCTGCTGCAGGATGGAACAGGGGAGGGGGGGAGAGGGCAGTGACACCTTGCAGTGCTGCCTGTCTGTGCTGTGAATTAATTACCATGTAGTGAGTTGATCAGCTTTCCCCCAGACCAGATTTCGATTTGTGTGCCATCAAGTAGAAAATTAACATGGACACAGGCCAGAAATGTTGCATGCCTGAGCGCGCACGGCTGCTGAAGAGCCTGTAGAGGAGAGGAGGGGCGTTTCTGGGAACTGATGACATCCAAGCTGGCTGGCCCTTCAGTAGGCTTTAAGAAGCAAAAGGCAAAGTGGGCATTGGCAGGATGGAGGGGTCAGTTCCCTTTCTCACTCATGAATTTAGAAAATCCTTTAAAAAAAAAGCCAGGGGAACATTCATTCATACCAGTCGCTGAAAGAAAGAGGCACAGCTTCATTTTAGTCAGGAAAGTGTTTTCCTCCATTTTCATTCCATAGATATAAATTGGGATTATCTGGTGGCCTGAATGGATTGATAATCTGTCACTGTTAGCTGCTTTGTGAAATCAGCAGTCTCTCTATATTAAATTCTCCTGTGATGCATGTCCTTGAATCCCCATTACACCTTCCCTGTAGAATCTGTGTAGGAAGCTGCCTGTTGTTTCTCCGTCTAGCACAAAATTGTTGGCTTCGACTCACAGTGGTTTTTCACCATCTCAGCTGGTGAGGAGAAAGACTTTTCTTGCTTATTTTGGAGGCATCAAAAGAAACTAAGGATGGGAGATTCAGGACAGATAAAACTAAGCAATTTGCGTAGCACATAGTTAACTTAAGGAAGTCATTGCCAGAAGATGTCACAACTTTGAATGGCTTTAAAGAAGATTAGAAAAACTCATGAATAATAAGGCTATCACAGGTACTAGTCATACTGCATATATAATACTTCTTGTAATCACTTCTTGTTTGTATATTGGCCATTAGGAATTGTGGGTGGGAAGATGCTGTTGTCCTCTTGTGGACTTCCCAACAGTATTGATTAGCCAGTTGGGTAAGAAAATGCTGCATTAGATGAACTTTTAGTTTGACTCAGCAAGACTCTTTATATTCATCTGATTGTTTTCTAATTGAAGAGGTCAGAGACTGAATTTAAGATTTTCTGTATGCAAACCTAATGGTTGACTACTGAGCTATGGTCTCCATTAATTCTCCATCCATCAAGGAGTTTGTTGCATATCGTATTCATCTTAGCCTATTCAGGCAGTCCACAGCCCTGCATTTCCAAAATCTTGTGGAAAAACCATTATTTGAGATTTGTGGAATATTCCTTAGACAATTCAAGTTTTGCTTTGCACATAAGAAGGGTGAAGGCTGACTTAGAGTTGATACATCAGATGCCAGAGGTGAAGTTTGTAAAGCCAGAGAAGATACTAAGCTTTACTACAAACTTGAGGAAAAATACTAAGTATAATCATTCTTTATCCTCCACTCTTCAGAGGCAGAAAAATTCACATGAGCTCAATATGACACCAGGAGGAGCTAATGATGAAAATGTCATGGTATAGATTTTGAAATAATAAACTGTGCTTGAATGTTCTATTTCATTATGATTGAATCTAATGATTAATGTTCTGACAATAATATTTGGTGGTAGATAAATCTGTCAATTCCATCCTTGTGAATGCAGCAGATTCCAGCTCTCTTGGACTGTAGGTTTCTCTTTGTGCCATTAAAACCAGACTCAGAACCATCACAGATCTTCCAGATGGAGTGATTATATCTCATTGAGCTCCTGCAGAGATGGCAATATTTCATTAATGGCACTTCAGCTCTGCCTCATCCCCAGCTGCACCCAAAAAAAAAAAAAAAACACCACCCTCTGTGGGAGTCAATGCTTACAAAAGAAGCAAAGCAAGTTTTTAAAAACTTGCACACACTTATATTTGTATCTGTAACTTGTGGCTACAATGCTTTTTTTTTCCATTGGGAAAAAAACAATAAAACTTTAAAAATGATCTTTCCATAATTAATAGAGCTTAATTTGAACTAGGGATTGTTTTGTTACAAATATGTTTTTGGAGATGGGTGCTTCTAAACATCTGCACATACCTTTCCCTCATCACTGCATAATTATGGCCAGTCACCATCCGCATGGGTTGATGGGGGGATAGGACCACACACTTCTAAGCAGCATCTGGGCTTTCCTTGTCTTAGGATTAGGAACTGAGCAGTATCTTTTATTGATTACGTGCATGTGTTTGTTGGTCCTAAAAGTGATAGGAAAGTTTCCTATCCTTAATCAAAACCATCAATCCTCAACATGGTTCTGGTTAGAAATAGAGAAATTTACAATAAAGGAGAGAGGAATTTAAGTACTATATGAATGAATGAGTCCATTATTAAAACCATATGCAAAGGATGATTCTCAGTGGGCTACTGTGAGGCAGTGCTTCAGAAATGAGAAACCTGGATACAAATGGCTCATTCATCACATTGTTCAGTAGGTGACTTGGAGTTACTCACTGTCTCCCTGCCTAATTTTAATGTTACAGCACGTATTGGAGAATGTGATGCTGATGGTTGAGCACTTTGTAGGCTGAAATGATAAAGAACAAAGCTTCAGGTATATATGCAGGGGCTTCTTATGTGCATCTACATCTACAATTTTCTTCATTCTCTTTTATCTGTCTAGCTAGCTAGCTGATTTATGTAGCAGCCCGTCTTGCAATTGTCCAAATATAGCAATTAAGTTATATAGGATTAAAACCAACAAATATAACAAAAGCAAAAACAAGAAACAACAACAACAACAACAATAGCAAAACAGCATCCGAAGATAAACTAACCTAATCCATACAACCACAGCCATGTGAAGAAAAGTCACATTGAAGGGTCCACCCAACCTCCAGACCCCACAACCGTGGGAACATCTAGAACCTAGGTCTTCAAGGACTTATAAAATAGCAACAGGGTTGAGGCAAAAGAATCTCAGGGGGCATGATGTTCCAAAGGGCAGGTACTGTAGCAAGAAGGCAAGCTTTTAATGAACCAGTTCACCAAAAAGTAGATTTGAATAACTAGTATATTTCTGGGAGATTTGTAATAGAATAGGGATTTTTTACTTCCAAGATTTCACTCCAACAGCCACAAATAACTATTTCTTTTCTCCTCTGCTGAAATGAAGAAAACTTGAAGTAACCCAGAATGGAATTTTGTGGCCTGAGAGTTCTGGTATTCAAAACAAATGTCTGATGTCAGAGCGTATATTTCTTTGCTCTGGGCTCTTGTTGATGGATCTCGAAGTTCTAATAAAAAAAGCAAAGTTGATTCTTCCACTCCTGGTTTAGAGAATATTAACACAGGTGACAAGAGTGTGGAAACATTTCCTATTGCAGAAGAGGAGAAGGTGCCCTTGTATGCATTCAGGATGAATTGATGCAATCGAGCCATTCAGAAAGTTCCCCTCCCCCTCCCAGAGTAAGCAACAAGTATTCTTATAAAGAAAATTTAGTTACACCTCAGGTTACAGTGTGGTCTGGTAAGCCCCAAGGAGGTTGTTCCATCAGACTGCATCTGCCTTCCCAGATGAAGAGAGGTCATCTACAAGAATAAGGACCTTCTCAGCAGTTGCCTCTTTGCTGCAGATTTCAGTTTTCAAGCTGCTAGTAGTCCTAGCTGTTCAAGCCCAGCACTTACCACTTCAAAAAGTAATTGAGGAAGGTGTTTGGGGTTGCTATATTAACTAGTCAGCATTTTAAAATCCAGCCCTAGTATATATTTTTTCATCTGTGAATTCTTTTAAAGCCCTTTGGGTACTAACAATGTTGGATGAATCTGCTAACTGTCAAGGAACTCGGGCCTCTTCACACCATTTTGCAACTCAACTTGCAAAGCTGTGCACCATGGTTACTGTTTCTTCCTTGTATTCTGATTCTCCATCAGGTGCTAACAAAAGTTTACTATTCCTTCCCAGAGTGGGGCATATCTAAGATTTTGAGATCTACAGGACTTGATTAAGTTACAAAGGAAGAGATGGGGATGAGCTTTTACAAAGAACAACTGTGTTTCAAAACCTCTAGTTGAGAAAATATTGTTGTCACAGAACCCACTTACCTTTGTGATGTATAACTCATATGCTTGAGAATTATGAGGGGCCGGGGTTCTTCAGCACTCAGGAATGATGCTAGTAGCTTGGCTGCTGATGCCGCTTCTCCTCTCTCCAAAACAAAGGCAACAACACTAGATTAGAAAACTAAACATCAAACAAGAAAAGAAAGAAACCTTTGTTTTAGAACCCAGCATGATGACCCAATCTTCCTTGTATTCCTGCACCTGGCCCAAATTCTCCAAAATATAATGGGTTATACACAGTTAGCTTCACTACAGAACAAAGAATGCATGGACTACCACCTTTCTCAGTCACAACAGGAATAGCCTGAATTCTCCAACCAGTATCGTGAATCTCCCTAACTCTAAACTAAATAGGCATTTAACTGGGGCTCTCCTTAGGCCTAGGATACAGTCCTATAGTGACCTGGAGCCTTTCTCCTCTGAAGTCTTGGAATTAATATCTTGACCTTCCAGTAATACTTCCTGCAGACAAACTGCACCAGCAGTAGTAACAAACTCCTCCAGATGGTTGTAACAAGGATTGCTTCTGCTACCACTCTTAAGCATTAATTACCACTTAGTCTTAGCCATTCTGCCCATGATGCCACTCAGCACATGACGCCACTCAGCCTAAGAGACAACACAGCGTAAGTGATCTCTTGTTCTCAGATTCTCCTCAAAGATACCAGACGTATCTGTGCAACCTGATGAATGAACTTTGAATGCTGTACAGTATTAAATCTGCACAGGTTCTCCTCAGGCATATTTTGTCTGCTGCCCAAAATTTGTAGCTCTAGACAGTATCATTTCCAGCATTCACAATTAGGCTGTTTAGTTATATGAACTCCATTTTCAAATTTATAAATACCAGTAGTCCATATTTACATACAGCAGAGGTGTACAGTCTGTGGCCCTAAAGTTACATGCACCCACCCAAAAGCCCAGGATGTGGTTTTCCAGAGCCTTTCTAAAAGTAACCACCAATAGCATATATAATGTGCCAGAATGGAAAAAATACTAAATCCATGGAGATGTCAACCCTTCAAGGTAGACCAGACTAGGAAATGAAAGTCATGTAGACTAATACTACTTTTAATATAAGGTTACAGTAACAGAATCTTGCAAGTCTGAATGTGATTCCTCCCTCCCCTTTCTCTTTGTGAGAACTAGGGAGGGGCTTGTCTGAGATGCTTTCTCAGGTTACCTGAAGTTAACCATGACCTAGCCCCAGGTGTAAGGTCACACAGCTACCTAGAAACATATTTAGGATTCCCTTACTAACTTTGCTCAGACTGAAGAAGCTCCTTGGATAAGGAGCGAAACGTTTCCACTGAGAAAACAGAAATCCAGTTGACATGATTCAAGCTACAGACAATTCCACCTGGATGACTGAGAACCTTCATAGACATATTCTCAGGTTACAGTTCTGCCCTGGACTCAGGTTTCTTTTATCTGACCATTGTCTTGGTAGCAGCTCTTCCTCCTTGACCTTCCTTGAGATCATTTCTTCTACCCATTACAGGGGATTATATTAACTGTATTTAATTTGAATAAAATATAATTGCATTCAGGGGCATCTGCAGTGGAGATGAACAAAGTCAAGATGGCAGCTGTGATCAGAGCAATCCCTTCCTTTATGTGAATCATGTATGAAATGCACATAAAAGGGCAAGGCTTTTATCATGTGGTCACAGCTGCCTTCTTGACAATTTCAACCCCCTCCACGGATGCTCCTAATTGCAATTGATTCAAAGAATTAATTTTGTCCTGATCACACACACACCCACGTTTTGGAGTGCAGCTCTTAGCGCTCTGGCCACGTTGGGTGAGGCTTATTGGAGCTTTGGTCCAAAATATTTAGAAAGCATCAGGTTGCTAATACTGCCTTAAGAATTTACATCGGCTATGTTTCAAACAATGCTCACTCAACAAACTGAAAAAAAAGGGGGGTATCTGGGAATAATTGATTATAGGACCAGCCTTGAAGAGAAAATGATAGTGTTTTGTTTATTGCCACTTGCAAGTCCCATTTAAAAGCATTCCAAAGCAGCACAAGTGACGGACAGCCCATCCTAAATTGTATCATTTGCTTCTCCAAAGCCTGTGGGTGGGAACCCTGTGCTTAGTTATGAGTGCCAGCCGCTCCCAGAAACAGCCGCTCACCAGAGGCAACCACAAACTTGTAACAGAGCTAGGAACCAGAAATTGCAAAAGAGCTAGACACCAACTCGATCTTTCTACAGCAGGGGTGGAGAACCTTTTTTCTGCCAAGGGCCATTTGAATATTTATAACCGGGGGGGCGGGGGGGTTTCTGGGATTTCCGGGGGCCGGAGTTTGCAGGCGGGAGCCAATCACAAGCACTGGGGGGTGGGGTTTGCGGGCGGGAGCCAATCCCGTGGAAGGGGCGGGATTTGTGGGCGGGAGCCCTGCGGGCCTTAGGCGGGAGCCCCGTGGGCCGTATACGGCCCGCGGGCCTGACGTTGCCCACCCCTGATCTACAGGAAGAGTTTGCGGCAATGCTATTGTGGGGCTAGAAAGTCACCCAGAACATAGAGGATTTGCTCGCTTCCCCAGCTTCCAATGTTACGTATACCATTGTCTGCTAGAAATACCTTTCTGCATAGGACTGGCATATTCCATGTATTAATGTATGCTGACAGCCAGTAATTGTTTTGTGAATGGCCACTATTAATAGGGTGCTTATCTGTACTGCCTGTATTTCATTTCCCATTTCTCAGCATAATATTTCAAGTGTCTGATAAAATAGTTCCTGGTCTCCCAAAAGTATATTGCCCCATCATTTTTTTCCTTTGCAAGTAGGCAAATAAGAGTTTCTGTATATTGTTCCAGTTTATGTATGTATGTAGTTATCCTACATATCAGTCAGGAGTAAAAGTGATGTGATTCAATATTCACCTTTCTTATTTAAGAAAGTTTGTCTTTCAAAACGTCAATCTTATCTCTTACGTATATTCGATTTAGGATTTTAGTACTTGATCTTCTGGATTGGCCGGAACCTGATGTAAATGATATGATTTGATTTTCATAAATCAAATGAAAATGATGATGATATGATTTTCATAAAACCCACACATTATTCAAAAAAACGGAACATTTAGAGCAGCCATCTTGCAGGAAAACCATAGCTCGCACACATCTATTTCCTTGTTTCCATTCAGCAACTCCAGCCACTCACTCAATCACTGATTAAGAACTTTGTTTTCCAGCAGCAAAATAGAAAGAGAGATGTTAATGGCCTCTCTTGGTCTCCACAAGATACATTTGAGGAAAACATACGCTCTGGGTTATAGTTCTGCATCTGGAAAAAATGCCTTAGATAGGATTAATAATCATAAATACAAACAAAAACATCACTTTACTGCCAACAATACCTATTACCACATAGCAGCTGTCACAGAGTTGTCATGAACATTTTAGTTAATCATGTGGAAAGAGTTAACAGAGTAAGTAAAAAGCTCTGCAGCTGAAGTGGAGGATTGGTCTAAGTCAGAGATGGGCAACCGGTCTCTCAAAAACCACATTCCCTTGGGTAATCTGCTAGAAGTGCAGGGGGGGGGTGCCCACTTTTTCCTCTTTATAATATCTCTGCAGATAAAGGACAGATCACTCTTACCAGTGATTTGAGCTTGCATAAGATTTTTGAAAAGTAGCCCCCAAACTGAATGAAATTAGCCCAAGGGCTGCAAGGTTTTCCATCCCTGGTGTAGAAGGAAGAACACGCTACTCTAGAAAAAGAGGGTCTCTGTAACATGGGAACTGGGAATGAGAAAGCTGAGGACAGGCAGGAGGCAAGATGAAGCAGATTTATTTGGTGTCATGCACAGGTGCGGGTAAGACGCCAGGCTTCTCGATCGGAAGATCGCAAGTTCGGAGGTTCAAATCCCTAGCCCTGCGTGACGGAGTGAGCTCCCGCACTAGCCCCAGCTCTTGCCAACCTAGCAATTTGAAAGCATGCAAATGCAAGTAGATAAATAGGTACCACTTTGGTGGGAAGGTAACAGCGTTCCACGCGCGTCATGCCAGCCACATGACCGTGGAAGCGTCTTCGGACAACGCTGGCTCTTCGGCTAACAAACGGAGATGAGCACCGGCCCCTAGAGTCGGACATGACTGCACAAATGTGCGGGGGGAAACTTTACTTTTTTTACAGGTGGTAGCACACAAGACATACAGGTGCTGCATTGTTTCAAAGTAAACTTAACACTTTGCTGCTGATAATGAAGATGTAATGGGGGTAATTTGGAATATAAGTAAGATTGGCTGTTTGCATATTCTTCTCCATAGCTTGTTTCTTAACTGATTTGTCTTTGTTTTTCCTTGCAGGTGTGGGTACCAGAGATTACTACAGGAAGATTGGCTATGGGCTAGAAGGGCCCTATATGGTGAAAAGACTGGACTGACCAATTTAGTAAGGAACACCTGAAGCTTTGTCTTTGCACATTAAGGCCAGAGCAGAATGGAAATACCATGGCCTTGCTACAAGCATTGTTTGAGCTGGCAAAACAAGGTTCATTCAGATCACTTGATATCAAAGAGGCGTTTCTCTTGAGTATCACATTCAGATCCACGCCATGAATTTTGTTGGCCCTTTCATAACTAGCAAAAAAACACCTGACCGTCACCACATTTCTCTGGTTATCATTTACAAATGGATAACAGCCCTGGAAATATTCAGGATTTCAGGTCTATGGTGTTATAAGGTGTCTGCAACATAGACTGCTTTATATCAGCTGTAGCTATTTTTAACAGATAGCATGGGGCTTTCTTTTGTTTTAGCCTAATGTTAAGTGACAATTGCCTCTTGTATAAGATTAAACTTGCCACTTTTAGTATCTGCAATGTTAGCCTGACCTTCGGTTGCTTACTTGATACTCTCAGAGTATATCTGGCATTATAGATAAAGTTTACACTCTCATTTGCAGATACACAAGAGAAGAGGAGTCATCCCTTCTACAAAGTAAAACTGCTCATGCCAATTAAATACAGGTTTTGCATTCACTGTTTATTTATATTAACATCTGTATCCCATCACTCTTAATATGTATGCACCAGTGTGGTTCACAAAAGCTTATGACCACCATGCTGTATCAAACCATAGAATCATTAAAATGTATATAAAATCCAGTGGAGGGGATTATAGATAAATCAACTTAAAGCAAGCAACATATTAAAAAGCTTGCCAGAATCAAGGTGGGTTTATCTCAATGAGGAGAAATTGCTGTAGGCTATTCAAAAATTCAAGTTTGAGTTAATATATTCTAAACTCATACCATGTCAGGCTTTCAGTGTTTTGGCTAGGATGCAATTTGTGATTTCCAATACTGGAGGGAGAATTTTGTACCAGGTTGTAAATGGAGCAAAATGGCTGCATCTCTCTCATTTCACAGACAGGTTTCCCTGCACACTACTGTAACAGGATTCCCCCTCAAAGTATTGCGGGTTTTTTGCATGCAGGATTTGGGTTTAGTCCCTGGCAGTATCTCCAATCTGAAGGACCTCAAGTCACTAGACTGGGAAAGGCCTCTCTGCTAAGACCTTGGAGGTTACCATTGTTACTGTAAGCAGCATTGCTTTCTATCATCCTGTTGTCCTCTCAGACAATATCCCAGAATTCCTGTGGGATATCAGGTTGGGAAGGTTAACCTAGATGGACCAAAGGTCTGATTCTCTCTAAGGCAGCATCATACATGTACACAACCTGCTTGATACATAGGTGCCTGGCATTGGAGCCAGTTTCTTTCTGGGACTCAACTATCTCTCCTGGGATCCTTCCAGTAACTCCAGTAAATTGAGTTTGTTGTACTTTTACTCGGTAAATTGAGTACTCAATAAATTGAGTAAATTTACTGGAGTTACTGGAAGAATTCCAGTGGAGATTTCATTCATTCATTCATTCATTCATTCATTCATTCATTTAATTTATATAGCCACCCATCTCAGACCAGTGACTCTGGGCAGCTTACAATAATAAAAACAATCAGACAATAAAACAATACAAAAAATTAAATATAAATGTACTTGAGTCTCTGAAAGAAACTGGCTCCATTGACTTTCCCTTCCATGCCAGTTCCTGCTTCTCCAGAGCTGGCACCTTCATAATTTCTTTTCAATGTCTTGACAAAGAGAAAGACTTAATCTGAAGCGTCATTGATACAGGGGCCTTGACCCGTTTGCCATTGAGGAGGCAGCAGAGGGGAGAGGATCTTTTTCCTTCCCCACAAAATGTCAAGGTTGCCATTTGGTTCAAGGCAGTGGAGCCAGGACATGCATTTGAGGGTAGGTGAGCAAAGGTGAGGCATTCACAGTCTCACTCAGCAGCTCCTTGAAGGATGTGAACATGTGGCCAAAAATAAATGTATAAAAGCACCAATTTTCAGCACTGTCACCACAAATAATATTTTTTCTAGGGTTGAGGAGGAAAAGGGAAGGAGGCAATGCAAGCCACAGCTGTAGTGTTGTCAAGAAAAGCACATGGACCTGGCCATGAAGTCACCAGGAGTCAAGTTTGATTCAAAGGAGGTACGAAGGTAAAGGAACCATCTCAGTCAAAGCCAGGGACAGCACTTTGGTAGGGATCTTGTATGCTGGGCCCTGTATGATGCCTGTGAGCCTCCAAATGACCATCTCTGTGCTTGTGGAACAAGACAGAATCCCGCAAAATGCAACATCCAGAGGACAGCACAAATCCTGATCGCGTGTCTAGGCAAAGTGAAAATCCCCAAGCTCCCTTGTTTAAGTTCAATTGATGCAACTTTCAGTTGTAGCCATTCTGCAGAAGTGGGAGTGGTGGGAACACAGTTAAGATTCCTATAAACCACCTAAAAGAAGCAGATGTATTTGAAACTATGTAAGCAAAGGCTGCTGAATAAACTTTGCAGTGGTGAGGGGGGAACTTTTGAGTTTTATCGATTTGCATCTGATGCTGATTCAGATTTTGCTCTATGAGTAGCCCAAACCAGAGTGAATTATGTAAAATGAATGATCATGCAAGTGCTTTAAAATTCCATAAATTATACTGGATGGAGTTTGGGCTTTCTTAATCTAGCCCAAAATGTATTGGGCTATTTGTTGAGTTGAAAGCACAACACAAATACTACAAACCTTTGCTGCAAGGTTGTAGTTGCCTGAAGAATTGTTTTAGCTAAGGAGGACTTACAGAATTGCCATGACTACATGCAAATCCCGAGATCCTTGTTACCCCACTTCCAAACCACTGATTCCAGTGGTGAAAGCAAACGGTGGATGCCTTTCTCTTCCCAGCTATACATAAAACAGCCCCAGGAGGAAGCAGAGGCTTCAGTAGGACCAACGAAGATTGGAGAAAATTAAAGCATGCCTGTACCAGCCAAATAGCTCTCAACTTTTCAAAATACCAGCGATGACTAGCCTTCTATCAGCCTTGGAGCAAGGCACAGGGTACCTGCTTGTGTAATTTAAAGCGCCACCTGCCAGGTTTCATAAAAAGCTGCAACAAGAGGTGTTTTCTTCTAGCTGTGTATGATTTGCCTTACAGGGCTGAGAATGAAACAATTCCTGATTTGCTGCTTGTACAATTTCTGCTTTTTTTTTCTCTGTGCAAAGCAGGGTAGTGTATATCCAATATAGAGTCAAGATAATAGCCGTTCAACCTGGACCTTAAATTTAAAAAGAAATACAGATTAGAGGTTCAGAACAGAGTGAACAGTGTAGAGAAAGAAACATTCAGCCTTGACCTACAAAGCATTATTCAGAAAAGAGAAAATTCATTCCCCCTAGATATGCCGCCTCCCAGGCCTAAAAGACTTGGGATGCTGCCGTTTTTTAATTAAATGCTCGGGATGTGTTTGTACAGTGCCTGCCCCATATTGTTCATTTATTTTATACATTTAAGCCCTATTCTGTTTCCAGGTCTCCTTTCCTGAAGAAAGTAGTTCTGCCAGGGTCAAAATGGAACGTCCCTGTCCCATCTTTACTTCTCTAAGGCAGAGCTTTCCGAACTGTGTGTCGGGACACGTTAGTGTGTCGGCTGCAGTGTCTGGGTGTGTCGCGGCTGCTGCTGCCTCCGAGCCCTGCCAGGATTCCGCACAGGTCCTAGTGCCTGCCTTGTGCCTGGCTGCCTCCAAACCTGCCCTGCCAGGATTCCGCGCAGGTCCTAGTGCCTGCCTTGTGCCCTGCTGTAAGACTTTGTTGCGAAATGATGCATGTCTAAAAAGTATGTCACCAACATGAAAAGTTTGGAAAGCTCTGCTCTAAGGGCTCTGGATTGAGTCTAGAGGGGTAGAGCAGATAGGTAAGGCCCATCCTGCCACAGAACAGCTTGGCTAGAAACCAGGAGACTGAGAGTTCTAGTCCTGCCTTAGGCACGAAAGCCGGCTGGGTGACCTTGGGCCAGTCACTCTGTCTCAGCCCAACTCACCTCACAGGGCTGCTGTTGTGGGGAAAATAGGAGGAGGAAGGAGTACTAGGTATGTTTGCCCCCTTGAGTTATTTATAAAAATAATAAAGGCGGATAGAAAGTAAGTAAGGATCCCACCAGGGCTGAAGTTGCAGTCCTACCTCTTCCTATTGTTCTTATTCTACCTTTGTTCCCCCTACATTTCAATGTATTACATGCACACTTCCAGGACTGTCCTGCAGTTGTACATAGTAGGCTGAGAAGGTTTCGGTTTTATTGATGATGTCCTGAAGCTTGAAGGGGCCAACTAGTTCCTGTTACCTCTTTCTGTCACATTTGGAACAATTGATAAAGCCTCTTTTGCATGCAGAGCACCCTGAGCTCATTCTCATATACAAGTATCTCCAAAGAAGAGTCCCGGGTGCCCCAAGGTTGTTTTTCGTTAATGGCTGAACTGAGACTTTCTGCATGAAAAGCCTGTGCACAGTCGCTGGGCCAAATCTTCATCCCATAGGAAGCAGCTTCATCATGGGTTACTCTATCTGTCCATCTAGCTCAGTATTTTCTACTCTGAAGGTCAGTGGCTGTCCAAGTTCTTTTAACGTAGGTGCTAAGTGGTCTTTTACAAACTGGAGATAGCAGAAATTACTTTTAGGATTGATGGTGTGTCTGTCGTTGCCCCAGGAGGTCTTCAAGAGAAGCAGGACTCTCGTCTGTTCAAAATGTTCTAGCATTTTGACTATAGAAGTCCTGTATTATCCCTTCCAATTCAGTAGAGCCAACACAAAGTTTTAAAAATCAACCCCATAGCAGTCAAATAATAGTCTACAAATAATGGTGAACCAGAGGCCATCTCCACTCTACCACTGTGCTGTAGACTCCACTCTGAGAAAGGTTGCAGAGTAACCAGTACTATTCAGATCAGCCCTCCCCAGTTTGGGTACCTTCCAGATGTCTGAGATTCCTATAATTTCTAATCAGCATAGCCAGTAAATGGAGAACATGAGCCCTGATGGATCAAGCCAAAGATCCATTTAGTCCAGCATTTTGTGTCACATACTAGCCAACTGATTGGATTGGGGAAGCTTACAAGCCTGGACTGAGGGTGACAACCCTCTTTCAGTGTTGCTTCCCAGCAAACATTACCTAACAGCCTTCTGTATTAGTAACCCATGGTAGCCTGATCTTCCATGAAGCCATCCCATTATCAAACCAACCAAATTGGCTGCCATTACCACAGCTGCCAGTAGCAAATTCCAGAGTTTAATTAGGCATATGTGTGGGGAGGGGGAATCACCACTTCCGGGTTCTGTCGGGACAGACTAAAGTGTTGCAACACACAGTTTGGAAAGCTATGGCCTAATCTCTTAAGGTCTCAAGCAATCCAACTAGGGATTGATTTCCCACTCAAAATGAAAAACAAAATCTGCACCATGGCTGTATCAAGGCCCTTAACGCTCAGGAAGAGAGTTGTTGTTCCAGCATGTATTTATTTACTGAGTCTCTAAGTAGGCTGGTAAAGCCAGATGCTACCCGAGTTCCACCCCCATTTGCTGCTGACTACACTTTCAGGTATATTCCATTAGTAATGTATATTAGTAAGGTATAATCCAGTAGTAATGTATGGCTGTGAGAGCTGGACCATAAGGAAGGCTGAGCGCTGAAGAATTGATGCTTTCGAACTGTGGTGCTGGAGAAGACTCTTGAGAGTCCCTTGGACTGCAAGGAGGTCAAACCAGTCAATCCTAAAGGAAATCAACCCTGACTGCTCATTGGAAGGACAGATGCTGAAGCTGAAGCTCAAATACTTTGGCCACCTAATGTGAAGAGAGGACTCACTGGAAAAGACCCTGATGCTGGGAAAGACTGAAGGCAAAAGGAGAAGGGGACGGCAGAGGATGAGATGGTTAGATAGCATCACCGATGTAATGAACATGAATTTGAGTAAACTCCGAGAGACAGTGGAGGACAGGAAGGCCTGGCGTGCTATGGTCCATGAGGTCACGACGAGTCGGACACGACTACACGACTGAACAACAACAACACTTTAAGGGCCCTTCACTCTTTCTGAAGCTCAGACATCTACATGGCTGTACAATGGGAGAGGCTATAAAAGGATGATCATCTGAATATGAGCTCTCGGACAACAGCGACCTACATTTTCAGGCTGGGAAGGCACAAAAGTGAATAGTGAGGGCTTCCTCCATATTGAGGTGAATTGAGGATCATTGTACTCTGAATACTCTTCAAGGCCTTGCTGGGCTGCTGACTGGAAACATGACAGAGGCTATGTTTACAGCCAGAGGTACTTGAAGCCTCTGAGCAATACCAAGCCCCAAAGAAGCACACACTGTATTGTTACATTGCTTTTTATTTGGCAGTAAATTTTCTCATTAATATGCTGGTTTCCACCATTACCACCATCATTTTTATCTTTTGCTGTCAGAGGACTACATTTTAACTGAATGCCTGAGAATGACAATATTGTTGCATCTCAGTGAAAACAAATCACTGGTATTTCCAAAACCAGCTGGCATTCCTACACCCCTGTCTCTCTCTTTATAACATCATCAGATCTGGAACAATATATTCTTTTCTGTCATTTGACTGTTTTATATACCTTCTGGTCTCTTCCAGTTATGTATGTTGACTATGTTGTGATTTTTGTTGTGACATTGGATAAACTCATTTCATGTTCTATTTTATTGCAAAATAAAAAAAAGCCAGGGAGAAATCCAGCCCCATTTGTTTCAATGACCTTAAGCATATCTCAGGGCAGGTAAGAACTGCCATGAAAAACTTCTCCTTTCACAGCACATCACCATTGAGAACTCATATATTCATTGCTAATATTTACAGGAAAGTGAACAGGTTGCTGTCAAAACTCCAGTCACAGTTGAGAAGCAGGACAGAAATGCAATAGAACCCCTAATTACATTCCCTAATAATTAGTGTTTTTCCTATAGGTACCTGTTAGCTCTTTGAGTCCATAGGTTCCCATAAGTACCTGTCAGCCCTTTGAGGTAGTCCAGACAGGAAACTAAAATCATGAGTACTAATACTACCCTTATTGTAAGGTTACAGTAGCAGAATCTTGCAAGTCTGAAAGCACTTCCCCCCTCCCCTGCCTTTACTTTCCAGAGAACCAGGGAGGGTCCCTTCTGAGATGCTTTCTCCACTCCCATCCCTCCTTTGCACTCAGATTTCATTTATCAGACCATTGTTGAGGCCAGTGTTTCTCAACCTTGGCAACTTTAAGAAGTCTGGACTTCAACTCCCAGGATTCCCCAGCCAGCTAAGGTTGAGAAACACTGGTCGAGGCTGTGGCTCTTCCTCCTGTTTCTCAAGGTTATTCTCTCAGCCCATTACAGTACCCTACTGGCATCTTGAATAATAACATTCCATTGGCTAATAGTCCTTCCTGCTATAAAAGAGAATAATCAGCCATTGTTAGAAACAAAATAAATTCTTAGAGAATCATAGAATTGTAGAAATGAAAGGCACCACAAGGACCAGCTAGTCTAAAGTTCTGCATTGTGAAGGAAAACCAATTAAACCATTCATGAGAACCAAATTCAAGCAGGAATGGCTCCCCTCGATACAGCACATTACACAGGAAGGCGGATTTCAAACATTTGGAATATGGCTTCCAGGATTTAAATAGAAACCAGTAACAATCTTTAATGTTTAATGTAAAGTACAGATATCTTAACTGTGGTTAGCAATTGGGGAAGGGGAGGATGTGTTAGTAGAAGGTCTTTTTGCAAAGCTTTAAATTCATATTTAATCGTTATTTATTTATTTATTTATTTATCCGATTTATATAGCCGCCTATCTCACAAAGTAAGCAACTTTGGGTGGCGTACAAAAAAGCTAAAACAATTTAAATACCTAAAACCATTATCATTATTAATTATTAAAAAAAAACATTAAGAACTATAAAAACTGAACTAAAAACAAAAAAAGACAAAGGGATATTAATAATAATGGAGCCACCTCACTAGTTCACCCGTTATTTTTCTTATTCTCCTGTATTTCACCATTTTAACAATAAAGTACCAAATTTTTAAAAATTATGAGAGGTGGGTGCTCAGCCTCTTAAAAATCTCCAGATTAGTTTAGGTAGATGAATTGCCAAGTGTCCATGCCTCTTTGATCAGGGGCTAGGGCAATTAGTTCTTTTAGATCCAGAGACAATAGCACACCAGTGGATAAAGAAACTTAAAGCTTTATTATAAACAGACAAAGTTGAGCAGAAGCACAGTTTAACTAAATTACACAGAGCATAACAAGCATAGCATAGCATACAGAAATACATACATACCAAGCAAACAAGGTGATACCTGATCTCCTATAGGCTGCCAGGAGCCCTCTAATAAGGACAGCAGAGATACCCCAAGGTGGCAATTTTCACAGCACCCAGCACTCAGGCCTGTGTGGACTCCTAAACTCCAAAGACAATCCTAAGGTTTTTATCAAAGCCTGGCTCCCAAACCCCGTGACCAAGTTTCCATGGCACTGAAGCTCCATGGCCTGACCTTGACTGGGATTCTTCATGTGGTCCCGGCACCTGACCATGACATCATTCCAATAGCCTGGAAAGCGATCAGATAAACCAGTGCTTAACCAAAACAATCTCTTATCATCCCCCCCATTCCAAGCCACTAAAGGAGTGGCTGGAGGAGTGAACCTATGCTTAAACTTAACCAGCTGGAGACTTTCTCTCCCCCCACTTCCCACAGAGATATGTTCTGAAGGGCTGCTGGAGGAGTGCACATATGCCTCTTCTCTCCCCCCCTCTCATGCCAAACAGCAACAAAAACAAGCCAATTAAACATCAGTATAACTCAAAATAAACTCTAATCTCCTAGGTGTGGGGGAAGAAAAATCAAACATGCCACCTAACTCCTCGAAATACAAAGGTCTTCCGCAGGTTGCCATTACAGTAGATTATTCAAACTGTAGGTAAAGTAGATTGTTCCACAGTCGGGACATTTTTTTCTTATCCTTGAGTGCTGCTTAACTAAATGAAACAAAAAATCACTGATCCTGGGCATTGTTCACTCTACTGTAGTCCTGCTATGTCTTCGTGATGGCTACAAGGCTGACATACTGCAATGAAATTTCATTCTATTGTGCACTTGGTGTATAGTGTATAGTGGGATGACAATAAAGTTGTTATTCTATTCTATTCTATTCTATTCTATTCTATTCTAATGTTTAGACGAGACAACTGACTGGATCACACAGCTCTGTCCTCTGTGGAATGTCTTGGTTAGCTTGGCTTATGTGATCTACCAGTGGGAAAGTAAGATGTTCTTTTTCCTCTTGTTTTCCCTAAATGCGTCTGAAAATTGTAGAATCATTATTTGCACAGGTGTTTTAAATACAAACATTATTGGACAGAACAAAGATGTTAGATCCCATTTAACACATTTTAATATCTGTGCTGGCTACATCTTTATCCTTATGCTGTAACAAGGGAGAGAAATGTAAATTTGCTTCTGTTAATCAGTTTGCACAAACACTCAGAAGAATAATTGGGGAAGTTTGCTTTGCCAATTGCTTGACCCAGAGAGGAATGTTGGGGGGGGAGGTTTTGTCAAATGAAGTGACTGATCTGTCTGTGGAAATGGTTAAGGATGCACAGGAGCCCTTATCTCAAAGCAGCAGGTGCTGAATGAATTATCCTTTTTTAATAACACTGTAAAGTGTTAGGTACTGTTTGTGGGTTCCTGTAAGTGAATGTGTATGCATATGTGTGTTTTTCTACCTTTGTCTTCCTTTTAGCACTTTGTACAGTTGCTGGCAAAAAAAAAATAGCAATGCTTCCAGATTTGCTGTCACTCCTTTGGAACATAGGTATCTGCTCTTCTTTATGTAACTGGAGAGAAATATTCAGATGCTTTAGACCAGTGTATCTCAACCTTGGCAAGTTTAAGATGGGTGAACTTCAACTCCCAGAACTCTGGGAATTGAAGTTCACCCATCTTAAGCTTGCCAAGTTTGAGAAACACTGTTTTAGACTATGGTTCCAACATCAGCCATGCTGGATGGAGACAGTGGATGCTGAAAGCTATATTAATAATCCTTTGCTGTTTCATTTTTCTCCAAAATGTGTACACAAAGTGCATGCATTGTTTATAAGAGATTTCTGTCCATTCAAAAGTGAGCCTTATTAAATTAATGGGACTTAGTTCCAGGTAGGCTTATCTAAGTACAGTTCTGCTTGCTTCAATTAACATCTGATTGACTTTATTAGTGACTGTTACTAGACAGTGGTTTACCAGCTATCCCTACAGAGTAAGGGATGGGGTAACCAGGACCCAAGACTTCAAGATAAACCCCATTGATTTCACACTCACTGTCATAAATGACACCCCCCCCCAGGTGCCATTCTGACATAGAGCCATCCGGGAAATATCCAGTGGACAAACCATAGAAAGCAATAAGTGGCATACATGCGGAGGAGAGACAACTAATGTGGATTCAGCACCATGTACACCGGACAAAGTAATCAAAGCGAAAGAGGTGCTAGATGGCAGGAGGAACTTGCCAGGAAAGTGGGGGGGGGGGGGACATGTATTTAAATCACTGTTTGTAGAACTGTAAATTACTTGAAGCTTTAATGTCCTTTGGATCACAAGCTGAAATAAAAGATTCCTTTCGATTCCAACATGTTTCGTGTGAGGAGTGCTGATTTCTAGCTGAGGATCATCACAGAAAGCTTCAAGTCACAATGACGGACTTAAACGAGAGCAACCAACTCTTCAAGGATAGTCAGCGGCTAGGAGAATCAGAACTGGAGGGCGAAACCTCTACTCTGGGTGGAGAGGCCAGCAGCATAGGTATCCAAATCCCACCAACCATCAGCACAATAGCAACCCCAATGCCATGGGGTAGCCTGACAATGGAGTACAATCCCAGATGGGCTCAGTATGTCAGAGGAGATTGTGAAGGGGGATCGACTCTATTAACAACCAACTACGGAGGGAGTCACGGCTTCGGAAGGTTGGTGGCAGACCGTGAGAGAGACGAGAGATTGAGAAAGGTGGAGGAATGCATAGACCATCTGCAAGGAATGTTGGAGAGAGTACTGCAGAGCCTACAACCGCCAGCAGTGGGCAGGACAGAGGCAACAGCTCAACAGACAATGGGTGAGAGCCCTGGAGGTGCAGGGATGGGAGTGGGGCAGCAGATGCTGGGAAGAGCTCCCAACAATCAACCCCTCCCCCGAGACCCGGTAAGAGGGGTGAATCAAACATGAGGTACCGATGGGCATGTCGGAACTAAAGAGTTAAAAAGGAAATTTGTAGGGGATCCAAGAACATTAGCATGCTTCCTGACCCTTGTGAGAGGCTTTATGAGGGAGCACGCAGGTTCTTTTGTTTCTGAAGAAGCAAAACTTAACTGTATATCGACCTGCTTAGAAGGAGAAGTGGCCAACTGGTTGGTAGGACTTCACAATGTGTAAGCTTTAGAGCTAAGGAACTTTGATGAATTTATGAGCGCGCTGAGAGAGCAATTTGAAGACCCACTATTGAAATTAAAAGCTGAGGAGAATCTGCAGCACCTTAAACAGGGACACAAGTCAGTCTCTGAATACTCACTAGAGTTCAGGAAACTGGCTGGAAGGCTACCCGATTGGCCAGAGTCCCTGAAGGTGCAGTGCTTCAAGAAGGGTCTGCAAGCAGAAATACTTCAATGGGTGCTGATGCGAGGCAACCCAAAGACGGTGAGAGAATGGATTTGCCTTGCAATTAGATAGAGAACCTACAAGCTCAAGTAAGAGAGCAACAGCGGGATGAGGCAAGAAGCAAGCGCTCAACAGCACACAACCCCCAACATGAAAACCGCGGAAGTCGCAAAACATGGGAGGAGGAAAAAGAACGCAGAGCAAGAAAAAGGTGCTTCAAATGCGGAGGAGAGGGACAGAATTGCTGAATGCCCCCAGAATGCAGAGGCCGGAGGAAGTAAGAAAGGGGGAGGCAGTACCAAGACTCCAGCAGTCAAGACAAAGGGACCCACAGCGGTGGCAAAAGGGGGTAGGGTCTACACTCCCCCGGGGCAAGAAGAAGACTCATCCGAGGAGGAATTTCAGCAGGCTGGAAATGGCGAGAGCTTGTTCTGAGTGCCGATGAGTAAGCTGAGCACAGAAGGCGTACAACTTGGATGGTGAGTGGGGACTGCCTGGCAGTGCTGATGAAGTTAAAGATAGAAGCATCTGGGGGGAGGGGCAGTCTAAGGCTCACGGGGCTTTTGGATTCAGGGTGTACTTGAAGTCTAATGCACCCCACCATTGTAACCAAATTGGGACTAAAGATGGAGAGACTAAAAGAACCAATTGACTTTATTCAACTTGATGGGACTAAAATGAAAGGGGGACCAGCTAAGCATTGCACTGAGCCAGATCAAATGGAAATAGGGGATCACGAGGAGGTGTTGAGCTTTATAGTGGCTCCGGTCTCAGATCCACCAGTGGTTCTGGGGCTATCGTGGCTACGAACCTGGAATCCCCAAGTAGACTGGGTAAAAAGCAGCCTGAGATTTGGAGATGGGAAGGATGAAGGAACCCAACCCCTGGGGTGGCCAGCCAGACAAGAGCAAGTAGGCGCAGCTTCGGAAGCAAGAGAGGAGGTTCAAGGGAGGGAGATGGCAACAGGAAACATCCCCGAACAATACAAAGATTTGAGTGAAGCATTTGGGGAGGAGGAATCAAACCAGTTCCCTCCCCATCAAAAAACTGACTGTGCCATAGAATTAGAGCCAGGAGCAACACTGCCCAAACCGAGACTGTACCTGTTGACTCCTAAAGAATTGGAAGCATTAAGGGAGTTTGTGGACAAAAACTTAAAACGCGGGTTTATTCGCCCAGCCTCCTCCTCGATGGCTGCACCAGTGTTATTCAGAACAAAGAAGGATGGATCATTAAGAATGTGTACAGACTATTGAGGACTAAATGCTATTTGCATGGTGAACAAATACCCACTACCATTGATAAAGGACATGTTAGCTCACCTATCGAAAGGAAAATTATTCACAAAATTAGATGTAAGGGAAGCATACTTCAGGGTACAAATTCAGGAGGGGGATGAATGGAAAACAGCATTCAATTGTCCACTGGGGTCTTTTGAATTTTTGGTAATGCCTTTCAGGTTAAGGGGCGGAGCCAGGGTATTCATGCAATTAATTAATGAGGTTCTACATGATTTATTGCACAGAGGCGTACTTGTATATATCGATATTTTAATATTTTCTGAGACAATGGAGGAACATGTAGGTTTGGTGAGAGAGGTACTGAAAAGACTAGCACAAAACCAATTGTATGCCAAACTATCAAAGTATGAATTTCACAGGGAACAACTAGACTATCTAGGATACAGGATTTCAGGCAAAGGGTTTGGGATGGACCCGGGAAAGGTACAGGATCTAGTGAGGTGGGAACCACCCAAAACTAAAAAACAACTACAAAGCTTTTTAGGATTTGCGAATTTTTACCGCCAGTTCATTGACCACTTTGCGCAAGTAGCATTACCACTAACTGATCTATTGAAAATGAAACGAAAGGGGGAAGCGGGTAAAGCAACGAAGCCTAGCGCACCCATAAAATGGACAGCCGAGTGCCAAGAGGCTTTTGAACAGTTAAAGACATTGTTCACTTCTGAACCCATACTTAAACACCCGGAGCTAGATAAACCACTGATAGTACAGGTTGACACATCAGAAGTTGCCACGGGGGGCTTATTACTGCAAAGGGATGAGGACAGAAAACTACAGCCCTGTGCTTACTTGTCGCATAAATTTACTGACACGGAGCACAGATGGCATGTTTGAGAGAAGGAAGCATATGCCGTCAGATCAGCGCTAGAGACGTGGAGGCACTTGTTGGAGAGGGCAACACAACCATTTGAGGTGTGGACAGACCACAAAAACCTGGAAGTGCTACAAACTCCAAGAAAACTGAATCCCAAGCAGGTTAGGTGGGCTCAATTCTTTAGCTGGTTTAACTTCACACTGAAGTACTTACCGGGAGGAAAAAACTTCCTCGCAGATGCATTATCTCCAACACAATAGTCAAAGGAAGGAGGTGATTGAAGCAATCATCCCGAATAGACAGAAAGGCGGAGCAGCAGTAACACGGGGCCAGAAAAAAAAAACTAACTTAGAAGCAGCAGAGGGGGTGCAGGGGGAATTGAGTGAACAGAGGCAGCCTTATAGAAAAGCAAGGACTTTGGTGGCAGGGAGACAGGCTGTACATACCGGAAACTATAATAAAAAAGATCTTAGAAAGGTGCCACAATGCAAAATCAGCCAGTCATTTTGGATTCTTAAAAAACATGCACCTATTAAGGAAGCAGTTTTGGTGGCCAACCCTCTGCAGGGACGTAGAAAGCTACATGGCCAGTTGCCCAACTTGTGCCATGGCCAAACAGGTAGGAGGGAAACGGGGGATTATTGCAAGAAGTGGCCAACCCAACACAACCATGGAAGCAAATATCCATGGATTTTATAGATGATTTACCAGAAAGCCATAAAAAGACAGTGATTTGGGTAGTCACGGATTTATTCTCTAAGCAAGTTCACTTTGTACCCTGTGCCAGCATCCCAATGGCAGGGCAGCTTGCTAAATTATTTATACAACATGTATACAGGCTGCATGGGGTACCCGAAAGAGTAATCAGCAATCGCGGAGTCCAGTTCACCTTGAAATTTAGAAAGCTTTTTTAAAATTGATGGGGTGGAGCAGGGTCTGAGTTCGAGTCACCACCCAGCCATGAACAGTGTGTGTGAATGATCAAACCAAATACTAGAACAATACCTTAGACGCTACGTAAATTATCAGCAAGACAATTGGGTAGAACTGCTTCCTTTTGCAAAGGTAGCTTTTAATAATTCAGTGCATCAAAGCACAGGACTCACCCCGTTTAAAATTGTAAACGGTCAGGACTTCGTAGCATTCCCAGACCTACCTAAGCCAGATGAGATAACAGTCCTGCTAGACAACCTACAAGGAATACTCCGATCGCAAGAGGGCTCCTGAATGGAAACTAAATGTGGGGGATAAAGTGTACTTATCTACGAGATTTTCAAAGTCTCCACAACCATCCAAAAAACTAGGTCTGAAATTTATAGGACCCTTCCCTATAAAGTGATCAATGAGGTGGCAATGAGACTGGAATTACCCAAGAACCTAGAAAAAATCCACCCAGTATTTCATTGCAGCCTTTTGAAACCAGCTAAAGAGTCAGAATGCTGGCACCCGCAACAAAAAGTACCAGTGCTAATAATGATAGAAGGGGAATGTCACTTTGAAGTACAGGAACTATTAGACTCCAGATTACATAGAGGAAAACTGCAATACTTAGTGCAGTGAAAGGAATTCCCAAAATCACAGAGTGGGTTGATAGCCGCAACGTCAAAGCACCCAAATTAGTAACGAAATTTCACAATAGATACCCGGAAAAACCAAAACAAAAGGGGGGCTGATTTTCAGGGGGGCAGAATGTCATGAATGACCCCCACTGGGTGCCATTCTGACATAGAGCCAGCCAAGAAATATCCAGTGGACAAACCATAGAAAGCAATAAGCGGCATACGTGTGGAGGAGAGACAACTAATGTGGATTCAGCACCACGTACGCTGGACAGAGTAATCAAAGTGAAAGAGGCGCTAAACGGCAGGAGGCTGCAGCTTGGAGGAACTTGCCAGGAAAGTGGGGGGGAAGAAATGTATTTAAAACACTACTTGTAGAACTGTAAATAACTTGAAGCTTTAACGTGCTTTGGATCACGAGCTGAAATAAAAGATTCCTTTCGATTCCAACGTGTTTCGTGTGAGGAGTGCTGATTTCTAGCTGAGGATCATCACACTCACTCTTTTGTTACTCAATCCAGTTTACTAGATCTTTACAGGGCTGCAACTGGGGGGGCAAGTGGGGCATGTGCCCCGGGCACCACGCTGGGGGGGGGCGCCAAAATGACACCCGGGGGGCACCAAAATGACAAAATAACCCATGGGGGTGCAGAATCCATGTTTGCCCCAGGTGACACAGACCCTAGTTCCATCCCTGGATCTTTATAACAGAATGTCAGTCAATATAATCAAAGTGGATCACAATTCTATTGCTTGAGTAAACTTTAATGGCCTCTGTTTTGAAATTAGCCTATTTCAATCACCTTTGTCCAAAGAACAAATTACAGAGGCTAGAGTAGCCAAATAGGTAGAAAATTTTAGTCTCCTAGAATCCAGACCAAAACCAGAAATTATTTCCTGATCTGGAACTGGGCTTGGTGAGACTATGCACACCAACATGCTTTTGATTGTTTCAATGGATCTGGAAGATGCCAATCTTTCCTGCCCAAAGATTTTGGAGAGGATGAGAAAACTAGCTAAGAAAGGAAAATGGAAATCTGGGGAAATCCTAAAAGGCAGTATTTCCTAAGAGGAATTTGGCCCATTTTCAGGATGAGTTTGAAATCCTCAAGCAAGCAATCCTTGACAGTTACAAAGCTTTTCAGTAAATCAAAATGTCTGAAAGAAAAGGAGAGAGCCCACCCTTCTGTTATTCTGTTATTTTGCAGAAATGGGCTGCGTGCCAGGAAAATCACTAGGAGTGTGCGCTGTTAACTATACAGAAAACACACACACAAGAAAAGATTGGTCATGGGGCACAACTACAATCGGTATTTAGAAAAGTTGCCATGGTCTCTTGATATGGAGAAATGTGGACAGATTTGTTTCCTGTCAGAACAGCAAGAAAATTCAGCTTCCTTATTAAGGTTAATAAAATATCAACATTAATGGCACAGAACTTCAGTGGCATTGCTTGGACAGTCAAGGGTTGAAATGTATAATTGGGTATCATCAATGTACTCATGAAACCCAACTCAAAGCTGAAAGATGACCTCACTCACTAGCCTCATGTAGATGTTAAACAGGAGTGGGGAAAGAACTGAAAATATCACCCAAAGCAAGGGCTGTGGGCTGGACCTCTCTCTCACTACCAACACTGAATGGAACCAACCCTGGAGGAAGGAGAACCACTGTAACACGGTACCTCCCACTTCTCACCTCAGTCTTTCACATATAATCCTTTCTCTACAATGCCATAAATAGTCATCACTTTTATAGTCAACAAGAGGGCCAACTACCACATAATTATCTGACTTGCTGGCTAATCTATGCCATCAGACATAAAGCATTTTGCTTAATTAGGTAAAGCCACGGCCATTCTTCCCTCCCCCCCCCCCAAACGCTGGCTTTCTTTTATCTTTCACATCCTATAAAACTGTGGATGGTTCTGAAGAAATGAGAAGGAACAAGGTGGTCTGCCTATCAGCCTTCAAATGGATGGCCTAGATGATCCCTCTCCAACCATTCTCTTTTGCAATAAGTTCTGAACATGTGCTGAAACCCAGGATCTTAATAAATGATAAGTCACTAGTTTAGCTAGACTGACAGTAGTGATTGCATTTGGAATTCAGGCTTTGTGATTGTTGCTGTCCCATTTTCCTGTCTCTCTCTTTTCCAAGAAAGAAAGGAAGAGAGAGAGAGAGGGATGTTTAGCTTCATTGATTTAAAAAGGAAATTTTTCACTAAAACCTTTCCCATGTGCAAGTATGCACAATTCTGAAGCTACTATTTGTGTTCCAGAATTGGCATAAGGTTTGTTAATTCCCATATTGCTGGCTTTGGGCAGAAAGTTCCAAAGCATCTTCCTTTATATTTTCCCCAGAGCTTTGCTGAAAGAAGAAGTGTGGAGCATGTCAGAAGGCTCAGCCTAACTGATGGCACCCTTTGTGATTACCTTTCACAAGGAAGCCCTTGGAAAAACCTCTGCCAGGGAGGTTTTAAATTATCCCCTTCCCATTTCACAACACTCTTCAACTGACAACAGTGAGGGCTATAAAACCCGCAGCAATTCTATTCAAAGCTTGCGTTCAAGACTGACTTTAATTTTTTAAAAATAAAAGTGAGCTTACTGATTTCAAAACGTTTCTGGGGGGGGGGGGAATAGGCATGTCTTGAATATCAGAAATGGCATTAAAGGTCATTGACTCTCTCTGTTAGGTGCATTTTCTGGTGAGTGAAAGGCTAATACCAGTTTGCTGAGAGATAATTAAGCAGCCATCTAAACAACAAAGCAGATTAAAATATAGTACCCAATTGGAGATGTGTGGGGAAGGAAGGATGCTTTGGCCTTGGGCCCAAAAGTCTGGCATCGGAGTAACAATTATACCCCTGTTGCACAAAGTGCCACTACGTAAAAGGTCTTTACACTGACGTCAACCGAATATACTCTTCTTTGAAAAGATGCTCTGTGAGTGAAAGTCACTTAACTAGGACCCAAATTATTTAGTATTATAAGTATGTACCAGCAGCTTGAACTGGGCTCAGAAGTGAATTAACAACCAGCTGAACTCTTTCAGAATTGATATAAGAGATTCCACCTGCTACAGCAATTAAAACAGCTGCCTTGTTAGTGCATTGTTGTTCCTGTTGCTGCTGTTATTATTTAAACCCTTTTAATTAAAGATAAAGGGGAAGCCGGCATGCTACAAAGTAAAATCCAGTCCCTAGCATCATCTTTCTGAGAGTGCTTATAGTACAGATAGTCCTTGGGTTATGACGGCAGTTGGGACCGGGAACTCCGTCTCTAAGCAATGTGGTTGTAAAGTGCAACATCATGTGACCACGCCACTTGGCAGTGGCAGTTCCAGCAGTCCCAGTTGCCATAGTTAAACGAGGACCATGTGGGTCATTAAGCAAGGACCTCGCGTGATCGCAACTTCCATTCCTGCCGGCTTCCCCATTGACTTTGCTTGTGGGAAGCCATCAGGGAATGTTGGAAATTGCGATCCCATGACCACAGCTCACTGCAACATCATAATTGTGAGCCAGGCACCAAGCGCCCAGATCACAATCACATGACCGCGGGGATGCTGCGATGGCCAGAACTCCAAGGACTGCTTGTAAGTACCATTTGTTCAGCGCCATCGTAATTTTGAATGGTCACTGAACAAGTGGTTGTAACCCGAGGACTACGTGCAAATAAAAATGGTGGGTGGCTAGTGCTTGATATGGCTATGTGCCCAACTCTCCAGGAAAAGTGACAGTGAAAAGCTGAGATGGGAATGAGAGCATCCTGGGAGGGCAGGAACATGCTCTATAGTTTCCCTTCTGGTAGCTTGTATATTTTGTGACTGACCACACTCACCACTGCAACCATTCACCAGGGCACCCATTTTGCAAGAATGCCCATAACAGGCTCTCCAAACATGTCCTTACCCAATTGAGGATGATGATGATGATGATGATGATTAAAATTTATTTGCTGCCCAACTCCCAGCAACTCTGAGCAATTTCCAACTGATAGAAAACATGAAAACAGGACAATAAAAACCACACAAAACAAAAAGGGGTAGAGCTGACCGAATAACAAACCAGGTGGAAACCAAAGAAAGCAACTAGCTTAAAAGGAGGCTTCAGTCATCCTCACCAAAGGCCTGGGTAAAGATTGTCTACCCTTCTGAGCTGAATCTTAAAGACCTACAGTGATGGATTGGCCGTCACCTCCTGAGGCATTCAGTTGCATTTTCAGATTAATGGCATGCTTATTATTGCTTCTAATTAGAAAACAGCAGCCCTGCTCCTCCCCATCCCTCAGCCCCGGCAGCTATACAGGATATGGCTCAGGCGAGTACGCTGCTGCGCTTTCTTGGTTTACAATTCCACATTCAACAGGAGCAACTGCAATTAAGTATTGCACAAATGAAAGATGCTGTTGTGTAATTCATGGAGGCTCTTTTCAGAGCAAAATTTGGGGGGCTCAGGATAAAGTAGTAAAGTTCAACAGAAGGATGAAATGGAGTTCTGTTCTACCTGCCTCTGTAACATTACAAGGCAGTGCAATAGGCACTGTACAATATGTGGGAATTCACCTCCTAACTCCACTAGAGATCCAGCTTCCCCTAAAGAGAACCTGATCCCCTGGAGACTGGCACAGGGTGGTATGTCTCATCTCTAGTGTATAACAGGAGCCAGCTGAGGTATGTCACTGAGATGGAACTTTGTTGCTGCTGTTTTCTGTATTAGCAGAGTTTCTCAACCTTGGCAATTCAAGCTGTGTGGACTTCAACACCCAGAATTCCCCAGCCAGCATGCTGGCTAGGGAATTCTGGGAGTTGAAGTCCACACAGCTTGAAGTTGCCAAGGTTGAGCAACACTGTATTAGGCTCCATATTTGAAATGCAGGCTGAGTGTGAAATTCCATTCCACATTTGCAAAACAGCTCATCTGCAGACGCTACAGAGACTTTCAAAGAACATCACCTTCAGAGTCATGTGCACGTCCTCTTTTCCAGAATCATTTCCATAATTCTATGCTCAGGGTGAGCAATGGTGCCCTTGTTCAACTAAATGGGAGACCTTCAGAACAGAGAAACTCCCCCTGTGACTTCCCCGAATCAAGGCAGAGCTGCTTCCTGCCCAGCTCTGTGACGATGAAAGTCGTGGGGCCTCAGAAGGTTCCAGCAGCTGCACTGACCCAGCTGAAGAGTGAAAGTCGGGGGCCAGCAGCAAGTGAACAGCGAAGCGATAGAGGCAATGTTTCCAAAACACACACGCGCACGCTCTCTCTCTCTCTCTATATATATATATATATACACACACACACACACACACAATATATATATATATATATATATATATATATATATATATACACACACACACACACACACACACACACATACATACATACACACACATATATATTTCCTTTTAAAAGAAAAACAACTTCCTACATTTGATTCTTGATGTTAACAATCCTGCTTAAGCATCAGGAAAATATCAAGCAAATATTATCCCTATTTTTATGGAATAACATTGATTTATATCCTGCACTTTACCTGCACAGAAAATCAAAAATTGCCATGGGTATCGAGGGCTTCCCAAGTCAGAATAGAACGCATATAATACACCCACTTCCATCCCATCCACCCAGGTGGACCTTAGTAACTGGACTAAGAAACAATGCATGAGACTGATTCTCGGAGCATTGTCTGATCAGGCTGAGAGTTGTACTGTTCTTGGCCAATCCTCAGAAATAATAAAAGTATCTGAAGTAATCAAAACAACTAAAAATACAGCCACGGGGAGCCTCTTTTTGGAGAAGCAGCAGAAAAGAGTAATTAAAGACAAACGTTAAATGTCCAGACAAGGTTTACTGAAGAAGTTGCACATTCTTGTAAAACACCTACATTACAGAACTTCAATTTTCTTGGTGAGGAAACAAAGCAAAGGAAAAAAACTAGGAAATACATGTACTCCATACAGGCTAAAGACAGGAACCTAAGAATATGAATTTTCCAATCAGGTGAAAGCAGATCAAAGCCAATAAGAGGGAATCCTTGTTTACTATCTCTAGTTCTAATGCCCCAGGTCAGTAGAATAATCAGTGCAGAGACAATATTCTGCGGCTGGTTCTCCAAAAGCCCAATTCTTTTCTATCCATTTGCTTATTCAGATAATAAACACTCCTGAATGAACTATGGTAAACAGTACAACCAATTCAACATTAGAGTTAATTCTTTAGCTCTTTTTTAAAATGAATAATGCTACGATCAAGACTCTCTGATTCAAAAACCAGTGACAACAAGCTGATTGTAGAGTAAATCCTGAATATGTTTTTTCTAATGCACAAACTTCTGTGTGAACTTTCCCATATGATGCAGACTTTTGCATAAATAAATGCACTGCAAAATCAGGAAAAGTGTGAATGTTGAAGTATAATTATTTTTCAGTTTGTTTATTAGTTTTGGAAGTGCAAAATTAACTAAGTTTGTATTAAAATGCAATTGGAATAAATTTCTGTTCCATCCCTACTGACAGGTTGTGTATCTGATGCCTGCTAAAATCATTAAGTTTGTAATCTGAAAACACTCCAATATTAATTTCAATTTCAATTTCAACTGCAGATTAAGATTTCAAAATGTGAGCTCAACACTTGGAGAAATTTGTCTTTTAAAAAGATTACTTGGTAGAAACATCAAGATCCAATAACCAAGGACATCAGTTGTATGAAGAGAAGTAAATAATCACTCCATCTGCATACAAGAGTCTTTCCCAATCTGGTGGTCTCCATATGTGTTGGAATACAACTCATGGAATTTAATGCTGATTGAGAAATCAAATAAAGGACAACAGGCTAATAAAATCAGGCATACAGAAATCTAGTATTGGAAGGAAAGAATTATCTAGATTTCATAATTCAAATAACAATTCATTTCAGCCTCCAAATCTGAGATATATGTTCTTTAAACAGCAATTAGATAGTGAGACATTGGCAAGTGTAATTTATCACTCAAAAATGCAATTTCCAAAGGAGAAGATATATATAAAAATCTGTAGGCAGGTCAAAGACCATAGCATTCCCATGACATCATGGTAAAACTAATGAGAAACCATGCAGTGACAGGTAAATGAGCACAATCTGGTCTCTCAATGAAACTTTAATTTGCAACAAGATAGGAGAAATATAGCAGCCTCATGTGACTTTATAGGACTGGGATGGGGAGTCTGGAGGAGAGATGAAAGGGAAGAGGACCATCAAGTTGACTGCACAGTGCAGACCCAACAGCCTGGCCAGCTACCATGGACAGAGATTCTTAAAATGATCTCTAGGGAACTCAATGCAAACTCTCCCAGCCCCCATCAACATAAAGCAGTGTTTCTCAGCCTTGGCCATTGGAAGATGTGTGGACTTCAACTCCCAGAATTCCCCAGCCAGCATGCCTGGCTGGAGAATTCTGGGAGTTGAAGTCCACACATCTTCTAATAGCCAAGGTTGAGCAACAGACATAAAGCATTAATTGTGCTCTCTGTTCTGGTTGCAAACCTGAAATGATGCAACCTTAGAGTGATGCAGCAAAGGAACTTTAAAGAAATCTTAAAGCATCAGAGATTTATTGTGACAGAAATTATCTTGGCCCATAACACACTTTGTCAGATGCATCCTTAAAGGGCCAAAACTCACATTACATTAAGCATTTATACAGTGTTTTTCAAATTGTTGAAAAACAGTCGCCAAGTTTGAAAAGCATTGATTTAAAAAGATGAAAATGATGCCATTAGTGGGCAGCTAGTACCACTGAAGAGTGTATAACAGCAAAGAAACACGCACACACAGAAAGGAGTTTTTATCAAAATAGCATTAATGAGCACGCTAGAGAAATATAGGCTATTGATCTTAAGCACATAGCCCACCCAAGCATAAAGAATTACATGCTTAGACAACTTAGTTTAAAAAGTAAGTACAAAAAGAGTCCTTATGTTTATTTGGTCCAGTTACAGTTACATCCATTCTGTAAGGAATGATTCTTCTTTGGTTCCCTAAAGTTTGTTTTACTCTTGGCCCTCATTGCTGCCAAGAGGTGCGTGGAGAAAGGGGAAAGCTTTTGGAGTTGAGGCCTAGGCATGGCCTCTCGATGGAGAGGAGCAACCACATGCTCCTTCGATGGTAGCAAAAAGGCAGAGAGAGAGAGAAAGAGGAAGTGGGAGAAGCAACAAACAGCTTCCTCAGGAAGAAGCACATAGTTTGCCTTCTAGAGCAATCACCCATATGCTAATGAGGCATGCTGATTTGCTGGAACCTCCAACAGAAAGCTTTGCTGATGTTACCATTTAAAAAACAAACAAACAGCCCTGGGCCTGACAGAGTGTGGCATTCTAGCTCTGAATCAAACCCTCCCCAAACCTATTTGTAGCCACCTCCACCTTTGGGAACAAATTGGATAGATTCTTTCCCCTACACCCCTTCCCATCAAGGTCCAGATTCTGAGGCAAGGTCACATCAGAATAAAAGTGGCAATACTATAAAAGTGATAGTTTGTTTAGAAGTGGAATAACTTTAACAACCTCCCACAAAACAGTGCTATCAAATATGTTGGACCTCAGCCCCCAACATCTCCAAAGCTCCAGGATACACTATTTTATGGCCCTAAGTAGATGAGGACATATTTTCAAAGAGGAAGAAGACAACTGGCTTTTTATTCACTTGTTTTAACCAAATGATGCAAAAAGGTCTCCTTTCCTACCATACAAAAAGATTTTCTCACACACCTGTGCCAGCAGCCCAAAAAACCAGGAAAACCAATTTGACTTGGTGGCTTGGATCCCCACTCAAGGATGCCAGCATGGTTTGTGCAAATCAGACTTTGCAAACAGAATTTTTTTATAGGTTGCAAATGCTAACTTCTGCAAACCTGAAATAACAATCCCACTGGCCTGATACAGCACAATAAGCTGCCTTAACATTGGTTAAAGTCTGGCATGACACAGTTAGTAAGATATTAGCATTCACACTTTTGGTGTAGCTTGATGTGCGGACGTAGCCCCTGAGCTTACTAAAATTCATTCATTCATTCATTCATTCATTCATTCATTCATTCATTCATTCATTCATTCATTCCATTTTGGTGATGGCCTGTTTCACAACAATATAATCAGTAGTCTGATGTCAAACGGAGAAGATTTGAAGAATAAATAATAAGAGTTCCTGCCTTCTAGGGTGTCATAGTCTCTGCTGTGTCATTTGCAAGAGTGCAGGAACAACAGTCCACATTACACTAGCTTGAGCGTGTTTGTTTCAAGGCAGGTTGTCACTCAGTCTGGAAGATTCTTGGGACTGAGTAGCCAGGGGTTCAGTCTGGAACTTTAAGAATTGCTGCAGGAACAACATTCCAGAATTCCTAAAATTCTCTGTAATTTTTTGTCCTATAAAGTGTGAAATGGACAGTGCAAATTCCTAGGACTGTGTACTGCAAACTTTGGAGGTCAAAGACTTCCTCAGAACTTCATCTGAGGCTGTGCATCCCAGAATGGACTCTGACTTGTTCAAAACAGGGCAGGCTAAAGATCTTAGTTATCCCCTGGCTAAGTGGATTTGGACCTTCTCATGCAAGGAGGCATAGCTCCAGAATTCCATCACAGCCAAAATTGAATCATGGTTTGTGATGTGGGAAAAACCACCAAGGCTATGGACCTTCTGTAATCACAAACATCTCCTAACATGAACTAAGATTCTAATACCACACAAAAAAAATCTCATGCATTTTCCCACCAGTTCTTACTCAATTAGAAGAAAAAGAACTTGCTTTAGAAGTTGCTTTCAAAGAAGAGAATGCTGATGACATTCTCATAATGTTCTTGTACATAGTCAAAGGGTTTGTCTAAGTGTCTAGTGATCTGCAGCTTCCTCAACTTCCCATGTTTCAGTGAAATCCCAGGGGGGATTTAATCATGAAGGAATTCCTCCCATAGCATAGGGCTATTTCAATAACACTACTGTTTCTGCTAAAGCAAGTCCTCTTCTTGAAAATTTATTGGAAAATTTCTGCTTCCCCCTGGAGAAATTCAGAGAAACGTATCCATTTTCTCTGCCCACAAATTTGTGGTGAAATTCCAATGTGTTCAGTTCAATTTCAGAACCACAATTGCAAGGTAGAATTGAGTTGGGATGCACTTCTTATGAATTATGCCAGAAGAAATGTGCTCTTGACACTGCTTCTAATATGAAAAATAATCCTTGAATTGTACTGCTGCAGGTTACTGTCTAATTTGCTTCCATGAGAGAACTGGCCCACTTAAAGAAGCTCATGTCCACAAGGTCTGCAAAAGCATCAAGGTCACCTTGACCTCCAAACTTGAGAAGGTTCAGACCAGCTGTGCTCTGCTGAAGCAGGTCCTCTCTGGATTTTAAAGGATCTACTTAGCTGTCTGTGACCCACATGACTGCAAGATAACCCATATGACTGTAAGATGCTGTTCTTCCTTGCTCACTTGCTATAGCATTAGCTGAACTTCAGAAGAGTAAATAGGACTTTGATTGTCACCTAATCTGTTGCTAAAATACTAATGGAAAAGGAGACAGGAAGGTGGGAAGAATATTTGCCCTCTAATAAGAAGGTTGATTTATTTTTCTTTAGTGGGTTATTCTAATCATTGGCTCCCATTAACTGCAGACCCTGATATTTATCAGGATGTATATGACTCAGCCAGCTATTGGGAAATGGGGATGAGGAGTAATGGGAAATGAATGAGAATCAGGGAGTGGAGTGGAACGAGGTGAAGCTGTTGAAATCACTGTTTTCTCAGAGCCGTTACTGATGCCTTTATTTTTAGTATACTTTTGAAAATATTAACAGAGACACAAAAACCATTCACATCCAGGGAGGGGTGAGAAATGAATCTAGGCACACAACCCTAGATTAGATTCTTGCCTACTTGCTCCAGTTAAAAGGCACCAGGTAGCCAAGCTGGAAAAGATCTGAGGCACTGGAGATTTGCTACTGCTGAGCAAATGAGACTGATTGACCTTCGAATGAAGTAATCTTCACATTTGTAATGATGGTAAAGGACTACAGACTCTGGAGCTTTGGCAGGAGCTACAGTTCAGCGGTAGAGCACCTGCTTTGCCTACAGAAGATACTGGGTTCAAAGCCCAGCAATGTCACTCAAGGGCCACAAGCAACAGCACAGGAAAGGCTTCCCATTGCCTCAGATCTTGGAGAATCTCTGCCAATCAGAAGCAGCAATGTGTGAGATCAAGTCAGTCAATTAGGTTTCATATACGTAGCTTATGAGCAGCCATCCCCGGGGCTACTGCTGGATCTCAGGCAATAAGTGGAAGCGGATAAAGCCTGAAGGCCAGAAGTAGAGAGAAGAGGAGACAGATTAAATTTCTAATCAGCCTTTCAAAGCACACACAACATTTAAAATGCAATTATTCCTATATCAACATTGGAAAGCATTGCATTAAAATAACAGCAGCTAAAAATGCCTCAAGTACAATATAATTTAAATGCAGCTAGAAGAAGAACATCTTCAGAGTATCCTTTAGAAATATGCAGCAATGAGGTTATATATATTTCTCTCCCCAGGTTAAGTGAGCACCAGGTATATCCATGGCTAGTCACAATAATGAAAATATGACAACTTGTACACAAGGAGAGCATGAGACAATGACAAGGATGTCGTCGCGTCCTTGCGTCCCAACATCTGATGCAAGAACGTAAGTTGCAGGGTTTCAACTGTGACGTCATGGTACATGTTTTGTCACTTAACACCTCCACCCTCCACCTCTCCATGATTCACTAGCAGTGCTTCCTTCAGATAAATTTCCATCCTCCTTCATCAAGAGTGTATGAACATCCCAATGACCCGCAAAGTAATGGCTGGGGGGAACATTGGCAGATTGGTGGCTGCTGGTCCCTTCCTGGCTGGCACAAATAAGCAAAGAAATCCTTAGCTACGGCTATTCTACTGAGCTTCCAGTTCTATTTGTAGCTCCCCGCAATTCTATTATTTCTCCCTCCCACAACAGAAGTTGATAAGCTCCATCTTCTTGGAAAAGACTTAATGACCAAAACCCACTCAAGGTGTGATCACTTATACAGCAGCAAAAACAAAATAACATCCCAAAGGCTTGCAAAACTTATCCACCTACACCTTCTCTGCGTATTGTTCCAAGAAATTATAGAGATAAAAATCTCTCTGCTACCAGCAGTTTTATTGTGTAATTTCACTGGTTGAGGCAAAGAAGTCACATCTGCTATCAATGGAAGTCATGGGCCCTTTGAAACAAATGGAAATTTTGACATTGATTTATAGTTGTTATTTTTTAAAAAGCAGTGGAAGGCTTTTAATAGACAGTTAATTTGTAGCAGACTTTTGTGGACACCTCATTGTGGCTGGTGACAAAGAAGAATGGACTCACACATTTCTTCCTCATTTCTAAAAGACTCCCTGCAAGATAAGAAAATAAAGATTTCAGTCTGCTCGCTGTTAAAGAAAGTTACTCAAAAATTTTAGATAACTGTTTCTCAGCTTGGGCTCTTTCAGTTTGGGGAGTACAATTTCTAGAACTCACAATAAATGTGGCCCAGATAGCTGATAATTTTAGAGGTTTTAAACCCAATCAAGGGCATCCACAGGTTGAGTCAAAAAAGTCAAGATGGTGTCTGCAATCGTATGATCAAAGCTGGCAGCTTGGCTTTTTCTTAACTTACACTGTGGACACCTCTGACTGCAGCACACCTAGAAGGCACCAGAAAGCCGCATTAGCAGAAAGCCACATTAGTTGATCACCTGAATATTCTAATAAGAACCTTCTGTTTTGCAGCTCACAGCAGACCTCAACACTATTCTAGCAGCAGTGCTTTGCCTTCAACACACTTTATTCCAACCAAGAGCTTGAGGCTGCATTAGAGAGAGGCATAAATTAGGTTTTCCTTGTTTGATTTTTAAACACAGTTCCACTGTGTTTCCTGAGTCCACCATGTATCATACGGGAGACCTGTAACTGTGCAAGGAATCCTTTGGACATGCCAACGGAATCACATAACTTAGCTGGAAAGCCTAGGAAAATTATTGCAACAGACATATAGTTGATATGCCTGCTGTTCTCCAACGTTTTCATAGCCTACAGGATACTACCATGCAAATCCACCAGTGACCCAGAGTCACCTGCCCAGTGTTGCAAATCCACACTGATAACAGGTGCATGAGCACAGCAAATGTTTTATGGAGAACCCACCCATGGTCTTTGCATGTTGTGTGAACCAGTCTATTAGGAGCAGCACAATGCATTTGTTTGGGCATACCATGTTATAGGAATACAGTAATCGTGTGTTAACCTGGGTTTAGACATTGCAACCTCTTTGGAAACTCAGAAAGAAAAAAGGAATTAAAAGGTTAATTTTAAAAAGTGCCTCTAGAGGAGGAATGCCAGGGAAGAAAGTGTCAACCTCCAGCTTCATTTTTACACACCCCTGGGCCTTACTTAATCCCTGTTGGCATTCTTAGCAAATAAAAGTAACAAGTGACTACTGCCCAGAAAGGAACAGAAAGAAATAGTAGTGGTAGTAGAAGGTGAACTTATAGGAGGTGTTGAAGAACAACACCAGTATTTCCCCCACCACTTGGCAGCCCCTGATGAATGGACAAGGCCCCACAATGGCTACCATTTTGGGAGAACACCTACAATATGCTCTCAAAACTCCAAATATAACTATGGTACTAGCCTGAAGATTTGGAGATGGCTGGTTTAGAGTCTCTAGCTGTCTCTAATTGTTTGGGAAGAAATCGCTATTGCGCGTGGTTCCAGAAGGTACAACTTTCCTTTTGTCATTCTGTCAGGATTGCAAACCACCTGATGGGCTGAGATATATTCTTTTCAGAACATAAGAAGATTTCAAGAGATTGTTCTTTTCATAAGATTAGTCTGTGTGCACAGTAAGATAGAACATGCAAATTCCGAAACAATAATATTCCCTAAATTCTTAGCAGGTCAAGAGTTTTATTAGGGCCATCCAAAATGGTGTATTTAGCTTCTCTAGAATACTTAATCCTATATCTTTGGAGAGAGGAGTTAAACAGGGCTGTTTTCCTGCACCTTTCTTATTTAACTTTTATATTAATGATATTGTAATGCAGGGGCACGGTGGCTCAGCGGGTAAGACACTAGGCTTGTCGATCAGAAGATCGCAAGTTTGAAGGTTCGAGACCCGAGCACTGCGTGACGGAGTGAGCTCCCACACTCGCCCAAACTCTTGCCAACCTAGCAATTTGAAAGCATGCAAATGCAAGTAGATAAATAGGTGCCACTTTGGTGGGAAGGTAACAATGTTCCGTGTGCGTCATGCTGGCCACATGACCACGGAAGTGTCTTCGGACAACACTGGCTCTTCGGCTAAGAAACGGAGATGAGCACCGCCCCCTAGAGTTGGACACACCTGCACAAATGTGCGGGGGGGAACCTTTACCTTACCTAATGGCCATGAAGTCACAAAGCTTCTTCTCCCCTGCATTGAGTGGATGGAAAATTTCAGTTTTAATGTATGCCTATGACATGACTCTCATTTCCTATCCCAAGATTGGCTTTAGAAGATTATTGGTCAGATTAGCTGATTATTGTGAAAGGGACAACTGGGGATAAATTATGACAAAAAAGTACAATAGTGGTCTTTGGTAGAAGTAATATCAAACACAGGCGGACAATTAATGCCCAACAAATAGAGCAAACCCCCCTTTTTAAATACTCAGGCATCACCTTTCATAAGTCTCTTGTATGGAAAACACATTTAACCACTATTTTAGCAACTGCCCTATGCAAATGAGGGCTATTCTGCTACTTTTGTTTTGTAGTCATTTAAATTTAGAAAGATATTTTAAAGTTCTTAATCAAAGTCCTGGCTTTATCTTGTTTTGACCTCTTTGTATCTAACACTTTTTTATTCCTTTATTATTATTTTATTTTATTATTTTATTTTATTTTATTTTATTTTATTTTATTTTATTATTTTATTTTATTTTATTTTATTTTATTATTTTATTTTATTTTATTTTATTTTATTTTATTTTATTTTATTTTATTTTATTTTATTATTTATTATTTTATTTATTTTATTTTATTTTATTTTATTTTATTTTATTTTATTTTATTATTTTATTATTTTATTTTATTATTTTATTTTTAATTTATTCTATTGTTATTTTGTTTTGTTTTGTGTTATTATTGTTATTGTTATTGTATTTTATGCTATGTTACATAGTTAGGTTCTATGAATACATCAATAAAACCTATTTATTTACTACTTAATTTGGCTAGATAACAATAAATGTTGGAAAGAGGAGGAAGGGTGAGAATGAGAGAAATGGGCTTGGAGTTTTATTGTAATCCACACTGGGATTGCTTTTGATGAAAAATGGGCTTTAAAAAAATGAATAATATGAAAATTGACCCTTCAAAATCTCAGCATTACAATAAAGTGTAGAAGAAAATTGCCGTCTTAAACTGCAATTCCCAGCATGCTTAATCCAGCCTAACTGAAATCAAAAGTGGAAGTGTGTATGTGACTGCAGTTTCAACTGGATTCTTTTTGTTGATAGATACATACAACTTGTATCTTACTTTTCTGCCCATAGGGCACTCAGGGATTGTTTACCAGGTTCACAAAGTCTGCCCAGAGATGACTAAAATGAATACCAAAACCCAACAATTTTTGAGTCTACACACCCCATCCAATCTAAAATCTAACTCTTAGCTGGAAGCAGTTATAATAACACAGATTTATTTATTTTATTTATTTATTATTCATATTTATACCCCGCCTATCCCCTCCCTATCGGAGGACTCTAGGCGGCTTACAATATCACACATCCAATTACTAACAATTCATATATTTATTTTTTTAACAATATTACAACCGCGCGCTTTAGGAAAGGGGTAAGGGAACCGACTCTTGAAGTATTGGACTACATGTCCCAGCATACCTTGCTTCAGAGTTGGCTGCTGACGTCCTGGATGTTGAGACGGGATCCGTCATCTCCGTTCTCCGCTCTCCGTTTCCGCCGCCATTCGCGAGGTCTTCTTCGCTCCAGAGGCGACCCCCGCCAG